>CM069456.1:38152706-38365973 GCA_035610835.1 Ophiura sarsii | reverse complement strand
AAAAGATTTGCTGTCCGAAAGTCGTCTCATCATAAGTACATGTTTTGAAGTTGATAGGTCGTAAACGAATGCGCAAAGCGCAGAAAAAATGGCATTTGCACTCCAAAATAGCCTCTAAAATCACCCCAATCACCACCATCTTTATAGTTAAACAAATACACAACCCCCCCTGTTTAAGAATAAAAAGTTACATAACCCCCCTATTTCAACATATGAAAGTTACATGACCCCCCCTATATTTTACCCAACCCCCCCTCCGGCATAAATAATGAACGGTCCCTAAATTATTTCAGTACATTTTAATAATGGCTTCATATTTTGGGGCACCCTATACACTCTACAAGCCTATCATTATCATAGACCCTGAAATCCACACTGTTTATTACTTCTAGGCTAGGGAAATATAAGTACTGTATAGAAACACTATTGACCCATTGAACTCGCTTAGCTGATTTCCAGCTACATATTAGCTTAAATACTTCACCAAAGTCAACTACGATTCCGTGAAGCCAAAAATAAATGGGTACCGGGAATATCTGTGTTATTTTGCCTTCGGTGATTACTTGTGATCACTTCCTGGTTCTGCACTTTTACTAATGACCCGAGAAATTAAACTAAATGCAGCTAAAACAATCGTGTATTTTTTTGCAATAGTGTCTAGCTAGGGACCGACAAAAGTGTGGAATGTCATGTCCACTGTTGAGGAGCTAAGGAGAAAATTTGCTGCTACAAGCGCGGCCACCGGTGTCGCAGCGGCAGCACCCGGCGGGCGACCTGCACCGCCACGAAAACCCAATGGCACTAAGAGACCGGTCAGTGTTATTGGAGGTGCTGGCGCAAGCAGCACCCACAATGGTTCCAGTGTTGGCCAATCAACTTGGAATTCCAACAACACATCGGTATCAAGTAACAACATAGCATCGTATCACAATAGAAACTCACAACAACAAGACGATATTTATGACAATGAACCACATGACAATGATCTGCCTCCGGACCCCCCAAGTGCAAGATCAGCGGTGGGCACAAACTCAAGAATAACCCAGCCTTCGTACCCGCCCCCTGTTCCAACTCCTCAGCAACGACAGCCGCTTCCACCAGGACCACCACGTTCGCAGTCATCGTCGTCATCATGGAGCACCCAGGTTTCAAAACCACCCCCTGTTCCAGTGACTGCAAGGCCCGAGTCGGTTACCATAGAACCTGTAAGGGGTGCTGCCACCTCACGGCCATCTATCGGTTCCATAGACCAAACAACATTGGTTGACTTTACAACGGCAGGGAAGGGTGTCAATTATGAACTCTGCTCTGATTTGCTACAGAACTTTAAAGAGAATGAAGCCGCAAATTCTGTAAGTATAAATAAACGGTACTCAATCCGATTACAATAATCGGGACAACGTATCTATAGTATAGGCATGTCTATCTTTGTCAAGTTATTGTGAATGTTGTTAAAGCTTTTTCACACATCAGTATTCAGTGCTATTATGTGTCACTGTAAAGAGTATGACCAATTTTTACATGTCACTAAAGTCAAATCCCTTGATGGTTGTTAAAATAATAATCCCACATCTGCCACCATTTGAAAAACCCACAAATCTATTATTATCATTGAAACAGTAACAACTTTGTTAAAGGTAGATGACCCGATCACATTCCGATTTTCAACTTGAAGTTTTCTATTCTACATGAAAGGTCATCCTTAAAAAAGTCGTGTTCCAAAGTTTGAGTTGCATAGCTCTAATGGTTCTTATTTTAGACGCACAAGATGCTGTGAACTCTACCCATTGAGTAGTACACAAACTATATCGGTGGTTACCACCATTCGTGGTAATTCGACGTTATTTCATCGATTTCTCCGTAATTATACCGATTTAGGCCGTCAAATTTCAGTATGATGATGAGAAAAATACGAGCTTTCATATGATATGAAAATCTCCGTATGTTTGAAATAATTCTGTGTTACGAAAATGTGATCGGGTCATCTACCTTTAATTGTTGATTTTTAAGGCTTTTAAAAGGTCAAACTTCGGGAAGGTTTGTATAATTTGGGTCATGTCATCGTAGCAGGGTCAGAAATTTGAGGAGAATCTCAGAAACCATTCTCGCAAAATTCCCGCCGCCGGTAAAGTTACTAGAAATTAGAATCCAATTGAAGAGAGGAGAATCCAGAATCTATTAAAATGGATTCTCGCACACGTTGAAAAACTTCTGACCCTGACGGACATATTATTGATCCTGATTTCATATTTATTTTTAAATACATGTCTATACTAACTAAACACTCAATAAGTGTACACTGTACATTGCAGCGTTCAATAATACCATCAGCACCCATTTGATGAAGCTGTTCAACTGTAACCTTAATCCTACTCAGCAGACAAAATCATACAGCCAGCAGCACCTGTTTGTGCATGCACACAAGATTTTATACCCTTGGGTATTTAAATAGTCAGCAAAAATTTAGCCTGGGCAGCCAAGTGCTTGTGGTGTGATGGATGATTCGCACGCCTGCCAGTCCGGCAACCCAGGTTCAATCCTCGGGGGCTGTGGACCAACTTTTGTAGCCTACCTTTTACCTCCCCCTCCATTGTTCTTAGGTCCTTCGCCCCTCATGCTCACACACCGCAGGAATTGGGGTCTCTCCTTTTAACAATTGGACAATAGGGGCCTACTTCAGACCCTATTAGTATTATGGAATCACATTGGTGAGTCTTAATGTACGGTACATTGTATACAAAGCAACAAGAATTTGCATGCAACTTCCGTAGCAAGTTCTTCAAATCCATCATCCAGATGAACAATATCATCTAGTCATGACTGCAACAATAAGCATGAATGAATATTGTCCTGATTTGTATGAATAAGCCAGTGGCATAGCTAAGGGGGGGGGGGGGGGGGCAGAAAAAAATCATTACAAACCCTTTATAAACGCCCTTTGTGCCCCCACCCCCCTGAAAAAATTCCTAACTACATCACTGGAATAAGCCGGGCTTAGGTTGTGAAATCATGACCCTTTTCAACGCTTTTCTTGGACACGGATGCAGAACATCCTCATGTAAAACAGGCCGGGGTACTCAAATATTGTTTTGGTAGGGATGTGCCACCAGATAAATGAAAATGGACCCATACATGTATGTAATATGTTTACCGGAGACCCATAAGGCTATATTAAAAAAAAAAATTGTCTCAAAGCTCTTCAGTTTTTCAAAACCTAATGCGGAATGCGATTTTTTTGGAATTTATTTTTTATTTTTTATAAATTAATATAAAATATTGAAATCCTAGTAAAAGTGAACTTTTGTATTTAAAAAGATGTGATCAATAAAAATCTGTGAAATTTTGGGATTTTTTGTGTATTTGGACAATGAAAATTTGAAAAATCTGTGATTTTTTTTCTTTCTTCATATATTTTTTTTCTAACGCGCACCAATTAACTAACGCGTGCGGGAGCTTTGAGACAAATGATTTTTTTAATATAGCCTAATGTTCCTATATATTTGACAGATTTTGCTTTTAGACCCATAAATTTACCAAAAAGGAAAACAGGTCAATCAATAATATGTATGTATTTGTATCCCATTCTTAATATTAGAGAATTAATGCCGGTTACATCCATAGTCTTCTGTTAAGTCTCTGATTTAGTGTCAATATAGGATTTGAATGTAATCTGGTTTAGATACACGTAGCCTACTGTACATGTATGTGTCGTGAATGGAGTCTACCAACAAAAAGTGTCTCTGAATTCTGCAATAATCCCACAACAGGTGCAAACAATATAGCGGCTTATCTATAAATCTGTAGAATCCTCGTAGTCCAATACCATAACCATACCCAGACTATTTCAATTAGTGTGATTAATTTGTGTCGAACTAACAAGAGGAAGGATTTCATAAATATATACACTAGTTGATATAGAGGGGTTTTCTATCCATACACTTGATCATTGTCCAGTTGCCAGGCGTTGTGGACGAGGATTCCTTATCCCTATTGTATACTGCCTGAAGTGAACGCCCTGAAATCCTATTTGAAAAAACTATATATGCTGCCAGCACAGGTTCCCTCAAGTCTATCTCCCCGAGTGCCCGGTGGGGGGGGGGGGGGGGGGGGCTACTTAGTGGATATGAGGTTACGGGGGACGTGCCACCAAATAGAGTCCCATTTATCACCCTCGGGTAAAAGGATGACCCCTTTTCAAAGCCAGATTTGTAAATTTATGGGTCTAAAATCCTGAATGTTGCTCTTTTTTTAGCCAAAATTTGAGCAAAATCTATCAAATTTGTTGGAAAATTATGGGTTTCTGGTAAACATATGAGTCCATTTATCCAGAAAATTGGTAAATGTTTAGGTCAATTTTCATATTGTTGGCGGTACATCCTTACCAAACAAAATATCCGAGTACAGTCCCCCCTCCCCTTATTATTATTACATTGTAAATGCGAACGGAGTAAAAATTGTTGAATTTGAGCACCCGGTCCCCTGGTAAAGTTGACTAGGCACATAGACTCCCATGTTAGTATACCCGGGTTCGAATCCCGCTGCCGACGGGGCTGGTATTCCCTTCTAAAATTTGCCCATTTCTGCTCCCTGATATTTCTATCCCTGATTGTTCAGTTGTTGAATTTTTTGATTTTTAGACAAACTATGCCCCCTCCTGTTCTACGGGCAAACGGACCTCTCAGGTATGGCAGTCGGTCAGGGGTTTGTTGATTTTTTCTTCAAAAATGTTGTGAATAATTGGTGACTTTTCAAACATTTTCTAAATTTTGCAATTTTTTTTAAATTCCCAATATTTGTCAAATTTTTTAACTATTTTTGAAACAAAAAAGCCAGAAATATGGGCACACAGAACAGGTGTTTTTTCTCCTCCCTTCATGGTTAAACCTTGCATCAAGCAACCTAAAATGGCGACCTAAGTTTTGGTTATGCCCCCTCACACTCTAAGTGCTGGCCACATACATGTATGCCTGTGGTAGGGGAACTTCTTAATCATGTTGTAAATGTGACTGATTCATGAACACCGATCACGTATCACATTTTAACCCTAACCCTACTACATCATACAGCCAGAAACTATCTCCACGCACGTGCTGCTGCATTGACTCGATGACGTCACCTACCGCAGGCATATGTGGGCAGGAAGTTGCTGCCCGCATATGCGCTGGGAGCTTAGCTCAGTCGGTGTAGGGGGACAGACTTTGGTGCGGTTGGTCCCGCGATCGAATCCTGGGGGGGGGGGTGCTGGGAGATTGTACTTTTTCCCCTCCCCTCCCCCCCCCCAATACGCACAAAAGCATAGCCGCGGGAGTTAGGGTTAAGTTACATTTTGTTATGGGAATGCAAAAACATGATCATAAGTGGCATGTTTACTGCAGGAGAAGCATTTGTGACACTGCATGTCAAAACCAGGCGGAATTGGGCAGAGTTATGAATGGAGAAAAATGCCAAAATGTTTTGGGGTTTATTTTTGTCAATTTTAAGATTCTCATGGTTTCAAAATGCTAGTCATGTAAAAAAAGAGCTGTACAAATTTCAAACTGAAATTTTATCGGGAAATAATATTTTTAATTGTTTATTCTTATTTCTTTCTTTATTATTTACTTTGTTTTATGCAAATTTTAATGGACGTTTTCTATTTTTTAACATTTTAGGCAGTCCAAATTCAAAATGTTACAACTCGGGTTAGGAATGTCCGATTTCAATAAAACAAGTGGTGTTGTAAAGTGCAAATCCTATATTTTTATAATACATCAATAACTCAATTTTGAACTCCTGCCCAATTGTGCCTGGTTTTGATATGCGGCGTCACATTTTTGTGTTAAATTTGGTAATCTAAATTATTGTTTTAACAAGCTTAAGTATTTGATTAAAAATTAATTAATTCCAATTTCAAGACTGGTAAAATTGTATTTAGGATTTTTTTATAGTCAAATTCAAAGTGAAATTTTTTCTTCTTCTTTTTTGGCTACATATTTTTGACAAAATCGGCTCACAAGAAACAAACCTCATTTGCATTGTCAATCAGTTCACACGACCCCCATTGAACACAAAACAATGTGTTCACGAGGCTACAATTCAGCCTTTGGCCACTCTATATAAATGCACCCATTACCCAGTCCACTCTATGTAATGCACCCATTTCCCAGTCCACTCTATATAACGCACCTATTTCCCAGTCCACTCTAATAACGCACCCATTTCCCAGTCCACTCTTTATAACGCACCCATTTCCTAGTCCACTATAATACATGTATAACACACCCATTTCCCAGTCCACTATATATATCGCACCCATTTCCCAGTCCACTATATATAACGCACCCATTTCCCAGTCCACTCTATATAACGCACCCATATCCCAGTTGATGAGTTTGAATCTCACTGTCGGCAGCATGAAGATGAAAGGAAACATGGTTATTGCCAATGCCTTGGAACTCAAAAAAATCATACAACCCCCCCCCCCCCCCAGTCTACTAGAACCACCCCCCCCCCCCCCCCCCACCGGGGGGGGGGGGGGGGGGGGGCACTGACATTGGAAAAGGGTATAGGTATGTGCCGCGCTGAAGACCCCCCTTTTCACCCTCTGCCGCTAGCTCTTATGACCCCCCTTTTGAGCCTGCATCAGTTCTTAAGACCCTAATTTTATTGAAAATTCAAAAATCGTGAAATTTTGCGTTCCAAAGCTCCAATTCTTCGAAAATTTTGCGTTCTAAAACCAAAAAAAAAGAAAATTGTGTTCTTGCTAATCAAAATTGAACTATAGGCCAGTTCTCAAGACCTACTTTTTTGAAAAAAATCCTAAGACCCTATTTTACGTCATAAAGTCCACTCAGTTCAGTTCTGTAGTCCCCTTTTTGAGACCCTGTGCGGCACACCCCTACCCCCAAAAAAGTTGAGTGCCCCCCCCCCCCCCCCCTCCCCGGGCACCCACCACCCAGTTAGCAGACGACAATCCTTCAGGAAGACCAAGTCCCAGCATTAATACTCATGATTTGTAATATTTAAAAAACATGAAAGCTCAACATTGTTGCATATAGTTTCTGCATTTCAAATGTCAACTTTGATGAAATACATACATAGAATATAAGGAAACAGTTTTATAAATAGTTCACTTGTTACAGAATTACTCATAACGTCTAATGAGCAATACACTCATTGGGGAGTGCCACTTGGGTTTTATCTCGCTCAATAAAAAAACCAAGGTTGAACTTGCAAGCAGGCCTGGAAAAATTGGCAAATTGGGAAGCTCCTTGCTGGGAAATTTGGGCATTTGGAGGGATATGTTGCTGTTCCGTGTACAAAAATGCATAAGAAATAGTGAGAAAGTTCGCTATTGAATGTGAAAATGCAAAACGTGCAGTGTCAATTGAAAATCACTAACGCTTCGTGGACAAACACAAAGATTGGACTATTCAGTATAAAGGTTCACCAAAGACAACAGAAAAAAATGCAATTGACTTCATTTCTTTACACAAAGTTAACAAATATATCATTCTTTCAACGTTAATAGCTGTTACGAACTTTAACTTGGGTTTGAAAACAAGATGGCTTCTTTCCCTATTGCAGGTTTTGTTACTCACCCTGTATATAAAGTAATCTTATAAACATGGTTGGTGTGCATAGACTAGGGACAGGGATTTCGCGCTTTTTAAAAGCACTAAAAGTGCTGCTTGATTATGGAAAAAGTGCTTTTTGGAGCAAAAGGTGCTTTTTTAGGTAAAAGGTGCTTTTTTCACCAAAAATATGCCATGCATTAAAAATAAATCCAAAAGCGCAGTTATATTGCGTGTTTCCATGTTGACGTGTTTCTTTGTACGTTGTCAATAACCATCATTTTTCATTCAAAACTACATTCAAACTAAACTAAATGTAGAATAAACACTTCCACAGTTATGGAACTTGCGGATTTTTAGGTAAATGGACATTATTTGTTAAATATTTAGACAACTTGACAGAAAGACAGACAAACATACCAAAAAAATGCACACATAACAAACAAGCAGAACAGAGAAACCACTCCAAAGGGAAAACATTGTAATAAAGATAGTCAAACTGGTTGCCCTTGCATTGATATGATCGAAACCAAAACAAAATGAAAACGGGAAATTAGCTGGAAAAAGGGAAAGATGATCATATATTACACACACAAAATAACAATATAGGCCTAATCTAAGAATTAAACAAATGAAAACCAAGGGATATATGGTTACTTGAGTATCCATATCTGCCTCATGTATGGGGAAGGGGTGAACATAAAGATATCCAGCATCTCCATAAAATGGAATAAAGAAAAGAAAAGAAAAGATCCAGCATCCTACACATTTTGAAGGCATTGCTTTCATACTTGCACCCGCATAAGGTCATCTTAACCTTAAAGGCAAATTATGCGATCTTTTCCATGGGACGCCCTCTATCCTTGATTTTTTTTTGAAAGCAGATTTTCTTGCAGATTTACATAAATCATAAATATATTTTGAGTTACAGAGCGATACGATTCCAAATTACTTCAAAATCATGGTTTAAAGAGGTTGAAAATAGATTGTCCTGGTGCAGGACAGTTTAATTATTTTCATTCTAAATTCACTCTAAAACTATGATTTTGAAGTACTTTGTAATTAGGAATCGTATCTCCCTGTAACTCAGAATGTATTTTAATATGATTTATGATCAGAATTGTAAATCTGTAAAAAAATCTGCTCTCAAAAAAAAATTAGGATGGAGGGCGTCCCTACCCATTTTTATGGGTGATTTTGGAAAAATCGGTACCCATATTTAGGGGTTTTGCTTCATTTTAGACCAAATTATCGGGAAAATAGACCTAATTTTGCACATTTTCGCGAAAATAGACAAAAATTTCGCGAAAATAGACCCATTTGTAAAAAGTGACCCCATTATTAGGGATTTTCAGCACAAAAATCATACCCCATGTTTAGGGATTTTGTGCCCAAAAAGCTACCCATTAGAGCGTCACACCCCCGTATACCGTCTTACTCTTAGGTCCCTCCATCATAAATATAGAGTCATAGAATCAGCCATGATCCGTAGAAAAACGGCAACGACGAATTGAACCCTTCAGCAGTTGAACTCAAAGTTGGACTCGCACACAAACTTTCAGGACTCAGATTTGAACTCCAAAAGAGTACCGTAGTCCTGATTACAGTGCATTGCTTGGTACATTATTTACTACTACATGTACCTGACTCCGCTCTGTAAAAATTAAGGAATATTGTACACATTTTCCATCAATAACACAGATTTTGTTCAATAGGCTCGTGAACAGCATTTGTTATACTTTACTTTTAGTGTTGGATTGGGGGGGGGGGGGGGGGATTAAGACCCCATTTCTCTGTTTTATAAAAAAATCTAAAATTGCCACAATACACATTTTAAAAAAGGTCAGTGCCTCAGGTTATATTATTCATCAGCTGATATCTCCCTTCCTAGACTATATTGATAAATTTCATCTCAAAACCCTGCACATTGATTCATATCAAACACAACATAATTGGAATAACTTCAAAATAGAATTAAGACCCCAGTTTTCTATTTTTCAAAAATTTCTAAAATTGTTACAAAACACATTTAAAATTGGCCGATATCTGACCGTATCTCCCTTCATAGACCATTCCAATAGTGGTTCATATCACACACAATTGTAATAACTTAGGCCCTATTTCCGGCAATAGCTATTAAGCGTGTTAAGTAAACCATGATGGGTCGGTGGCACGTACTATTCCGTTTATATGCCCCTAATAATACAGCAGAGAATCCACAGACCAGCCAGGACACAATGTGTGAATAACCATAGTGTCTATAAAGACAAACAACAATATGGTGTAAGGATTCTCAACTGATTTTTCACACCACTCTATTAATGAGTTATATCCTGAAAGTATTGGCAATTAATCCCAACTGGTGTGTGACGGTTAATTGCGAGCGTGTGATTGTTTCAGTGAGAGGGCGGTATATAGGTTGTCCACTGTTTAATGACAGCACTTTTGCTCCTACAGTGGCTGGCATTACATATACTACTAGCCTTGGCACCTGGGGTAGGGGAAAGACCCCTCAAAAAAGTTTGAAAATGTTGTTTTTAAAATTGCCTATCATTCGTTTATTTTGCTGTTGTCCATAGTGTGTTGCACATATAAATCAGGCATGATATACCAGTGACAGTTAAGAATATACTTAGTACTATATAAAAATTAGAAAGTAGTTATCTTTTACTCTCAAATGTAGATATTTTTGCATTTATTTATTAGCCCAATTTAAGACAAATTAAACTGTTTGTTTGTTTGTTTGTTGTATTTATTAATATGTCAAGCTGAAATGCATTTTGTGGAATTGAAGGAATAAGAGTTCCCCTTGGTTGCGCTAATTAAAAATGGCACATGGCCAGGGCTACGAAATCCACGGGAAGGTGCGTGGGAACGGCGTTCCCAGAAAGAAATTATGGGTCACAGAAAAAAAAAATCTTGCAAGACAGAAAACATGTAGCTTCACGGTATTACAAATGTCATAAGCATAATCACTATTTATAAATATTTGTGAATAAAGTGTCTTATATTGACGTTCTTAACTCTCAAAAAGGCTGTTACCCATAACTGTCACTGGGTTTCTCCCCTTGACCCGTGTAAATAGCTGTAAAGGGGTTTTCCTCTGGGTGCCACCATCATGTAGTCTCTGGTATGATGGAAGTGGATTACAGGCCGGGGGGGGGGGGGGTCAGTGAACATACCAAGCGGGTACGCATCCGCGTCCATAAAAAACGTCGAAAAGGGTGCAGATTTCACCACACGACGTCGTCGACGTCTTTCTGAAAAAGGGGTACTTTTTAGGGGCATCGCGCTTTAGGGTATCCATTACAGCATCGAGGTATCGACGTTTAGGGGTACTAATTGTTGTATGTGTGACTTTTCAATTAACATGCAAAATGTTGAAAAAAATCTTCAATATTTCCCTACTTTCGTCTTTAATTGCTACATCATGCATATCACATGCATCTGTATAAATGTCACATGATTTTGAATTAATTTTGAGCATTACTATAATACGCCATTTAGGGGTGCATTATTGAGTGTTGGTAACGCTGTTTAGGGTGGGGTGTGTTACGCCATTTAGGGGTATCAAAATAGTGTTCTAGTTTACGCCATTTAGGGTCCATTTCAGAGGTGCTTGGACGCGTACGTGTACCCGGCTTGGTATGTTCACTGACCCCCACCCCCCCCCCCCCGGATTACAGGATGGGGTCAATCCATTCCTGCGAGGAATTCTCAACTCGTAAATGCCACTTTTGGTGACATACTTGTTTGTAGCACACTCCTAAAACGACTTGGTTGCTTTACGATAAGGAAAAAGTGACCACATCGTTTTAAGAGTGTAGGACTGCGTTTCCAAATACTAAACTACTGATCTTCCTTTGGTCTATGGGGAAATACAAGGGCATGTTGTCAGTGTAAAAAGTCCAGTCAAGCTGATATTATTGTATACAGTCATCAAAAAAAGTAACTATACAGGTGATAAATGTACTTTTAACTCTAAAAATATATATCCTACCTAAAAATATTAAATCATAAAGTTGTTGAGAAATTTATCTTCTTTAATATGAGATATTGCACGCTAGAATCGGTTGAATATTTAAGAAGCGACAATCCAAAATGTAAGGTAAAGTCACAATTTCAAATTCACATTTTACATTTCAACACGGGGAAGAGAATGACAGGTAGCATGTGTGTGGCGTATTGATCCATCGGAACAATGCGGCCGACTGTCCAACCTGCCCATGCATCCATCAATTGCACTACCGGTAATCGATAAGGTACCCGTATATTGGTCGGCGTGTAGAAAATAAAAATGTGAAAATGAAAATCGGACTTCTACTTACATTTTTGAGTGCCACTTCCTCAATAATCACCCGATCCTAGCGTGCAATATTTCATATTAACGAAGACAAATTTATCAACAACTTTTTAATTTAATATTTTTAGGTAGGATATATATTTTAAGAGTTAGAAGTCCATTTGTTACCTGTATAGTTACTTTTTTTGATGACTGTATAGGGCAAGGTTGGTAAAATGCCTGTGTAAAATCAACCTTAACCTGTAATGAATTGCCTGATCTGACCCTGGTTCATTCATTTTATTAAGCTTTAAAGCAGTGTAATAGCAAATGTCAATCTATCAGTCACGGTAGTGACACATTTGTATTTATCACATCCACTAAACAGAATGGCAAACAAATTTCATTTGTTGCAAACAGAAAAACAGCCATTGTGTTGAAAATGGTATAAGCCTATCTACTCATCACATTTTCTTATGACAAAATATGAAAGCCCAATGGAAGATATGGTACTGAACATTCATAGAATACCAAGTCCTGGGTTCCAATCATCCTGTATTCTTGCAGAAAATCCATCTATCAATAGATTAGTTCCCAGAAAGATATAATTTGTTCTCTACAATTATTTTATTGTACAGCTTTTCGCCCAGATATCTGGGCATATAGGTGTTTTTTTTCACACAGCGGGAGGCCAACCTGCGGTTTATTTGCTCACTGACTCAGAATTGTTGGTATTAAAAATGTACTTTTTGTGTGGATTAATTAACATGATTTCAGTGCCAAAAATGGACGAAATGTGTTGATGTGTTCTAAATTGGCTGTTCAAATGTTGGTGACGCACGCAGCTGTCAAAAAGTAGGGTCCCCATCTGATCCAGACCATGCATGATAGGTAGTTTGCGGAAAGATTCGATTATTTCCCCATAGTTTGATTCCTCCAGTTTCTTAACCTCCTTGCACATTTTACTTGAATCTGGGTTTTCCCTTTAAAAGGGAAATTTTATTTAAAGATGTTTTATTTTTTTCTTGCTGAGGGAGGGGTCAACAATGTTAGGGGGGGTTTTTTGACTTGAGGGCACGACATAAGCATTTAAGTGACAAAAAACACTGTTCTACGAGCCTGACCGACCCATATGTTTTTTGAAATTTAGGATTTTTTTCTTCTAATTTACAGTATGAAAATTTCAAAAATTGTTGAAAATTCACCAAAATGTTCACGAAATGTTTGGGTAAAAAACCAACAACAAAAAACCCTGCTCAATGCCACCTGAGAGGTCCATTTGCCAGTAGAAAGGTTTTTATTTTTGTTGCTTTAGTTCCAATAAATTCAGTTATCATAAGCTTCAAGTTTTGGACATGTATGACACACATCTGTATCTATTGAGATCCAGTGATGTTTATGTTGAATTCTGCCCTCTGTTGACTTCTGATAATTGTTTGATTGGGTTAGCCTATGGAGGGGGTTTGTTAAGTGTTTTCCCTAAGGGAGGGGGTGGCTCTCAAAGTATTGGCATTGTATTCGGATGTGACCAGAAAAACAAGTAAAAGTGTATTTTTTACCCGTGATTATTCAAATTTAGTGTTTCAAAAATAAGGTGTTGCTGAAAATATCACCGGAAATGTATATCGGGCTAAATGGCTAAATACACTGTAAATCTTAATTTGTATGTTAGGTAATTGGTCAAAGTCACCTTTTGGGCATTCAGGGTTTAGTGTTCAGGGTTTGTTTCAGGGGTTCTTTGTTTGCGTATTTACTATAATTAGAATCTGTTGTACCAATGTATGGTGATCTAATGTTAGGCGACGAAAAACAACCTGTTCTCCAGATTAATATACGGTATACCTCTCAGGTATAGGGTCGATCGTTTACAAAAAAAAAGGGTTTACATTTTAGATCCTTATAACAGCAAAAATATATAAAAATAAACATTTTTAAAGAAATGTCAAAAAATGTCAATATTTTGAATAAAAGAATTAAAAAAAATAAAAAAATAATTCATAAAATAGTAACCTTTATAAAATCTTTAATTTACCAACCTCCTGAAATTCTTTATGTAGAATTACTCTCATATATAAGGTATAGGTGGGAGCCGCTCGTTTTTGTGGGCAAAAAATTCCATCAACATTGGGTATGATTTGTGCTGGAAAACCCTTACCCAAATAACAAAGAAGAAAAAAACTAAACATGGCTCCCAAATCTAAAAACAAGAAAATCCCCACAATCATGGGTCCCAAAATAAAAAACAATGGTCAAATCAGCTGCTTATTGAGGTAAAAACACCCCTATAAGTGGACTCTAGCAGCACCCCCCTCACCAAAAAAACAATTTGAGTACCCTGCCCCCCTGGATTTATGACAGTTTTGATCAGTTGGGGGAAAACCCCTCTCACTCAAGATAAGATAAGGGAGTCGAAGATGTTATCCTATGGGATTTCCTTCGTCCGTTGTTCGATCAGACAGGATGCGTTATAGGAATTGCCCACCCAGTATTTACGTCTGTATTATATAATGAATGATGGATGTTATGGAAGGGTCATTGTGTCTGTTATACTGTCTGACTATCTAGGTTGGATTTGTTCTCCTCCCATCCCACTCCCATCCCCTCCCCTCCCCCTCTCTGATCCCCCCTGGCCCTTCCTCTCTGATCCCCCATGGCCCCTCCCCTCTCTGATCCCCTCCCCATCTCTCCTACACCTCATTGATGTGTCAAGTCCATTCACATTCGAGGCAGGCCTAAATACACTGTATTAATCAGGGGCCTGAAACAGGGAGTGAGGTGGGTGTGGGGGGGGGGGGGGGGGTGAGGTGGGGGCAAGGTTGGGGGGTGCACATGATTTTACTCTCTTAAAACGATGTAAGAGTCAAAAGTGGTTAAAGTTTGACACCGTTTTTTCAGTTGGGTGCATAGTTGACGCCATTCTTGTTATTGTTTTAAGAGTGTATTAGGCCTAAGGCAAAAAACAAATTTTACACACACTGCAATATAAGATCGCGCGTGCTCACTACACTGCTGCACACACGACGTCTACGTTACAGGGGCAGTTCTTATTTTCATTTTTTTACCACGGGTACGAGTAAAAAGCAATATGCATATCCCAAACCCCCCGAAAACAACAAGTTTGTCCTTGATGTTACACACATTACTTTAATCAGAACACTCGATAGATCGTCACATCAAATGACCAGCTCTTCAAAAAAATGTAAAGTATGACCAAATTTCATGACTAGTTGTAAAAGACAAATCGTTGTTACAGTTTGGTTAAAAAAAATTGGCAGAAAATCCCCCAAAACTGACCGAATATTCCATCGATTTTCACCAGATTTTCGCTAGTATGGTGGGCGGCCATCTTTGCTTTCATTCATGATAAATAAAATACAACACGCATGCTCAAAACTACCGAGAATAAACGAAGTTTTCCGATGGGTACTTCGCCAGAATTCGGCCCAGTCGCGAGCGATATCGAAGCATGCCCGAACAATGACGTCACAATGTAATGAGGCCACATTGAGACCACTGTCACTTAGGGCTGTCATCGACATGGACGATGTCGACATTATGTCGATATCGGCTATTATCCTGACATGTCGATATCAACTTTGGGATGTCGATATAATTAACATTAAATCGTCCGTAATTATTTGAGAAAAAAATAATCGGCAAAGTGATTTATTTAAATGACAATCGGCAAGAGTTGTGAAAAAACCCAATATCCAATGATAGCAAACCGTTAAAAGTAATCACGCTAGTTCCCCCCTCACAACTTGCTCCATCAAATATTTTGCAATGCCATATTTCAACTAGGCGTATTATACTAAATGATTTTTAACTTGTGTACATTGACTTAGCGATATTTTCGATCACCGGTAATATTCGGAACTAGTCATGCCAATTCATTGGCCAATTCCTATAGTACTATTTCCCTACAACCTCATCCACAGAGTCACAGTGAGGTGTAATAAAACAAATACTACATGGTATGATCGGGGCAATAGGGCACACTATTTTCCCTCGGTACTGGCTACGGGCCTATCACCACTCACCCTTCGGGTTCGGGGTGATAGGCCCGTAGCCAGTACCTCGGGAAAATAGTTTGCTCTATTTCCCCTCTACCATGTAGTATTTGTATACTATTGCGGACATTAATTTGCGGGGACAATCAGCTTGGTATTCGGGATCGGGGTGATAGGCCCGTAGCCAGTACCTCTGGAAAATAGTTTGCTCTATTTCCCCTCTACCATGTAGTATTTGTATTTGTATACTATCGCGGACATTAATTTGCGGGGACAATCAGCTTGGTATTTGGATCATAATATGTCGATATCGAGATTCTAAAATAGCAACATGTCGACATGAAAAAAAGATCTCGATAACAGCACTACTGTCACTGTAAAAACAGAAGTACTCGTTTTGGTCAAAAGTACTCGTTTTCAATCCATGGCTAACAATGGACACTTGACTTCTATTGACACATCAATACCAGTACCAATTCCAGTACCAATAGGAGTACTTATACCAGGGGTGTGCCAGTGAGCTTGCCGATCGGGTCCACTTTTAAATTAAAATTTGGTCAGCATAGAACTGGTGGCGCTATACTGATCAGGTGTGATTGTAGCAGACGACACGACGCTGGCCACGCGTCTCTCAGACAACCCAATATGTCAACGGGAGTGCACTATTTTGAATTATTTTTAACAGTCATCGCCCGGTTAACGATGACAATTCTTCTAATTATGATGAATTTGTAAAAATGATAAGATTAACATTCGCGATTACGTGTTATTCACCTTGTTCATTACGTATTCAACATTTAGGTTTCGCGTGGCCACCGTCATCTGTGTAAATCCACAACGCCCTCAAACCTATGCTGACCAAATATTACGTTAAACCTGGTTAAACACTGTTAAACGCGTTAAACGCCGGTCACCGACACATTCCGATGATTACCATAATTTATGTAATTTATGCAAACGGCACCGTTTTCGCCACGTGTGTTAGTATAGGACTTTCCTATCCCAAAATTAATAGTATCCCTGCTTCTACCACTTTTCTGATAGCCCAATGCAAACTGTCTAGACAATTGTCTAAGCCCATCATCAATTTTATCACCATCAGTAAACAGCCCACTTGTCTTGACACCTATTGTGTGAAATGGACAACAAAGCACTGTCTGGCACCACCGCCCTATCCCTTGTAAGTGCTTGTTGCGGCACACACAGTTGGAATATCTTGCTTTTAATATCCAATATCAATGCACCCGATTGGGACATAAGTACTCGTTTTGGTACTACTATTCGTGTTCGATTTAAAGAGGATTCAAGAGTATTACATGACCAGTACAAAGAAGGAACAAAGGCTAATTCCCCATAGAACTGGGGTCTTTAAAACGAGTACTTTTGACCAAAACGAGTACATTTTGTTTTCCAGTGTGTGCCGGCGCACCCCCAGCGAAGCGTTAATATATGCACGATGGCATGCAATGCATCGTTTCTATGTGGTTGGGTAGCCACTAGATAAACGTGTTGCTTGTTAGACATGCCCCGGTATGCTTGACAATTATTGGGGGCTCGTCCGGGAATAAGTATCACATGAAAAAAACACTTTTCCCGACCGACCTACCCAACTTTTGAAAGTGATCTTTGGACAATCAAACAACTTATTTTTATTGGCCTAAGAAGTGGTAGGTTTTATTCATGTGTTGGCAGTAGCAAACCTCTTACGTCATCATGCACGGCTGTTTGATCCCACATAATGTGTCCGTTTTATTCTGAGAACACCGTAACTTGCTGGCCCGGTTCTGGTTTTAACTTATTCAAGTACCTGAATATACTGGCCATCTTTTGTAGAAATTTCAGAACATTTGTTGGTGCCATTCCTGAGATATAGAGCTTTGAATATTATTATTTACTATAATAGCGCCCTCATCGTCCACATTTCCCATAGAGTTACATGTAAAATGTGTGTAAAGTAGAAAATGCAGATAATTTAAAAATGGCTCGTACAATTTTCGTGAAATTTTCACCGTATACTCATATTCATTAGCGCTACCTAAATCAGGTCAAACCATAGCTGGGCCACTGTGTAATTTTTTTAATCGGACAGTCAAACAGCAGTGATCATCTGTCATGACTGATGATAGACCCTAATAGGAGATGAACTTTTTGTAGTTGAATTACATGAATTTGTTGATAAATTTGCATCTTTCAAACCATAATTAAGATAATTCTTAGGAATATTTTTGAACTTTTTATTTTTTAACCAGCAAAAAAAAAGTATTATGATTTAAACTGCTGAAATTGCTTAATGTTTCACATTTTTAAGCAACTGGAGGGTCTGGAAGTAGAAATCATCCCCGCCATAACCTGCAGAGTGCATAACACCAAGTGTAGCGTTCAATTTAACTGGCATAGGATCTCGAAATGCGACACACTTTTGAAGATTTGCAATGCTATTGCACAAATATGTAGCGAAAACAGACGCAAAAAGATTCCCTACTTGATATTTGATCACGTACCATCAAAGCCAAACCAACAAAGATAGATTTTCATCTTCAAATAACTAGAAAAAGTATGATAAATCCTGACTCGATCGACAGTTAATATTTCGTTTTTGTTAGAGTCAAAATTGCCATTGCTTTACACGTAGGTGCGCAGAATTTTTTCTGTCGGTTTAAAATTAACAAAATGGCGGATTTCTGCGCAAGTCGGAGAATGTAATAATCATGACGTCATTTCTGATGCTAGTCTTGTTCTTGTGCAGCCGAGTGTTACGAAAAGGAGCCAATAAAAATGACTTGGAATAAAACTAGTGGTGCTCCACGGATACAAGGAATCATAATAAATAAAATAAAATAAATAACAAAATGGCGCGCGATCGTAAGAAGATGTAAACAGTTTCGAAATCCATCGTGACTCGTGAGCGAAATAATGCCTGTATTTCCTTGTATGTTGTTACTAAAATTTGTTAGTTCAAATTGTAAAATCTAGATTTTAATTTTCATGCACACATGGGCACCCGATTTAAGTCCCACCCCCTAATTTACGTATATTTTGGGGTAAAAAAAGGGTGGGACTATACACGCGTCAGTACGGTAAGAAGATCAACTTTGCAGGCAAATTTGTTGTATTTTAGGAAAAAAGAAAAGTGATTTTCATATACCTTGTTTTCCAGGGGAGGGGTAGTGTTTAATAGAGCAGGGGCATTTAATGGCGTAAATACGGTATTTGCAATTTGTTTGTGAATTGTCAACATTTTTCGAATTTCAAAAACAAAAAAGTCAAAATTATGCAAACATTTTTTCAAAATGTTCCCCCCAAAATTTTGAACAAAACAGGGTGTTTTTTTCATCGCCTTATTGCTTGCTACAAACCACCCAAATAAAAAAATAAATCTGTCTGCAGTCAATCAATTTGCTTCAAACAGACAGAAAAGAAGAAAAAAATCTTTAAAAAAAATGTTGCGAAAGCTAATATTTTGAATGGGGCATCTATAATAGTTTTAAATCAGTTCCAAATTGGCGAGAAATATTCGGTTTTATCTCTCCGTGCACTAAAGTAATCCAAGCGTACGTCCGCGATGATAGCCACATGCACGCTGTATTGCGCTAGTTGCTTTAATACCCGCCCACGTCCTTCTGTATTCATTCGCTGCTTTATAAGCCGGCTTTGCTAATTTGGAACTGATCAAACTATAGGTTACAACTGTTATGATTTCTCAACTCCTTCCAGTTCTCAGCATATCTTAGGGTTTTTAGTTGACCAAAATCAGACAAGTCAATGAATAGTCGTAGTGGCCCAATGACTTACACCTTTTTTGACCGAGTCGCACCAAAAACAGCAATCAACCGTATTCCATCGAACACCTGTTGTTGTGACATTTAAGCAACTGGAAATTGGGTATTAATTATGAGTTGCATAATTAATATTACTTCCCCCGTAAAGCTTTAAAAACATTCAACATAAAGTCATCATGTACTCTGAAGATTACCCACTTATAGACCCATACATACTATTTTGACTTTACCCTATTTTTAGAATGGTACGCCCCCTCATCAACCACACTCAGATCAACCCCCTTTCGTTAGTAATGGATCGTTCCCCCCTTGTTTTCAACTCAGTCAGTCAGTCAGTCAAGCGAGCCCCAGTCTTTCCCCATGTGTAGTTGTGAATAGCTACGCTAAGGGACAGACAGAAAGTCGATGAGGAAATCAGTGATAGCATATCAGAAAACCCCAGGATAAAATATCTTGCTTGATTCTTAAGAGTGTTGTGTTATCGTCTCGTCGTTATATGGGAGATGTCTTAAAAAACAACCATCAGGTGCAAACTTCTGGCTTTCTAAAGCTAATCTACCACCGTGTTCACCTATTTAAGTGGTTTGTATTGCGTGTGGGATTTGTTCCTGATGTTTGGATCTTGGATTCTATCTGCGTGAAATATTTGCGAAAATGAGCAAACCGGTGCTACACGTCCAGCCGCAGACAGCTTTCCACGATCAGTTGTCGAGACAAGCCAGGTCACTCAGTAATGCTGTAAGGTGGCACAAAGTGGTAAGTGTTTTCGTCCGGGGGGGGGGGGGGGGGGGGGGGGGGAGGTTTGGTCAGGGATGCGCGGCTGGAGATTCAAAACCCCTACCCATTTCTAAGGGTGATTTTGGAAAAAATGGTTCACATTTCTAAGGATTTTGCTTCATTATAGACCCAATTTTGCTTCATTATAGACCAAAATTTTCGAGAATATTTGCTAATTTTCGTGAAAATAGACCCATTTGTAAAAAGTGACCACTCTTATTAGGGCTTATCCAGCACCAAATCATACCCCATGTTTAGGGAATTTTGGCAAAAGAGCGACCCAATAGAGCGGCACATCCCATATACCGTATTAGGCAAGTACCGCCGCCCCTCAGGGTTTTTGTGATCGTAAAAGTATTGAAATAGATTACATCAATCAATTTGTTTAGAATGTTTTTAACTCATGTGAGTGCTATAGGTGCAATTAATTGATGATCATTTGTTTACAGTGCCTGTTCCGCAGATACAATGGTACAAAAGTGTTTTTCATTTCTCAAGACAGTGAAGTCACTGTATTGTCACAACATCATTTACACATGCCATTAGACATTCTGTCTTTGTTACCCGTGTGGTTACAGGCCAGGGCTTCATTCAAGTAGGTTGTGCAATTTGGTACTGCAATCGGTAACGTCACTCGTGAAAGAGATACTGTAGTAATTGTCAGAATTCCATCGGTGGCAGTCATCTTTGAAGTTCATCTCCAGGCTTAGTGATCCTTGAAACTGTTGTGTTGATGGTGATCCTTCTCCAGTTCTACATTGTGTTTTCACACATTGCTTTTGGTCAACCTCTTGATCTTTTCCCCATCCACTTTGTTTTCTAGGTTTGCTGTTCCTAACTCCCCCAACGCTTTCCCTGGCCAGATGCCCAAAATAGTAGGACTTTCTTGTTGGACAAAATCCATTGAAGTATTATTTTGGCAGAATCTCAGCGAGTTTTGAGTCATTTGTCCTTCTTTCCATGCCACTTGAAACATACTGTACGATGGTAGCGCAACATCTCAAGGGATAAAGGAGTTCTTAATAATTTCCACGCAGCAGTCGTCTGCAGACGACAGTGCCAAAATGTTGCCAAAATGTTTTTAAAATGTCACAATTAGTGTATTTCACCACCATATTTGGAATCACCATGAGAACTGTATTTAGTACAAACATGTCTATTATTGGTTCAGTAATTCTTGAGATAGACTTTGAAATTTGGAAAAGGTTTCTGAAAAATCTGTTTTGTATGGTAAAAATAATAACCATGTGGAAAGTGTTAACATAAGTATTTAGAAAGGTGTATTGAGGAGGGTGACCAAAATGGCCCAGTAATCTGGGAATTAGTTTCTTACTCAGCAGTCAATAGTTGGTCACCCAAGCCCTATATGAAAGCTATGAAGATTGTTAAACGGGGTCAGTCGTCACAAACATGCACAAACACAATAGCCAAAGGACCTTGCTTTTGTTAACGCTCCCTACACAGAGGACAGCAGTGCAAATCTCTACGATTTTCGCTATGTAATCTCTATGGCGGATTTCATTCCTTTGTATGAAGCTATGATGTTTGCGTGGTCTTCGCTATCTTCAAGCAGATAGAGCAATACGTACATGGACTTTTTTGTAGACGAGGGTTCATTACATGATTTGGTGAGGTTTAGAATGAGTTAGGATTCCTGTAATTTCGAAGACCACAGATTTTCAAAACGTGAATTTTCCAACATTTTACGATATAAATTTGGTCACAAAACATGTTTAATACTATACATTTTACCGTTCTGCAGATGTTAATGACCCTCCTCTAAAATTCTACATGATTTTTAACACGTTTCTCAGTTTTTGAGATGCCCAAATAGACCATTTTCCGAAGCTATTTCCAGCAAATATTGCAGTCACTCAGACTCCATTGTTTTCTTGCGTATAACAAAATCTGACATGCTGCGTGACCTCCATGCTGGCTGTCAGTGACTTAGGTTCAAATCCAGAGTCTCTGCAACTGGAAGGATTCATTTTTGGGTGCATCATTTGATTTAGTTTAATATATCTTGCATAAATGCATTGGAAAGCACATTCATCGTCATTGAGTTGAAGAAAAAATCCAATATTTATGTATAAAATTGATTAACAATCATTGACTAAAATCATTCATAAATACATAAAGTTATGCAATTTGACAGGATCACCACCGGATAAAAGGGCTGAAATTCTTCACTTCTGTCCTTTTGCTAGCTAAGCCCAATTAAAATACAGGTCAAATGTGATGATTCTCATCAGCTGCTTTATTGTGTGAAAGAGGAATGCCTCATTATGGGTCATGATGAACTGACATCAGGCCAAGAAAGAATGATTAATTAATGTGGTCATTTGGTGTTTTCGTTTTCGTTTTCCTTGTTTCTAGCTAAAGAGCTTTGAAATATGGATTAAATGCTAAACGCATGATCGCAGCAGCAATAAAGAAATCTGTTGTGAGTAAATCAATACATGGTGGCTTCTATACTCTATTTGGCCATCTCGAGACAGTGACGCAACCGCGTATTCTACTAATTGCATCACATAACGCGCGCGCCCCGGGGGGGTCACTCACATATAACAGTGCGTCGCATCCGCGTTAATAAAAACGTCGAAAATGGGTCGGATTTTGAGTATATAGCGTCGTCGACGTTTTTTAAAATAAGGGGTCATTTTTTGGCTCTTTCGACGTTTAGGGGTTCATTTTCAAACCATAGTTTTCGCCATAATGGGTCAAATTTTCTGGGTATAAATCGGCCGGTAAAAAGACGTCTGTTTTCGTGCAACCCCTCTGAACTAATACGGGAACTAATATCATCCTCACACAACAACGCGAAAGCAAATGCCTCACGGAAATGTATATGTGGCGTCTGTCTGATATTGGCATATTGGACACGTGAAACGTGCGTATGAGACTATTGGCCATCGCTGGTTCCCGAGCTGGTTCCCACTCTCAATATTTCGCGTATACCGGCCGATGAACGAAACTGCAAGTCACATGGAATCGGGCATGGAATAAATATAAATTCTACACGGAAAATATTCCAAAGTAAAACGTCGGTAAGTCGGGCGGTAAGTACACACAGTTTTGCTTACTCATAAAAGTATAAAATGGAAGGGATATCATGGATATCATGAATAATTGTGCATTGAAATGTACTATGAGTTTTTAACACTTGACGCCATTACGCCATTTAATGGGTATGAAATGATAACACTTGACGCCAATAAGGGTATCAAATTAACTTCCACCAGTTACGCCAATATGGGTCAGTTTTGAGGGTTGATTAACAAGCATGGGTAGCACTTTTATATGTGAGTGACCCCCCCGGGGCGCGCGCATACTCGCGGCGCTGGCGTACAAACACGAGCGTTGAAAGGCGGAAGATACACACGCGTGCGTAAAAGCTGCGCCTGTTCAGTTACGTCACTGTCTCGAGATGGCCAAACAGAGTATAGTTAAAAGTATTGTCGGCAATATAAGCCATCTCCTGAAAGCCAAAAATGGTCACTCAAATAAATCTGTGTTTTCAACTTAAAACATACTTTTCACTTAAAATTCAACTTAAATAATCAACTGAAAGTAATTTTCTTTTAAAAAGTTATCCAATGAGAGAGTGGAAAAAGAAGTAGTTTTGCCAAATTTGGGCGGCCGAGTCAATGATAATAGGTGTTGCCACGCACCCTAACATGTAGCCCAAATATGTAATTAAGGGTAATATTGATAGGGGGTACACTCCTAGGCCAAATAACGTTCAGTTTTAATGGGGTTTTTTTTTTTTTTTTGGGGGGGGGTTGGGGGGGATAATTGTCCTTATAGAGATTATGCAAATAAGTGGTTGATAAGATAGGGGGTATAATTCTATTATTTATAAATAAAAGGACAATAAAGGGTCCTCTTTTAGTTCAACGGGCAACCGATTTCCCGCTCGATTTGGCTACCGCAAAAATTATAACATACGAATGTATTTCTTTTTGCGTATACATGTAGGTCCGTGGTACAAATCGTGAATATGCCAAACAGTTACAAATCTTCAAAGCGTGAAAATTTAATCTCACAAAAATTACCTCAAGTCAGAAATTATATAAACTACTTAAATTGCACATACTTCTCTGAATCCTGGTTTAAAAAACCCTACAAATTGAGTGGTTGTAAGCCGGGGGGATACTTGGATTTGGTTTGGTGCCGCTTGAGATTCAAAACCCCTACCCATTTCTAAAGGTGATTTTGGAAAACACGGTACCCATTTCTAAGGATATTGCTTCATTATAGACCCAATTTTACAAATGTTCGCCAAAATAGCAAACATTTTCGCGAAAATAGACCCCTTTGTAAAAAGTGACCCTATTATTAGGGATTTTCCAGCACAAATCATACTCCAGGTTTAGGGATTTTTTGCAAAAAAAGCGACCCATTAGGGCGGATCCCCGTATACCGTATTAGGCGAGTACACCCCTGGGGGCTGAAATCCAAGTCCTGTGCTCGAGTCCTGCAACACTGCTATTCAAACTTAATGGAAGCGGTCGTCTGCCCTACTAATAACAACACAACATCTGTGTATAGGTTTCCTTCCTTGCAATATTTATGCCACATTAACTAAGATAAAACTGTCTGATTTCCTGACTGAGGATTAAGGCTTATTTTAAATGCTGGACATTGTTTTTGTAAGACCTCCATTCAGTCAGATATAGTGACTGGTTGGTCAAGCTGATAAATAATTTTGTAAGGCCAAATTAAATTAATTGTTTGTCTCAAAGCTCCCGCGCGCGTTAGTTTATTGATGCGCATTAGAAAACAAAAATCTGAAAAAAAACTTCTTCTTTTTTATTTAAAAAAACCAAAAAAACCCCCCAAAATTTCACAGATTTTTCAGATTTTTATTGATCTTAAATACAAAAGTTCACTTTTACAAGGATTTCAATATTTTATATTTCAAAAAATAAAATAAAAAAACTTGAAAAAAACCCGCATTCCGCATTAGTTTTACAACAGGAGAGGAGCTTTGAGACAAACAATTAATTTAATTTGGCCTAATGGTAAAACAATCAATTTTTTTTTTCCAAACTGGGACTTGAACACGGGACCTCCTGAACTCTGGGTGGGTGCTCTACCAATCCTGCCGGATGGTGTGTTTAGGTCGAGTTCCAGATGTGTTGTTGTAATTATACCAAATTTAAAATGTCCCTATCAAACTTTTTGAACAAATTGATAAATAAACTCTGTATTTTTGGTGGCCCATGCCAAAGTTACCCATGAAGGGCCCAAGTATCCCCATTCTATGCTATCAAATGTATTATTGTTATAATCAATTTTTTGTTAAAATTGGTTTAAGAAAAACAGACAGCACCCAGTACCAGAGGTGGAAAGAATTTTCAGATTTCTTGAAAAACATACAGGATCCAAAAATAGTGAACATGTAACGTGTCAATCAATACCACTAGCAACCATTTGCAGTGAGTTTACACCTCCCCATAGGTGACAAAAAAACCTTTTCTCACGGAAAACGGACTTCTCATGTAGGGTCTATCGGTCAGGTGTTTCTTATTTTGTTTTGTTTTTTCAAAATATTCGTGAAACGTTGGTGAATTTCACCAATTTTTGAAATATATAAAAATAATTCAATTTTTTTCCTCTTTTTTTCAATAATTAAAGAAACAAAATTGAAAAATTATTTTGTACTCGTAGAATAAGTTTTGTTCTTGTTGCCTTACCTCAGCTATCCACTCCTAGGTTAAATGCCACTGTCAAGGTTTTTTAAATTCACACCAAATGGGAAGTATGTACTTAATCATGTAATTATGATGTTGTAAGAGCCCAGTAATGATGACACGACTAGCGATCACGGATCACCCGATTGAGAGGGGGGGGGGGGGGAGTGGTGGTACTCATAAGGTAGGGACAGGGATTTTGCGCTTTTTAAAAGCACTAAAAGTGCTGCTTGATTTTGGAAAAAGTGCTTTTTGGAGCAAAAGGTGCTTTTTTAGGTAAAAGGTGCTTTTTTAAGGTAAAAGGTGCTTTTTTAGGTAAAAGGTGCTTTTTTAGGTAAAAGGTGCTTTTTTTAGTAAAAGGTGCTTTTATTCACCAAAATTATGCCATAATGCGTTAAAAATAAATCCAAAAGCGATTATATTCCATGTTTCCGTTTTTTGGGTTTTTTTTCGTTGTCAAAACCATCATTTTTCATTCAAAACTACATTCAAACTAAACTAAGTGTAGAATAAACACTTCCACAGTTATGTAACTTGTTGATTTTTAGGTAGATGGACATTATTTTATAAATATTTAGACAATTTTGAAGAAGAAAAAATGCTGTGTGATGAAAAAGTGCTATTTTGGGCAAAAGGTGCTTTTTTGGTGCTTTTGCACTTTTTAGCATTTTCCCTGTCCTTATCATAAGGTATACAGCAGGGCTTTTCAACTGGTGGCACATGCTAAATGTGGCACTTGGAGCAATGGTGGTTGGTGCTTGGACTCCTCAAAAATAATAAAGAAATTCATAAGAAAATGGGTGCATTTGGCACTTCATCATACATTTGATTTTTTATTTGAATCTGATAAATAATGTTGAGAACCCCTGGTAAGTATGTGCCACACTAATGAGTCGCATTTTGGGGTCTGATTTGTGCTGGAAAGCTTATAAACATGGGTCCCAAATTACAAAAGAAAACTAATCATGGGTCCCAAATCATGAAAAATCCCCATTCAAATCAGCCATTATTTGAGGTAAAAAAACACCCCTTCCCCCCTTATTACCTTGCAAAAAAAAAGTGTCAACATTGTCTGAGGTGTGATATGTCATAATGTCACGTTTTAGAAAAATCATGTACTGGAACACTGGTGTAAAATTTTAATCCAAAAATTCATCATATTGTCGAGAAAGAATTGAATGCATCCCGTATAGATAGGGGACTGTCATTTTTGTCTGTAGGGGGGTCCCAAATATCCTGAGGGGGGTCATAGTTTTTTACACGGAAAATATTGCACTCTTTGCATGCATTTTTTCTACATGTGTCAAAATTGTAAACAAAATTTGGGCTTGTCCAACCCTAATGTTGTTAGCTTTCTGCATCAACTGTTTTCCTAATAAGTGAGGGGGGGGGGGGTCGTAAAAATAATCTCTTTCATTTTTGGGGGTCATAAAAAATGATGATGATAAATGACATTTTTGAGACCCCCCCCATAGCCCTCCCCCCCCCCCCCCCCCCCCCCCCCACATGAGAATGCCACAATTCATCTTTGATTGCATGGATACTGTTAACACAAATATTTTGCGAATTTTAAATTACTGCTATTTTAGCGGGCACTTAATTTTGTGAATTTGGAAATTTTACTGTAAAAAAATGTTAATGCAAAATTGACAGTTTTCCGGGTATTCAATTTCTCGAATCTACATAATGTACCTCGGGAAATTCGCAAAATTAAATCCCTCGCGTGATTTTACAGTACTTACACCAGCATCGCTAGCATTTTATTATCGCTTTAAATAATAATGTAGCAAGTGCAAAATTGCAAAATTGCATTAAATACTACAAATGATGCATTTACAAGTTTATTATGGGTCAATTGCCTATAATGTAAACACTTTATTGGTTTCATATCAGGAACTTCCCTTTCCCTTTCATGTGATACGTATAATATCAGTAATAATATTCAGTGTGATACATTGGAAAAACTAAATTAACCGTTTGCCATAAACCGATACTATAAAGATTGAATATGCAGGTATTGTTTAGGTATTGCACGATTTACAGAAAAAAACCTGCGCCTTTCAAAAAGTAAAAAATTGTGAGAAAAGCCATGTGAGAAAATTTAAGTGCTGTGTGAGTGGGATGCTGTGATAATGTTGGTGCCTTACCAATCCATATTCTGAGGTTGACACCTTGTCTGACAGAGGGCTGTCACCCAGATACTTTACTTTTCAGGTAGGGATGTGCCACCAGCATATAAAATATAAATTGACTCTAACATTTCCCTGCATTCAGAGGGAAAATAGACTCATATTTATCCGGGATCTGCTATTTTCCATCTTTTTTGACTGATTTCCTCAAAATATATTCATAAAAGGGGATCATTCATTTACCGTATGGGAGGAAAAGGGACCGTATGTGTTGTCACATCTCTGTTGTGATCTCATATTCACCGAGTCTCCCCCCCCCCCAGACCCCCGGGCCCCGCCTTCTCCATTACCACCTTCGTCTTGGAGTCTTCACGTTTTGATAACACTAACAGCCCATTTATTTCTCATTTGCTAAATCACGGCATCAAGCTAGACTATTGAGAAACAGTGTAGTATTATTCTTGCCAATATACGTCTCATGTCTGACTCGTAAGTTGGAAAGTGATTTGGAGTTTCATGTCGTCATTTGAGATAATCGTTAACACATTGTGTATTCCCATGTATTAAGGAACCATAGACATTGCATGTATGTATTCAATTATCAGAGACATTGCATGTTTTACAAAATTATTTTGAATTGATTAAAATTGACTTTGATCCCATAAGGGGACAAGAAAAAGCCCTGTTCTACAGGCGTGACTGACCAATTTTTGTTGTTGAATTGTTTACTTATATTTTTATTTTTTACAAAATAATTTTAACAATTTTTTATTTTTTATTTTTTTTAATTTTTTAAAATTATTTGTTATAATTTAATAATAAAAATTTAAAAAATCTCAAAAAAAATTGGAAAAAAACCAAACATGCTCGACCGACCGACTCTTCCAAATCTCAAAATGGTTGAAATTCACCAAAAGTTTTTAAAAAAAATTGAAGAAAAAAAAACATGCCCGACCGACCAACTCTTCCTGAGACTCCTCACTTACTAAAGGTCCGTTTGCCCGTAGAATAGTTTTTTCTTCTTCGCTGCTTAAGGGCATAAATGAGTTTTTATAGGCAGTTCTATAGAATTTAATGAAATGTTTTTTGTTGTTGTAATATTGATGACTTTTATTGTAAGATTAAAAAAACTTTTTTTTTTCCTTAAAAAAAGGACATTTTGTAGTCATGTATTTGTTTCCAATAGAGCACCTAATCATTTTTTCTATTTTCGGAAATCATTTAAAACAAAATCTTGATAAAGTAAACAGTAAGGGTCAAGCCAAGTCAACCCAAATCCAAGCTTATATACTCTGTTTCCTGTTCCTTTGCAGCATGACATCATCATTATCGGTGAGGAGAAGTTTAGAGAGATTTGCCGGAATTGGTTTAAAAAATTGAATTTTGCTAGTCATTGGTTCTGCTGATAGGCCATTATATATTTATATTTTACTCCCGGTGTTCTCTCGTTGTATTCAAAGGGGTAACACATGATCATTCCAGGATCTTGATATACCTATTCTAATTTGTTTTCTTCATAGACTCTCAAAAACATGCCCCTAATTTTTTGAAATCATGGACATAGCTTCCAAAAGACCCCTTATTTGTTGAAATCGCGGACATAGCTTCAAATAAACACCCCTATTTTTGGAAATCACGAACATAAATGTCCGCGGAAAGTCCGCGGACATGGTACGGAAAACCCCCCTTTTCCGCAATTTTTGGAACGATCACACGTACCCAAAGTCAATATTGACTGAAACCACCTGGTATTTACTACATGTATTTTAGCCACTTCAGACTCTCAACAAAGAATTTATATACATTAACACTCTTTCATCTGGTGCCCATGTAAAACAGCCGCTGTGGTCCAGTCGGTAATAATTTGACGCAATAGCGAAGATGGACCGGGTTTGAGACCATATATTTTGAAGGTCTTCGTTAATTTAATTCATGACAGTTTGTCCGATTTCATATATTATTTAAAAATCGTTTAAAAAAAAAGAGAAGGCAGGCTGACTGGTATTTTTGGGTACTTTTGTAATGCTAGAACGGGGAAACGGAGATGTAATTCTTTCAACCTACCTTTCCCCAATCTAGTTGTACCAAACTTTGAAACAAATAAAACCCACAAACCCCTCTATAGGGTGTGTCCAAAAAAAGTGTCCCATGTGAAACATGATTTTTTTTTTGGCCATGAAAAATATAAAACTTGTCCGTGAAGTACTAATATTAAATCAAGTTCAGCAATCTTTAATGTGTCATAAGAATTATTTTTTATACATTTTGGAGCTTCCGTTAACCAAATTATGGCAAATATAATAGGGCATGTTCAAATTCAGCTTTGACCACTTTCATGCGTAGAGAGCTCTTTTATTAGAATCGTCATTCAGTGTGTCATTGAACATGATCATTAAAATCAATAATAATCTACTTACTAAATGTTGATAGTTATTTGAATTGAACAGAAAAAACATATTTTCATCCGTATTTGGTGAAATTTAATGGGATGAAGTGAATTTGATAGAAGACTAATAGGGCTTACCAACTGTCTGTTTTTTTTAAACAAAAAGACATGGGATGTATTTTTAATTTATTTTCAAACTCATGTGACACTTTTTTTGACACACCCTGTATGTTAGGCTTTCTCAACAGAATCTGGTGATGAACTAAAGTTTGTAAGATATCAAACCACTTAGCGCAACTATCGTAGTCCGGACAAATATGGGGTGGGTAAAAAGCCTGTCTTTTGGATCCTTGCAGGGGTCAACTTGTTAAGAGGGATTGCCTAGATGCCCCAATAAATCTATTAAATTACAGCCATTTTAAAGATATAGGTAGAATTAGGGCTTTCCTGGCACTCATTTATAACTATGGATACATAAAACTTGCGGGATTGTATTCTGATTTGAGGCTTATGTGCCACTGGCTTGTACCAATGCACCACAAGTACAAAGGCAGTTGAGAATCCCTGATCTACACTGAGCCAAAAAAGAAACTTATAAAATTTTAACAGATCACCATAGGGTCAGTGCGCATTTCTCTTGTGTCATTGAAGCAAACAATTGGTTATTGTCTGCCATTTGAATTAATACATTGCAGTAATATTGTATCCAAATTTGGTACATTTTCATGCACAGAATTTTATTTGGTGATCTTTTAAAAAAAATTATAAGTTTCTTTTTTTATAAGTTTCTTTTTTGGCTCAGTGTATTTCTCCACATGGCACCCACTTACTATATGTGACCAGTCGCGTCAAAAAGGACATGTTGTCGGCAAACACAGTTTTGAGTTAGAGGCCAATATATTTGGTGAAATATAAAGAAAATAACAGAAACAAATATGCTTCTTAAAATCATATCTTGTGATTACAAAGTCCGATTACCGTCAATATGGTGTCATTTCAAAGCTTAAAATGAGCTCTTTCAAGTCATACCAATAATTCAGATTTGACTCGGGCCTCCAACATGTCCATTTTGATGTGACGGGTCACATATATACGTATGCGGTGGCTTTTAGATCCTGTATCACTACACTTAACTTCGCAATAGTACATAAAACATTCTTTTCAGCTGGCATTAATATCTCTCATCGCCTAATCTCAATTTCCCCCATTTTTAATTAGTTTGCCGTACAAAATGCTGCATAATAATTATAAAATGAAATAAGAAAAACCACAAACAAAAACAAGTTTGATGACAGTTGTGTTATAAGGCTGTGATTCCTGTTGCCAATTTTGTTTACGACAACATTTCCCTGAATGTCATTTGGAGATAAGTCATTGTCGCCAAAAACAGAGAGAGAGAGAGAGCGTGTTTTCTTAGCGACAAATTGAGGCCTAATGTTTTATTTTGGTTTTCTTTTCGCAAAAAGCAGGAATAAGAATGCCTTTATGAGCAAAGATAAAAGGTGTGAAAAAGGTGTGTAAATAGTCCATCTCCAATAACTGCCAGATGTTATCATTATGTGGTAGCAAATAGCAGACCCCTTGATATAAACTAAAAGTAACACAGGGCAAAGTAACACAGGGCAGCTATAGCAGATAGGATATTATTTCACTTACATCTTAGTTATGTGAAAAAGCCATATCTACAATAGCTGCCACATGTTATATAATAAGGTTGCTTAAAGATATGCCCATATGAAAATGCAAAGATATGCCCATATGAAAATGCAATATAGCTAATGGCAGCCATTGCAGATAGGACTTTGTTGCACTAAACCATCAATATGTTGGTAATAGAAATGCCTATATAATTTGACCGAAAGTCACGGCTGGATTAGATAAGAATAAGAATAATGCACTTTGACAGCATTTCACACAGTAGCAGCTTTTCCTGCCAACAATTTCAAAGGGTGGAGTTTCCAGATTTGGAACAGCAGATGTAGAGAGGTTGTTTACCTTAATGAAACACACCCTACTAAAGGAGTTTAGGAATTAGAGGTTTCATATGGCCCAAAGATGGGGAAAAAATAACACCAAGCTGATTTGTTTTAGAACAGTTCCTGCTTGAGATCATAGGAACAACGAGAAAGTCCCCATGTTTCACATAGTTTTTAGGTTTTTGTTTCAGGTTTTCAGGATTTTTTGTCACTCCCGATTTCGACTCTTTTATTTGTTTTCAGTCCGTTTGGGGGGCATTTTAGCCACATTTTATGTGATATTTCCATATTTTTACAACTTTCAGGTTTTTTGAGTTGTATACTGAATAGTGCTAAATTATGACAGCTCAACTTAAACTTAATAAAATGGCTGCCAAAAGCTGTTTAAAGCAAGACTAAGTAATTTTTGTGTTAACAAAATTGAATTCTGAAAGATTGACCAGACGTTATTTGCGAGTCTAGCGTCAAACTGACTTGAGCTTATAAGAAAATACGTCAGTGGTATGTATGTGATAATGTGATTGGTCGATAGCGTCACGCCTTTGTCGGCATGTGAAATGGGCATACCTTTTATAAACAGTTACGGTATTGAATGATCGCCCATCCTCCACAACATACAATTCACGCAAGATTTTAATCCTTCAGACGTGATCACACGACCACCAATATTTTTTACTAACTTGAAAACTGGATGTCTGGATGTCAGCTGGGTATTGTTTTAATTAATTTGCTTCTTATTTAATTATATTTATACAAAAAAGATCTGTGAATTTTAGGACATGGTTTAGTAACTCAATGTATGGAATCAATTACACATTAATTTTTTAATGAGCAAAACATTAATTAGTCACGTTGTGTTGTTGTTTGTGAATATTAATAGAAATTTTGCAGCAAGTGAAACAATATTAATTCTTACAAAGCAATAAATAACGAGCATAGTTGTGCTTTATTTCATTGTCTTAGATGAATTATTGTAAATGTGTAAATGTTCGCGCTTCGCACATTTTTAACAAGTTGGCTTATTTTCGTGATTTTGAGCTTCCTTACATAGACCTACATTAAAAAGGAATATATTTGCACTTTTTATTTTCGCCCTTGCTGATCTTAGTGTGAAAAGCGCGAAAATAAATGTAGCGCGAACATTTCCTTGTTTACAGTACTCACACATATCCAGATTTGAGGTTGTAAAAAATTGTCAATTCATCGTCCAGTAAACAGATACAAATAAGAAACAACCATTAAGACAGCCAATCAGTCCTACTCCAGCTGTGCCATGAGCCCCGTAGTGACGTCAGTACACTGTTAGTACGCAGTGGGGTGGACAAGGTTTCAAAACCCCTGATTCAGGAGCCCAACTGGGCTCATTGTATTGATCAAGAAAGTGAAATGATTGCCATTTTGGGGAATTTGTCAACCGCTATTGTGATTCCTTGACTTTTACACCAAATGTTCATTGCCACATATTGATCTATCCTTTCATTGCTAATGGTAACATTAAATTGGGCTGCTACTTGTACCAATTGGGCTACTTCTTGTAGCATCTTATGGCAACACTTGGCTGGTAAAATTTAGCAGTCTGTAATCAAGTCAATAGACAAAAGTTCAGTTTTAAATTTAAAACAAGTTAGACCATACTCGTATAGAAATGTTATGTTTTAAACATTATGTGACACAATCAATGTTACAACATTTGTTTAGCTTGTATATATATATGTTAGATTGAATAAAACATTCACTGATACCTAATAGTATTACTTCTTTCAGAAATATGGCGACAATATGAGATCAGATGGTTAAGGGATATACTGAGAGATACGTATGGGAAGTGCATCCTTAATTTCCTGAAAATCAGGTGTTTCTGCACCAACTAATTCGCCGTCTTAATTTGCCGTCTAACTTGTACAATTTCATAATTTGGTCAATTCGATGTAGATCACATCGAAATTATCAGCACCCACTCACCACAATCGAACGCCATCATTGAACCCTTTTTCCATAAATTATAACACTTCATGACCTTTTCCCCCAGTTGCCCCCTAGTCAGCTCAAACCCCACCCCATTTTGGGACCTCCAAGCAGTCGAAAATGTTGAGTTTTAATGTTAAAATTGGTTTAAAATGTCTAATTCAGAACAAATTAAGCTAATTTCCGGCATTTGTTACATTAAAAGCCAAAATGTTCACACGCTTCACATGCATTTTGCCCCCAACATTTTTTTCTTGCCCTCCCCTAGATTTGTTCTTGCCCCCCCCCCCCCCTTCCCCCACCTCAAATGTTGATGCTGGTGCCGCCACTGTTAAGAACATATTCTATCAAATGTTTTTGTCTCTCTTAATGTCTCCGGATTTTGATGAACAAATGTTTAGGTTCATGTCAAGTTTCTTGACTCGTTGACGTTGACACCCGATATAGTCAGATTCAGAATGCCTTGGACCAAAACATTGTGAACCCGGCGTCTGTGTGATGTTCAACGTATTTACGCCGTTATTTCCATCCCAGGCCGCATTAACAGATTATGGGGCCCGTAATATGATGGGGCCCTATTTTTATTTATTTATTTATTTATATACAAAAAAAAGTGTTGGTGTTTGAGAGGCAAGGCATAGACCAAAATGAAAATAATAATAAGTGTTAGAGAATCACCTTGTGTGCCTATCGAGGTACATTTGGGATTTAAAGGATCTTCTTAAAAACTAAAATTAGTTTCGGGGGGTACATGTATGCGTTGCGTGAGAAAAAAATGCTATCTTAAACTAATTTGACTGTCACAATTCCCCTTATCCATTGTATTAATGGAGGCCCCTCACACAGGTAAAATGGCCCTGCCTCCATCATATTTTGGTTGGCATGCATGTGTGGTTCTGAAACTGAATGGTCCAACGCATTGTGATTCAAACTGTAGTTTGCGTCATAGCAGCCTTCTCATAATACGACAAAATATATATATTTGGCAAAGTCGTTTATAAAGATATATTTAGTATGGAGTTATTCAAGCATCACATTTCTTATTGCTGATCCCCATACTTCTTTTAAAACAATGGAGCGATTAGCATTCTCAAGAATTAGAATTGTTCATCAGGACACCAGCTTCTTGTGGGTGTTGTTCAATCTCTAATCGCTCCAGTATTACGTGCGCTAGGGATGTCAGAATTGAGCGCCAACTTTTGAAATTTGTACGGTGGTTCCATGTTTGAAAATGTTTAGAGGTCAAAAGTTTGCATTAACATTGTTAAAATTTTGCAAATTGTTAATGCTGTGGTTGCCAAACACCACATCTCTCACTCACATCAACAACACTCCATATCGGTCCTGAACATTGATAAAAAAGAAAGGGGCGATGATGTCCCTTCAAAGGATACGTTTCCATGGAAACCAAATAACCATGGTTACGCATCGATACTTTTCCTTCCTATGTAGGTCATGCCTGGGTCCGGGGCCTGGGTATCTTGATCTACAGTATGTATCATTCACTTGAACTCATAACCAAATCATGTCGGAGTTGATGGAATGACAGAATTATGTTGGTTAAATGGATGCCTTGCTCCATGCTTTGAAAATCGTGATGATGAATTGAGGTATTGAGCCCAAATTCAAATCAGAGATTGAAGATTCTTTAAAACATTGGGTACCAAGAAATTTCCAGGAGGGCACAAAACAACTTCATCCCATGAATCTGTGATCTAGGGAGGTGGTGAATGGTTGTAACCACCCTTCTTATAGAAGGAGGTGTTACAAACCATAGCTCAAGAGGATGAGGGTGAAAGCCATTGATCAATGCCTTGAATTGTTGAGTTATTTTCTTTATTTTTTAAATATGTTGGCCAATACCCAATTCTACACAGCTGTGAAACATTCAGCAAGACTGACTGGATGTTTTCTTGTATAAATGCCGAAGTGAAAGAGGAAGAAAACATCCAATCAAGATCTTAGTTGAGGGAGTTGGCACATTGCCAGTGAAACTCTCAACCCTTTCCACACCCAATTTCCAAAGTCTATCTCAAGGATTACTATACCAATACTAGGCTTGTTTGTACTTATTTCAATGCATTTCTCATGGTGATTCCAAATATGATAATGACATTCAATCATTTTGACATTTTTGAAACATTTTGTAACATTTTGGAATGTCGTCTGCAGACGCATGCCTCATGGAAAGTGTTAAGTCACTTCAGGTTTATTTTGAAGAAAAAAAAGAATTTAAGAACTAACAACATTGCATACACACCTGTTGTAAATTCCCTATACTATACTGTTCCTCACTGACCAGAGCTGAATCAAGTGCAATAGATTTAAGTTTTGGCTCTGGATTAATTATTCTTGATAATTACAAATAATCAGTACTGAGAATTTGTTTGAAATCATAATAAGTGCCCAACAAACTTGTTTCCCTTTTTTGCACTACATTTATTTTTGCGCTTTTTGCACTATTAGAAGCAGCTACCATGAAAATTATAACACACTGCAAGGGTGTTCACACAGTGAAGTGAAGACTGAAAAAGACAGTTCCAACCCTGTTTTGATCAGGTCACAGTGCGCTGGTAGTTTCTCACTGCATTGAGATAATCTGTTGATGCTCTGCATTTGAATTGGACCAATCAGGTGGTATTTCTGTTGTTGTTGGGCACAAATGCCAATCATCAGTATTTGTTTGCATATTCATATATGCTAATTACTTTTGGAATTCCATGAGTAACCGCATACTTTTTCGCTGTGTTCTTTTTCCAGTCCCTTGATTTGGTCCGCCATTTTAAAAGATGGCGCCATATAGAGGGATGTGGGGACCCAGTCTAGTAAAATACATGGGTTCCATTCCATCCATAACTTACAGTATAATCTGCATTCGATAATATTTCTATGGAATATTCAATTCCAGATCGGATGGAATTTATAATATAAGGAGGATATAAGCAATATCGATGGGTTCATGAAAATGTGAAAATTAGCACAGAGTCAGTCATACATGAGTAACCATACAATAAATACAGTGTCTGTTATTTATCAGTGCAATTGAGAGCAACAACAACATTTGTCAAAACATATGTGACGCGATCAAGAGGAATGAGTCGGATGTCGACCCTGGTCGAAAATGAGTTTTTAATACAGTTGTAAAGAAGACACCTAGAGCTTTCAGAAACTGAAAACCCCATGTCGATACGATGTTTTGTTCCAAAGTTATGTCAACTTGTATACATGAATTTCCATCAAAACTTATGTAAGCCGCCATTTTGAATTGGCCATATCTCAATTTGGGATTCCCCGACATCCGACTCATTCCTCTTGATCGTGTCACATTTGTCAAAACATATGTTGGAAATATCCTGTACAATTACCTAATATTATTGGAAACTTAACAGAAGTGACACATAACCAGGAGTGCACCAATCATATCGTTGCACTTGTGACATGTGACCTGGATTGCACCAATCAGATTTGGATATTTTATGACGCGTGATAAGGAGAGGAGTAGGGGGATAGGCAGTGCACATGACAGGTCTTTATCAATAAGCGTGCTTCATCATCAGGACCACAGGAAGGGGACATTTCCCCCTCCCATGTGATCACATTCACAAGTGCTAAGTGATGAAACTTCAGATTTGGGGGTCAAGCGTGGATTGCGTGTGTTCCTCCGTAAAATGTGTCGCCGTGGTTATGTGTCGCCATGGTGAATATGATGTGTATGAGCCAATGGTGTGTACGTGCTAACAGTCGCTGTTCTTTTATCGCCATGTATGTTGACACCTGACAACTTCAATTTGGCAGAACTCTTAATACAGCAAATTTACCTTAAAGAAAAAAGTGCAGAGCTCACGAACGTACTGTATATGTGCGTGTTTCATTGAATCTTTTGTATTCAATATAGTTTTAAGAAATTGAACAAATAAAATTGGAAAACTGAACTGAAAACGTATTGTTAAAAAATAGTTGCTTTATGCCATCAAATTTAAAACTGGAATACTATCGGCAGCCATTTTGTTTGGTGCCACTGATGAGGAAATAACATTTGGAGTTTAGTTTGATTAATTTCTACAGTAGATGTATTATGGTGCCGTGGGAAGATTCAGACTTCTTTTGGAGGTAATGGATGTTCCAACATAAAGCGCCCTTCCGTCTCTATGCAAAGTGCTGCATTTGTTTTTTGAACAATGGTGGCATTGGGGTGGGAACGAATTTGCTTAGCTCCAGTATCGAGGTCAAATTGTTATCCAATGTTATCAGAAATTGAAAGAGAGCATTCAAATTTTGAAATCATAAAAGATGGCCTCACAGTGCCCTTGGAAAATAAAATAAAATAAATGGATAACTTGGTGTAGATTCATCAGGATTGTTCAGATAATTAGTAGAAAGTTTGATTTTTCTTTTGACAAATCCATGGTGTAAAGTATAATAAGCTTATACTTACAATTTACGCGTAACGTTTCATGCTCAAAGCAAAAAAATCAAACTTTCTACAAAATAAATGGATATTACCTCAAATGTTACCTGGAACTCAAGAATCTTAACATAATAGCCTCCCCTTCCCCCTTACTAATTCCCCTCACCCCCCTCCCCCCTCCCACCCCTTCCCCCTTCCCCTCCCCTGAATATGGATGTCTTTTTAAAATTAAAATAAATACTGACATGCCCAAACTTTTGCCAAGGGTGAAAAACAAACTTGCTCCCATTACTCACTAAACAGACGGGCCAATGATGTTCAGATCCAATCTCATCTGAAACGTCTCTATACTGTTTCAATACAGTTCTTAAGTTTTTTGATGAAATTACATTAATGTTTACTGCAATGTCATGAACGGAAATGCCTGAATCGTATGCATTTCCCCCTTGGGAATACTCAATCGGATATCCATTGCTCACAGGATTGCTTAGGGTGGCTTAGAAGGCGGTCATCTGGGGTAGGTAAAACATATGGTCATGCTTTCTGTAGGTTACTAACCCATGTACGACCTATCACGTTGAAAAGTTGAAAAGATAAGGGTGTTTTTTTGGAGGAGAAGAGGGGGGGGGGGGGGGGGGGAGACTATGATAAACATGAGTTTCTTCTTTCAGGTCAAAGAGCTCGTTTTAAGGTTATCAATTATTTAATCTTAAGGTTTATTTCAGATATAAGATATGTAGACATTTTATGGTTTCTAGAGTGTAAGTAACCCTAATCCAGTTTTTTTTTTTTGGGGGGGGGGAGGGGAGGGGTAGTATAGCAATAAAGCTAGCATGGGAGGACACATAATGACAAATAATGACAGCAAAAAATCTCACCTAACCCGGACTGCTGGGGCCAGATTCCAGGTGATCACGCATCACATTATGGGGTCACACTCCCAAAAGTAATGTTTTGGATCCTATATGTTCCTTTGCGTGATTGCGCAATGGGGAATGGGGGTCCACCGACGCCGTGCTTCCGATTTTGTTAGATTTGACATGGTTAGGGTTATAGAAACATGAATAAAATGGCTCATTAATATGATTGTAATGTTTGCTATGGGAAACTAGTGCTCTGTCAGAATAAATGGCAGGTTTTCTGGGACACGCACGCAATACATTGAAAATAAGGTTTTCACCGGGGGGGGGGGGGGGGGTTCTCACATTGATATGGTATACGTATATGTGCCTACCTTTTGGGGTGCTTTTCGCAAAAATTGGTATAGCGATGGGGTGGTTTTCATCACAGACCAAAGCGCCCAATTGGCATAAATTGGGTGTATTTTGAGGCATTTTTGGAAAAAGCGCCCAATTTGTGCACAATTGGGTGCTTTTCTTACAAAATTGGTATATTGATGGGTGGGAAATTAGCCAAAAAATAGGTATAGGGAAAGTCACATTTTCGAAGTCCGGTAGGCACATCCACGTACGATTTTGGCGAAAGTAACCCCCCTGGGGGTTTTCATAGAAAGTATGAGACGCCTAAACAATAAACATAACATCGTTATTCTGTCAAAACCTTGTATCTCCATCCGGTCCGTCAGCATGTTTAAAGTAATACTTCCTATGTATAAATCGAGGGTTGAGCGCCAGAAGGCCTTAACTCAAAAAATGCTAGTTTGAGATTTAATCAACTTTAAAATATTTGGGACTCATTACAATACACAGTAGCACTCAACTTATAACTCTCATTTTAGTCAAATTAAGAGTGTTTTTGAGTTATCTCTTTATGGATCTAAAAATCTAGGTTATGTATTATTTTTGTACCAAAATATAAATTTGCCCACAAAATTGAGTTACTGCCTTCTGGCGCTCAACCTTCGAAATAACCTGTGGCAGTCTGCTCTAAACATGTTCAAGGGCCAAAAAACACAGCTATTAAAACCTTGTAAGTGCTCTTGCCCCTGAACATGAATAAAACAACACTTCCTATGCATAACCATTGGGCAGTTTTACTTTATACATTGTACATGTTGAAGGACCGGAAAAACATACAAGGTTATGACAGAAAAGCGATGATAATTTGGTTACTATGTCTTGCATAACAGGTCGCAAAGCATTGTTTAGCCCTGCGTAGTGCACTTATAAAACTCGCCCATTGCTTGTGTGTTGGATTTCGATCACGACAGGAGCATGCGCAGATGTGATTTTTGTGTAAGTGGTCTGTGATTTTGTCAATATTAGATTTTTTACTGTGATTTGTCGATCTGCATTAAATGCAAAAAGAAACAACGCCCCCGGGGGGGACTCGAACCACCAACCTTTCGGTTAACAGCCGAACGCGCTAACCAATTGCGCCACGGAGGCGGTTATTTACTAGGCTGTTTTGGTTTGTCATGTTCACCCGCACACTTCCCCGTACACTCCCTTGCAAAGCCGGGCATCGTTTTTTCTCAAATGTTGCCTGAATATTGTTGTTGCTGTGTACTTAAATACATGTGCTGTCTGTTGAACTTGGAACCAACGTTTAATTTGAACTGTCTATTTTCAATAAAAAAATACTCCAATTCGGAAAAAAATTCACAAACGCTCACAGACAACAAATAAGCACATCATTTTACTCGACCTAGCATTTCAAACCTACAAATTTGGCGTTCCGAAAATATCGATGATGTGAGTGACGTCATTTAATGAGCGGCGCCCTTCACGAATTAGCTCATTAGCATAATTTATGTCCGTGAAATGTATCACGCAGTTTGATAAGTGTAGTGGGAGTTACCCGTTTGAGGATATGAAGGGTTAATTGATAAAATCATGAGAGATTTACAAAGACATGGGCATGGCCATGAGGCACATACTATCAATAGACGAAATGAATGGTTAAGGATCACAATAGGTGTCGGCCATGTGCGTAATAGTATGTTGACCTGAATGTTATGCTGTAAGACCAGAAATGTTTGCGTGCATTTAAATTTCATTAATTCACGAGGAGCACTTACTCGCGAAAAACACGGCAAATATTTCCATTGTAACTCCGAAAGTTTATATTCACGAAATATTCATGCCGTGAATTAGGCCAGTATAGTGCCGATTCGTGAAAAATTTAAACTTGCAAACATTTCTGGTTTCACAGTATTTGTGCACAACAGACTCTTTCTGTTTTTAGCTAAAATATTTGAATCCAACTTCCGGCAGCTTGGTGCTAAGCATTGGTTTCCAGTTTCCAATACGATTTATTCCGTTAAATATATACTACCGGGTTCCGAATTGTCGGTTCCTTTCATCTATGCTTAGCACCAAGCTGCTCAAAATGAGATTCAAAATATTTGTGTTATCTAGAGTGTCAGTGATAATTATAAAACCAGGGGATAGGGGGCACACACCTGTATTCAAAGGTGGATATAGGGATATCATCCTCATTCACAAAATAACAATAAAAACAACAACAAAGAGTCAACAATCTTGGAAAACTGGCACAATAAACAACACCAAGTAGCCCAATTTTGGTTGAGCCAATAAAATATAAACTGAGCTCAAAAAGAAACTTATAATTTTTCACAAGGTCATATCTTGACAAATCTGTTTGGGTAACTGACATTACCTTCATTTCAATTTGTTTTGACTTCTCCACATGCCTTAAACTCTATGTTGCCGAAATTTCCAGGCTGTGACATGTGATTCAGCAAGCGGTTCCATGCCAGTGCATTTTTCAGTTCTGTCAGTAAGATAACCATTTGGATATCATTAGAGTAGATTATTGAAGTAATCCTGTGTGTCATTTTGGTTCATTTTGATGGACAGATTTTCAAGATATGACCATGAGAAAAAGTATAAGTTTCTTTTTGAGCCCAGTAGCTCAACTTTTTGCAGGCTGTAGCACAAGTTTTTGAGGCCGCGGCGCAAGAGTCAAAATTAGCCGGATTCTGAGGCCTAGCCGCAGGGTTGCCATTTGGCAACACATGTATGTAATTCAGCTTGAGCTAAAGATTTTGTTCCGAAATTGTCTGCAATCTCTCTGATCCAAGCTGTAACTTATTAATTAATCTAAGATCAGTATATAAGTGTGACACCTTTAATGTTTAATTGATAAATCCCTATATACATGTAGGTCTTCAGGTAATCTAAATCTTGACAGAAATTTATTAAACCGGGATAATGTGGCGATAACTCAATTATGAAAACGATGAGTGCTATCAGACACGTACATGCCAATGAAAGCGTAACATCAGGAAGTTATTGTATGATAGATTAGGTCCTAATTCATTAGCACTAAGGGAGACAACGAATATGCCCTTTTGACATCGTATTTGCATGTTCCTATACTTAGCGACCTGGTATTTTGGACTCAGTAACGCTAAGTATAAAAACATGCAAATATGATGTCAAAAAGGCATATTTTTTGCACTTGGTACGTACACACGTATTGTCCCAAAATTAGAACATTATGCATTTTTATTAACTTTTCATTTCAGTCACTCTGGCTGAAAATATACAGGTAAAACAAACCATATTTCCACAAAATAGATTCCAAAATGATGGGTTTCAACAAATATGCCCCTCTCTCTCTCTTAAAGGTAGATGTTCCGATTTTCAACTTGAAGTTTTCTATTCTACATGAAAGGTCATCCTTAAAAAAGTTGTGTTACAAAGTTTAAGTTGCATAGCTCTCTAATGGTTCTTATTTTAGACGCACAAGATGCTGTGAACTGTACCCAATGAGTAGTACACAAACTATATCGGTGGTTAACCACCATTCGCGGTAATTCAACGCTATTTCAGCGATTTCTCCGTCATTATACCGAATTAGGCAGTCAAATTTCAGTATGAAAATCAGAAAAATATGAGCTTTCATATGATATGAAAATGTCTGTATGTTTGAGAAAATTCAGTGCTATAAAAATGTGATCGGAACATATACCTTTAAATGCAAATCATCGGGGCGAACATCGGTTGACATGCAGCGGTATGGCCCGATTAGTACAATTAATATTTTAGTAAAAAGAATGCTGGAGTTGTGCAAAAATGATATGTCTTAAGCTTCTTACATGACGGAGTTATTGCTTTTACATACCCTCCTGTCCTTATTTGTGCTGATTTGTCACTCCTAGCAATGCCTTGCAAAAACTACATTTACTTTATAGTTTGGGACAAGCTTGTTATCCACCTAAGATATACAAATGTTTTATTGCTACGACTCCCCCCCCCCCCCCCCCCCCCCTCCTCTCAAATGGGTTATTTTTGTGTTTCTATAACCCTAAACCTGCTAAATCCAACATAATCCACCAGAATCTGGTGGACCCCATTCCACAGTCTCATTGCGCAATCATGCAAAGGTACATCTGTGGGTACATATAGGCTCCGAAAAATTATTTTTGTGAGCGCGACCCTGTTGCGTTATGCATGATCACCTGGATACACCATTTTGTGGCATTATTTGTCATGCATTTTCCCCCTGTTAGCTTTATTACTATGAACCCCCCCCCCCCACCCCCCAATGGGTTAGGATTAATCCAATTAAATTTTAACCCAGGGGGGGGGGTACTCAGATACCTTTTTGTTAGGGATGTGCCGCCACGCCAGCAAAATGAAAATTGACCCCATCATTTACCAATTTTTAGGCGAAAATGGACCCATATGTTTACCAGAAACCCATAATTTTCCTATATATTTGACAGATTTTGCTAAGATTACGGTGTAAAACAGCAAAATTAAGGATTTTTGTTGTTGTTGAAAATTTGTGAAAATTTACTTCACAAAAACACATTTTAAAGATTTTTTTTAAATTTATTTATTTATTTATTTATTTATTTTGATTTTTAAACAAGCAGATACTACTCAAAAACACGTTTTCATCATTCTTTATTGTTATGTGCTTCTTTCAATTTTTTTTTTTTTTTCAATTTTTTTTTTAAACTTTGGAAAGCTCCCTTGATAATGTCCTCAAAAATTCAACTATCAATTTTATCTGTTGATACGTTTATCAAAGTTTACATAACAATTTGCTAATAAGGGGACTGAGGCATTTCCACAGTTGCAAAGTTTTAATCATCTCCTAGCAACCAGTTGTAAACGAATCTTCGGAGTAATAAAGAACCTTTGGACTCCATAAAGCGTAAATCCTTTTCTTCATGGCACAACAAGAACGTAACACTTACTGACAGAGGACTGATCATTAAACATTGTATGAACTCTTAGCTATTTCCAGTAGGAAAGTCTTTTATTGCCATCAACAAGCTACATGTTATTTGATCATCAGGCATGACATCCTAGTTGAATTAATCTTACTTCGGGACATCTATCACAGCTTGTATTGCTAATGTTTGCCTTGGATCACCTCATAAATGTTCCTCATTTTTTTGGAATAATCTGTCACTGTGAAATGCCTCTTATCGGTACTACAGTAGCATGCATCTACCCCTGCTAAAGATTTTTAGCAGTATAGATATTGCTGGAGTTCCTGCTTTCATTCTTGCTATGAAAGTTGGACAAGCTGAAATGCTTGGAATGGAAGATTGGACGTTGAAATTGAAATGCTAATTGATGCGTTTGACCACATCTTGTTTACAGTGTCCATCTTATTACCAGCATATAAAAAGATATTTGCCTCATCTGTACATGCATTGGAATAACTACATATCATCTGTATTGTGCTTCAAATGCACAACCATTTCGTCGGTTGTGCCCACCTATCCAAAGCTCCCAAACACAGGACATTCAAGACTTGTGAGACCATTGATTTGCCATCACGTCAGTATTGTGCACTATCTTGTTTGCTTGACTTGTTGAAGATAAATATAGTGCATGCCTGTGAAACTACAGAATAAACTCTGAAATGTATTATAGTCGGAGAATCCTGGAACATTTATTCTGAAACTGTCACACAGGCTCCGAACAAGAAATTGTCTGGCTTTAGACAACATGCAATGCCTGTCTTTAATATGCTATCTACATAGTGCTGCAATACAAACCCACAAGTTTTATTTGAAGAGAGATCAAAAGTTACCCCTACCCTTTTGCAACACCTCGGTCCTGTTGTTGCATAAAGGTTGAACAGTTGATAAACTTGTATGCTATCTAATTTATATACAAATCCAATTGACTCCCCCTCCCCCTCCCATAGACAGTAAAAGGTACTTTTTACCGTCTATGCCCCTCCCCAAGGGCTAGCTACATATTTCAACTACAACAGCGTTTTCTTTTGCGAAAAGATTTTATCATGATGTCACAGCTGCCAGCAGCCATTTTTGGCTTCTCCTTCCCCACATCTCATATGAGACCCCGAGATGATAGGGGCACTCTGAAATATGTATCGTTGGCGAGTTCTTACTTCATAAAAATGGTAAATATCAATAGATTATCAATTTCATCATTTACTTCTTGATTTACAAACCCCTGCTTAATTTGAGCCTTGAGAAGAGCTATACGCTTCAAGAAGTTGATTTTTCCCAACAGTGATCTTCCAAAGAACGACATTGGGTTCGGATGACCACGCTTGTGATCTACCAATGAATTATATTCCTCCGAATAAGTTACTGTAAAAGCTGAAATTTTCGCGGTGGTTTTGATTTTCGAGCTTTTAGTGCAAAATATTTTTACGCGAAAATTATAATACGCGAAAATATTGTTTTCAACATTCATGTAATGCATCCAGCAGGTCGCTCGCGAAAAAACAATTCGCAAAAATGTGTATGATATCAAAATGTGCGAAAATATCTTTACGCAAAAATATTGGCTTTTACAGTACATCATTCCTCTTAGAAATATGACAACATTTTGAAAAATTCAGTACATTTCTCCCAAAAGTATATAATGTTAGTCCTACCATAGGATTACCTTTAGCCCAGGAACTGCTCCCAATCTGAGAACCGCTACCAACCTGAGGACCGCCCTGCCACAGCCAGGATGGCTTGACTCAGTGTTTCTATATTAAATCTTAGTATTTCCTTGGACAGGCTGGTTTTTAAAACAGCAGCCCTGGATAATGTTGTCTAATTTATACATTTTCTTTTCTCTTGCAGCATATATCCTTACCTCAAAACATTTCCAAGTTAATTATTCTGGATGAAACTCAAAAATCCTATGAATCTCAACTCATCTCTGTTCTTTTCTTCTTTCTTTTCTCTCTTCCTTGACAGGCTCGAGGTGGTGCTAGTCGGATGGGCTTCGGTTCCGACTTGCAGGACAAGACGGCCCACGAGTCCATCATAAGACTAAACGATCATGAACTCAAGCTTATGGACACCTTGAAAAAAGTAATCCAACACAAAGTCAAATCGGACAGAGAATACGCCAACGCTCTGGGAGGCCTCGTCAAATTGTCGGCCCAGTTTAACACAGATGCTTCCATCACACACAGTAGTCCACTTGTGAAGGTAACATAATAGTGATGACTGTATATCTGTTGAAGAGTTTCATTGCAAAAAGGCTAACATCCAATCCTGGGGTTCCTCAAATTATTTTATGATGGGGTTGTGCTGCTGAGGTTTGAAATCCCCACCCACTCTTAGGGGTGGTTTTTACTTAGAAAATAGTTGATTTGGTGGGATTTTTTTTTGGATTTAGAACCCATGTTTAGGGTTTTCCAGCACAAATCAAACCTATGTTTAGGGACTTGTTGCAAACCAACATTTTCTAACATGCCTAACTTTTAATATTGTGTATCTCAAAGAGTTTGCATTGGATTTACATGCATTTATGGACACACACACATAATACATACACTTTGCCATCAATATCAAGAAGAAATACACAAGATTTACCAAATTTAAGCTTGTCAACATTTGCACCCAGTTTTTTTGGGACACTTTGTACACATATAGTTGTATACAATATATGGATAACCTTATAAACTGAAAACATTACATAACATAACATTCTCTGAGAATTTGGAATTTTGTCAGGAAAGGTAGGAACGGTTATCACTTTGATTGATCCCTAATTGATGTTGTTCGGTTAAACCTACTGTTTACAACAGGATGTTATAGATTATAGATTTAACAGGTGACGCTTCGCCTGGGTTTAATACGTAGTGAGGGGAATTATAACATAATGAAAAACTTGCCAAAAGATTGTTATGAGTCAAGCGAGGACGTGTAGCGAATCCACAATGTTACAGCATGGTACAATCCATTGATAAACAATGATAAAAATGTCTTAATAAAAAATAATAAAGATGAGTGACCCTTTTTTAGCCAAATATTTCAATTGGTGGTTACTTTTCGAAGAGCTTGAATGCCCTATAATTTGTGTGTATTTTAAAGCAAGGACATTCACCGGCGCAGGACTCGAACCCACAATCTCCCGTTTTCAGGAACAAGCACCTAACCATTCGGCCACTGGTACTTGCTGATATAAAGCACATTGAACTGGGGCCAAGTGATTAATTATAATTTGTGATTTTTTTTTAAAATTCACAAATGTTAAAAAAAAATATCGCAAACTACATTTCTGGTATTTTAATTAGAAAGATGAGTACGAGCTTTATCGGTCCAATGGATCAACAAATCCATGCGAATGCATACAACCAAATCAATACTAAAGCTATCGAAAGGTACACTTACAAAATGATGACCAAAGAAATTAACAGGACAAAAAACAAAACAACGCTATCATTTTGTCTCTTCTCTAAAACTCAACCATACTACGTCTTACAAAATAATACGGTTGGCTGCACCTGTTTGCGCGCATACAAGGTCTATCTCATGCTGCAACACCCCCCCCCCTACAGGTATATAGTCACCAAACATTTAACCTGGGCAGGCCAGCGCTATATGGTGTGGCTTAAACCGAGTTCAATCCACCGGGGACGCAGTACATTTTGTTGCCCTTTCTTTTTTCTTTTATCCCTCCCCTCCCTTTGTCGGTTTATCGCCACTGAAAGACCGCGGGAGTTCGGACTGCCCAGTGTACCACAGGCATCTTTTTGTTGTCTAAAACTAACTCATGAGACCTTTCAGAGTCGATAGCAAATCAGCGTTAAATCAAATATACTGTCACAACTATTGACAAATTAACAAGGTATAGTCATAGATTGGCCAAGAACTTTGCACGATCTTCTTTGACTTGGCAAGAAATCTGGTTCTTGCTTCACGGCAGGGCGGATGTTTTTTATTTTGCGCTCGAGGTGTACTACATTACTTAACGATTGATTACCAATGCGGCAGGTGTCTGCAGACGACATTCCAAAATTCCACAAAATGTTTCAAAAATGTCAACATTATTGAATTTCATTACCATATTTAGAATAACCTTGAGAAATGCATTGAAATAAGTACAAACATGCCTAGTATTGGGTCAGTAATCCTGGCGCTAGACTTTGAAAATTGGGAAAGATTTCTGAAAAATCTGTTTTATATATGGTAAACTAATAGCCGCGTGGAAAGTGTTAACATGTTTTACTGCCAAATAATGCTGGCTCATGGCCCATATAAACAATCAATGTTGTATTTGCTGAGTGTGACGGCCATATTACTGTCATAGTTATTAGATATTTGGAGAAAAAGCTATTTCGCTAAACGCTTTGTCAAATTTTCACTTTTACTTTATATCTTGTGGAGAGATTAGTTGACAAAGATGCATAGCAAGCCAGTATGCGTGACACCCTCGGCCCTATCCTGCAGCCCATCAGCCCCCTTTCTCATGCCAAAATACCAATCGAAGAGAACTATGAATTTAGTTCTACCTATGAGATGTGTAAGCTATCACAAATTAGTCTAGTGCAAAGTCTTATATTGTACGAGTTATACAGGTTTATTCCGCAATACACATAGACTATGGGCCACCCTACCTCTTTTGTAGGATAAAAATCGCTATCTCGGCACCGACAGCCTAGCCGGTCTAGTGGTACGACATTCGGAAGTTCCTAAGGTTCAAATCCCAGTATCGTCAGATTTCTATAAAACCTTTGCTTTCAATTCATTTTTCTAAAAATGGGGACAAAATGTCCTAAGTCAGAATACTTACGATTACTTTAGGTTAATTTGTGATATCTACTCATAGGTCACACCTGATTTTTAACCCATTTGTTTGCTTAACACGTTTAACCTTTGACCTTTGAGATTGACTCCTATCATAGTAATTCTGCTTCATTTGTAAATGTCCTTGCTCTCTGCTTCAAGTTGTAAAAGACATTTCAAGTTTTAAAATTATACCAAACTTGATTACATTTGGTTGTTCCATTTTTGAGATATAGAAACATTCGTGGATCCGAAAGGGTTAAATCATCATTTCCCATTGTCCCCAATTCATGTCTCATCATCCCTTTGTGTGGGGATATACTCTGACCCATACAAAGACCTAATAACTGTAAAAGTGGCAATTTTCGCCTGATCAAACTTTTTGCACTTTGCCAACTTTTAATCAATTTGCTTATTTTTTAAAGTTTTAATGTGAAAGTTCATTACATAGACTTATTCACAAAATAAATATATTCTCACATTTTTATTTTCAAAGTAGCTGCCCGAAGCGTGAAAAGCGCGAACATTAATGTAGAGCGAACATTTCTACGTTTACAGTATTGCATGCCCAGGGCCCGGGGGGGGGGGGGGGGGTACTCGGATTTGGTTTGGTCGGGGGTGTGCCGCTGGAGATTCAAAACCCATACCCATTTCTAAGGGTGATTTTTCGCGAAAATAGACCTAATTTTGGCAAATTTTCGCGAAAATAGACCTAATTTTGGCAAATTTTCGCGAAAAATGACCTAATTTTGGCAAATTTTTGCGCAAATCGCGAAAACAGGACCCATGTCTAAGGATTTTTCACTGAAAAGCCTACCCATGGCTAAGGATGTCTCATGAAAAAGCGACCCACTGGAGCGGCACATCCCCGTATACCTGACATACGTGAGTACCCCCCCCCCCCCCCCGGGCCCAGGGTACCCCCTTCCTCTCCTCTGAAGGTCATGGTTAAATAAAGACTTCCCAGTCAGCTACAAAAAAAGTATGACAAATAAGAGGAAAATCCAATCTCTCGTTACCTCAGGGACTGTCTGTCATCTTGAAATTAGGAGGGAAAATGGGTCAATATTACTGTAAAAGGGAAAATGTTTGCGTGTGTAATTTTTTGCGCTTCGCACATTTTTAACTATTTTGCTTGTTTTTATTTTTGCAATTTTGATCTTCCTTGCATAGACCTACATTTAAAATGAATATATTTGTGCGGTTTTATTTTCGCGCTTGCTGATTTTGGCGCGAAATTAAATGTAGAAAATAAACGTGTTTTACTGTGAATGGTATTGTGGATTAGGAGAATTAGCGATTTATTTAAATAAAGAAAATGAGTTACTCCAAGGGAAACGAATGATGACTGGATCTGAATTGATATTTTTTCTATCCAGTCATCTGAGCTTTGAAATTGATCCTTGAAACCTTTCAAACAGATTCAGTTCTAAGATTTCATGATAAGTTCTCTTAAGACCTAATTCTTTTGCTAAATACTTCCCACATGCATTTTAGTCATACTTTACCACAACATGTTAGACCCATCCTTGTGTACATATCGTCAGCCTGCTTTGATAATTGCCCAACTCATTTTTTTCTAGTTTTTAGAAAACAACAAAAATATGAAAAGTGAGTTAGGCAATTATCGAAGCAGGCTGACGATATGTTGAATAGCACCATGAATAGTGCAGGTGAATTCCAACAGGAGTAGTAACTGTTGGATAGAATTAGGTTGGAGATATACCTTTAAGTGAAACCCATTCTAAACATTTTACATCATTATTACAAACTGCCTAACTCACAAGGCTGACTTAGGCAGAATTGAAATTGTGCATTTATCAACACTTGATTGATCAATTATTACAGCATGTGCATAATGTAATGAAGTCATGATTTGTGAAAAAAGCTAAATTTCGCTGAAAAGTGAGTTAGGCAATTATCGAAGCAGGCTGATGATATGTGACTAGTCATGTCAAAAGGGGGCTTTTGCTGGCAGCACATGTACTCTTAAGATATTGATGAAGTAAAACATGAAATAACAAAAGAAATAAAAAGGAATTTCCACCTAATATTTCACATAAAATCTGTAGGCATTGATCAAATGTATCAAGCAAGGTGTCATTTTAAAGCTTACGAAATACACTTTTGCATGGAAATAAAATCTCAATTTTTATTTTGAATGACTAAGACCCCTTTTGATGTAACAAGTCACATATAGGCTCATTGATTATACACTGAGCCAAAAAAGAAACTTATACAATTTTAACAGATCACCATAGGGGCAGTGCACATTTCTCTTGTGTCATTGAAGCAAACAATTGGTTATTGACTGCCATTTGAAGCGATACATTGCAGTAATATTGTATCCAAATTTGGTACATGTTCATGCACAGAATATTATTTGGTGATCTGTTAAAATTGTATAAGTTTCTTTTTTTATAAGTTTCTTTTTTGGCTCAGTGTACTTATTTTGTAATTTTGTTTAAAGGCATATTATGTGACCTTTTCCAAGGAGCGCCCTCTAGTCATGATTTTTTGTTAGAAAGTAGATTTCCTGCAGATTTACATTTCAGATCATAAATCAAGAATATATTCTGAGTAACAGAGCGATTTGATTCCTAATTACTTCAAAATCATGGTTTATGGAGTGAATTTGGAGTGTAAAATAAGTTAACTCTAAAACCAGGATTTTGAAGTAATTAGGAATCAAATCGCTCTGTAACTCAGAATATATTTATGATTAATGATCAGAAAGTAAATCTGCAAGAAAATTTACTTTCTAAAAATAATCATGAATAGAGGGCGCCCCCTGGAAAAGATCACATAATTTACTTTCTAAAAATAATCATGAATAGAGGGCGCCCCCTGGAAAAGATCACATAATATGCCTTTAATTCGTCTGTTTATGCAATTTTATTAAACTTTTCAGTCGTGGGCATCCTTTATCAAAGAAACCGAGAACCTGAGCAAACTCATCCGACAAAATGCAGACGAAATGAACAATGCACTTGTGGAGAGACTAGGGCAGCTCATCCGTGAGAAAACAGACGCCAAAAGACAGTACCAGAATGAACGCACCAAGATTGACCATGACTTCCAAAAGGTAAGAATGATACAGCCATGAACTAATTAAAGGGGCATTGAGAGATATGTATGGGAGTGCGCCCTCAATTATCCTGGAAATCAGTTTTTTGCATCAAAGTAATACTTTGGCATATACTAACTACCATCTGAAACAGTTTACCAACATTCGCCGTTGATCATATAAAATTTCATCATTTTCTTAGTTTCGATATGATCATATCGAAACTAAGGTGCTGTGAATTCGGAAGTTGTGCTAAGTTTTACTCACAGACATTCGCGGCAAATCTCAACCCGGAAGTGCCGTTATTTGCTTAGTTTGGCATGAAGGCGATGTCGGAATTGTATGATATTTTGGATATGGGCTATGTTGACGATTATCTTTACGTTATTTGCTCATTTAGTATATCGATACATCTCTCAATGCCCCTTTAAGTTCATGGCTGTTATGCTATTCTTGACGGTCTACAACAAAAATCAATTGTTTGATTGTCCATAGATCACTTTTATAAGTTGGGTAGATCGGTCTGGAAAAGGTTTTTTTTCTTTTCTCACTTTTGCCTTTTTTTCAGGTACCAAAAGTAACATGAGATGTACTTGTTGTGGTAACCAAAACGAGGAACAAAATCTGTAATGTTTTGATGAGTATTATTATTTTCTAAACACTTCAAAAGAAATTAAAAAATAAAAACTATGATTTTCGACTCAAATTTGTAAAAAAAAGTTATACATTTTTGATTTGTTTTAAATGTTTCAAAATAAATTTGAAAAATGAAAAGAAAGAAAAAATTGGGTCGGAAGGATTGAGAGGGTCGGGCAGACGAGGACAATCACACAACTTTTTTTTTTTTGCCTAATGGTACCCAATTGAAGATGTGAATGGCCATCTGCAGCGACCATTCATAACAACACAAATATGGTACAAGCATGAATTTTATGAAACAACAGTGAATAGCGAAGCAGCCATGAATTACAGGGTGTCCCAATAAAAATGAGACTGAAGATATGGAATTGTTCTTTGACTACTTTTACGTAATCGCTCATTTCTTTATAATTACTGAACCAAATCAAACGCGGGTTTCTTCAAATTATAGCCAACTAATTTGCCTTTATTTTGTCATTTCAGTTGTTCGATTCTATCATGTATTTAGGAAGTTATGATCACCTAATGGAGCGTCACACTTTTTATTGGGACACCCTGTATATCTTCAGTCTCATCCAAATCATTCTTGAAAATCTTTTCGGTTAGGCCAAATTAAATTAATTGTTTGCCTCAAAGCTCCTGCGCGCGTTAGTTTATTGATGCGCATTAGAAAAACAAAAATCTGAAAAAAACTTTCTTTTTTTTCTTCTTTTTTTTCCAAAAAAAATCCCAAAATTTCACCGATTTTTCAGATTTTCACTGATCACATCATCTTAAATACAAAAGTTCACTTTTACAAGGATTTCAATATTTTATATTTAAAAAAAATAAAAATAAAAAAATTGAAAAACCCCCCGCAATCCGCATTAGTTTTACAACAGGAGAGGAGCTTTGAGACAAACAATTAATTTAATTTGGCCTTATTCATACCTCATTTATATGACAAGATCATGGTCCAATTTATTTACAAAAAACTCGTTTTGAATCTTACAATTTGGGACAGAATCACAACCTTGCTATGATTTACATAAATGTTGAGGAAAAAAATGCCCGGGGGGCACTGACATTGGAAAAGGGTATAGGTATGTGCCGCGCTGAAGACCCCCTTTTTCACCCTCTGCTGCTAGTTTTTATGACCCTTTTGAGCCTGCATCAGTTCTTAAGACCTATTTTATTGAAAATTCAAAAATCGCGAAATTTTGCGTTCCAAATCCCCATTTCTTCGAAAAGTTTGCACTCTAAAACCCCCAAAAAATCCAAAATTTGCGTTCTTGCTAATCAAAATTGAACTAAAGGCTCGCAGTTCTCAAGACCTACTTTTTTGAAAAAATCAGTTCCTAAGACCCTATTTTTCGTCATAAAATCCACTCAGTTCAGTTCTGTAGCCCCCAATTTTTTAAAATCCTGTGCGGCACACCCCTACCCCAAAAAAAGTTGAGATTTTTTGAAAAAAATCAGTTCCTAAGACCCTATTTGCTGTTGCCAACCCCCCCCCCCCCCCCCCCCCCCCCCCCCCGGGAAAAAATGCTTTAATTTTGTGATTTTTTACTCCTTTTTTACAGGCAAAAGAAGACGTCAAGGAGAATTTTGTGAAATACCAGAAACTAGCCAAAGAAACCAAGGATGCCAAGACGAAATATGAGGATTCACAACTCAAAAGTAAGAGCACAGGAATAAAAAAATATACACCTAGCACATAAAGTCCCTGACCAGGTGATTTGAGGTTGGCTAATTCAAAATATATGATCGGTACCAAAAATCTGAGATATACATTAAATGAGCAAATTTCTTCTCCGCAGTTTGATACCTCATTCAACAAAATCGAATGGATACTTTTAAAGTTATGTCGATTTCAATGACCGCGCATGCAACAGAAAAGTTGCACTAGGTATAGGAAATCATTGATTTGTGTGTGATTTACCATAGACTGTAAAAATCAATGTTTTACCCGTCTATAGATTTACGCACTGAAAAACTCACAGCTTATCACCTAAGACTTGTATTCTTCACAGCCATTGCGGTTATCACTAAAGACCCATTCATCTGTCTCGTTCAGATAGCACACAGTTATGACAGTAACGATTATATATTTTGAATTAGTCAACCTCAAAGCACCTGGTCAGGAACTTTATGTGCTAGGTGTATATATATTTACAGGTACCAGTATTTGCTGTTGTCAAGTTCCCATTGTCTATTTCACTTCCTCTAGATAAGGCCCCCCAAAAAAGAGTTATGTTGTCCTCCACAGCTCTCAGAGAGGAGGGGCGGGCGGGCTTTTTTTCTTTCTTTTATCTTTTTTCTTTTACTAGCGGAAGCTCAAAGGTCAGCCAACAAGAAGTTGAAATCACACTAAGAGTCGCACATTTATGTTATAAACACTAAGTTTAATATTCAATGCTATTTAAACTGTTAAAAAAAAGGAAATCTGAAAAAATAATCTGAAAAAAATAAAAAAAATCTGAAAAAAATCTCTGAAAAAAAAATCTCAAGCGGCCCTAAATCTGACGAGCGGGCGGTCAAGGACAACATTACTTCTTTTGCCTAATAACTTTACTTTCTATAGTTTGATCAGTTCCAAATTGGTGAAGCCTCATAACAGCAGCGAATGTATACAGAAGAACGCAGGCGCGCATACGGACAACAATCGCACTGTGCAGCATATGCGTGACACGTGCGTGTGACCATAACCACACGCGTACACTTGGATTACTTTCGCGAGCAAAGAGTTTGGAACTGATTAAACTATAGGCACACCATGTACGTATGCATCTTCCGCCTTTGTATGATGCGTAGTGTGTTCACTATATAGCTTAACCATTTCCAAATCGGGTAGAAAAATATACTTTTTTTTTATCTCTCCGCACACAAAAGTAATCCAAGGGTATGCACACTATTTTGGCATATGCAAAGCGTCATGCTTACGATTTATAATGCTCCATCTTGCATCATATATGAGCGCTTTGTGCGGCCACCTTCTTTCTGAATTCATTCGCTGCTGTAAGTAGGTTTAGCTAAATATGGTTAGGACAATTTAATATGAGTGTTTAAAAACTCCCCCTCTCCCTCTGTTAAAACGTGATTTTGGGTTATGAGGTACTGGAAGGGGTCAACATTGCCCAGTAGGGTGTGGGGGGGGGGGGGGGGGGGGGGGGGGGGGGGGTGGGGGAGGTGGGGTTATTCATGTTGAGGAAAGGCATCAAGCTTTCCGTCAAAGACAGCAATGTCTCAATAGTGTAAATTTTGCGGAAACAGGAACACATTAAAGTATAATTATTACCAGGGCGTCCCAACTGATTATGACCAGGATTATGACCAGGCAGGCAGGCGCGATTATGTACCATGGTCAATCAATGATGCAGTAATGTCATTGTCTTGTGGTAGTGAAATACTGTAGATACTTTAAAACCACTTAATTTTGCGAGATATTATTAAATTTCTCGAATTTTGGATTCGCGTGATTAAACCCCAGCGAAATTGTCAATTTTTTTATTGAAAGTAACAGTAACATTTCCGGATGCGCGAAATTAAAAGCTCGCTAAAATAGCAGTAATTTTCAATTCGCGAAATAAAGTATCTGCGAAATTCTAGTGTTTTACAGTAATGCATTCCATTCATCTACCTCTGTGTGTGTATACTAGTAGTGACGTGTGAATCTGCCATTGATTAAAGGATAATGACTGCATATCAGTTGTTTGAAAGGTTACTGTGAAGAATCAAAACATTTTCACTTTGGAACCGAGGAATTGCCCTGAGGGAAATTCCAAGGTCCCAAAGTAAAATATTTGATTCTTCACAGTTACCGTCAAAACAACTAATAAAAGTCATTTTCCTGATTTAAAACCGTCAATTAAAATAGTCATTTAATGATACGGATGTTACTTATTTATTTAATAAGCTACACTTTACGGCAATTTAACCATGCTTCACCCATTACAAATCGAGTAATCTGATCGGAAATCGTGCAAACGAACCCTCACACGTCTCGCGTAATTACTGCATTGTGCAAACTTGATACGGGGTATTAATGTTTACGTGGAGGCACTTGGTTCTCCGTTAGTGACCTGCGCTTATTTGTGCGCACCAGTAAAGGACGGCATATGATTGGGTCGCATGTATTGCGTATATTCATGAGGTTTCGAATCTTTAAAATATGCTCTGACTTCACTGCGTAAAGGTAGATGAAAAATATGTGTGACGTGATCGAGTGGAATGAGTTGGAATATTGATTTTGTGTTTTAGGTAATTTTGTGTTTTAGGTAATTTTGTGTTTTAGGTAAAAAGAAGTGAAAAATTTAATGTGTTACCTTTTTTATCAGTTGGTAAATTTTTTGTAACTTAAAAACTAGAAATTCAATTTTAATCGGTTTATACCATACTGAAGCATTTTCCACCTGCTTTTAAATGATGGACAAATATCAAAATTGAAAATTGCCGACATTTGACTCATTTTGCTTGATCATGTCCCATACAGCCTTTTTACAAGTAAAACTTGTATGGTTGTACCCATACACGCCTCATTCACTTGCAAGTCATGCCTGGTTGACCTTTTAAACTTCTTGGCCATTGGCTGTCTGCTAGCAATTGATAAAAATACTTATTTATTACATAATATACCATACTTGCCTATCTTGTCAATCACGGATTTGCATATCTCCCCCCGAGGCGATTAACCCCCAAAATATTCACTTTTTGTCCTCTTTTAATTTAGGGGATCCTGTCCTGAAAATGTCAAACAGAGTTTTCTAGTTGCCATAATATTGTCATTTTGACAAAATGCTGATGGCCCCAATAGGAAAGGAAAACATGCTGAATATGTCTTAGTACATTTCAGACTGAAATATTCCACATGTTTATATAGGATGTCGATATAAAATGATCTTCATAGGCGGAAATGCCACGGAAACAATGCTAACTTCTCTGGCTTTCCAATTGATTTTTAGACAATTTTCGAAGCAGATAGACCACTTTGGTATTCAACCGATTTGATCAATACTCCATGTGGGCTAGCAAATTCATGTGTGTTCCACCCCATCGCTATACCAATTTCTGCGAAAAGGCACCCCATAAGGGAGGCACATACGTATACCATATCAATGTGAGAACCCCCCCCCCCCCCCGGGGTGTTCCACAATGTAGGAGATTGTAGGAACTTTGCAGTAAATAATTAGATATTTGTTTGATATAAGCATCCCCTTTATTACAATATTTGCCTGATGAAAAATAACAAATCGAGGGTTGACAACCAGAAGGACGTAACTCAAAAGGGGACATTCTGAAAAAAATGAGGTTTAAAACCCTAACCAGTAAAGCTAGTTTTTTGTGCGTATATCAGGGGAAGGGGGAAAAAGTGCTATTTTTTTTACCCGAAAAATCACCCAGCACCCCCCGGGATTCGATCGCGGGACCATCCGCACCCAAGTCTGTCCCTCTACCAACTGAGCTAACTCCCTAGCGGCTATGTGGCCACAAACTCCGTGGCCACATATGCCTGCGGTAGGTGACGTCATCGCGGCAATGCAGCAGCATGTGCCTGGAGATAGTTTCTGGCAGTGAGATTTAGTGAGATTCAGTGGGGTTAGGGATTTATTGCACATCAAAATTTGACATTTATTAACCCTAACCAGTAAAGCTAGTTTTTTGTGCGTATCGGGGGGAGGGGGGAAAAAGTGCTTTTTTTGACCCGAATAATCACCCAGCACCCCCCGGGATTCGATCGCGGGACCATCCGCACCCAAGTCTGTCCCTCTACCAACAGAGCTTATTCCCTAGCGGCTATGCGGCCACAAACTCTGTGGCCACATATGCCTGCGGTAGGTGACGTCATCGCGGCAATGCAGCAGCACGTGCCTGGAGATAGTTTCTGGCAGTGAGATTTAGTGAGATTCAGTGGGGTTAGGGATTTATTTGGTGGTCCATTGAGGTGTGTGTAAAAATGGTTTAGGCTGCAGGCTATAACCAGGGGGGAGCACTGACATTGGAAAAGGGTATAGGTATGTGCCGCGCTGAAGACCCCCTTTTTCACCCTCTGCTGTTAGCTCTCTTATGACCCATCTTTTGAGCCTGCATCAGTTCTTAAGACCCCAATTTTATTGAAAATTCAAAAATCGCAAAATTTTGCGTTCCAAATCCACAATTCTTCGAAAATGTTGCGTTCTAAAACAAAAAACAAACAAAAATCGAAATTGAACTATACTCCAGTTCTCAAGACCTACTTTTTCTGTAGCCCCCCTTTTTGAGACCCTGGGCGGCACACCCCTACCCAAAAAAGTTGAGTGCCCCCCCCCCCCCAGGCTATAACTCTAAGTTTTTTTGTTTGTTGAGTATGTCCTTTTGGTCCTTAGTACCTTTATGGGTGACAGGGAATGTTTTGGTACCAGTATCCGAAAATGACCAAAAAGTGAGTAATTTCATCTTCTCGTTGTCAACCCTTGAATAGTGCTTGCTGTGTTTTTGAAGCAAATTTCGAAAACAATCAAGAGGAATAAAAATGCTGTTTTGAGTGACATCTCTGAATGTACCTTTGAAGATCATATTATCGCTGTCTTTTCAAAACCTTGTATCTCCGTCCAGCCCTTCAGCGTGTATAAAGTAATACTTCATATCCTTTGTACAGACAGTCTCAGCTCTCTAAACTTGTTCAAGGGCCCAACACTTATCTTTCAAAACCATGTAAGTGTTCTAGCCCCCTGAACATGTATAAAGCAACATGTCCTGATGTATAACCATTGGGCAGTTTTACTTTATACATGCTGAATGGCCGGAAAAACATACAAGGTTTTGACAGAACAGCGACGGTAGAATAGGTAAATGTCAAATTATGATATAATATGTTGTCATTCATGACTGGCTTTCTGTATGTATGTTTTATGGAAATACCATTTCCCTGTATAACCTTTTAGATTCGAGGGTATAACTGCCCGAGGGATGCCATTGAAGTTCCCGTGAAGGAACCGTTTGAGTTCCCAAAGGGGGCACGGATGTCTCCGCGTATCTTCGCTTTACACAGAGATTTCCCCAGTTGGGCTGTCTGTACCGAGGATTGATGTGATATCGTGACAGGAGTGGTACAATGGATGACTTTGGATGTACCGACTTGACCTAAATATTAAGGCACCTTTGCTATAAGTCAAAATATGTTTATTTATGTTTTGACTGTATCCAGTTCAGTTGTGTGTTAAAATGTAGGCCTACTCCTGTGTGGATACTGCTATTTATAACCGCTATTTCAATCTTTATTTGCTCAATTTTTACATCTAAGACTTGACAGACGGACGGGCACCATATTTCATCAAACTCAATATCTTACTCATAATACCTTTTATGCCCGTGATACTGTGCGCACCTGGAAAGGTGGGTGGGGGGGGGGGGGGGCGATAAGATATGTTAAATGTGTCAAATTTGACTTGAGAATATGCTGCATCTCTCCAGATAGTTTTGAAGATCAGAAATTGTCATTGGCGATATATAGTACAGTGCAGATATATAGTAAACATATGTAATGTGGTTAATACTAATACCCATTCCAATCAAAGATTTTATTCTGTCTTCTTCCTTGGTAGGTGGCAAATCCAAAGAAGTGGAAAAAACAAAAGACCGCTTCAAGAAGTCCGTCATCAAATTGCACAGGGCTCACAACGAATATGTGCTGTCTCTCAAAGCGGCCTCTATTCATCAGGAGCACTATCGTACTAGCATATTGCCACGGTTACTCGAGTGTCTGCAACAGACACAGGAAAGTCAAGTGGCTCAAATGTAAGTAGACTCTCTGCTCCTCTTCCTTTCTGCAGTGATGTCAGAGTATGTTCCAGTGAGCACAGTTTATATCCTGTGTGTGATTCTAATATGTACTATAGTTTGATCAGTTCCAAATTGGCAAAGTCTCCGTACAGCAGCGAATTAATACAGATAGGGACGCCGGCACGCATAATAGTAAACAAGCGCACTGTGCATCATATGCATGACTTAATTATGCGTGTGGCCAAAATCGTGTGCGTTTGTCCACAATCGCGCTTGTACACGTGGATTACTTTTGCGTGCGGAGAGATAAAAACTGAATATTTCTCGCCAATTTGGAACTGATTGAACTATAGTATAATAATAATTTTCCAAAGGGTTCAAAGCGCTGTATATGCAGCCATGTGATCAAGATCGGTGCATAAAGGATGCTTTGATCACTTAAAGGTAGATGACCCGATTTTCAACTTGATGTTTTCTATTTTACATGAAAGGTCATCCTTAAAATTGTTGCATTCCAAAAGTTTGAGTTGCATAACTCCAATGGTTCTATTTTTTAGAAGCGCAAGGTCAAAAGACATGTGCCCATTGAGTAGTACACATACTGGTTGGTGGTTAACCACCTTTGGCAGTAATTCACCACATTTTAGCCTATAATTTCCAAATGAAACATTTCTGGCCCCTAATATTTTACAGACATAATGAGAAAAATATGGGGATTCTTCTGATACCAAATTATCTTGATGTGAAAAAGAAATCATAGTCCCCAAAATGTGATCGGGTCATATACCTTTAATTACACTTCGATGTCACTGCAAAGAGGTACATGAAAATGGCCTTCTTGTTGAAAGATGGTTTGTCTACTCTCTCCTAAAATGGCTTATTGTATTTGTTCAAAACAGCTCTTCCCCTTTGTGCTCAGAAATTTGATTAGAATTTGAGAATCCATTTAAGCAAACAAAATTGAATAAAATCTTAAATGGAATATTGTAAACTTTAAAAAATGTATGCCAAGTCATGTGGACTTGGAAAAATCAATGTATTCTCATCAAATTCAATTGTGAAAATCAACTTAACAGGGATAGCACTGGATCAAAAATGTGAGAGGTCCCATGACATTTTTCAGGACCCCCGTAGGACTTCAAAAAACAAATTTAAGGGTCCCCCAAGAAATTGAGGGGTCCTGAAGTTTGGGTATTTCAAAATTTTACTTTTTGCAGACAGTTTTAATGAATTTATATTGTGAGCCAAGGATGGATATGTAATTTACAGAATTTCTTAAGGTTTCCATTTCCATACATCGTCAAATTTAAGGGGTCCCTTCAATTTTTATCAGGACCTGCAAGTCTTTCCAATTTGAACAAAGTAAGTGAGAGGTCCAGGACGCGTAGACGCATCAGAATGCGACCCCTGCAATTAAGATTCTTGTAATGTCCGATGAAATCTAACCCAGTCTTGATCCAAAATAATTGTGTCTGTTTGGTCTAGTATCTTTTTTGTGTATCTCAAGAAACCTTGACAGAGTTTTTGGAACAAGTCAACAAAGTCCAACCTCTTGATACTTTTTGGATGGGCAATATCTCCACCTACAGAAGTCACCATTCTATTTTGTGGGACTGTGCAGTACAAATTGTCTCACAGGCTGGCATTTTCAGTATTGGTATATTAGTGACTCTTGTAAATATATTCTAAATTGGTGGATTTTTGCATGGGTTGCGGAAATGCTGTACATTACTTATGCAATTTATGTATAGAAATCAGGCAAAATGGTTTTTTTTGCTATTTATGTGGCTCACGTTTTCTGTCATAAATTGGTATATGTTTACGAATTCACTTTCCATTTTATTTGCCCCCTCCTCTAGTATTTTTCACAAGATTGAATTGTTGTTGATGGTTGTCTGATAATTTTTGAATTTTTTTTACAGAAAACAAATCTTGGTAGACCTATCAAATATGTCCAACACAGCGGTGGGTGAATTTGTGACCAGTCACAACAACATCATGAGAGGTGTATCAGAGATTAGACCGGACCAGGAATATCTTGATTTTGTATCTTCAAATAAGTAAGTATAATGGTGGTCCAGATAAGACTAAGGAGAAGAAAAAAACCACATCTGTCTAGTTTCAGACTCCTTTTCTTCAATTTTCAATTATTTGTTTGAAATTTCTTATTATAAAAGTTTTGATAGACTTGTTTTTTCAATTTTCAATTATGTTTTGAATTTTTTTGTTATAACAATTTTGAAAACATGATGAAGAACATTTTTGAAGTGTTTTTAAAATGTTTGAGAAAAAAACAAAACACTCAAACAATGCTGAAGAGAAAGATCACACTCATATCTTTGAATCTAATTAATTGTCTTGTGATGATATAATCAGTATGAACTTCTGTCTGAGGAATTTTGGTTTATCCTTCATGTAATTCTGCACGAAATTAGCCTAGCAGGAAATCTGTGTTAAACTGTGTGAGAGGATTAACAGATTAGACAGCTTTATTCATTAATCGAGTCTCAACACCAGTCTAACTCATGAATGAATTACACCAAGGATACATCGGAATTTTGTTAGCTTAAAATATCAAAATAACATAATGAGAGTTGTGCCAGAGATTAGAACAGATCAAGAATACCTTGATTTGATGTCTTCAAATAAGTAAGTATAGCAGTGGTCCAGATAATGCCAAAGAAAAACCCTGTTCTGCAGGCCCAACCGACCCATGTTTCTTTTACACCCCACACTTCTACACCCCCTCTTTCAGTTGGGACAAGTTTCCCCTTTAATCCTTTTTTTTATGATTCAAAATGTTTTGATTTTCAATATTTTGAAATTTTTTGAAAAATGTGAAAATTTAATGAAAATTTGAATAAAAAAATCCCAAAGAAAACAACAACAACAGCGATCAAACAGCGTCCCCTCGAACGACTGACCCTTGATTTTTTGCTGTGAGTATCATCTTCCACTGCCACTCAAATAGTACGCAAAGAAATTCACCATTTTATTCCGTTTGTGTTTGTTTCCTTCTTTCAGATGTGAACCTCAACCGGTGGAAACGTTTGAATTTGACATGACCCCCATGCAGGAATTCACCGGCAGTCTTGAGGAGAATTCGGTAGTACTCGACAAACTTACCCTGGAATCGTTTCAGCATCTGTAAGCTATACTTTCTTTCCTTCTATAGCATCTAAAAGATGTTTAGGCCAAATTAAATTAATTGTTTGTCTCAAAGCTCCCGTGCGCGTTAGTTTATTGGTGCGCATTAGAAAAATAAAAATCTGAAAAAAACTTTTTTTTCTTTTTTTTTCTTTTTTTTTCTTTTTTTTTCAAAAAAAAAAAAAATCCCAAAATTTCCCAGATTTTTCAGATTTTCATTGATCAGATCATCTTAAATACAAAAGTTCACTTTTACAAGGATTTCAATATTTTATATTTAAAAAAAAAAAAAAAAAAAAACTTGAAAAAAAACCGCATTCCGCATTAGTTTTACAACAGGAGAGGAGCTTTGAGACAAACAATTAATTTAATTTGGCCTTAGCAAATTCAACATTCAACAAAAATAAGTTCCTCTTTAGATTATGCCTGATATTATTAAAATGAGTTACTCCATCGAAACGATTTTTGGCACACGTAATGTATGTATTCCCAGCAACACTAGACGGGGCGACGTAGGTGTTGTAATGCTTAAATGAGCACACATTGAATGGAGGAATACCTCAATTCAAAAGTTGCTAAATGATGTATTAAGGAGGATGGTTAAGCAGCTCGAATCAGGGTCTTTGCTTGAACACCGCACAGGTGTTGTACTGCTTGTTGTACTCATTTAGCAACTTTTGAATTGAGGACACATTGAATGGAGGAATGCTCATTCAAGCATTACCACACCTGCGCAGTTATAGCCCCGTTCTAGTGTTGCTGTGAACATGTATATTATATGTCCAAAAATCGTTTCGATGGAGTAACTCATTTTAGAAATATCAGGCATAATCTAAATGGGAACTTATTTTGTTGAACTGTGTAGTTTGAGGGATAGTAGTGAAGACCATGATCACAAGGTGTTGCATGTTTGGGCCTACTTCCTGACGTGCTGCAGAGGGGAAGTAGTACTGTAAAACACTTAAAGTTTGTGGCTACTTTATTTCGCGAATTACCGAAATTCCAACTTATTCGCTAGGATTTAATATCGCGATTCCAAAATTTGACTCAGATACTTAAGATTTTAACATGGTTTATTTTGCAGGGATTTACTTTTGCGAGGACCGTACATTCGCGAAATTAAATACCTCGTAAAATTAAATATTTCGCGAAATTAAGTGGTTTTACAGTAGGGTCCAATCATGGAATGCCGAGGGACCAGGAGTTTTCACTGCTTTCCCTAAAATTAACCATGTTGTATTTGATGTATTATACCTCATCGATATTCACTCTCAATAAACAGGAAATTGGCTTACCTTTTCATCATTTCCAAAAACAAAATGTTGTTTGAAACTTGTTCACATCTTAAAGCATGTTGTAGTCTGAAGATAAACAACACATACAGGCCAATAACCAGTAACCAGGGTGGGGAAATAAAATAAAAAGCTGTTTGTGAGCTTAGCTAGTAAAATAAATGGGGTTTTAATACTTGTTGAGAAAAGGTCAAATTTTACCAACCCCCCCTGGTAAAAAGGTCCGCATTTTGGAGAAAAGGCCCACTTTTGACAACCCCCCCCCCCCCCTCCCCCCCGAAAAAATCCTGGTTATGGGTTTGAACACCTATTAAAGCTACCTGTGAACTATACTGTGCATAGCACCTAGGAATTGGAGAATTGTTGGAGATCTATTCAATGCAGAGTTATGCATAGTTAGTTCAAAATCTCAAATTGTACAAATTAGCTTGGGCCTTCCATTTTCTTTGGGAGAATGGGTAACAGGTAAACTAACCCTAACCCCCCTGAATCCTAAAAATGCTAATCGTAAGTCCCTCTCCAAGAGCATGCGCCGCCGGTTTTCGATGACGTAGTCAACCGAGCCTATAATATAATGAACGCAGTATACTGCGCGAATGTGTAGCTGAGGGCCTTAGCCTAAGTGGGTGGGATGTGGGGCTTGAGAATTGAGGGTCCCCAGATCGAATCCCGGCAGGTTCCCGGAGATTTAGTTGGTGTTTTTTCCTCGAAAATTGTGATCCCGGTCAAAAACCCTAAACCAGGGTTAGGGCTAAGATGCATCTGAAATGAGAAAATCGAGAAGGAAACAGGTCCCATAATCGTGCACATGTTAAGTTTTCGATTGATCTTGACATCAATACCAAGTATTACTATTATTATTTGAATTGCAAATGTGATAACTCATATATGGAAACAAATATTTGTGACAGCGTGTAGTGTTTTGTTTTTATTGACAAGGGTCATACAGAATCCCAATATAATAAAGATGTTACTAATGTATTTAAATAGCTGGCTAGCAATACAATCATTGTTGTGTATTTTTCGTATTGAGGCTGTCTGTTCGGCATGTGTTAACACTTTCCATGCGGCAGGTGGAAGCAGACAACATTCCAAAATGTCACCAAATGTTTCAAAAATATCAAAATAATTAAATATCATTACCATATTTGGAATAACCATGAGAAATGCATCAAAATAAGTACAAACATTCCTAGTATTGGTTCAGTAATTCTTGAGATAGGTGTTGAAAGCTGGGAAAGGTTTCTAAAAAATCTTGTTTTGAAATGGTAAATCTAATAGCCGCGTGAAAACTGTTAACAGGATTTAAGCTTATTTGGCAATCATAGGAATCTCTAAGGAATGACTTGTCATTGAGTTTCCTTTTTTAAAACTGACTCATAATAAAAGTTGTCATTTGTCATAATTACCGGACAAAGAAGTGTATTATTCTGTGCGACATTATTCCAAATTGACCCATTTCCTCACAGTACGGTTCAGATAGGCCAAACAAAAAAAGTTTGTCTCAAAGCTTGCGAAGGCTTCAACATCGGGCGACGCGCGCTGTTTTTTGTCTTCCATTTTTTTTTTTTTTACATTTTTTTTATTTGTGTTGCAATTTTTACTCTTACTATTTGCAACCGTTGACACTTTCTGATATTTGTTTTTTCTATTTGAAATGAATATTGTGATGTAGTTGTGTATACGAACAATTGTGCAGCGTTTTTTGAAGAACTGAGTCATGTAAAAGTTTGAGTAGAGGAAAATCTGCCGATATTTTTAATAAAAACTCGAAATAAAAATTTGTATGGAAAAAAAAAAATGATTTTACAATTTTCTGCATTTCAGACGCGGTATTTTGGCATTTCAAAACCAATGCGCGCGCAAGCTTTGAGACGAACCATTTATTTTGTTTGGCCATATATATATAATTGAATAAATATAGATTGAATAAATAAAAAAACTAATAAATAATAGAATTTAATTTCATCTATGAATCTATGAATCTAATAAAAGAGATATTCTAAAATAATTAGTTCAATCCTCGCTTGTCATAGGTTCTGCTAGAATCATACTTACAGGGCATCATATGATATTTACTAGATATTAACAAGTGCAGTTTTGAATTCATAACAAATGTTAATGTAATAATAAGTCTTATTTGGAAAAAGTTATATCCACACCGTGTTAAACCTGGAGGTGAGGGTTAAAACCCCTGTTTGTAACATGGTTTATCTATCATATCTATCAAAATGTGCGCTTTATAGATACAAACTTGTATTTTATTTTCTTAAAACAACCAAAAAATGTAAAGCCAATATGAACTATCAACTCTAACCAACCCCAATTATTGGAAAATGGGATTTTATCTCTCTGCGCACAAAAGTAATCCAAACAATCGTACAAGGTGTTGGCATGCATGTTATGTTATATACAGTGTGCTTGTTGTGAACATGTACACCCATGTGCCTCTGCATTAATACGCTGCTTTAAGGGGGCTGTGCACCTTCAGGTACAGCCTCCTTAAAACTGCCGTAACTTCTTCATTATTCATTTAATCTATATGAAAGTATACATTTTTTTTGCAGGAAAGGGTTCAATGAATCCAACCATGATCATGAAATTGACCATTTTGGAAAAAATTATAAAAAACACGTTTTTTGCCCCATTTTAGGTTCTGCAAAGATAGCTCAAAATATATTTTGTCAAATTTTGTCATACTAGTTTTATTATATTCCTCATACAATTCCCTAGGAATCTTCTTTTTTTTTTAAGAAAATATTTATTATTTTTTGAATTAGAGACCAAAAAGTGCCAACAATTATGATTTTTTACCAAAAATTGTGATTTTCACGATTTTGGAGGTAAAAAATCATGTTTTTTAGCACTTTTTGGTCTCTATTTCAAAAAATAATAAATATTTTCAAAAACAAAAAAGTGATTCCTAGGGAAATGTATGAGGAATATAATAAAACTAGTATGACAAAATTTGACAAAATATATTTTGAGTTATCTTTTCCAAACCTAAAATGGGTCAAAAAACGTGTTTTTTATAATTTTCTCTAAAATGGTCAATTTCATGATCATAGTTGGATTCATTGAACCCTTTCCTGCAAAAAAATGTGTACTTTTATCTAGATTAAATGAATAATGAAGAAGTTACGGCAGTTTTACGGAGGCTAAACGAAGGTGCACAGCCCCCGTAACGAGGCTTGCCAATTTGGAGCTGAACAAAATACAGTATAGAAGAAGCCTGAATGATATCAAATACTCTTGTGAGAAAGAAGTTTTAAGTTACACCCACACCCCTTATCAAGGCTCAAGATAAGTGGGCGCTGGGCAATTTTTACCCCTCGGTCCCTCTGCCAGAGTGCCCGGTAATGCTGAAAAATAACCAATCGAGCGCTGATATTTTGTCCAAACTAGCGCCCGGGAAGCTTGCCCAAAACATAGAATTTCGCTTAAGCTTATTTGATTTAATAAAAGGTTAGCTCCCGGGTAGACTAAAAGTAGCTCCAGGTTCTCAATAAATATCCCTGATTCAGGCGCTACTTTTGAAAAAAGGTAGCTCCCGGTAAAAAAACCTGTTATCTTGAGCCTTGCCCCTTATACATATTATATTCTACTGCAAATAGGTAAAGATTTTTCCACACCCAAATGTTTGAATACTGAACAGTTCAGTTAGTAAGTCAGAGGATCAATCGTGAATTAGTTAAGCAACAGGGTGATGAAAAACAGTTTTATTTTGGTTTGCATTTGAATGGTTCAAATTTTGTATATTCACTCAAATTACACTGTGACTCATAAATTGATTCTAAAATAGTTTTCCCTTTTGGTTTATGTTTTTATTTATTTATTTATTCTTATCTGGAACTCACTTGGATCAAGTTGTTAGATTCAATGACATATTTGTTTCCTTCAAGATTAGATTTATAAATCTTTACATAAGTCGCATAATGGTGTGCATAATTGTGTAAGGCATGTGTGCGTGTCCATTAAAGAAGGGGCCAGATTTTTGAGAATGATATTTCTGAATGTTGTAACTAGGTCACGTTGTGATATGGGGAAAACTTCCCAGGATCATGATAATGACAGGGGCTTCGGTCTAATGACAGAACGGTTGCGATTGAGGGACAGAAGAACTTAGGCTACAGCATATTTGTACAAACTGTAAATGGCAGGGGTTTTGTTCGAGTAACAGAACGGTTGTGATTGAGGGACAGAAGAACTTAGGCTACAACATATTTGTACAAACTGTAAATGGCAGGGGTTTTGTTCGAGTAACAGAACGGTTGTGATTGAGGGACAGAAGAACTTAGGCTACAGCATATTTGTACAAACTGTAAATGGCAGGGGTTTTGGTCGAGTGACAGAACGGTTGTGATTGAGGGACAGAATAACTTAGGCTACAACATATTTGTACAAACTATAAATGACAGGGGTTTGGTCGAGTGACAGAACGGTTGTGATTGAGGGACAGAAGAACTTAGGCTACAGCATATTTGTACAAACTGTAAATGGCAGGGGTTTTGGTCGAATGACAGAACGGTTGTGATTGAGGGACAGAAGAACTTAGGCTACAGCATATTTGTACAAACTGTAAATGGCAGGGGTTTTGGTCGAGTGACAGAACGGTTGTGATTGAGGGACAGTAGAACTTAGGCTACAACATATTTGTACAAACTGTAAATGCCAGGGGTTTTGGTCGAGTGACAGAACGGTTGTGATTGAGGGACAGAAGAACTTAGGCTACAACATATTTGTACAAACTGTAAATGCCAGGGGTTTTGGTCGGGTTACCATAGTCCGGACGGCACGCTTTATACAGGGTGGGACTTCAGAAATCAAAAAATCAACAAAAGGGTGGGGGTCAGAATATTTCTGATATAAAGGGTGTAGTTGTATAAAGCGTGGAGATAAAATAAAAAGGGTGGCGGTTTCTCAGCGATCATCAAAATAATCAAAATACCGACCTTGTCGACTCGCTAGCGCTAGTTATATCATAAATATGTATCCAAAGATATACTTTGATCGAAATTAAAAAGTCCCCATCTTTAAATTGGTTTGTTGTTATATAGCGCCATCTATTGTTGAAATCGTGACATTTTTTCAAAACGGAAACTCGCCGGGAGCTACGAAAAACAAAACGGGTCCCGGGATGTTTCTGTCACTTTGTCCTTTCTTCCAATGAGTGCCTTTTCAAATTTGAATGCACAAAATGATCAAAATGTCCCCTTTTCGGTATAAAGGGTGGGGGTTGAACATTCCCAAATAAAAAGGGTGGCTCTGTTAAAAGGGTGGGGCAAAAATAAAAAGGGTGGGGGTCTGACCCCAGTCCGGACAGTGGTTACAGAACGGTTTTGATTGAGGGACAGAAGAACTTAGGCTACAGCATATTTGTACAAACTGTAAATGGCAGGGGTTTTGGTCGAGTAACAGAACGGTTGTGATTTAGGGACAGAAGAACTTAGGCTAAAACATATTTGTACAAACTGTAAATGACAGGGGTTTTGGTCAAGTGACAGAACGGTTGTGATTGAGGGACAGTAGAACTTAGGGTACAACATATTTGTACAAACTGTAAATGGCAGGGGTTTTGGTCGAGTGACAGAACGGTTGTGATTGAGGGACAGAAGAACTTAGGCTACAACATATTTGTACAAACTGTAAATGACAGGGGTTTTGGTCGAGTGACAGAACGGTTGTGATTGAGGGACAGTAGAACTTAGGCTACAACATATTTGTACAAACTGTAAATGGCAGGGGTTTTGGTCGAGTGACAGAACGGTTGTGATTGAGGGACAGAAGAACTTAGGCTACAACATATTTTTTTGTTAAAAATCACAATTTTCCATAATAATTTCACAAAATTGGTACAAGAAAATCTTTCTAAAAAAAAAAAAGTTTGATAGGCCCTGTAAAACAGGTGGGGGGGGGGGGGGGGGGGGGGTTCACCTAAAAGCTATCATTGGAATAGGTTAAGATGTCATTTTGCCACATCAGGTTGGTTATGTTGAGTGTGTAAAACTGATTTTAGTTGAAGAGTGTGTAAAATGGTTGAAAATCCTTCATAAAAGTTGCTTCAGACTTCTGAATGTGCTTGTGTGATCAAAGATGAATTGGGACATTGATGCGTAAATGCTGTGTCGATCATTGGAATACATAATTATGTCACTTTCGCGCTTCATATATTATATATATATAGAGTCTTTAAATCTGATTTTAGTTAATGGCTATTAAATGGTTGAAAATGCTTTTTGGAAACGGATCTGTCCCAGCAACAAATTGCTGCAGACTGTTTATTATAAAGCTATTCCATTACAATTCTGGCACCCCTCTGTATGGAACATCAAGCTTTAGTTAACTCTATATATGTTTCTCTTGCACAGAGGGGTGTTGAATAGCAAAATAACCCAGCTGTTTGAAGGCTGTCAGGCTGGTCACTAAGTTCCCAACATAAACACTTCCCTGATTACTGGGTTACAGCAATATCCTCTTTGGAATTGATCAGGGAGCAGCTATTCGTTTCATACTTACTTTACATGATAAATTAATAGCTGCCTGATAGTTATTGGTAGCTATCTGGGTTAGTGCCTTATGGTGTGTTGTAACCAGGAAATTATTGATGGGTTTGTCTGGATTTAATGTTTTCTAAACTGCATTAATCCCGTGAGCACTACCTGCTTTCTTACAGTGTCTCTGATTGGCTCATTACAGAATATAATGTAATATACCCCTGTGAGGAACCAATTAAAAAAGTGCTTTTATATCTCTTTATCAACCATACCACCATTCTTACTGTATCTCTGATTGGCTAAATGTATGGTATGACACTCTTTATAACCAATCAAAATTGTATTTAAATGCCAATATATAGACAGGAAGTGCTCAGGGGGTTAAGCCTGTTGAATTGCATACCGCTATTTTGAGGCTTGAAGTTGAGGCAATAACACTGAGGTGGAGGTTATTTAAGGACATTTTCACACACAAATTCCACCCCTCAGATGCAGTAATTTCACAATAGCAAAATAAATGATAAACATGAAGCGTTTTAGCACTTTCCACGCAGTAGTCGTCTGCAGACGACAGTTCCAAAAGTTCACAAAATGTTTCCAACAATTCACAATTAATGATTTGAAATCACCATATTTGAAATCAACTTAAGAAATGTATTAAGATAAGTACACACGTGCCTTAAGATAAGACTTAGTAAGTTGGGAAATGTTTCAGAAAAAGCTGTTTTGTTTAATATGGTAAAACTAATGGCTGCATAGAAAGTGTTAAAGTCATTTGAAAATATTTTGGCTAGCCAAGTGGACACATGCTTGAATAAAATGTACTTTGTAGGCCTTCGATGAATACTTGTGTCTATTACCCAATGTTAAATGAATATTGAATACCTTGGTGAGAAAGATAGGATCATGAATGAATTGAATTTCTTTTGATCATGAAACTATATTACCTGATGCTTAATAAATGTTAAACAGTTTGCTTAGAAAGATATGATTTAGGAATGATCTACGCACAGTTCTTTAGATAATTTGGTTTAATTTTTAACTGATTTTGTAATTGTTTTCCTGTATTGTTTGTTTTATAGTCACACCTCTCTGGGGAATGAATTGCAGGAAATTGAGCAGAAGCACAAGGACAAAAAGCAAGAGCTTCAAGGTCTTGATGAGGAAATCCGATCTGTCCAGCCTGGCACATCTGAAGAAGGAGTACTAGAGTAAGTCTGGCTACTCTCTCTGCAACTTCCCCTTCCTTTCCCTCCCCTTCCTGCCCCCTTCTCCCAACCCGTTCCCCTTCCCTTCCCTTTACCCTTTCCCTTTCTCCTGTCCCTTCCCCCTTTCCCTTCTTTCCATAACCTCCCTCTCCCCTCTCCCTCTTCCCCTCTCCCTTCCCTCTTTCCCCTCCCTAATATGCTTCGATTAATATCAGTTGGATATCTCTGTTGGATGTCGTGATATTGTTTGCTTTTGATTCATACTTTAATATAAATATAAGTTGGAGTAAGCTACACATTTTGGGTGATGGGTTTATGAGTAAGGTCCTTCTTTCAGGCCCAATTACACTAAGTGTGCTGTAATGCTTATTATCCCAGCAGATCTGGACTGGGAAGTCAAAGCAGCCACATTCTCCATTTTGGCAAACTATGTCCAATCGGTTCCCTTTCAAACTTGTTTTCCTTGTGAAAGCTTACATATAAGATGAACCATTGTCATGGGGTTGGGGTTGGGTGTACCTGCCCCCCCCCCCCTCCTCCACCTTCCCCTCCCCTCCCCTCCCCTCCCCTCTTAGGGCTTTTGTACTACTACTTCGTTTAGTACTGCTCAAATTGTGGCATTTTATGTGTTGTGTCTTTATCTTCAATCACATGGATAGACAATAAAATATACACATCAATTTCTTGCTTTTCTTTCCTCAGCTTATTGTCCAAGCAAAAGGCGTACCGCGATGCCTCGCGAGAGATCCAAGAGCTACGTTGTCTGGAGGCCAAGATTCGCTGCAAGTATCAGATGCTGGACATGAAGCTTAGTATCTTGGGTGACGACTTTGACGAGAACGAGTTACCGGATGGTATCGAGTTGTACGAGACTGCTCATGGCACACTGAGTAGAAAGTCAACGTCTGTGTCACATGTAAGTGTTGTACCATTGTCCATAGATCACTTTCAAAAGTTGGGTAGGTCGGTCGGGATTTTTTCTTCTTTTTTTCTCCCTTGCCCTTTTTTTCAGGTACCAAAATTAAAATAAGATGTACTTGTTGTGGTTACCAAAGCAGAGACAAATTGGGACAATTTTGATGAGTTTTTTTATTTACTAAACACTTTTAAAAAAATCAAAATATTTTTTTGATTTTTGACTAAAATGTGAAAAAAAATTGAAATTTGAAAAAAATAAATAGAATTTTTCACAAAAAAGAAAAGAAAATTGGGTCGGAAGGAGGTCTAGGGTCGGGCGGACTAGGATAATCAACAGAAACAACAACAAATTTGGCATAAGGCAACGATACAAAATTGATACAAAATCCTGTTCATACCTGTGAGAGGGTCGGTTGGTTGGTCAACATTTTCGTTAACATTTCGTTAAATTTTCAACCATTTTCAAAACAAACAACAAAAAATCCACAAAAAAAATCAAAATGTTTCCAAAAAACTTAAAAAAGGAAATTTAAACAAAAGGCTAAAATTATCTAAAAAAGGTCACACAATATAGGAGAACGTCAGCGTTAATGCAAAGCGTCGCAGCCTGCAGCAATAGCAGTTGAATACTTTTTTAACTCCATTGCGATAACGCACTGCAACACATGGTGAATAACGTCTTGTGTGAACGGAGCTACTGTAAAACAATTTAATTTCGCGAGCAATTTAATTTCGCGAATTTCGCGGAGGCCCAAATTCGCGAAATTATATGGCCGCGAATTAATGTGTTTGAAGTGACAGAAATGGTAGCATAATTCGACAGCCTTTACACTGGTTACATCTATCATCTATTTGTATCCAGTTTACATAAAAACAAAGCTTAATTGTCACACACGATTCATTTTTAAAGTCATTGTTATGATATCTGTAGAAAATTGTGTTACATTTGACTTTTTTCAGTTCATAATTGTCGTTTGCGATTGATTTACTCACTGTGTTAGTTTCCTATTTTTGCAGACCAGCACCGGTCTGTGCTAGCAATTCACATGACATCGAAAGAAAAACAAACGGCATCGGTTGATTTACGTAATTTACCATTTATACTACTAGTAATTAGGATCAGTATGGGTTTTAGAAGAAATGGAGGGCTAAACACCACTACAGTTAGTAATAGTTGTGCCTACGAAAGGCACAGAATAGTTCAGAATTAGTCCAAAAAACGTATCGTTCTTATTTTATAATTGAGTGTATAATTCGGCAGTCTCGACATCTTTTTACGTGTAGCAAATAATTTTTAGTAAATAACATTTAGATTCGCGAAATTAAGTTTCCGCGAATCTAGTGATGATTAGCAATTCGCGAAAAAAACATGCCGCAAAATTAACTTGTTTTACAGTAATATCAGAGCATATTCAATTTGTTGGCTGCCTCCCAAATACATCTATTAGAATAGATATGAAACATTTTTTGAGAAATTATTGTTCCACTACAGATCTATATACCATATTAATGGAGTATGTTCCGATCCCTTTTTAGGGGCTATGATTTTTTTCTTCACATCATGATATTTTGAAATCAGAAGAATCCCCATATTTTTCGCATTATGTCTGTAAAGTCTTAGGGCCAGAAATGTTCCATTTAGAAATTATAGGCTAAATTGTGGTGAATTACTGCCAAAGGTGGTTAACCACCAGCCAATATGTGTACTACTCAATGGGCAAAATTCTTGTGACCTTATGCTTCTAAAATTAGAACCATTGGAATTATGCAACTCAAACTTTGGAATGTGACAATTTTAAGGATGACCTTTCATGTAAAATAGAAAACATCAAGTTGAAAATCAGGCCAGCAATCGGAACATCTACCTTTAATCAGTTAAGATTAAAAATTTAGCATATAAATTGTATTTTACCAAAATAAAAACTTTGAAGTATTCACCCCCCCCCCCAAAAAAAAAACCCACCCAAAACCCTACCAACCCCTACTTGGAAGGTGCTGGTAGAACAAGATTTTATTTATTTTATTGTCTAGGTCTGAGAGATGGGATGTTGTTTATTGTATTATGGTGTTCTGGAGGACCAGGGTTCGAGTCCCCGCCGGTGAATGTTCTTGTTTATCTTTCAGGTTGGGACATTAGCTGCTGTTTGTCAATAATATTTGTTGTTATATTGTCTATTTTAAATACTGTGAGTTGGTCAACTGCTTTATATTACTGTAATACCACTTAATTTCACGAGGGATTTAATTATGCGAGTGTTGCAATGGATGTGGATTTGCGAAATTAAATACCCGCAAAACTGACAATTTTGCATTGAAAGTAACAGTCAAATTTCCAGATTCGCGCAATTATGTTCCCGCTAAAATAGCAGTAATTTTGAATTCTTGAAATAAAGTATCCGCAAAATTATAGTGTTATACAGTAGTATATTATTGTATGGTTGCCATAACTGTTCCTGTATTTACTCTATTACACAGCTGGATGCTAGCAGCAACTATGAAGACAGCAAATCCAATAAATCTAAGAAACGACTACCATTCACAAAGATATTCAAGTCCAGCACTCCGTCAACTATTCAAAGTCAAGAAGAAGCGGTACGTACCAGTCCGGGAGGGGGGAGGGGAGGGGGTGGTACTCACATAAGGTATACAGGGATATGCTGCTCTAATGGGGCGCTTTTTTGCTAAAATATCTAAACAAAATGACAAATTTTGAGTCATTTTAAAGCTTAGAACTCTGAGAGCGCACATAATAGACTCAAAATTGACTTAACCTGCAAAGTCCACCATTTTGTTGTGCTTCATGACAATTGTTTCTTGTTTACCAATTTATAGGTAACATCTGTGGTAACAAGATTTATTCACACACATCAATCAATGGGAATGGGTGTAACATACCACAAATGACCATTGTGCATTTTTTATTTGATTTAATCCACAATTTAATGGTAGTGACTTATTTTTTGGTACCTACCCTTACTTACTCCTATGTCTTCTGGCGGCTATCTTGTGATGATTCTTAACACATCATCAACAATAATCCCCCTCTCAACAGTTTGTCATAACATCATAAGGTAAAACATTTTTGAGCTCATTCAGTCATGAATCCATGGACATCGTTTATTTTCAAACAACACTTAGTAAACAGTCATAGGATTATTTCTTACTGAGTTTTATTGGTAAAATGTGTTACCTTACGATGTTATGACGAACTGTTGAGAGGGGACTTATTTTTGTGATGTGTTTAGATGTGGGTCTATCAATCCAGCAAACATAGAAGTGGTCCATTTCTGACGATTGATCGTCAATGCTACTGTCGTGCCAGTGGCTATGAGTTGGACATTTGTTTTTCTTTTGTTACTAGTAGTTTTTAGGTGCCTTGGGTATAGAGCACTTGGTTTGCTTTATGAATCTTTAGCTAATTTTGAGAGCTGATCATAGAAGTCTTCGGTACTAAACTATCCATAGAAGCATGATTATGTATAAAGGAATATCCTTATTATATTATTACCATCTATTATACTATAACAGGTTGATATATATGCATGTTAATTGATTTTCAAATTTCATGTTGCAAAATAGTTCTTAGCTGATATAATCATATAGGCTTGCCTGTGACCTCTGACCTTATTACAGAAAGATCCCTGGTTCTGGTATAGGAGGCAAACAAATCAGTCTATGGTGACTGTAAGTTCAATATGCATGCTGACACAATGCATTGTGGGATTTATACATTGAATGCAAAAAGAAATAATGGGAGGAACATATTAAGGAGAAGGTGTGGAAGGATGAGCTCCCAGCATGCAATGTGGGATGCCTAGTTGAATGCAGGGTGTGGAGGGGCATGAGTTTCACGCATGTAATTTGGAAATTTGCACAGAACATAGAACAATTGAACCGCTCACTGCTAGAAATTCTGGATTTTCATGGTCAATCCGCGATCGTAATCGTAATGTGGTCAAAATGAAATTGTCCTGATAACGAATGTGGCATGTCAGGCATGTGTGGCATCGAATTCCAATGATGATGATGATGAGATGATAAGGCCAAACAAAGAAGATCTCACAAAGTCTGTCTCAGAAACATTGTGCAAAAAAGCTAAGTGATGTGCGATTTTTTTTTTTTTTTTAAATAGAAAATAGGCTATGAGGTATGCGATCTTTTTTTTGTTGTTGCAATTTTTGTTTGTTTTTTTGTTGCTTATCCAAGCTTACAGAGATTTTTTTAAACTTTTTTAAAAAAAGAAAAGAAAAAAGAATAAGTTAAAATCCAAGAAAAAAAAAAAGAAAAGAAGAAGAGTTTTTTAGCCCCCAGCGCATAGACCTATGCGCCGTAGCTCATTTCACATACCAATGCGGGCGGGCTTCTGAGACAGACCTTCTTTGTTTGGCCTAAGTAATTTGATTCTGGCACCACCTGTACACATTTTGCATGGTTGGTCTTCAGTCCTGTCTCTCTATATTTCAGGTGATATAGATTGCACTGGTAGTGAATACTATCAGACTAGGTTTGGGAAATGTGGGAATTTTCACCAAAAAAATAAGAATTTGTGCGCAAATTTTGAAAAAATTGCTGGAAAATCACCAACATGTTTGAGAGAAGAAAATACCTAGCAAAAAACAAAAAAATGCCCGACATAGCCTACCTGAGAGGTCTGTTTGTCCGTAACAGGGTTTTTCCCCCAGTTTTTCCCGTCACCTCGAGTCACAAATATGAAACACATAGCACAAGCATTACAAACGCATTTAAACAACTCTTGGAAGATGATAAGTAAAAAACTAGTTCATGGTTCATGGGTGTAAATAATGCTGGTCTGTTACGCCATACTCTCACTCACTCTTTCAAAAAAATGCACATTTTTATACTTTACAAACCATTATAAAACGTAAGTATTCAACAACAAAGAAGTCTTCAAATTCCACAATGGATGGGTCACTTCTAATGTGTTTTATTTCCTTGGACTTATAAAGCAATGTTTTATTCATAGAGTCCCTCCTCCCCTTTTTTGTTCACATGATGAGCAGCATGCTTTAAATCAGGCTAAAAAGCAAAATTAGTTGTGTTGCCCTCGTCCAGCCGGGTCAAAATTCCGAGAATTTGGGCCGGGTATTTTTTTTTAAATTTGTCTTTTAAAAAGAATTTCTCTCTTTTTTCTCTCTTTTTTTCTTCTTTTTTTTTCAAGATTTTTTTTTCAAGATTTTTTTTTCAAGATTTTTTTTCTCTCAAGATCTTCAAATCTGTGAAAATTGCACAGAGATGGGCAAGAAACCAAAATATTCACCATTGGGTTGAAAAAAACATCCAGTAAGCTTTTTCCTTAGTATCTTCACACATGTTGACTGAAATAATAGGTATAAAATCGTTGATTTGATAAAATTAAAAATTGAAAATAATAATAATAATAATCCGGCCGACCTTCCCGATTTTAGGCTTTGTGAGGGCAACACAACTTCTTTTTTTTGGCCTCATGTAGAATATTTGCTTTAAACCTTAGTATCATATGACACGCGATACATACAGAAATGTGACTTCATCATAAATCATTGTATTAAATTAGGGATGACTTTATCAGGCCTTTCTTCTGGTGCGTGCAACACTTGTATGTTTTGGATTATGGCACACATTTCAGTAATTAGCTTTTCGTTCTTTAGTTTTAGTTCAACATTTACCATGTCTAATTTGTGAACTAGATTAATGTTCTAAATTTGAAGTGAAAGGCCATATATATTGATGATTCATGATTTATTCTAGTTTTTGTGTGTAGCATGATCTAAGATCTTGCTAAATGGACTCCTTGGTCCTTAGTATGAACCTTCTTTCTACATTTTAATCAGTTCCAAATTGGTCGTTAGTATAAACAAGGACCAAATTGGTCCTTATTATAAACCTTGGTCCTAATTAGTACAAACCTTCTTTCTACATTTTAATCAGTTCCAAATTGGTCCTTAGTATAAACAAGGACCAACTTGGTCCTTATTATTAACCTTGGTCATTATAGTTGGTCCTTAGTATAAACCTATTGTCTACATTTTAATCAGTTCCAAATTGGTCCTTAGTATAAACAAGGACCGAATTGGTCCTTATTAAAAACCTTGGTTCTTAGTATAAACATTCCTTCTACATTTTAATCAGTTCCAAATTGGTGACAAATATTAAACTAATATTCCTCCGTGAGCACTTTGGAATCTTTTGCATGTGCATCTATTAGCATGAACATGTCCCACACCTATCTTACGTTTGTGCCTGTAATGCTAGTAATGTGCAGATGCACACTTTAAACCAATAAATTCCTGCTACAGCAGGGTTTCTTTTTGCGCGTGAATAAATATAAGCCTCACAATACTTGCCAATTTGTAACTGATCGAACTATAGTCGGTGTATGATGCACACTTTCATTACATCACCAGTTTGTCTTTACTTGGGGGGAGTGGACACTAGCATATAAGACAACATTAGGGGACTTTCAGTGTAGAGCTTCTTTGGAGGAGAAAAAGTTAATCTGGCTTTAGTTCCCAAAAGTGGGGGGTTATACAATGTGAGACTGCTTAAAATGTGTTGTCATTTACAGTGATGAACACTTTGCTGAGACAAATGCATACTTTGCATGCCAAAATTAGCCATTTTAGCTCAAAACAACCCATAAAAATAATACATTTGTTCAAATGCACGTACATTTTAGGGTGGGGAAGTCATTTGGTTGAAGCTGATGACTGTAGGCAAATATGGTGCAAATTCATGTGAATGCCATTTACAGACCTTCCCAAAGTGAATGACTATCAAGGCATGTGACTGATTTTATTCAACCCACACACTGTAATGGAACTCTGCATCAGCATGGAACAGAATGACCAGTGCTTAACACTTTCCACGCGGCTATTAGTTTGACCATATCGAACCAAGATTTTCCAAACTTTCAAGGGCTATCTCAAGAATTACTGAACCAAAACTACGCATGTTTGTACTTTTGTCAATGCATTTCACATGATGATTCCAAATATGGTAATGGAATTCAATAATTTTGAAATTTTTGAAACATTTTGTGAAATTTTGGAATGTCGTCTGCAGCCGCCTGCCGCATGGAAAGCGTTAGAAGCTTTGATCCAAAACAAAACCCGCACACTGTAACGGAACGTTGCATCAGCACGAACAGAATGAACAGTGCTTAAAAGCTTTGATCCAAAACAAAAACTCTTGTTTGATTCTTTCTTCCCCCACTCACTCATTACATCTGTAATGTGTACTAACCAGGCTATGAAGCTTGCCAACAGATCCCACTTACATGTCACTCATAACCATAGTAACGATCACCATGGCAATCACCCTGTAAACAATCACCTCGGCAGCCACCATAGCAACCGACAGACCACTAGCCGACAATTGGACGGATGGGATTTGTTGCAGCAGCAATCGTTCAAAGATGCAAGTAGTTTGCCTGCGATCTCTCTGTCCTATCAGCAGCATGCCTATTGATTCAATTACTTTTTTTAGTCAGGCTTATTGGTCAATCAATTAGTCAACTCAGTGGGTTAATCAATTAGTCAAGTCATTAATTAGTAGATCAATTGGTCAATCATTACTATCAAGTTGATTATTCAAGCCTGGTACTCAGTCAGCTAGTCAAGTTGATTCAGTCAATCGATAGCCAAATCCATTGACCAGTCAGTTTTAAAAGTTAGTCATTCAACTTTGTGAACACATTGCTCATTTGCATTGCATGATTATAATATCTGATGGTAAATTAATTTTTCTTTCCTTCATGCATGATGACAGCGAAATTTGTATCTTTTATAAGCTTGATATAAAGTTCAATAAATCCCTAACCCTAGAAGTGTAGCAGTGGGGATGGACGGAAGAACAGGGGGAGAGGGTTAAAGGAAGGAATTGAACCTGGGTCACCCCGCAGGGCTGCCCTGGCTTAATTTTCGCAGACCAGATATACCAAGTTTTAGTGCACCATGGGATGGAATTTGTGTGTGCATGCCAGGGATGGAAAAAATGCAAAGTTTCCCGGCAAGGGAAATTCGACGAAGTTTGATTTTCCGCTGCTTTAGCGGCAAAGGAGGTGTCTGAGAGGGGCTGCCCCCCCCCCCCCTCCGAAGCTTGAACTTTTTGGAAAATTAAGGTCCAATTGATGCCATTTGGTGCATCTATTGCCTATTAGTAAAATCTTAAAGATTTTTGTTGTTGATTTTTTAGATTTTTGTAAAACAAAATTTAGGGGGGGGGGGGGGGGGCAGATTTCCCGCAAGATAGCAACATTTCCCGACAAGGAGCTTGCCGTTTTGCCCTCTTTTTTCCCGCCCTGGTGCACGCCTAGAAGTGCTGCTGGTCGTATGGTTCTGGATGGTGTAGTAGGGTTAGGGTTAATTGTGTGTTTCTCCCCTTTTCACAAGGAGCACTGGCCTTCAGAGTTTTAAAACCGTATAATAGATTTTCTAGCTGATCCCCCCCCCCCCCCTTTTACGCACCTTTCACCCCTTCTCTCAAGTTTTGCAGGACATTCCGATGTTACAGAGGGAATTTTACAAAAATAATATAAGAAGTAACTTTTTACCAATGTTTTATTCATTTTTAGACACGAGAAATCCCATTAGATGAGGAAGAATGGTACCACGGAGCACTCCCTCGTACGGAGGCTGAAGTTCATCTGGTCAACGACGGTGATTTTGTGGTGCGGGAAAAGAGCGATGCGTCTGGTCAGATTGTCTTGTCGGCCAGAGCTGAGGGAAAAGTTAGGCATTTCCCAATTCAGCGAAATACAGAGGTATGTTGCAGAGATTAGTTCAGGGTACTAGTAGTTGAGTTTGACATTTCCCAATTTAGGGAAATGCAGAGGTACAGTTAAGCCCACAATTATTCATACCCCTTGAAAAATATGTGTTTTTTGCATTTTTCTCATATCTATACCAGCTGGAGTGGTGGAACTTTTGCTTTACACTAAGACAATTAGTTTGCAAGTACGAATCAATATAATTGGGCTCAACATTTTTTGCATAACAATAGAATTGAACAAGAATTGTGTTTTTGTGCCTGTCCAAAATTATTCATACCCCATACCAAGTCTCAGGATTGAGGCCACTTTTTGTGATAATACACATGTTTTTGACATTCCAAACATTCTTTATATTGTGTGATAGGCTTTTATATTGTTATGTAATTATTCCATGATGTGTGCATACAATGTGGATGCATTACAAATGTGTCCTATTGAATGTACGGTGAGGGATATTATAGGACAACACTCTAGCTCTTTGACAGCATGGCGAAGAAGATCACATAATTTTTTTGTGCATATTGTGAATGCTCACAAAGAGGGGAAAGGCTACAGAGCTATTTCGAAACAATTCCAAGTGCAATAATCCACCACACAAAGCATAATTAGGAAGAACAAGACGTTCAACTCACTTAAAAACATTGAAGGATGCAGTCGGAAGCCAGCGGTGTCCTCTTGTTTGGCAAGAAAAGTATTGCGAAAGGTCAACAACAATCCGCAGATCACCATCAATGCTCTCCTGAACAACCCTGGCAATTATTGGACCAATATATCATGGCAGACACTCCAGCATATATGGCACATGAGAGGTATCCATGGAGGCCGACCAAGAAAGACTCTACTCCTTAAAAGAGACACAGAGAAACTTGTCTTGCATCTTAAGCAACCCCAACACTGAAGACCAAAATCTTGGATCTTTGTCCAGAAGTGCTCTTGCAAATGCTAGATGAGTTTCTCATTGTCTCTTTTCAGGAGTAGAGTCTTTCTTGGTTGGAGTCCATGGAGAACTCTTGTGTACTATGTCTGCTGGAGTGTCTGCCTTAATATCTTGGTCCAAGACTCAACAAGGTTATTCAGGAGAGCATTGACGGTGATATGTGGATTGTTGTTGGCCTTTCACCATACTTTTCTTGTCAAACAAGGGGACACTGTTGGCATCCGACCGTGTTCTTCAGGGTTTTTAACTGATTTGAACTGATTTTAACTGTCTTGTTCTTCCTAATTATGCTTTTTATGGTGGAATTTGGCACTTGAAATTGCTTCGAAATAGCTTTGTAGCCCCTCCCCTCTTTGAGAGCATTCACAATGCACAAAAAAGGTCCTCACTGAGTTATTTGATCCCCTTCGCCATGCTGCCAAAGAGCTAGAGTGTTGTCCTGTAATATCCCTCACTGTACATTCAATAGGACACATTTGTAATGCATCCACATTGTATGGAATAATTGCATAACAATATAAAAGCCTATCACACAATATAAAGAATGTTTGGAATGTCAAAAACATGTGTATTATCACAAAAAGTGGCCTCAATCCTGAGACTTGGTATGGGGTATGAATAATTTTGGACAGGCACAAAAACACAATTCTTGTTCAATTCTATTGTTATGCAAAAAATGTTGAGCCCAATTATATTGATTCGTACTTGCAAACTAATTGTCTTTAGTGTAAAGCAAAAGTTCCACCACTCCAGCTGGTATAGATATGAGAAAAATGCAAAAAACACATATTTTTCAAGGGGTATGAATAATTGTGGGCTTAACTGTATGTTGCAGAGATTAGTTACAGGGATGATCAAGCTTTATACCTGTCAAATGGGATGTCAGCCATACAAATAAATGAACACAGGTACACAGGAATGTGCTGTTCTACAAAGGTGCATTCTGGGGAAAAAATCTCTGAACATGGGTCCAATTTGTAAACTTTGCAAATAATATAGCAGTTAAATTAGGTGGGAGAAAAACCCTTAACCCCCTGGGGACTACTCTTACATTCTCTCTGATTGGTTCATTGCATGATATAACCCTATGAGTAACCAATCAAAATAGTGCGTCTATTTCTCTGTATGTTGACTCGCTGTAGCACTAGTACCTTTCTTACAGCATCCCAGATTGGCTCATTAGATGATATAATGTTATGAGTAACCAATCAAAATACTGATTTGAAGCCAAATCGGCCGGTAGACCCAGGGGGTTAAATGATACTCCAATGAGTCAAAACAAACACCCTGTTTCTAAACAGATGATACTTCATCCGAATTTGAAGTTTGAACATAATGACAAGAGTTCATTGCAGTCAGCGGGTCACATTTATAAAGGTTGGGTCTTTCACTGTCATTTTCGCTGATGTGAGGTTCGCACTGTAGATAGCAAATGCGTGTAGGGTAAATGTATATTGTACAAAGTTATTTGTTAACTTTGCAGAAGTACCATAGTTACTCTCTCTCAGTAAATAAAAAAACGAAACTTGTTAACCATGTCATCATAATGTCATTTGTTTGTCATTCCTCCAGAACTTATTCCGATTAGAGGGAGACGCATTCCCTACTGTGGGTGAACTCATCCGTCACCAGCTGACGACGGCTATGCCAGTCACCAAAGCGTCGCAGGCCGTGCTGCGGAATCCTGTCGCAAGAGTGAGAGACGAACACGACATGCGACATGAAGAAATCGAGCTGAGCGACAAATTGGGAGCGGTATGTAGCAATTAGTGATAAATAAGCAGTTTCAGGAGTTTCAGGATTTCGGCACCAGAAGTGGAGTTAACTAATTCCCATAAAATGAAGAGCATTTTGCATTACAGCTTTGTTGTACGTTGTGCACTTATCAATTGCAACCCTGGCTCCAGGGGACCTGGGACACGGCAGGGAACATACAAAAAAAGTTGCCCGGCTATGCAGGGAAGTGTACGGGAACATTCAAAGTGTGTCCCTGCTAGCCAGGGCGTAGCGGGGATGTACATTACTGAAAAATGAGCCGGGGAAGTTATAACCTTGCAACTTGGAGTTAGCACTAGTGGATTTATGTTCAAATGAATACAAAGGTTTATATAACACTGGTTAATCTAAAGATAATAAGACATGTTCTTCACTTAATAATGGCTGTAGTCGGGCGTGAGACACTATGTAGCCGGGGCGTACACTTTGTCCCAGCTAAGGGAGGCCGAAACTGTAGCGGGGAAGTATAACAAATGGTACCCCGCCCTGTGGGGACTGCACACGACTGTACCGGGGACGTCACATTGGCACGTCCCGGCCCAAATCCCCGCTAGTCCCAGGTCCCCTGGGGCCAAGGTTGCAATTGATAAGTGCATTATACTTAGACAATCATCATCTACAAGTGTGTTCAAAAAAGCTCTTAAAACTCATTTGTTCCCTTAAACAGTTTTTCTGTTTATTTTTTGTTTCTAACCTATTTTGTAATTGCTATAATATATTGTACGTACTATGCTCAAGTTACACTCACATTTTGTAGTTTAAGTTGTAATTTTAAGGTTTTATCTTGTAAGCGCTCTGAGCCTTTTGGAAATGGCGCAATTAATGCTTTCTGTATTGTATTGTTTGTATTGTATTCTGGGATTGAATACCAGTGCAACTCTTTCATTGCTGAAACTGTGAAGGATTCTTGAGCTGTTTCCTGGGGTGGGTGGGGGGAGGGTACATAGAGATTTTTGGTAGGTATGTGCCGCCAGCAAAATGAAAAAATTGACCCAAGCATTTTACCAATTTTCAGGAGAAAATCGATCTATGTGTTTACCAGAAACCCATATTTTTTTCTATATATTTGACAGATTTTGCTAAAATTTCAGCGAAAAACAGCAAAATTAAGGATTGTAGACCCATAAATTTACCAAAAATGGCTTTGAAAAGGGGTCATCCATTTACCAGAGGGTGAAAAATGGGACCCTATTTGGCGGCACATCCCCATAACCTCATATCAACTAAGAACAACCCCCCCCCCCCCCCCCCCCCGGCTGTTTCTATAGGGATTATAACAGTTTGTCACAGCATTTAACTTATTTTTGATCATGAAATGCATTTTACTCACAAAAGTGTCTTTCATTCAATCAATTGTTAAAAGATGTTTTTATAGTCAAGAATAATGTTTTGGGCTCTTGAATAAGTCATATCAATGTCAGTCGATGTTGGACGATACCCAAAAGCGGAGTAACCACGTACACTGCACCAAAGGTTTCAATGAGAAGACTAGTAGGACAATTTACACTTTGTGTTGTCTTTCAAAATATGACCATGCAATTGCATGATATCTATATCAGGTGACTATTATGTTAAATTGCCTTTAAAAATTTGGCTAAATAAACGCAAATTTAGGCAAAAATATCTACATTTTGAGAGTGAAAAATATCTCATTTCCGAATTTTATTTACAAAATATCATGCATGATCTACATTCTTCCAGGGTCACTTTGGTGATGTATTCCGTGGCATCAAGAAGAAGGATGGTACGCAGGTCGCAGTGAAGACGTGTAAAGAGACCGTGGATGCCTCGACTAGGAGGAAATTCTTGAAGGAGGCTAACATCCTCAAACAATATCATCATGCCAATATCGTTAAGCTTATTGGAGTGTGTACGGATAAACATCCCATCTATATCGTCATGGAACTTGTACCCGGTATGTGAAGTTTTGACCTTTGACCCTTAACCCTTGTTTGTCCCTAGCAATATAGCTCATGGGAGACATTTGAGAAGGATCAGTAGGAAATCCTGGGGTGCTCAGTGGTCATTACAAGAGGGGTATCATGCGTGTCCAAGAAATCACATAATAAGGGTAGTTTTTAAAGCTGGGCCATGTTACGTACGTAACGTGAATAGGGTATCAAAACAAGCCAAATTAAGAAAAAGGGTATACTTTTTACATCATTGGCTTTCGTATTAGGGTCCTTATTATCTCGCCCATGATACATGGGCGAGATATATTTCTTAAATTGTTTCCTTTGCAAGTGATCTGATAGATCAGCTAGGCATTTGTTTCATAATACATTTAGCTTATTAGGGAATGAAAAAAGGGTAAGAAATGTGTTATACACGGTAAGAGGTTTAAACTATACAAATTACTTGCTTAGGGTATCAAAATATTTTGAGTACTTGTTTAGGGTAACAAAATATTTTGACTACTTGTTTAGGGTATTGGAAATACTGATATTACTTGATTTATAGGGTATGTAAAATACTGTGCCATACTTGTTTAGGGTGGCTTTTTCACATTAACACGATAACGTATTTAGGGTACTTTTGAAAGTCCTTGGACTTACCCCCTTGTAATGATCACTGAGCACCCCGGGTAGGAAATGCAAAGTATGGGTCAGTGTTTGCAAATGGGGAAAACATTTCTATTATGTTTCATCACAAAAGGTTAGACTCGTATTTAGGTATGGATTCAAGAGCGGTTTAAAGCTAAGGTAGCAGAAAATTTGACTTTTGACCTCTGTACCATCTAAAGAGCGGTACATCATAAATTCAAGCAAAAAGTTTAAGCTTATTTAGCCTTACCCCAACTTACTAAACGATGAGAGGTAGACAGAGGTGGATAGCATTAACCCCCTGAGAACTACCGGCCGATTGGTCAGAAAGATGGATACATCATTTATTGCACCAATGAGAGACATTGTTAGAATAATTGTATCCCTGATAAAGATGGGAGTGAAACATTTTACAAGCTGCATTTTAAATGGCTATTCATATGAGTACATCTTGTAATAAACCAATCAGAACCACTGTAAGATAAGACAGGTAGACCCCAGGGGGTTAATACTGACTAGCTAAATATCCAATGCTTTGGTCTGTTTGTTTTTCTCCTCATTAGGGGGTGACCTTCTGACGTTTTTACGGAAAGACCAAACGGAACTAACGACAAAACAGATGGTTAAGATGGGTGAGGATGCAGCCGCTGGTATGGCATATCTAGAAGATAGGAACTGTATACATAGGTAGGTATAAAAGTGTATATAGGGTGTCTTAACAATTTCCAAATGGCTATTGGTTTACCATATACAAAACAGATTTTTCAGAAACCTTTCCCAACTGGAAAGTGTTAAAAATGGTTGGAATGAAATACCAAACTAAACCGACACTGAAATGGGTTGTAAAAGAGTGGTGAGGAAGCTGCACCAGCAGGTATGGCACATTAGGCCAAACAAAGAAGAAAGTTCGTCTCAGAAACATTTGAGATGCAATGTAGCATATATTTTATTAACCAATATCCCGATGTCCAATTTACACTTTACAGAGATTTAGCTGCCCGTAACTGTCTGGTGGGTATCAAAAATGTCATCAAAATCTCAGATTTTGGCATGTCCAGACAGGAGGAGATGTACACGATAGAGCACGGCACCATGAGGCAAATACCCATCAAGTGGACTGCGCCGGAGGCTATGAACTTTGGTAAGTTGTAAAAAGGCGGGAAATGGTTGACCTCATATTTCGTTATTTTAGAAAACTATGATGTATCAATCATCCTACCCGAAGTATGAACCTGACATCAGAGCATATTCAAGCTACAATGTTAGAAAATGTTTTTTGAACGCTTTGTAGGTGTAATGTAAAGTGTTCCTCCCCCCCCTGATCAATGTTGTAATCCCACAATTTGCCCACCATCAGCACAGGGCCTCGCAACATTGATCGGTGGGGAAGGGGGAGGAGTATGAGGAAGGGGATACTTCAGGCTACCAGAAACAAATTTCGAATATTTTTTTTTATTAATTTTTTTTATTAATTTTTTTTTTTAAATGTATTTATTTATTTTTTATTTTTTTATTTTTTTATTTTTTTTATTTTTTTTTTATTTTTTTTTTAAATTTTTTTTTTGATTTTTTAAAAAATTTATTATTACTAGCGGCGTACCCTCGCTACGCTCGGGTCCACGCTAGATGGTTATGCTACATTACCTACTGAAACCACATAAACCCCTACAACCCCCCCCAACAGGTTGATTTATAACCATATCCCTCATAAAGGCATTATAAACCCCTACAACCCTCACCCCAATTAGGTTGATTTATAACCATATCCAACCGTAAGACGGGTTTATAACCGTGGCTACTTTATTAACTCCTACCTCTCAAACCGCATCCCACATCAAGTTAACCTTCCGTACTTTTAAAACCACATAAACCCCCTTCAACCGCCCCCCCCCCCCCAACTACACCAACCGGGTGGATTTATAATCATAACACTCCTAATCATTTCCTGTGGCTACTTAATTAACTCTTAACCCTATCCTAAAACATTTTCCGTGGTTTTACCCCCCCCCCCCCCTCCCCTCCTTCATACACACACCCAAATCAGGTTGATTATAATCACAACCCTCCCTAAACCATTTCCCGTGGCTTCTTCATTAACCCTCGGTCCCATCGATTGTTTGGCATGCCAACTTAAAGTAAAGAAATCAGGTTGCTTCATTAACCCCCGCAAAACGCTACTTGCACCAACCCTAGGCCTATCCTAACCCATTTCCCGTGGTTTTACAACCCCCCTCCCCCAACCCCCCCCCCCCCCCCCCCCCAACATGACACCAAATACCCTACCAACCGGCCTATTCCCGTGTGGCTTCTGCGCCATGTGTAGGAGTGCGTGTGCCGCGGCAGTGAGCATTTTCGCATACATGCACGCGACGCGTTACCACGGTATGATTACGCGGTAGTACGCGCAACGCTCAATGTTGTTCAATTCTGTGGCATTTATGAGCCAAATCTTAGAGGTTTTTTGCTGTTTTTAGAGCCAATTGTTAACCAATTTCACTGAAATAAACTTTAACACCCTTCCCGTTATTTCCTCTATCTGTCAAGCAAATTAGGCGCCACTTTGATCACAACTAACGGAGAAATAAGGATAACAAACACACAAACACACAAACAAACACACAAACACACACCGTTTCCAGATTTATAGTAAGATTATTATTTCTTTTTTTAAAATTTATTTATTTATTTATTTATTATTATTTTATTTTATTTTTTATTTTTTATTTTTAAATTTTTATGTGACTTAAATATTGTGCGTGTTATGGTTCAAACAGCATGGCAATTAGGGTCAGTGTTTGAACACATTTTTTCTATGATTGTAGCATAGCCTATTGTCTGTTACATGAATCTTATGTGCTCGCACACTCAACGTTTAATCCTGGCATCAGCACATAAAACATGCATCTCTCTGAGGCATACACGCTGATGTCATCTCATACTTCCGGTGGATTGGAGTACAACAGCTTTTATATTCTCATTTGGTATCATTGCCATCGAAATCAGTATGAACGAATCACTTTCAAAAGGATTATATGTTAGCGATTACAGACATTATTCTTAATAGACCCTATTCTCGCGGCAGCCATTTTCTAAAATTTGCCACCCAAGCCTCGTTCCTGTCATGTTTACCTGTGCCTGCGTGTCTTCTATTGCATTGCGCGAGGATCAGTACGCCACACGCGCTGGTACCACGCTTCCCTCACGGTTCTATCGAGTGCGCCAAGGCGCAGATAGACCAAACGGGAACGAGGCTTGGGTGGCAAATTTTGTAAAATGGCTGCCGCGTGAATAGAGTCTATTAGACCCTTCCTGCTGCAGAAGGGGTATCATTGAATTATTTGCAGTTCGTAACCATGCTAGATAAAGAGCTGTCATATTTTGCTCTTCTCGTCGGAACGAAAGCAAAACAATAACATGACAGCTCAAATATGGACACAAACTGTAAAAAAACTCCATGTTTTAACCCCTGACATGACTTGAAACATCCTATCACAAATCATGTCTATGGCAAACAGTTATATAATGTACCTTGGTGGTGGCTGGAGGTTGATGTTTTGGGGAATTAAAGCTAATGGTAGCTGGTGTGTTAGTCACAATTATATCCTTATTAAACTATAGTCACCTTTAGAATCGCTGGCTGAGCTTAGGGGTGGGTTGAGCGTATACTAAGTGAGAATAAACAATTGTTAATGGTTAACAATGCCCTTTTGCATTAACACCTGTATGTATGCCAACTCGCTAAGAATTCTTAAGCCAACTATATTAATAAATGAATTCCTATAGTGTTTTTGTAACATTATTCTTCAAATAGCTGCTAGATCATAAAAGAGAATAAATTTGTTCAATTTTGTGTGTGAAATTTTTTGAAAATTTGGAAAAAATCACAACGAAATTCCCCCACAAAAAACACCCCACCAAAACAAACAAAAAGGATAGACTGACCTTAACTGAGAGGTGCCTCCACCCATAGAACAGGTGTATCTTCGCCTCAAAACACCCGTCCCATAGGTGGACAAAGCTTTCAAGTTGAGTCAGTTGATTACTGATTGGGTTATAACTAATCACATGGCCGAGGGAAACAAATATGAGACCAATGTCGACTAATTATAGGTCAATAGATGCGTATGTGTTGTTTCGAGAGAAATTAGACAAATCAATGCACACGCGCAGATGTTGATGTGTGAATAATGGCCCGACCCCGCAGGGGGAGTGCTTTTGTGAGCATATATCAACATTCGCGCAAACATACAGATGTATTCACCTAATTCAAACACGACACTATACAAATCAAAATTCACAATTCGATCAAATAAAAACATGTTAACAAGTTTGCTAACTCCCGCAGTGAAAATCGGCGAACCCGCGATTCCTGAACAATAAATCAAAGCATTGAAAGACGCACACGCATAGTGCATAGACAATTTCAATGCACTCAGCGTATTTTAGTTTCTTGCTTTCTGATTGGTCCAAAACTACTAAGAGTGTATGACTAGCAGCTATAGTTTAATCAGTTCCAAATTGGCGAGAAATATTCTGTTTGTATCTCTCCACTAGCACTCTGTTTTAGCCACTTGACGCATTACAAACAAGATGCACAATGCGATTGTACCCTTCATGCGTGCCCGCGTCCTTCTGTATTCATTCGCTGCTGTAAGGAGGCTTTGCCAATTTAGAGCTGATCAACCTATAATACTGAATCACCAGTGACCTATAGTATTTTGGTAGTTCCTCCTCTGTGAATTATTCCATGTCATATGGCACCGTCATTCATGAATAAATTGCTGTGATTTACTACCATACATATATTATGTATATTTCTATAGCTTAACCATGGTTCCACATTGGCAAGAAATATGTGTGTTTTTATCTCTCCTCATGCAAAAGTAACCCAAGCGTACATGCGCCATTTTGGCGTACGCAAGCGTCATGCATACAAGTGTTTTACACGACCCTCGCTTTTCTAAATTCAATCGATGCTGTAAACAGGTTTGCCAGTTTGGAACTGAATGAACTACTGTAAAAGCTGAAATTTTCGCGGAGGTTTTATTTTCACGCTTTTCGCGCAAAATAGTTTTACGCAAAGATTATAACACGCGAAAATATTGTTTTCAACATTCATGCAGTGAATTTAGAAGGTCGCCCGCAAAAGAAACAATTCGCGAAATGTCTATGATATCAAAATGCGCGAAAATATAATTACGCACAAATATTGGCTTTTACAGTATAATCTTCTATGCTGCTTACATGCATGTGATACAGTCCATTGAAATGAGGCACTTTTTGCAACAAAGATACAGATATTGAAATGGACAGCAAAAAGATGTAGAGAAAATAAGTAATAAGAGCAAATGACCCTTTTTTGGTAACAAAATCTGAATGCATTTAATAGTTTCAATAAATTTGGTGTACATTCAAAGCTTAAATCTGCAAAGTGCCGCCTTTCGAAGAGCTGCATCACATATGTCACACATCTCGTCATATAATTAGGTACATCTTGTCTTGGCTTATATGAGATAAATAAATTGTTTGTAAAATGATATGAAGATATCAAAAGAAGTCCATACCTTCTTTTTCTCATAGTTACATTTTCAGAAGTATTTCTTAAATTTTCCAAAACATGGTATCAATGCAAGCGTGTCTAATAGTCCGTCAGATGTTATCCAAACCTCATATTTTTCAAGAGTAGACAAGATGTACCCTTTGACAAGACACTTCACATTATATGCTTGCTTAAATAGCCTCATACTCATCGGTAATATGCTATTCCATGGTACAGGTACATACACCACAATGTCAGATGTATGGAGCTTTGGTATACTGCTATGGGAGGTTTTCTCACACGGGAGCACGCCATATCCGGGCATGAATAACAACGAGGCCAGGGAAAAAGTAGAGCAGAGTATGTATCATTGACTGGGCAGATATCTCGATATGTACCATGGCTGCCTTAAGCACATTTTCCCGAATGCCTTTATCATGTGGACAGAAATAGAGAACAATAATTTTAGGTTTTGTAACTTTATGCTTTTCAATGATGCGGTGGAAGGGCTGTTGACAAATGCAATGTTAATATAATATATTTATAGCTTATAACACAGGTATGTGAATAGGTGCAAACACATATCATATAATAAATTAAAGCTTTGGGAAAATATTATAAGGCAGCAATGGTGCATTGTGGGATTGGTTTTTGAAAGGTCAAAGGTGAATGCTAATTATCAGACATGTTTTGATTCATGAAGGTGGACATATAAAAGAATACCCTCATCTCTCTTTGTGTGTCTTATATTTCCCTCGTTTTCTTTTTCTTCTCCTTCCTCCCCTCCTCAACCAGTTAAAGCAATTAAGTTATAGGTACATTGGATTTTTAAAATTTATTTGTGTACCAACCAACCTCATGATCCTATTTGTGGTATACAGGCCTCATTCACAAGCAGTCATTTTCACATGATAACTGTCACGACATGCATCTAGTACCGTATACGCTTCACATAAAATACACCCAAGTGATCACTCAAGCTGATGCTTAGCAATTGCCTTTGTTTTTACCTACAAAACGTGTGCGGTAGTCCATTTACTCTCCTCTGTGCAGTAAAGTCAGTGCATTTTCTAGCAATAGGGGCAGCATGTTCATGCAAATGAAGGGGTTGTCTTTGATCATGCTGGGCACAATATTCCATCACATCAAGAGTCATTCAAGCAATACTATCCTGAGATTGCTTGATTACACACTGACATCACTGCTCAGAAGAAAGTCAATGGAGTATATTGCAAGATATTAATGAAACATGGCACATTATTTTGCCATGATGCATGTGTGTGTAGGTAAGTACACCACCCTGTCGGATGTGTGGAGTTTTGGTGTCTTGCTGTGGGAGGTTTTCTCTAGAGGATCCACACCCTATCCGGGGATGCCAAATCACGATGCAAAGACGCAGATTGATCAAGGTGAGCGAGAGTAACGTACAAATATTAGCCCAGTGTTTTTAGAAGATTTGCAGTGGGAGGTTTTCTTCAGAGGATCGACACCCTACCGAGGGATACCAAATCATGATGCAAAGTCACATATTGATCAAGGTTTAGTAAGTACAGTCAGTGTTCCAATAGGGGAAGAAAAAAAAGAAGTTGACTTGCCCTTTTCGACCGACCCGAATTTTTCAGAAATCTAGGGTCGCTATTTTTTTTTCTTTTTTTTTTCTTCAAAAAATAAAATAAAATAAAATTTTTTTTTTTATTTTTTAAAGAAGCACACAACAATAAAGAAAGATGAAAACGTGTTTTTGAGTAGTATCTGCTTGTTTAAAAATCATAAAAAAATCAAGAAAAATCAACAACAAAAAAATCAACAAAAAAATTTCTTTAAAACGTGTTTTTGTGTAGTATCTCCCTGTAAAATTTAAAAAAATTTAAATTAAAAAAAATCTGACCGTCCAACCCAGACTCTGGCCCTGAAAGGGCAAGTCAACTTTCTTCTTTTTTTGGCCTAGAATCAGCCCAGTAGTGGGAGATTTTCTCCAGAGGTCCCACACCGTACCTAGGGATTTGGAATCACAATGTCACAGATTGACCACAATTAGTACAACAAGTAATGCCAGAGAAAATTGGCCCAAAGTATTGTGGGAAGGAATGTATTGGAAGAGGATCCACACAGATCCCAGGGATGCCAAATCATGATGCAAAGTTGAGTGAGTTCAGCCAGTGTTGCCAGACAGGAATAGCCCAAAACATTGTGGGAAGGTATGCAGTGAGTGGGAGGTAGGAGATTGATCAAGTTTATTGTATAGTGTCATTTAAGAGAGGTATACTGTGAGAAGGTATGTAGTGGATGGAGGGGTTTTTCCATAGCAGGGGTGTACAACCCATGGCTTGCAGGCTATACACATGGCACCACCACCAGCAGCTTGAGAACCATTCCAAAATTTGAGAATTACGACAATAAATGGTGACTTTTTCAATCTTCAAAATCCATAATGGGCAAGTCACAACGATTGGTAACCAATGATTTGAGTAATAGTAAAAAAGGGTATTGTTATTAAGGGGCCTTGCCCTTTTACAGATAGAGGAAAGCTTGAGGAAATAGCGGGGAAAGCGCTCCATTTTTCTATATTGTTAAAAGGAGTAAAAAAGGATCGGTGATTAACACCCTCACTGAATGGGTAAACCATTCAAGTTGAAGTACCCATTCAGTGAGGTGTTAATCACCGATCCTTTTTCACTCCTTTTAACAATATAGAAAAAAAGGAGCGTGCTTTCCCCGCTCTTTCCTCGTTATTTCCTCTATCTGTAAAAGGGCAAGGCCCTAAAAGGATCTTATGCTGAAAACATACTAAGGTCGCTTTGCAATTAAATCGCTCCTGTGACGAGTTTTATATCATATAAAAAACCCCAATACATCGATCAAGAGATCACTTGACTGGAAACGACCAGTCGCGGCCAGTTGACTTCATTACAACTCGAAAGATCGGTTGCTCATGGCGTAATGAACACCATACTTTTTCAACCAAGGTTATTTTGCTTCGAAATTAGCATAACCAATCAGCAGCAATTATCCAGGTTTGATGTCGTCTGCGTGACCCGGAAATACTTGCGACTACCGGCGATTTAGTAGCTCGATGCGACCTTGGTCGCATCGAGATACTTTTGAGCTAGCGAGTACTATGCGACCTGTTGCGACCAGCGACCAGCTGGTGATTCGAGCATTACGGAAATTTGAAGAGCATCTCAAACAAATAGGCCTACTGAGTATATCACCCATGTGATTGTCTGCATTTAACAAATCTTTTGATTATCAGAAACATTGAGATTTATTTTTGGTTGCGAATTGCCATGCGAACGATTATAGTGTGACTGTGAGCCGGTAACCAAAATAACTGATGTCTTCCACATGGAATATGTCAATAGACTTGAAGATTGGACTTACCATAATTCTTTTTTTTCTTTTCTTTTTCGTGCAGGCTATCGTATGCCTTCTCCACAAGGCTGTCATCCTGAAATATACAATCTCATGTTGCACTGCTGGAAGTACGAGAGCACGGATCGGCCGAAATTCAAGGAGATTCACGCAACTCTGAAGGCCCTGCATAAGAAAATGAAATAATGTCTAGAAACACTTGGCTGTTGTGCAAACTCAGCTTTAGGGGTATGCAATTGGACGCATCCATTGGTCTTATGTAGAACTTTGCCATTGTGGTGTGAATGTCTAGAAACACTCGGCTGTGGTGCAACTCATCTTATAGGGGCACAGTTAACAGACAGTATTGATATTCATTGGTGTAATGATGAACTTTGTCCTTGTGGTACTCCATAACCTATCTTGAAGTTCTATAATCTACACAAAAGCGCATATCAGTAATTTTGTGTCAGTTCATTAAATCCCCCTCCCCGTAAAATTATATTTAACAGGAATGTGTTGCTGCACTTCCGCTGTGAACCCCGACCCCTATATTAGGGTTGTCTATAGGAAAAGGTTAAATTTGACTCATTTTTACAAAATGGGAATGGCTTTACAACAAATATGTTATCTTGCATTTTGCAGCATGTTTAGCACTATGGGTGGTTCAAAACAAGTTAACCCATATTTGGCAGCCATTTTTATCTACTTACTAATAGAATTTGGTAAATCTCTTTACATTGTATCAAAGCAGAAGCTATATTGAGCATTACTGGGTCAAAATCTAAGATTTAGCTCATTTCGTTTATGATATACGGAACATTAAAGTTAATATGTGCAAAATTGGTTAATCCACAGTAGCCTTCTCATCTTAGTCCACCCCTCTTGACTAAAGGATTCTGAACAGGATTCAAAGATATGAAAAATAGCACTTAGACAACATTTTTGTCTTTAATTAATAATCAATACGCAAAAAATAGTTGGTAAAGATTGCAATAGCCTACAATCAACTACAGTCATCAAAAAAAGTAACTATACAGGTAATAAATGGGCTTCTAACTCTTAAAATATATATCCTACCTTAAAATATTAAATTATAAAGTTGTTGAGAAATGTGTCCTCTTTAATATGAGATATTGCACGCTAGGATCGGGTGATTATTGAGGAAGTGGCACTCAAAAATGTAAGGAGAAGTCCGATTTTCATTTTCACATTTTTATTTTCTACACGCGGACCAAATCTACGGGTATCTTATTGATTATCGGTAGTGCAATTGGGGGATGCATGCGCAGGTTGGACAGTCGGCCGAATTGTTCCGATGGATCAATACGCCACACACACGCTACCTGTCATTCTCTCCCCCGTTTTGAAATGTAAAATGTGAATTTACCTTACATTTTAGATTGTCGCTTCTTAAATATTCAACCGATCCTAGCGTGCAATATCTCATATTAAAGAAGATAAATTTCTCAACAACTTTATGATTTAATATTTCTAGGTAGGATATATATTTTTAGTGTTAAAAGTACATTTATTACCTGTATAGTTACTTTTTTGATGACTGTATATTGACCAGGTGTGACTTCTGTGGACAAGTCAATTTTTCACATGATATCTTTAAAACTACCATATTTCATAAACGAAAATAATCCAGACCTTAGATTTGTTGCCCAGTGATGCTCATAATAACATCTGCTTTTATAAGACGTAAATAGATTTATAAACATGTATTAGTAAATAGAAGAAAATGGCTGCCGTCAGATGTGGGTTAACTTTTTTGAACCACCCTGTATGTCTCTTTCAGGCATGATATTTTGTAGATAAAAATCTGACAGTAGATATTTTTAACTCTCAAATGTAGATATTCTTGCCTAAATTTGCCTTATTTGGCGAAAATTTAGACAATTTGCGCAATAGTCTGCTTTTTCATGGAATTTCAGATTTTTTCACCTGATACAAATATCATGCCTACTCCTATATTCATCCGCACATTCATCCGCACATAAGGTACAGAATTTGACGTACATAAGTGAGTCAGAGAGAATATCACTTTTTTAGCAAAAATGTCACAAAATTAGCAAACAGTACAAGAAAAATAATGTATTAAGGCTTGATTAAAAGTGGGTTTTTTCTACTTTAATTCTAGCTAAATAAATGTGAATGGGATTAAGCAAAATGAGTCGGAAGTTGCAAATATCGATTTTGAGATATAACCAAACAAGGGATAGAAATTATTTAGTTTTCTATTGTTTTGAAAACCCTTCACATGCTGGTATCTTTGGATTTAATTATCCATTCTTAATGAGGTTTTCTCCAAATGTTGCATTCTATCTATATCTATCTATCTATCCTGTAGTCTTGTTGACCGTTGGGGCGCCACAGATGCCCTGACCACCAGCTCTCTCCATCCTTGTCAGTTCTCTGCCAATCTCAAGGTATCACTAAGCTTCAGGTCAGTCCATTCAGATAAGTTATCTTCCCACCTTCTTCTCTGCCGACCTCTCTTTCGCCCTCCTGGCACCGTGCCTTGCAATACCGTTTTGGCAAGTCCTGTTGATCGTGACACGTGTCCATACCACTGTAGCCTTGAAAATGCCCAATACAATCAAGTAGAAAACTAAAAATGTGATATTTTTTACTTCATACTCATTTTGCCTGATCGCATCACAAATGACCTTTCTAGCACTATTACTGATTTTGAATATTACAAACTTGACATTTTTGTAGCACCTTTGCAATAAAGTGCTAATTCTTTTTGACTCACCCTGTACAATTTTGATGAGATTGCTCTTAGTATTCAGATGGCAAAGTTCACAATTCATGTGTTGTCACAATGCTAAATCAGATGGCAAAGTTCACAATCCATGTGTTGTCACAATGCTAAATCAGATGGCAAAGTTCACAATCCATGTGTTGTCACAATGCTAAATCAGATGGCAAAGTTCACAATCCATGTGTTGTCACAATGCTCCTTTTCATCGAATCAAAAAAACTGCTGGCCGGTATTTTATTTGTCCCCCCCCCCCTTTCTGCATTTTGTTCTGTTATATACTGTTATTATTGTTATTAAAACATTGTACATATAATGAATGTAATATTATACCATGTGCATATATTTCAATCATGAATATTCATGTATTGTAAACTAAAAGTGCCTATTTCGCTGCACTTGATCCAAGTTTGTTTTTATATATATGTATCTATGCAATTATTTTATCTCTGTGTACAGTGTCATTATAATCAAGGGGGATGGTTGGGCAGGGTTGTATTAATCTTGACGATTTGGGAAAGACAGGCCTGCGTATCAGTATCTTCCATCATATCTCGTCTATCGGAAGGTTTTATTATTACTCGGTGAGGTTTTTGAAATAATTGAGCTAATCAATCTTCCATCATTGCTCTCGTTGATTGATGTAAGTTATATCTGTGTGTTTATATACATTTTTGAGACAATAATTGCAAAATATTGGAATTTTTTCTCCAATTTATCCTCAAACTTTTCATACGACTAACATACACTCAGGTAATTCTTTTGTAAACCCATGTCGCACCCTATGAGGTGTATAAACTTTGTGGCTAGAAATTCTGCGAGAATCTGAGAATCTGATTCTCAATTGATTCTCGTGGAAAGGTTTGCAGGAGTCTAATTGGATTCTCCCAACTTTTAAAAATTGTACACAAACTCAATTGCCAAGAATCTTGGTTTCTCGTAAAATGTGGTTGCAAGAATCGGTTTTGATTCTCGCAAGGTGAAACAAAATGTTAGCCCTGAACTTCCAACTTGCAAAAGTTTAGTATAGTAGCAGGTTTTTATACACCATATAGGGTAGGGTCATCAAATTGTTTTTACACACCCTGTAACGTTACATCCTTTATGGCAGTAGTAGATATAGGATTGTTATTGAAGTAAGATCCTTGTTAGAAAATGAATTAGTTAGTACTGTGTATACGAACAAAAGCTTGTTAACCCTGCTGAAAACCACATGAATATATTTGTCCGGTTTGCATTCCGTAATCGATGAAGTATTCATGCAATTCCCACAATTCATGATATGTAGTGCCACCAACCTTGTACCCTTGAGAGGCTTCTCCTACCATGATGCATCATTGTAGTTTAAAATCAACCTCTTGAACTTGAAAGCAGCTTAGTGAAACCTCGTGTCACGCGACGCACACATTGATATCTCGACCTAAACCTTGGTGGCAGTCTAGTGGCATCCATTATGTAGATAATCCATGTTTGATCAACTTTTCCAAGTCATACAATCCCGATAAATCGTCTGTTATGCACACAAAAGTTTGCCTTAAAACCTTAGAGGTTGTCCATAATTTTCGCCATTTACAGTTACATACAAAGCGTACGTAACAGGGGTAGGGGGTAAAAATATACCCTTAGCGTACAGAACTTAAATGGCGATCTTGAGAGCCGGCATTTTTTTATCAAGTCATGAAATTTTCGCCATTTATTGCGTACGTAACTAGAGGGGGGGGGGGAGGGGGTAAAAAGTTACGAACGCTCTGAAGGTATGTGAAAATGGCGATAATTTTGGACGAACCCTTAGGGTCCACTCTTACCAGCCAGATCCTTTGGGAATGTCTCAAGGTTGAGATTTCTCCATCTTAACTCTATTTTATCTGTCATCAAATGAACAGGTGTAAGCTAGTTCACCCAGGATGAACTAGTCAAAGTAGTCCTATGCCTTTAAAGTGTAACATACTTGTCAGCGTGTTATTCTGGGTGCTTCAAATAGTATAAATGGAGTGCTCTGGTTTAAACAGTGGCTATACATTTTGAAAATCAAAACAAAGCAAACGGTTTCTTGTATTAGAGATGGTGGTTTTTGCAATATAATTGGCATTATACTTATTTTGTCTCGAAATTAGCTTTATTACTTCCATCTTTTTTGTCATTTTTTATGTAGGCACTAAGGCTGTGGTCAACACGCCGTATGACGACATTTATGTCAACACAAAGCATACCCCGACATGTCGCTATAATATTCAATATATCGACAGACGAAAATGTCCCTCACAAGACCTGCCAAATATCCAAGAGCCTGATTTTGAGAGTAAACAAGTTTACATTTTGACACTATTATAACTTTGTACATAAAATAACCACTTATTGGACATACTGAAAAGTGATAACCCCTATGATAACCCTTAGAAGTTCAAAGTGCAACAGTTTTGGGATTGCAGGCGAAAAAACGATGTTTCATCTGATCACTGATTTGCTAGTTTGTCAATATTGTTACTTTAAAGTGTACCACTGCTTCAAAATGATATTATTGTGGGTTAATTGTGAATTTTAAGGCCTTTGATATTTAGATTTAAGCTTACCCCCACACGTACAGATATCATTGGAAAGCATGTTGAAAAATGTCATCACCATGCTTATGTCAACATCGTCGAGATCAAATTAATATTGATGTGTCGACATGAAAAAGTTGTTCCGACCACGGCCTTAGTAGGAACTGCATTCCTAAATATTGTGTAGGTCTAAATGCAGAAAACTTTTTCTGCAAACCACAACCAAAACTGGATCATTCCCTGGTGAAAATATTTCTATATGTGAGCAAAGAGTTACATTTAACTCCTATTTTACAAAATTGAAAAAGTGGTTCCACTTCTAGTGCCTTGGTGAATTTAACACTTTCCACGCGGCAAGCATCTGCAGACAAGAGTTTCAAAATTTCACAAAATGTTTCAATATCAAAATTATTGAATGTCATCAACATATTTGGACTCGTCGCCATGAGAATTGCATTAAAATAAGTCCAAACATGCCCAGAATTAGTTCAGTAATCCTCGAGACTTTGACATTTGAGAATAGTTTCTTACAAATCTGTTTTGTATATGGTAAAACTAATAGCCGCGCGGAAAGTGTTACCAAAGATTCATATTCTCATTCATATCCTCATTTTTTAATTTTTTTTTTAATAATTTTTTTATTATTTTATTTTATTTTTATTTATTTTTATTTTTATAAAATACATTAGACATCAAAATGTAAAGCTGTGGTCACTGAAATTTTGAGTTGGAAAAAACACAACATTTTCATTTTGTGTCAGATAACTTCTTTTTTTTTTGTCAGTTTAAATATGTAGTTTGATATATTTTGCTTAGAGTAAACTATTTATTTCGAAACTGCCAACAAAGTTGGCCATTCTAGATTGGATTATGTAGTTACACAGTTTATATGTTTGGTTTAAGTCTTCCAGAAGCAAGTTTGTATAAACGAACAATTTTAATTTTGTTTTATTTACTCAGAAACTAATTTTTTTACAGATATTTTGTGATTATTACTTGAGAATCTCATACGGTATTGTAATGCAGATATAATGGGAAGATTTCAAGACCTATATATCGGTGTTTGAGCTCCTTAATTATATTTGTACGGCCCTGTGGGTAATGACCTAATCACCCTCAGAATCTCCATGTCGTCACCTTCTTAAAATAATGGCCTAAGTCAAATTTTGATTTTGATTTTTTTGTTGTTGCCTAAGTCACTTATTCATGATGCTGGCTACCTCTGTTAGATGGCATATGTGCTGAATTGAACATATTCATGCTGCTTATACCCAGTTAGTATAATGGCCTAAGTCAAGCGTGTGACTTAGGCAATTTTACAAGCTTTCAAGATGGCAGCACGTTCTTCAATTTGGCCTAAGTCAGGTGTAAAAAGTCACAACTGCATGTTTGCAAATTGGCCTAAGTAATCCAATTGGCCTAAGTAATCTAATCCAATCTTCTTATGTAACAAATTTCACAGACAGCATTATTTGTATTTCAATAGTCATATATCCCCAAACCTTTCAGTGTGAAATGAGCAAAATGTTATCATTTATTCTTTATTTGGTTCAGTTTTTTCTGTTTTTCTCAAATCTTGAAAATATGACTTAGGCCATTATTTTAAGAAGGTGACGATGTGATACTCTCTTAACACTATTTCATGTTTGTATAATCTCATTACATTCTTGAGACCTCATGAAATTTGTATTATGGTATTGAATCAATGAAACTCCATGATAAATTCATTCCAGACAATTTCTTTATACAACACCTCATCATTGTGAAATTCTATATATTTGAATAATTTCATAATATTTGAATTTATAAATATCATGAAATGTGTACGATTTCATTTGTGTATATAATCTCAAGACATCTGTATAATTACATGAAATGTGTAGAGTTCCATGATACCTGTATCACTATCATCATGAAGTTTGTACAAGTTCATGTCATTTATTTGCACAATTCCACATTGGTATAATTCCATGACATTTGTGTCATCTTATGACATTTATGGTCAAAATGATTTGACATAATGAAATATCATGATGAAATTGGTAAGTCATAATATTTGTAAAGTTACATGACGTTTGTCTTATTCCATAATGTATGTATAATTTCATGACAAATCTATAATAATTACATGACATTCATACGATATCATAAAAGTGGTACACTAGATTCTATGGTGTTCAAATATCTATGATGATTCATATATAAGTTTATAACAGTTGTATAAGTTTATGACAGTTGTATAAGTTTATGACATTGTATAAGTTTATGACACTGGTATAAGTTTATGACATTTGTGAAAGCTTTTGACATTTGTATGACTTTATGACATTTACCCAAAAATAACCTGTGGAAGACATCCGTGGTGCGCATCATATTAGCTCAACCTCGCACCTCTGATGGGGTACAAAAATGCTGTGAATTTTGATGCCTCCACAGTGAACTCCATTGTAAATGCACCTGTACATGTCTGACTGTGGCCATGAGGGTATGAGTCATGCACTCATTGGTTGAAGTTCATGATATGTGTACAAGTTCATGACATTTTTACAAGTTTGTGACATTTGTGTAATTTTATGACATTTGTACAAGTTAATAACATTTGAACACGCTCATGACATTTGATCAAGTTTATAACATTGGATCAAGTTCATAACATTTGAACACATTCATGACATTTGTTCAAGTTATTTACATGTGTTCAAGTTCCTAACATTTGTCCAACTTCACAACATTTGAACAATATTATGACATTTGTTCAAGTTCATGACATTTGTACAAGGTAGTGACATTTGTAAAAGTTTCTGATATTTTTTAAGTTTCAATGAATTCATGAAATATGTGATTATAATACAATGAAATCACTCAATTCCTCTGTAACCGCAGAACTAAATATTCCAATTTGATCAATTCATATACAGGGTGTCCCAAAAGTTTTAAAGAATTGTATCTCTCTTAAAATAAGTCCCATACCTAATTGAAAGTATATTTGGAAAGAGAAAACTTGTAGAATCAAACCGGGTTCCATTTTGAAGGCTCTCAATATAAAACATGCGCCGAAACGTTTGGCCACATAACCGGCAATACCATAAAATCGTTCGATTTGCCGGACGCACTGTATATGAGTCACTATAATCACATGCAGCGTGCTCCTCACATTCCATTTATGTGGATTTTGTTCAAAAATGGTTTTCACTTATTAAATGTTGTGCACAACATTAATAATGTCCATACTAAGGATTTTGTCAATCTGATATTAAAAGGAATCATTGTAGAGAACCTTTTTTCCCTTCCCTACCGCTTTCCCTTTGTCGCATCCTTGACTTTATTCAGCTCATTATACTACGCTTTTATATGAAAGTGCAGTTTTACAGTTCGGGAAACTTTCGTCTGTATTTTGGCAAAACAGATAGCTGTTATTGTAAGTTTGGCACCAAAATAAGTCTACATATCCTCTCTTTCCAAATATATTCTTATTTTTATACTGCAAATTATTTCACCTGGGATATGAAGTTTTGAAAAGGTTTCAAAACTTTTGGGACACCCTGTATATATTAAAGCGTGATAAATATATAAATTATGAATCAAAATATATAAATAGTATACAGATCATGTCAGAGAATATTGCGAGACCAACTATTATAGCATTCTATGAATTCATCGGGAATAATGGTGAAAGCATGATAAATATTATTATGAATTTTTCGTAGAAAAATTCCAGAATGGAAACTTACTATTTTTCCATACGGGTTTCAACAACATGTCTGTTGTCTTCCTCAGTGGATTGTGTTTGATCCAGAGCTAGTGTTTCTAGTCTGTTTCTTGAATGTTTCTTGTATGTCATCATCATCATCTGATGACGTCATCAAGAAACAGACTAGAAACACTAGCTCTGGATCAAACACAATCCACTGAGGAAGACAACAGACAAGTTGTTGAAACCCGTATGGAAAAATAGTAAGTTTCCATTCTGGAATTTTTCTACGAAAAATTCATAATGTTCTTTTGAATTCCTGATGAAACTATTTCATGATATGATAAATATTCCAATTTATCAATATATATTATGTGATCTGGGATAAATCAAGACAACTGGACTTACTTTTGTGATATTTGAAAGATTCTGCTTTTATACGATGACTCATGGGTTTCGGGTGGGATGAAACAAATGATCGGCAAACAAATTAAAATCGATAATTGAAAACATGATTACAAGTGATTACGTGCTGTCGAGAAGACTCTGATGTAGTTCAGACTTCATAATTGGTGTCAATTTGTTGCGTGATTATAGCTGATTAAAAATACAATTATTGACAGCAAATTAGGACACAATATTATTAATTTCGAATAATTTTGAAATTAACCCCATATTTTTGCTCGACTCTGTGAGAGGGCGCTGGTGTGACCTTTATGCTCATGCCATTAGGGAAGGGACAAGACAACCAATTTTACTACACTGTATTGTCATAGGTCAAACCAGTTTGAGTGTAAACAAGTTAAGTCCAGTTTTCTTCATTTACTCTCTGTAATAAAAGGGAAAGTTTATGTTACATAATGGGACCAATAAATCACATCATATCTTTAAACTGTGTAAGTATTCTGTCCTGCAAAGTTAGCAAATTACAACTTGTGAGATGTTTTGTATTGGCGAGTAACTGATCTAGCCAAGTCCATTTTGCTTTCATTCGTGAAATGGCCAATGTTTTGCATGGATGAGCATTTGGAATGGTCCCGGGGATATATTTGTCAAGTGTCTAAATAATTTGATTTTTTTTTTCCACACAACTCTAATTTATAATGGAAAACATAAATTGTAAATCGTATTATAACAGTAAAATTAAATATTTCCCCCATTTTAATATTATGAATAGTGCCATTGATGGAGAGTGCATCTGAGTGGTACAGTATTCTTATAATCTGTCAAATTCTTAAAAAAGGGATTTTCTTTTCACTCAGAGAGCCACATCTACCATGGTAAAATGTGACCCATCACATCAAAACAGTCCAGTTGTCTCCAAAAAGGAAAATTTATATTTTAATTTCATGTTACAAACCTAATTTTTAGCTTAAAAATGGCAGCTAAATTATTGAAATTGAACTTAAAACACAGATTTTGTGAAGCTTGGAGAGGTGATAAATGTATTTTGTTTATTCGTTCTCATCCTCTTTTGGTCTTTTCTGCAAATAAGATTTGCCGACAACTGGTCTGTTTCGATATGATGGGTCACGCATATTAAACTGCAATTGTAATATATAATATATGATAATTATGTATAAAATTAAAAAGTGGCATATGAAGAATTCATAAGACGAAAATATGAAGAGAGAGAATGTCGCTATGTATGTATATAAAGACAGTAGCGCTGTAAGGTGCACGCAAAATTGTGTAATTATCAACTCTATTAGGCTAAATTAAAAAAATCATTCGTCTCAAAGCTCCTGTGCGCGTTAGTTTATTGATGCGCATTAGAAAAACAAAAATCTTGGATTTTTTTTTTTCTTTTCAAAAAATTTCTTTTTTTAAAAAATCCCAAAAAATCCCAAAATTTCACAGATTTTTCAGATTTTCAATGATCATATCATTTTAAATACAAAAAGTTACTCATACAAGGATTTCAATATTTTATATTTAAAAAATAAAAAAAAAAAAAAAAAAAAACGCATTCTGCATTAGGTTGTGAAGACCTGAAGAGCTTTGAGACAAAAGATTTTTTTAATTAAGCCTTATTACTGGAATTATTTTTGCAAATATCTCAATACATCAAATAATCAAGCATTGATTCATTGCGTAATGTAATTATGGGATCTAATGATATTTAAGAACATTGCTTGTTAAAGCAATTGCTTGGTTTTTTATCTATTCGGCCCTATCATAAAATTGTTAACGTATACCACACTAAATAGTGACATTATCTATGGGTCATTCTTATTCAGACATTGTTGTATGTACCAATTTATGATTATACCATATATTGTGCACTTATTTTGTACGGATATTTCGTTTTTGTATTGTAAATCAGACATGGTGCATGTTGTATTTATAACGACATTAATGGTTGTTTCTCTCAGCTATTGATCATTTTAAATCCGATATGTGTAAGTTGAAATATTTATTTCATCTCATTATATTCATGGTGAATACAGGCCTTCAACCAACTTCTGATCCGATCAACCATTCCTGGTATAAGAAACAATACCCAGAAATCTAATGGCTCAGTTTACGATGCACTTTTGTATATGGGTCAGGGAACTGTGCTCAGGTTATGAGGATGTGACTATTACTATTCCGGTTCAGTGAATAAATAACAGAGTTAACACTTTTTACAGTTCAATAAATAAAAAGTAACACTTTTTTATTCAACATTTTTGCACACATTTTAATGAAGCAACTGGCGATTTCAAATGACAGAATAATCTGAAAGTCCTAAATTCTCTCAGGCTTATACCTGTTAAGAAATTTAATGAAGAGGGAGGTGGTTTGGATTTGGCAGAGTTGGTGGGGGTGGGGGGGGGGGAGGATTTGTAGGGGTGTTAGTAAAAAGTTGCCTAACTAGGATGTGCCAAAATGGGTGTATATTGCAACTCTTTCCCTCATATACAACAGTGACCGCTACTTTTAACTCAATTTATTTTAAGGTTATATGATCTGAATATTGTGGATATACGAGGGGTTATCAAAAAGGTTTTGAAATCACCCAGAAGTAAAGGAGCCAGAAACTTAATTTTGATATGTGATCCTTCAGACATCTTTACAAAGTCACTGTGCAAAATCACACACTTCTCCCACTATTTATTACCTATCCACAGACCGCCATTGATTGATCCTCAGATTGCCTCAGATTGCATTATTCCCAAAAACCAGCAATAAATGGTAAAGTGTTGACAAAAAGGGTCAAAGGTCATTACAAACAAGCTTGGTGACAATTATCTTATTGGTAACATGTGGTGTGCACAGATTGACCTCTAATTACCCTTACATGACCATTGACCTCTGCTGTCAAAACTTTTAACTACATATTGCGGTTTTGGAAATAATGCAATCTGAGGATCAATCAATGGCGGTCAATCTGAGGATCTCTACAATGGCGGTCTGTGGACAGGTAATAAATAGTGGGAGAAATGTGTAACTTTGCACAGTGACTTTGTAGAGATGTCTGAAGGATCACATATCAAAATTAAGTTTCTGGCTCCTTCACTTCTGGGTTATTTCAAAAACTGTTTGACACCCTCTCGTATACACCTATAATTCATCACATTCATTTTCAATGTGATTGTATTAAAATAATGATTTGTGAATTTAGCCCTCACTCAAACTCATAGTGTGGGCTAGGTTCAGCACTGTATGAATAGGTTTATCAAATTATAATAGCCATGTGAACACTGACCCCTGGCAGATGAGACTTAACAAGTATGACATATTGGATCATAGTAAAGAGACTGTATACATTATGGTGTTATGACAAACTTGGTGTATAATTGTTTATGTATAAGATATTGTTATAATATAAGTACTGAGCCTAATAAAATATACAGAGTTCAGAGGAAAAGAAAGTTGTGTCATCGATTATTAGGATTGAAATGTTTGTGTACAAAGGGGGATATCTTTCTCATGTACACTCTTAAAACGACCGGGTCATTTTGAGGTAAAGATGGCGTCAACTATACACCCAAACGTGGTCAAAGTAGTGATCAAAATATGACTTTGTTATGTTGGGTTCATACACCGTCCTTAGTCATAATGGCCCTGTCATTTTAAGAATGCAATGCATGGACTTTCAGAGTGGTCCTATCAAAATTTATTTTTATTTCCAATTTTTTACCTGTACAATATTTCTTTAAGTTTTACGCACAATTGCGATGATTATCTCAGATCCACAAAACGTAACTTTTCTCATTTTTTAAAATTTTTATTATTTGATACCAACATAGGCCCAGCATAGATGTATGACATAGTTAACCGGAATCATGGCACAGTACCAAACTTTGTTCACCAAAACTATAAGAAACTACAAATTCCATTTCATTTGTCTACTTATATCTTTAATATCTCAGCGAATTCGTAATCGTTATCACTGTAATTTGACCATGTGATAGCCAAGAAGTAGTCCTAACAGAATATCTAAGTTTGAGGGCGATATGTGATTTGCTGTAATCGTACAACTCTCAGCAAAAAGTGTGCATTTTTTTATACACCCTGTATAGGAAAAAATTGATTATTTTAACACTAAAATGGTCCAGAAAACATTCCTGAAACCATGTTGTTAAGCTTAGGCATAACATCGCGCGTAGCGCAAAAACATTGGCTATTGTAACACTAAAGTAAAAAGGTGTTAAGCTTGAATAATAAAACATCTAAACTAATTCGCGCATACCGCTCGGAAATTGGATATTTTAACGCTAAAAAGATCTAGAAATAGTTCCTGAAAATTGGCAATATTTAAAAAAAAATTCAAAAGAACATTCCTGAAACCATCTTGTTAAGCATGAATAAATATACCTTAAAACTAAATCGCGCGAAGTGCAAAAAACAATGGCTATTTTAACATTAAAGAGGTCTAGAAAAACGTTCCTGAAGTCATCTTGTTTAAGCTTGAATGAATAATATAACAATGAAATTATTTCGCTCGAAGCGTGAAAAAATGTATATTTTTCTAAAGAAATGTTCCAGAAAACGTTCTTGAAACATATTGTTAAGCTTGAATACTAAACATAAAAAAATAGCTATTTTAAACCGTTTTTGTAGCCATCCGGTTTAAGCTTGAATAATTTAACATGGAAACTAATTCGCGTGAAACGCGTAAAAACTCTCAGTTTTTTAAAACTAATTTTGTCCAGAAAAAACGTTCCTTCTTTAAGCCATTTTGTTATACATAACTTCGGTAATAAAACATTGCAACTAATTCGCATGAAATAAATATAGCTTTTTAACTAAAATGGCCCAGCAAACGCTCCTGAAACCATGTTGTTACGCATGAAAAAGTAAATGTGCATTTCTTTTTCGGGAAAGTCTTCCCCACCGTGAAAATTGTGTGGGCGTGACCGCCCCCCACACGTTTGTATCCCAATATTCTTAACTTTCCTTATTTCTCGCGCACGCTCTCTCTCCCCCTCTCTCTTCTCTCTCTCACTCTCTCTATAATTCTAGTCCCCTCTTCCTCTTTCCCCCTTTTCCTTTCTCTTCCCTTTTACCTTTCTCTTCCACTCTTTCCCCTGTCTTTTTCCTCTCTCTTCCTCTCTTATTTTGTGTGCTAATTGTACGTGGGGCACCCGCCCCCTCCGCCCCCCTGTATACGCGCCTGGGGAAGCTGCAACAGGGGCCGGCATATGATTAGTCTGGGAAGGTATAAATGACTAATTGGGTCAATTTTGCCTAATAAGTTTGATATCTTATTTCTAGGTGCATTAGGAGGGCAAGCCTTCTGTTCCCATTTGCTTGGCTGTGGTACAGTCACAGTGTAAAACCCGAGAAAAGTGCTTCCCGTAAGACATTCCGTTACCCCTATCGTGTTGGAGCATGCGATTGGTATAGACATGTGGGGTATTGTCTCCTCGATTAGAATATCGCTGTTGGTAAATTAAAATCGTGTGCTAATTAGCTTTAATTAACCAAAATAAAGAACCAATCCCTAAATTTAATGCAGTATATACTATTTTATTAATTTTTAGCAACACTACTCTATTGAATTTACGGCGACCTCACTAATGTGTGTCTTTGTGCTGCTATTGAATATAGTTGCCACCTCCAGTTCAAATCCCATTGCTCATGAAAATTTTTAAGGAAACAAACGCGAGTTCCTTTTAGGAATATCTACTGGTATTGTTCTCAAATATGCAGCTATCGCTCGTAAATCCGACGTCATTCGTCTTAGCATGCTGTATTCAGCTCTGTGTACTAAATTGTGACACGGAGGGACTGGATTCTCTGAATCGTCAGATAGCTACGGACGAGTTCGGGACTGACAAGGTTATTTTATTGAATAATTTTAGAATAGTTAGGTCACCCAAGCCCTATATGAAAGCTATGAAGATTGTTAAACGGGGTCAGTCGTCACAAACATGCACAAACACAATAGTCAAACGACCTTGCTATTGTCATGCTATTGTCAACAGTCCCTACACAGAGGTCTGCAGTGCAAATCTGTACGATTTTCGCCATGTAATCTCTATGGCGGATTTCATTCCGTTGTATGAAGCTATGATGTTTGCGTGGTCTTCGCTATCTCCAAGCAGATAGAGCAATACGTACATGGACTTTTTTGTAGACGAGGGTTCATTTCATGATTTGGTGAGGTTTAGAATGAGTTAGGATTCCTGTAATTTTGAAGACCACGGATTGTCAAAACGTGAATTTCCCGACATTGTACGACATAAATTTGGTCACTGAACGTGTTTAAAACTATTCATTTTATCGTTCTGCAGATGTTATTGACCCTCCTCTAAAATTCTACATGATTTTTAACACGTTTCTTAGTATTTGAGATGCCCAAATAGACCATTTTCCGAAGCTATTTCTAGCAAATATTGCAGTCACTAAGATTCCATTGTTTTCTTGCGTATAACAAAATATGACATGCAGCGTGACCTCCCTACTGGCTGCATAATCAAAGCTAGCTACTTGGCAATAAGGTTGTCGATTTAAAATTATTATGAGTTAACAGTTTCATGTTTGGAAAAGGGACGAGATGTCTATCTTTTATGCCTTTATATTGAAACAAGTGATCGCAACCAATATCGAGGTCCGTATTTAATTATGTTATAACTACATGATTCATTTCATAAAATCCTAAATAAAAATCAAATAATTAAATATTTGGCATTCTTATTTTTGGACGCGGGCGGGAAACAGTACGCCTAAACACAGAAGAGTCAATTTGAATTGGCCTAGAACACCTCGAGTCATTATATTGATCTTAACTTCGGGATTATTTAATTTGAAATAGGCTAATTTGTGATTTTATAAGAGATACGACGTCGTTTTGGTATATAATTTGTTTCCCGTAAGCCACAGTTTTAGCAATCTCGTTAGCGGCATTTAATTTGTTTGTGGTTTCGTGTTGTTATCTCAGTTGAGGATCCTGAGGAAAACCCATGTTAAATGCTGTGAAATATATGCCAAGATCTAGATGGCCTTTTTTAAATGAGGTTAACTTGTCTTTAAGATACTTTAAAAAAAATGTGTTGCAATTGATTCATCGTCAATACAATGACTCGTGGAGGCAGGTCCCTAGTGCTAGCTAGACTCATTGAACTGCATAAAAATCTCATGGTAGTATTCAGGTCACTTAGGGCGTGTTCACACTATAGCTAGTTTTCTCCACGACCCGGGTCGAACCCGGGTTGAAGTCTGGTGTGAACAGAAAAATAGACTCAAAAAACCGACCCGGGTCGAAAATTACAACCCTGCGAGTGAAGGGTAGAACCCGGGTTCAACCCGCATCGACTGTAGTGTGAACAGAAATCGCTGTTTCGACCCGGGTTGCCGGAAATAGATAACCTGAAAAGAATGTTAATGGTTGCTCGCTTTATTCCTGCCATCTTTCTACGGCCTCTGGCACGTTGTCGCTGATGTTTTCGACGGTATTTCATTACCAGCCACTGTTGCTTGTTGTTTATACCCGCCATATGATGAGAAAGCTAGGTCATACCCAGCAAACACAAGAATGTTTTATGAATGTTGTTTAAACATTGGCCAAAACATCATTAGAATGTTATTTGAAAATGTTTATATGACGTTTTAAAAATGTATGGTTTGGATTTGGTCGGGAAAACATTTTAGAAAACATTTTTAACAATGTTTTAATTTTTAACAAATTTAAAAAAATGTTTTTCCAACATTTTTTCAGTATGTTCACCAAAATGTTGAATAAATGTTTTTAAAACATTGGCATGTTCACCAAAATGTTGAATAAATGTTTTTAAAACATTGGCAAAAATGTTTTTTGAAAATGTTTTCCCGACTAAATCCTAACCATACATTTTGACGTCATATGAACATTTTCAAATAACATCCTCATGATGTTTTGGCCAATGTTTAAACAACATTTATAAAATGTTTTTGTGTTTGCTGGGTACTTGCCATTAAATTATGAAATAGTGCATGATGTGGATCGAATTATATTTATCAAAATGTATTAATATGAAATCCATAGTGTTACAAAACCAACATAATCAAGGTCAGTGCGCATGCGTGGAATTGATAACATCGGCACAATGTCTGACAAACATTATAAAAACAATATCATCAGAAAATATTATTTGAACATTTGCACAATGTGACATGACAATATCGTGTCAATGTTTGCTTACGATGTTTTAAAAACAATTTCAATATCAGATTTTCATAACATTTTCACAATGTTTTGAAAACATTAGGAAAACAATATCATCAGAAATGGTTTAAGTAATATCTTTGAAACGTTTGCAGTAGATAACAGTTAATGTTAAAAAAATGTTTATAAAATAATTGTTTACGATATTATTTAGAAATGTGCGTCAAACATTCTCTAAATGTTTGATGAAATGTTATCAATTAACAGGCAAAGTCTTTAGAAAATCATTGTATGCAAACATTTCAGCAACATTTTTAAAACATTTAAAAATGTTTTAAAAATGTTTAACAAACATTAGCGAACTATTTATATAACCTTTGAAATACGTTGTGAAAATGTTATGTGTTTGCTGGGTAGGTCATTGAACAAGAATTTTAACTTCTGGGTTCAATAAACCCATTTGCCAATGCGGATACAACTTTATCCCATTAGCGCTAGTGTGAACAGAAAATGAAATATCGATCAATCCGGGTTCGACCCGGGTCCGACCCGGGTTGAGGAAAAAGCTATAGTGTGAACACGCCCTTATACCAGGAAAGGTGCTTATACTTAACAACCAATGATCCCCCCTACAACAAGCCATAATAGGCCTTTGCCTTAAATTTCCATTTCAATTGCCACTGCACCATGCACTTAAAACAATATTGGTCTAGGATCGATAAACTTTGTGTGTATAATTATCATCAATCGATCACTCTTCATTTGAATAAAATAAACAAATAAAAACGTAAGAAAGCCCCTTTTTATGGTCAATTACACCAACTGAAAAGGGGATTAATTTTTTTAATTTTTTCTAGTAATTTGTTTACGTGTTTTGTGTCACTTTCGTGGTCATTTGATACAAAAATGGGTGACTAAAAACAAGAAATGTAACTTTATTTAAATTGTAGTTGGTGTATAGACAGTATAGTTGGCTCTCATGGAAAGGGTTTTTTACGAGTGCATAAGGCAGTTTTCCTACACATGGTGCACATGATAGACGAATTACTCTAGCTCCAGTTCGAGACCCGCCCATGCAAGGACGATAACTAGGGGTTGAACGGGTTGGTCCATATCTTTGAAAAGGCATACATTAGGAATGTTTCTAAATAGGCTAATCATTATTTATTTTTTATTTTTTGTAAATATGTCGTTTACTCTCCTATCCCGACTGGTCCTAATTAAGTTTAGAAACTGTTGCACACCAATGACACTAAAAATAGGTGTAAATTCACGCACGGTGCTGTTTATATAGATATTATGCTAAGGTGAAGATATCAATGTAATAATTCATGAATGCTATCTACTGAAGATAGCAATACTAATATATCATATGTTATCTGAAGATAGCAATATAATATATTAGTATACTATCTACTTCAGATAGCAATATAACATCATACGGGTATCTACTGAAGATAGTAATGCAATATATGGATACTACTCTCTTAATTCCAAAGATTGAAAATTCAATCTAAAAGATTGACTTTTCAATCTTTCATAGATTGCCGTGAGGGAACAAACTTTTGAATTTGACATTCAATCTTTTTTTGGCTTGGAAGGTTTCAATCTGGAAAAGATTGAAGGTATCAATCTATTAGATTGATGTGTTCAATCTAATTTGGATTGAAAACATTTCCAATCCAGAATTTAGATTGAACTATTCAATTTATTGGATTGAAAGCTTCAATCGTTTTTCGATTGAAAAGTTTTCAATCTGTACTAAAAGATTGATATTTTCAAGCCTATATTGATATTTTCGGACACACGAATAAATGACTGGCAATTGGAAGAACAATATCATTGGGCTTTTTATTGACATTCTCCCAAAAGATCGTTCATGTGTACATTTTTTGTGTGAATTAATGTTCTTACTTGCCATTTAATTATGAAATAGTTTATGTTGCAGATAGAATCATTTATTGAAATGTATAAATATACAATCCAAAGTGTTTCGAAACCAATATGACCTACCTAACTGCGCATGTGTTGAATTCAATCTTTTTCTAGATTGACACTTTAGTCGAGATTGACGGTACAAACACATGTGTAGAGTGCAGTAATAATGTATCAATCTTTTTCCAGATTGACTCAAAGCTACTCATTGTCACGAGTTTTTATCATGTTTTCAATCTAAATCCAATCTAGTAGATTGAGAAAAAAGTCAATCTGGTAAAGACGGACATTTTCAATCTTTTTATTTAAGAGAGTATCTACTGAAGATAGAAATGTAACGCCGGATGTTTATCTACTGAAGAAAGCAATAAAATTGGGTTATATCTAAGCATGAATGCAATAATATATGGATGCTATCTACTGTAGATGGCAGACGTCCGAGTTGTAATGGTTTGTGTGTTTGTTTGTTTGTTTGTTTATTCCGGGGTTTATTCGCAAATTGCACTACACCTTAACCAGCTTTAAACTAAGGCCTCCTATGCAACAACAAAACATTCAGAGATTTTTGTTATTCTTCAAAAGAACTATAATATATAGATTAAAACAGCAACACCCCTATTCAATTTCCTTTGAGTACCGATGATGTTGACAAATTATGTGTCAATGTAATGATTGCAGGTATTAAATAGATTTCACTAAAAACGAGTTCCACTAATACCCGTGATTCCAAAGCTATAAAAGGGCAATGGTACAGTGTAAAACCCGAGAAAAGTGCTTCCCGTAAGACATTCCGTTACCCCTATCGTGTTGGAGCATGCGGTTGGTATAGAGATGTGGGGTATAGTCCCCTCGATAAGAATATCGCTGTTGGTAAATTAAAATCGTGTGCTAATTAGCTTTAATTAACCAAAATAAAGAATCAATACCTAACTTTAATGCAGTATATACTATATTAGCAACACTACTCTATTGAATTTACGGCGAACTCACCAATGTGTGTCTTTGTGCTGCTATTGAATGGAGTTGCCACCTCCAGTTCAAATCCCATTGATCATGAATATTTTTAAGGAAACAAACGCGACTTTCCTATCTACTGGTATTGTTCACAGGTATGCAGCTATCGCTCGTAAATCCGACGTCATTCGTCTTAGCATGCTGTATTCAGCTCTGTGTACTAATTCTCTGGATTCTCTTAATCGTCAGATAGCTACGGACGAGTTCGGGACTGACAAGGTTATTTTATTGAATAATTTTAGAAACATAATCAAAGCTAGCTACTTGGCAATAAGGTTGTCGATTTTGGAAAAGGGACGAAATGTCTATCTTTTATTCCTTTATATTGAAACAAGTGATCGCAACCAATATCGAGGTCCGTATTTAATTATGTTATATAACTACATGATTAATTTCATAAAATCCTAAATAAAAATCAAATAATTAAATCTTTGGCATTCTTATTTTTGGACGCGGGCGGGAAACAGTATGCCTAAACACAGAAGAGTCCATATTATTTGGCCTAGAACACCTCGAGTCATTATATTGATCTTAACTTCGGGATTATTTAATTTGAAATAGACTAATTTGTGCTTTTATAAGAGATACGACGTCGTTTTGGTATATAATTTGTTTCCCGTAAGCCACAGTTTTAGCAATCTCGTTAGCGGCATTTCATTTGTTTGTGGTTTCGTGTTGTTACAGTTGAGGATCCTGAGGAAAACCCATGGTAATGCTGTGAACTATATGCCAAGATCTAGATGGCCTTTTTTAAATGAGGTTAACTTATGTTGCAATTGATTCACCGTCAATTAAATGACTCGTGGAGGCAGGTCCCTAGTGCTAGACTCATTGAACTGCATATAAATCTCATGGTAGTATTCAGGTCACTTATACCAGGAAAGGTGCTTATACTTAACAACCAATGATCCCCTACAACAGCCATAATAGGCCTATGCCTTAAATTTCCATTTTAATTGCCACTGCACCATGCACTTAAAACAATATTGGTCTAGGATCGATAAACTGTGTGTGTATAATTATCATCAATCGATCACTCTTCATTTGAATAAAATAAACAAATAAAACGTAAAAAGCCCCTTCTTAGGGTCAATTACACCAACTGAAAAGGGGATTATTTTGTTTCTTCTTTCTTTCTAGTAATTTGTTTACGTGTTTTGTGTCACTTTCGTGGTCATTTGATACAAAATGGGTGACTAAAAACAAGAAATGTAACTTTATTTAAATTGTAGTTGGTGTATAGTTGGCTCTCATGGAAAGGGTTTTTTTACGAGCGCATTAGGCAGTTTTCCTACACATGGTGCACATGATAGACGAATTACTATAGCTCCAGTTCAAGACCCGCCCATGGAAGGACGATAACTAGGGGTCGAACGGGTTGGTCCATATTATTGTGAAGGTAAAAGCTGACAGGCATACATTAGGAATGTTTCTAAATAATCATTATTTATTTTTTAATTTTTGTAAATATCCCAGCCAGCCAACATGTATGCATGGGCCCCACGTGGGCTACAGGTGGGCAATCAGGGCTAATGAGGGCAAGGGCTATGTGCGGGCTGACCACATGGGACCCCGGGTGTTACAAGGGTCATAATGGGCTACGTCCAGTGGCGTACCCAGCTTTTGGAATCAGGGGGGGCCGACCATAGTTGTACCGACGAAAGGCATGATTTACCGACAATTTTTTTTTACAGACTCCCCAAAAAAATCGTAAAACATGCCAATTTTTTCTCCGTCAGCAGCTGAAATCTTGATAAGTGGTGGGGGGGGGGGGGGGGGGGGGGGGTGAAATACGCACGCAAATCTACCTACGGAGGCTCGATTTTACCGACGCCCATATTCCAGGGGGGCCCTGGACCCCCCCCCCCCCCCCCCCCCGGGTACGCCACTGGCTACGTCTGGGTAAACCTATCAGGGTTCCATATAGGCTGACCACATGGGCCCCATGTAGGTTTTACAAAGGCCATGGGCTACGTTTGGGTAAACCTATCAGGGTCCCATATGGACTGACCACATGGGTTACATCAGGACAATTCCACGCATGCGCACTGACCCTGGTTATATTGGTTTTGTAACAGAATGGATTTCATATTTATAAATGTTGATAAATGATTAAATCCACATCATGCACTATTTCATAATTTAATGACAAGTAAGAACATTACTTCACACAAATCTGTACACATGAACAATTTTGTTGGAGAATGTTAATAAAAAGCCAAATAGCTGTATTGTTCTTGCAATTGCCAGTCATTTATTCGGTTAACAATTACCTCATATAGGCTGCCCATAAGGGCAAGCCCATTTAAAACCCTGATTTGACCCTAATTAAACCCATGTTAACCCCCTATTGGACCCATGGGGGCCAACTCGCATGGCCCCTTTCGGACAAAGTAAACAAATTAGTAAGGGTCCCATGTGGGCCTGCCCAGATGGGACCCATGAGGGCCAACTCTCATGGCCACTTAAGGACAAAGTGGCCAAAATAGTAAGGGTCCTATGTGGGCCGCCCAAATGGGGCCCACAAAGTGGCCCATAAAGGGCCCACATGAGGCCCATGCATACGTGTTGGCTGGGATGTCTTTTACTCTCCTATCCCGACTGGTCCTAATTAAGTTTAGAAACTGTTGCACACCAATGACACTTAAAATAGGTGTAAATTCACGCACGGTGTTGTTTGTATAGATATTATGCTAAGGTGACGATATCAATGTAATAATTCACGAATGCTATCTACTGAAGATAGCAATATATCATATGTTATCTGAAGATAGCAATATAATATTAGTATACTATCTACTTAAGATAGCAATATAACATACGGGTATCTACTGAAGATAGTAATGCAATATATGGATACTATCTACTGAAGATAGAAATGTAACGCCGGGTGTTTATCTACTGAAGAAAGCAATAACATTGTGTTATATCTAAGTGATGAATGCAATTATAATATATGGATGCTATCTACTGTAGATGGCAGACGTCCGAGTTGTAATGGTTTGTGTGTCTGTTTGTTTGTTTGTTTATTCCGGGGTTTATTTGCAAATCGCACTACATCTTAACCAGCTTTAAACTAAGGCCTCCTATGCAACAACAAAACATTCAGAGATTTTTGTTATTCTAGAAAAGAACTATAATATATGGATTAAAACAGCAACACCCCTATTCAATTTCCTTTGGGTACCAATGATGTTGACAAATTAGGTGTCATTGTAATGATTGCAGGTATTAAATCGATTTCACTAAAAACGAGTTCCGCTAAGGCCGTGTGTTTTTAACTCGCCACCCTTACCGTTGCATGTCCAGATTTTTACATTTTACACCATCTGAGATTCGAATTAGCATATCGCAATAACTATTTGTTCTACCACATATAAAGTATATATTTTCTGAACGGTAATCTCACAAGAAATTCAAATGTGCTATTGGAATTTAGATAAGACCTAATGGTAACATGTTATGATTAAGAATGTTCAAAACATATCGATTTTTTTCATATTTTGATTTAAGCTCAATAATAATTTGATACCTATCCCAATCATAATTTTACTGTGCATATTTAAGTTCCTCATGCAATTACCTATCAGAACATAATAGTTGTTAATGGTAAACGTGTTGAAATATACTATATCGAGAAGTAAATGAGCACAAACGTTTAAATTTCATAATTATTAGAGTTTACAAGTATATATTTTTTGGTATGCACCCTATCCTGATTTAAACGGCATTTTTGAATTCCCCTATTTGAGAGCTTTCCAAAAATGTATAATTTTGCTATCATCGGTTAAATGTTTCTTTTGTTATAGTCATGTATGTAACACCGATGAATTAGGGCAAGTTCACTGTGTAGCGAATAGGGAAAAAGCCAAGGACAACGCAATCGATTCATGATTACAATTGTTGCACAATAGTTGTCACATTTGTTGAAACAGAATCTTATAGAATATAAAATAATCTATAAAATGAGAGCAAAATCATCTTTGTACCATACAGGAATGAGGAGTTATAGTAAATTGAACATAGAATTGGGAACATTTTCTATATTCCGCATAGAGATTGCACACAGCGCCGCCGCCACCGCCGCCGCCGCCACCGCCACCACCCCTGACTTTCACAACATAATCAATCATATCTCAGCCAAACATTTATAGAAATACCTGATTTATTAACACAGTGTAGCTAGATAAATAGGCTTTCACATGACACCTCAACCATAGCTCTACCACATTTAGTTGTTGAGTTAATAGAGAGAGATGGATGATTCGTCACCAAAAATGCAACGCCACCACCCTTTTTGGGTGGTGAGTTCAAAACACATGGCCTAATACCCGTGATTCCAAAGCTATAAAAGGGCAACCCATCTGTCCATTTCAATAGCGTCTTTCCACTCAATAGACAAGAGATAAAGCAATCGATTCACAAATGACGGTCATTTGAATGGAAAGTGATGGCACATTGGCATACGCTATAACTAATTTTAGGGAATTCAGTTTTGTTTTGCTTAATTAGGGTACTTAGCACATGTTTTTAATTTACCAACAGCGGTATTCATATCGGGGAGAACAAATACTACACGACTACATGAATCGCATACTCCAACACGATAGGGGTAATGGAAATTATGTTAATGAGCTACCTTTTCCTCTACCACAACCCATCCGTCCATTTCAATAGCGTCTTTCCACTCAATAGACAGAGATAAAGCAATCGATTCACAAATGACGGTCATTTGAATGGAAAGTGATGGCACATTGGCATACGCTATAACTAATTCAATTGTAGGGACTACAGTTTTGTTTTGCTTAATTAGGGTACTTAGCACATGTTTTTAATTTACCAACAGCGGTATTCATATCGGGGAGAACAAATACTACACGACTACATGAATCGCATGCTCCAACACGATAGGGGTAACGGAAATTATGTTAATGAGCTACCTTTTCCTCTACCACTGGTTATTTCATTGCATATGAAAGTGCAGTAGATGTTTCAAGATGTTTCAAAAAGCCCATTATGACCCCCGGGGACGATAGGATTTGACAAGGTTCAGTCTTATGTGTTTTATTTATTTATTGAGGGTAAAATACTTCAGTGTCCAACACTGCTTTCCAAGTAGGCACTCATTTTATGCATACAATAAACAGATTATTTACAAAGAAGAAAAGAAATGGTACGTACACATAATATAAAATAATATAATACCATATACTAAATAATAATAATTTAGTTCGAAGTAGTGATACATGACTTAAATTGACTAAGTTACATATTTCTCAACTCCATACGTATTTTTGGTGAAACATTGTTCTAAATCTAAAGAGAAGAAGCTCTGGCATGAAATGTACGCTTACCAGAATTGCTATTAGATTTGGGAATCAATATAGAGTATTTGATGTATGATTTCTTGTTTTAAGTATGACTATTGTACAAAATTAAATTGGCATGATAAATAATTTGGACTGATATTTTTTAAACATTTGAATACAATGGTAAAAGTATTTGATTTGTCCACCTTTCATTTAGTTTTCCCACTAAAGTCATCATATCATTAATAATGTGTTCTAATATCAGCAGATAATATTGTTCTGGCTTAACGATTATGGAAAATCTGCAGTTTAGTTTGGTACGCCTGAGAAAAGTTAGACCATGAGGCATTACAATAGCATTTGATAACATCAAAAGAGTACCAATGTGGGAGAAAATTCTTTTAACACATCTAATTTTATACCAATTCCGTTGAGATATTATTAGATAAATAATCTGCATGTGATGACCATGACATATTCTTATCAAATTTTACACCAAGATATTTGAATTCATTTACCATTTCAATAATTAAATTCTTGTAGGAGAGGGTAACATGTGACTAAATCTATTTCATAATGTATAATGTAAGTGGTACACTGAAAAATAATTTGGTGTCATTTTGACACTAAAACAAGCGTCAAAAAATGGGTCCTCAGTTGGCCACCTAAAGGTGTCAAATTGACACCATTATGGGTGTAAAATATGACACCTTAGGGTGTCATATTCATTTTGACACCTTTGGGTGGTTACAAATGGGGTGTAATATTGACTCTCTTTAAGTGTCATATTGAGTTTGACACCCTAAAGGTGTCAAATTGACACCATTATGGGTGTCAAATTGACACCTTTGGGTGTCATATTCATTTTGACACCTTTGGGTGGTTACCTGAGGACCCATTTTCGAAAAATGTCATTACACCCCAAATGGGGTGTAATATTGACTCTCTTAAGAGTCATATTGAGATAGCACATGTTTAGGAGCCGTTTTCTCGTCGCCATTTTGTGTTTGCATGTTACGAGCCGGTAAGACTGGTAAGTACCGATCTGCTCCATTTCCAGACATTTTTGATAATAATTATGATACAATTAGCGTAATGTAAGACGTCCGTATGAAAAAGATGACCACTGAGCCAGATAAATCGGGCTACATGTATGTAATGTTGCACATATCATCGTATGCATGCATGACGAACACACACATAGTACTGTAGGTCCATGCACTGACACAGTCCAACAAAATGCTAGTCTCTGACTATGAAATTGTAATTCATTCCATCAGTTAGTTGGCGCAATATTAAACAACATGAACAAGGCTTACATTACGCTAATTGTATCATAATTATTATCAAAAATGTCTGGAAATGGAGCAGATCGGTACTTACCAGTCTTACCGGCTCGTAACATGCAAACAAAATGGCGACGAGAAAACGCATGCGTTGATATGTTGATAGACGCCCAAATTGGTGTCAGAATTACACCAATTGGTGTCAGAATTACACCAATTTGGTGTCAGAATTACACCAATTGGTGTCAGAATTACACCCGTTGGTGTCAGAATTACACCAATTGGTGTCAGAATTACACCAATTGGTGTCAAAATGACACCAATTGGTGTCATGCTGCTTCGACACCTCTAAAAACCGTGAGCTTTCCCGCCAACTATTGACGCCCTTGGAGTTATTTCAATTAATCTGACACCAGTTTTGGTGTAAATCACTACATGATCACTGAAAGGTGTCCGTCGGACACTTAACGGTGTCAACGTAATTATGTGCAAACCCATATCATTGACGATTACACCAATTGTGGAGTCAAAATAACGCCTTTGTAAGTGTCATTTACAGTTGACTCCGAGAAGGCGTCGCTGTGACACCAATTTATTTTTCAGTGTACCAAAAATCATTACTTTAGCTTTGTTAACGTTTAGTGTTAGCTTGATAGCTTCCAACCAGTTTGCTACAAGATTCAAATTTGTAGTTAGGTCATTTGAGAGATTTTCAGGGTTTTTGGCTCTACATAATAAATAAAATACAGCATTCGGTAGACAATTTACAAATATAATAAAAAGTAATGGTCCTAATATAGAGCCTTGCGGTACACCAATATTTATGTGCTCTAAATCTGAAAGGCTACAGTTAACATGACTTAGGTATGATTTAAACCACAAAAGTTCTTTACCTTTAACTCCATAACTTTTTTAGTTTATCAATCAGTATTTCATGATTGACAGTATCGAATGCTTTCTTTTACCCCTGTAGCATAACCATTATCCATATCATATTATTTGTAGCATAACCATTATCCATATTATTTAGAATAACATCTTGGAATTCAGGAAGAGCTGTGGTCGTTGAATGATTAGTACGAAAACCGGACTGAGCATAGAGAGAATATTTGTACTTAGTAACATATTTATATAATTGATCATGAACAGCTCTTTCAATAATCTTAGATACAATTGGTAATACTGAAATTTGTCTATCAATCAAGCACTGTATCACGGCCAGTTTCAGCTCTTCTGAGATTTCAGCTACTGCAAATTCAAACATTATGAGACAATATAATACTGAGATGATGTCATTTTAGGCATGAGTATCGCCAGTATTTCTTAGCTTCCAACATCTGATTGCTACCTGATTTATAAATAGGTGTTACCTTACATTTTTTCCAATCAAAAACGGAACTTATTAATGATATATTGCAACTTATAAGAAAGCGATTCAGAAATATATGGTCCAGCCAATTTAAGGAATCTGACACTAAATTGATCTAATCCAGCTGATTTATCATTACTCATTTTGCGAATTTGATTGATTACAAATTCTGGTGAAATTTCATAAAATGTGACAATTACATATTAGCACTATCATCACTACCTGAACATGAATTATTACAAGGACAATTCAGTTTTATTTTATTGTGAAATTTCTCACCAAGTTTGAAGCTGTGTCCTCTGAGCTAGGTATTCCATCATGTGTATTAACAATATTAGGCACAGGTGAAGATTTATTTGGAATATTTTCTATACTAACCTTCCAGAAGTTTTTACTCATATTGTTAGTAACTGCTTGATTACAGTAATTCTTTTTAAGATGAAACTTCAGATTGTTGACTTTATTTCTTAAAGCCCTTGCCTTATCCCAGTAGATTTGTTCATTAGTCTTATGAGCCTTAGCGTAATATATGTGTGCAATATAAAGCACTAAATCCCTGCGACAGCGTATAGCATTACCCCGAAGTGACCCGAACGACTTTGGATAGCTACAGCCAGCATACTTCCATCACCAGACAAAGCGATAGCTCTAGGAACACCTTCTTTGCACTGTGCTATACATCCCACCAATCTGCCTGTTGGCAAGCTGTACTGCTCTATTACACCGGAACCATCTTCCGGTTGATTACCAATCAGTAAACAGTCAGTCTGTTTATCATAACAGATTGGACGATTCTCCGTGAATCTTGTACCTCCAATCCAATGAATGAACTGATGCTGAAGACTGAGTATCCCTGCTGATCATCTGACTCTATGTCAAACACACCCACATAGCCACGCGAATCAGTAATGGAAACATGTGTGTTGTTGATAGCAGTGATGCACTCTGGATTGATACTTGCGCTGCTAGTAGAAATTGTTTTGATCAGTTTACCTTCGGGTGTCAGCAACATAAGGGTAAGCCCCCCTCTACTCCCTACAATAATCCTACAATCTGCTGTAGTAGTGATACAATATGTACTTGTGTACTCATATGCTACTATAGGTGCAGTAAATAACACTCTATGATGCTTCCCAGATGGTGAATATGAATGGATGAGGCACCCTTGGGCTACCAAGATCCTCTCATCTGGTGCAATGGTAGTGTAACAGGGATCCGTACCAAATCTTTCGCTCAAATCCAGCACTGTTTCTATTGTGTAACCACTTTCACTAGACTTTTTATGAAAAATGGTGACCATGTGCTTATTACTTATTGCAAGGATCTTACCCGTTCTATTTAATGCTATGTTCTGTAAAGGTTCTGGAAAAACATCTGGTAATTTTGCAGACAAATGTATCTTCCGTATCACATCTTTGGTGCTCTTCTTCTTTTGAACAACTTGCTGAACTTTCTTTTGAACAACTTGCTGGACAGAGGCCTGTCCATGCACTTGCACAAGCTCTCCCAGTTTTACTGACAACTGTTCTGCTCTCTTGAATTTAAGATCGCCCGGTGTATATTGAACAAGTTCTTTGTTTATCGACTGTCCCTCCAAAGCTTTCAAGTTACCTGCTAATGCCTTGTGCAAGATTACAAAGCTATAACTCGATGTATCTCTTACGATTGCCTCAGTGTCAGTGACTGCCCTGCGTAAACCATGTGCTTGTTTCTGCAATGATAACTTCTGTCTATTGCAGTCCTTTAATTTTAGGTCTCGTAATTTTTCTAATTCAGTCTTCAGAGCATTACCTTCTTTGTTAGCGTTTGCTACCACTAGTTCTACTGCCTTATCAATTCTATCAACTTCTTTGTTGACGTATGACAGAATCATCTGTTCGGTTTCGCATAGTTCTTGAGATTTCTTCTCACAAACCTCAGCCTCGTTTGCGAGTCTGTTCATGGCAGCATCAATTTTCTTCACACGCTCACCGTATATTGTTTTAACATCTTTAAGTTGATGTTCAGGACGTTCATGATGAAGTAAAACACACACGCGGCAGGCGAGAACGTCACACGTGATACAGTACAAATGCAATTTTTCGCCATCGTGGTCAGAGCAAACAGACACTGTCTTATCATGTTCACTCTGTGTGGAAGATACATGACTTAGATGCTTCTTTTCTTCCAAGTGTTTCTGGTGCTTCTCAGCAAGGTTGCGCATACTAAGATTGGTTCTCAAAGCAGCCACTCCTTGTTTCGACACCCTGGTTATCTTATGACATAGAGGGCAATCGATTGCCCTGCCCTTCACAAGACGATTAAGGCATAATTCACATATCACATGCGGACATCTCAAGTCCTTCGGTGTGTGTGGATCAACAAAAAGCTCAAAGCACACACTGCAAGTCAACTCCTCTTCGATACTAGCAGCATAAGCAGTCGCCATACTTGCACACCAGGAAGTAGTTCAAAGCTGCTGCTGGTTAAAATAACATATGGTGTGTTCAGCCTGGTAATTACTTTGAGACAAGCTTTAGTCATTTTTCAGCATAGTTTGATTTCCAAAATTGCATTTGGTCTGTATACCAATCCATGACTTAAATCTGGCCTATTGATTCATCAATGAACTATTTTGTATTACACAAAATCAATCCAGAATGGCAGGTGTTTTCCTGGCGATACCTCAACCATTTATAGCACTATACACACAGGAACAGCATGCATCATTAGTCAGTGTACAGTTAACCAAATGCACCATTAAAGAGACCTTTTTTGTCATACTTCAATGAGCAGGGTCAAGGGCAAAATTAATATAAACCACACGTTGGTACCTATATGAACTCAGTACGGACATACCAAGTGTATTGAATGAAACTACATGTAGGACTCTATTATTGAATAAAAATATGACTCTTTTGAACTTGAATCTGTTGCTCAACCGTAACGAACATCTTGAAGCCCAGTCAAATCTATTTGTTACCCTTGTTTAAGTTATTGATCACACAATGCTACCAACACTACAATGTACGGCTAAGCTGTGAACTTGGGCTATCTTTTACTCTTGGGCCTGTGCAACCCATATCGGGTGCTACGGCCTGCCAAAAAGTGGGCTATGAATGCATTTTCCATAATAGGCTCAACGAAAATTTTGGAGGACATTTCTGTTACACTCGGTCAGAAACATGTGTATCTTGATTGTGTGTATACAGCTAGCAGGTTTCTGATTTTAAAAAATTATAAAAAGGAGTGAAATAAAAAGACCAAATGTATCAAGCTCATCTTGAGCACAAAACCTTAAAAGAATAAGGTTGGTTCCCAGATACCAAATGACAGAGTGCGCCTTTAAGGGGGACTCAAAGAAGTCACTTTTTGAATTTTGTGAGGGCTTAATTATTGAACTATGACTCAAAAGTGTATACTTGGAAAGGAAATGGTTCAGAGAAGCCACATTTGGCATCAATGTTAACAACAAATGTGGATTTTCTTTCATAAAAATATTAGATTAGTTTCAAATGAGAAATTTGAAACTAAAAAAACATGTGTATATTCTTGATTGTGTGTATGCAGATAAACAGTATTCTTAACAATCCAATGACCAACTTAACAATTAAATGACCAAATTAACAATTCAATGACCAATTAACAATCCAATGACCAAATTAACAATTCGATGACCAATTAACAATTCAATGACCAAATTAACAATTCAATGACCAAATTAACAATGCAATGACCAAATTAACAATTCAATGACCAAATTGACAATTCAATGACCAACTTAATAATTCCATTCTCTGCCTCTATTGGATTTTTTACTGATTAAAATGGTCCTGTGGCCACAGTTTATTAATGGATCATAGCGCATACATTACATATCAATTTGGGCCTAAATATCGACAATTAAAACACATCACACCAAACATGTTTTCAGTTTGTTTTTTTCTATAAGAATTATTTATTATTTACATTTGTCAAAAATGTGATATAATAACTCATTCAAAGACATTGATATTACATAACGATTATTACAACATTCAACTTAAACAGTATCCAATCTGATCAACCAATATGGGTAATACTAAACAATACACAGAGTCACAGACACGTCAGTTTTACAACACACTTTTGTACATGGGTCAGGGAACTATGCTTAGGTTAAATGAGGACACAATTTATGCAGCTTAATGAATAAAAAGTAACGTTTTTGCACACATTTAAAAAAAGCATTGGCAATTTCAAATGGCAGAATTGGGGTAGAATAATCTCATATTCCTAAATTCTTTCAGTTTGTACGTGATGTGCTATAAGGGTCAACGGACAGGAAGTGTTTGTACAAAGGTGCTTGACACTTTCCACACGGCTAGCGTTTGCAGATGACATTACAAAATGTCACAAAATGTTTCAAAAATGTCAACATTATTGAATTCAATTACCATATTTGGAATCAACATGAGAAATGCATTAATATAAGGCAACAGTTCCATTTGTACGCGATAAAAATTGCGAGAATGTTCCGCGACCCGATGAGTTTTTTATCAGGCCCCGATGAGATTTTTATCGCAAACAGTTGCGAGTAGCAAAGGATTATTTATCGCGAAGCGTATTACCGCTTGTTTAAATATAACGAAAGATAAGTGGTCGGTATGTAAATAGAGCTTCGGGTTATTTATTCTAGTTGTAAGGTACAAATTCAGCATTTCATGTTTTTATTTTAGAGATAATGTTATTGATTATGGATGTTTAACGTAAATTGTATTATCCTCGTGTATTTGCTAAACAATGTCCCGCTCTATCTGCTAAACATACCCCAGGGATTAGCAGAGGCCTCGTATCGGGCCCCGATGGCTATTTTATCGGGGCCTGATGACTATTTTATCGCGAATCAACTTGAAAAACATCGCGTCCAAAACATATCAGGCCCCGATACAGTCGCGATAAATTTATCGCGTACAAATGGAACTGTTCCCTAAGAACAACAATTCCTAGTATTGGTTCAGTAATCCTTGAGATAGACCTTAAAAGTTGGAAAAGGTCTCTGAGAAATCGGTTTTGTTATTTACAAACTATAGCAGCGTGGAAAGTATTAAAATGGGTGTATATTACAGCTCTTCCCCACCATTGCATATACTATATATAATAATTATAATGACCCCTACTTGTTAACTCATTTTATATGAAATTGCACAGGTAATCTCAATTTTTGCAATTTCACATCACAGCTGAATTTTTTGATTAGGCCATTGTTCTACGGGTTCGAGCAAAGGGTTCGAGCAAACCATATTTGTCCCATATTTTTCAATTTATTGTTTTTGTCTTTGCTTTGTTCAACATTTTAAACAATCTTGAAAATAATTGTTGAGGTTTTCTTAAAATATATATTGAAAAATGTTGAATCTTTTGAGAAATATGGAACATTTTAAGTTGGACAATTTATAAAAGTTACCACATGTTCCCCTCGCCCCCAACTCCCTCCCCCCCCCCCCCCCAAAAAAAAAAATGCCGGTTCGTTAGACTGTAAATTCACAATTCACGTATCACATGTAGACATCTCAGCTTTTTTCCTTTTCTCATCATTGTTTTAGATATAAACAAAAACTTTTGAAATTAATTCACATAGTAATTCATATGTGGTTTGTCCACTGTAAACTCTAAGAAAAAGAGAGGTTCTTTAATCACCCTATATTATATAGGATGCTTCGTGGAAAAATTAAAAAATTATATGATATTACGAGGGTCGTTCAATAAATAATGAAAGTGATCATGGTATGGGATGCATGAGTGATTCTATTGAGAGATAATGTGATCAATACAAAGTATGAACCTTTGTCTTTCAGTCAATACACTTTTGGATTGTTAGATACCTTTGGTTATGTAACGTCATTAACATATTAAACACAATAGGTTTCAGACACTGACTGAAATCTGTCAATTATTTGGCTGGATATGTAATATGTTGAATATGGGTTGATTGATACATTTGCGTATATCTCGGCAATGCAAGCATAAAAACAGATAAAACTTGGCACATAGTTAGAACACACATTTATCTCTGTTTAACACTTTTTTTAGATCTAAATTCCTTAATACAAACCAAGAAGGGACCATCTCAAATACGCTTTTATTTAGCAAAATCCGCAATAATATACCTTAGAAAACAACAAAGGATAAAGAACAATGGAGGGATTATAATTTAGTAAATTGTTGTGGGATGTAAAGCAATAATAGTGGGGATTTCAAGAGGAGCTGTTCATAAAATTTCCTCAAACCATTGAAATTATGTGACGATTACTTTAACAATACATATCTAGTAGCTCTGAAGATAACAGTACGAGAGGTTGTGGCAGCCATCTTTGATTGATACATTCATGTATATCTTCATTTTGACTATTACAATATTTATACACATTGATTTAAGCATTTTTCATTATTTCTGATTAAAATTTAAAGGCGCAGTAAGCTTTTATCTGGTAAATTTCATGATTTTAGCCATTTTTGGCCCAGTTCAAAATGATCTGCCGTCTGCGCATGCGCATATTTTCTGCAGGTTTCATGCGAATAAGTTCAGATATTTAGCTAGCTATTATATGGAATCTCCAAAACTAGTTAAAGGTAGATGACCCGATCACATTTTCGTAACACAGAATTATTTCAAACATACGGAGATTTTCATATCATATGAAAGCTCGTATTTTTCTCATCATCATACTGAAATTTGACGGCCTAAATCGGTATAATTACGGGGAAATCAATGAAATAACGTCGAATTACCGCGAATGGTGGTAACCACCGATATAGTTTGTGTACTACTCAATGGGTACAGTTCACAGCATCTTGTGCGTCTAAAATAAGAACCATTAGAGCTATGCAACTCAAACTTTGGAACACGACTTTTTTAAGGATGACCTTTCATGTAGAATAGAAAACTTCAAGTTGAAAATCGGAACATCTACCTTTAATTGCTAGGATTTTAATTGCTAGGATTGCTAAATTGTTTGATTTTCCGCAATATTAGTGATTCACTTACTGGGCATTTTTCAATGAAATTGGCTATTTGAAATACTGATATTTGTATACTTTTTATTCAATTGCCTCGCCTTACTTTTTCCTCTTATACTACATATATCAAATTACACAGGGATTAAAATTATGGTCTTTTTTATAGTACTTACGCGAAAGAAATTGGGATTTACCTGTTTCTGGTGTCATGTTATGCAATCTTCTTACCACATGTTTCATACAAACAATTCAAATTTACCGCCAAATAACTGATTTAGCAGTGTCCCAAGTGTACTTACTTTGAGACAATGCTATGACGTCATAATTCACACTTAGAAATCCAAAACTGTATTGTTTGAAAGACAAAGGTTCATACTTTGTATTGATCACATTATCCCTCAATAGTATCACCATCCCATACCATGATCACTTTCATTAGTTATTGAACGACCCTCGTACATTTTAAATGTTGTAGAAAAGAACTTTTTCTATTTGCATAATCAAGAGAGGTTATTTCTATAATCAAGAGAAGGTTCTTTCTAGAATCTTAAAAAAGGTCTCCATACAGCATAGTACAAGAACCATGCATTTCAATTTCTATTTTGAAAGCATTTTTCTTAGAGTGAACAATCAAGAAATTAAAGTTTTACTTCACCCAAGCTTATTAAATGGTCTGAATATTGTGGATATATACATCTATACTACAAGTTGAATGATATCAATTTAGCCCACACACAAACTCATATTACGGGCTAGGTTCAGTGCTGTATGAATAGGTTTATAATAGCCACATGAACACTGACCCCTGGCAGATTAGACTTAACAATTATGACATATTGGGTACATTTGACATATTGGGTACATTATGGTGTTATTACAAACTTGGTTTATAATTCTTTGAATAAGTTCATCTGGATTGTTATTGAACATCTGAGATATGATTTCGTTTTGTACAAATCCTATCAAATGTGAATAAGATACTCACAATTTTAGTTACATTTCACTGCTAAACTAGCAGCTTCGTCAGACTGGCAGATTGGTGTATAATTGTTTATGTATAAAATATTGTTATAATATAAGTACTGAGCCTAATAAAATATACAGAGTTCAGAGGGAGAAAAAAAGTTGTGTCATTGATTAATTTAGTAGCTTCATAGACTTTTCCAGTATACTACCGTATTTCAGTATACAGTAGTAAATATCTTCCAGATGAGGGGAGGAAATAACTTTATCTTAATATGATCACTGGTTCTATTCTTCCCTGTGTCTTTAATCACATCGTAGGTAGTTCATACCCAGAGTAGTGACACAGTTCTCTGGTGCTGTTGTCCAATTGATATTCTTATGTTATTCTCATTATACAATGAAGAAATGATGATCACTATGTGCACTTGTTAAGATGGCACGTTCGATTATATGCTTGGGTAGTTTAAATTCATACTATAACGCATGACATGGGGTTGAGTTGCTTTGACGCTAAAGTCCATTATATCGCAGTGAAACCAATGATATCTTTATAATGATGAAGATATCACGGTTGCCCATGATTGGTCCATTGTGGTTCCTCTGACGTTAAATTATAGGTTCAAATCAATTCCCGATCGGCCAATAATTTAGGAATCTATAGAATTGAAAAATGTTTGTGTTCAAAAGGCGATTGCAATAATACTAAATCCCTGTGACTAAACCGAAACAGCGTATAGCATTACCAAATTACTGTAATTCATAGTTATAGCCAGCATACTTCCATCACCAGACAAAGCAATAGCTCTAGGAAAACCTTTTTTCCACTGTGCTATACATCCCACCAATCTGCCCGTTGGCAAGCTGTATTGCTCTATTACACACGTACCATCATTCGTCTGATTACCAATCAGCAAACAGTCCGTCTTCTTATCATAACAGATTGGATGACGCGGATCCCAGCGTGATCCTGATGACTTGATTTTGAAAATTGAGTATTCCTCATCTAATTCTAAGTCAAACACACCTACATTGCCGTCCCGATCACTAATGGCAACATGTGTGTTGTTGATGGCAGTGATGTACTCTGGATTGATATTGGCGTTGGAAATAGAAATTGTTTTGATCAGTTTACCATCAGGTGTTCGCAACTGAACGATATGCAACTTAGGTACCACTACAACAATTTTGCCATCATCAGTAGAAGTGAATATGAATGATGATTTTTCGTCTATGGCAAGTGGACGAGGTATACGATGCAACTCCTTTAGATTCTTCCCTGTTACTGAATATGCATGGATATATTCCCCTTTGAATACCAAGAACCTGTCGTCTGGTGCTGTTGCAACGTGAGCTTGTTTTGCATCTTCGGTCAAATTGAGAAGAGTTTGTTGGTAGAAACCATCCTCTTGTTTACGAAAAATGCAGACTTTCTTCTGACCATCACTTGTTACAAGGATAGCTCCCGTTCTATCCAATGCTATGCTCTTTAAAGTATTGCTAAAATGATGTGGTAATGTTGCTGAAACAGCTATCTTCAGTTTCCTATCTTTGGTGCTCTTCTTCTTTCGAACTTGCTGGACAGATGCCTGTCCACCCACTTGCGCTATTTCTCCCAGTTTTACTGACAACTGTTCTGCTCTCTTGAATGTAAGCTCGCTCTGTGTAAATGGAACAAGTTCTTCGTTTCTCGACTGTCCCTCCAAAGCATTCAATCTATCTGTTATTGCCTTGTTCAGGATTAAAAAATTATGACTAGATGTATCTCTCACGATTGACTTAGTGTCGGTGACTACCCTGCGTAATTCATGCGCTTGTTTCTGCAATGTCAACTTCTGTCTATTGCAGTCCTTTAACTTTATGTCTTGTGTTTGTTCGAGTTCAGTCTTCAGAGCATTACCTTCTTTATAAGCATTTGTCACCACTAATTCCACTGCCTTATCAATTTCATCAACTTCTTTCTTGATGGATGACAGGTATTTCTGTTCTGTTTCGCATAGGTCTTGAGATTTTGTCTCACAAAGCGCAGCCTCGTTTGCGAGTCTGTTTATGGCAGCGTCCATTATCTTGACACGCTCATCGTATACTGTCTTAACATCTTTAGTTTGGTGTTCAGGACTTTCGTGATGAAGTAATGCACACACGCGGCAGGCGAGAACATCACATGTGACACAGTATAAATGCAATTGTTCGTCATTGTGGTCAGAGCATGCAGGAACCGTCCCATCATGTCTACTCTGTGTGGAAGATAAATTACTCTGCCGCTTCTTTTCATCCAAATGTTTCTGGTGCGTCACAGCAAGGTTGCAAATAACAAGGTTGGTTCTCAAAGCAGCCACTCCTTCTTTAGACACCCTGGTTATCGTATGACATAGGGGGCAATCGATAGCCCTATCCTTCACAAGACGATTAAGGCATAATTCACATATCACATGTGGACATCCCAAGTCCTTCGGTGTGTGTGGATCAACAAAAAGCTCAAAACACACACTGCAAGTCAACTCCTCTTCGATACTAGCAGCGTAAGACGTCGCCATACTGCACACAAGGAAATAGTTCTACCGGTGCTACTGCTGGTTAAAATTACAGCCTGGTGATTTACTTGAAACAGATTTGAGTTATTTTCCAGCACAAGGTTGATTTCCAAAGTTGCTTTTGATCTGTAGGTCAATTCATAACACAGTGAATTACATTTGAGCAATTGATACAATTGATCTATTTGTTCCCGAATTCAATTAAATCCAAGCTGACAGGTATTGCGTGATCACTGTACTGCCAACCCCTACTATAATACACATGAATGGCATACACTTTAATAGCAGTGATAGTTTACTTCCGTTTTAATTACAAACGCCCTTGTCGTGTCATACTTCCGTATAGTAAAGTCGTGCCAACTACACGAATAATCATACTAGTGGCACCTTTGGATCAACTCTATACAGGGTGTTCCTGAATTATTTATTGTTTAACAAAAGTATAAAAATATAAAAACAACAGCGTATCTTAACCCTAACCCCGGTTTAGGGTTTTTGACCGGGATCACAATTTTCGAGGAAAACACACCTACTAAATCTCCGGGAACCTGCCGGGATCCCTCCGTTCTCAAGCACCACGTCCCACCCACTAAGCCACGGCACTCAGCTACACATTCGTGCAGTATACACTGCGCTCACTATATCGGCTCGGTTGACTACGTCATCGATAACCGGCGGCGCATGCGCTTGGAGAGGGACTTAGGATTAGCATTTTTTGGCATTCGGGGGGGGGGGGGGGGGGGGGCGTTAGGGTTAATGTTACATATTCAATCTGTAGCCAGCAGTCTCACAGCTACGCTGAAATATAAAATAGCGCCGTTATATAGAACGGTGTCAGTAGACTGACAATTTCAGCTGAATACGATGGTGTGTGCCAATAAAAATAGCTAATGCCCACCAACAAAGTGTGTAAGAGGGTTTATTTTGATAATACCTCCTACACAGTAACCTTGAGCCGAGTTAAATTAAAGACTAATAATAAAACTCAGGATGCAGAAGTGTTGTAGTCGAACTTATATTTATTTAGTTGAAAATCATAACGTTATTGGTCATGTCAAATAAATAATACAGCAGAACATAATAGTCGAAGGTGTGGAGTCGTCAAAAGCAAGAGTCGAGAGAGATATATATAATCCCGCATGGGCCTTTTATCTCTCGTAGCTCGAGAGGGGGGTGTTGACATTGCTCAATTGTGATACCCCTGTTCGTACGTGATTGTACGTGATTGGCCAATTAATAAATGTATTTAAATAATATGCACGAAACATATTCAGGTGCAAAACACCTGTAAGATTGGATTCTACCACGTAACATGTTACGTAATAGTTTATAATATAAAATTGTAAAGGGGCACTTCTTGCTTCTCACATTAGCCTCTCACAAGTGTTTCCCTGGGACCACAACCCAGGGGGTGGGAGTATTTTTTACCATGTAGGTAAAAAGTATCCGATTGAAGTAAGACTTGTGCCTACATGTAGGTTTTTGGTGTCAATAAAATGAAATTTGTTCTTTTAAAAATTCAAAATGGCTGCCATGGGGGTCAAAATTCAAAATAGCCACCAAAATGATGTAATTTCATATAATGTATCTTCCTCTCGAGTTTCAACATTTTAACATCAGTGTATTGACTAATATGTCTATTGAGGCAACAAGTTTAAAAAAGGTCAATTTCAAATTTCAAAGTGGCCGCCATTTCAAAATGGCCACTAAATAAATAAATAACTTTATAATAAGATGATTAGACAGTAATGAATTCAAGTAAAACTAGTTTCTACATCTAGATTTTGGAGAGTCAGATCAGTAAGTTAAAAAATGTCATTTTAAAATCCAAATTTATTGTCTATTTTCTTGTTTCAGATTTGATTTAAACTAATAAGTTTGGAAACTACAAGCGTGTTCAGAAGATATGCACAACAAATATGCAAATGAGGTTCATCCTCTGCATATATTTGCGCTCAAATTCGTACGCCGGATGACAGACAGATAGAAAAAGAGAATAAATCTAATACAAGTACTTCTCAGGAGTACATAGTCTCATACGGATACATAATAATAGGCTAGACAAAAACTTAGTAATAGAGAGATCGTGTTTGTTGTATTATAAACACAACACCAAAAGTAAGTCCCCCTCTCAAAATGTCGTCATAACATCGTAAGGTAAAACATGTTACTAATAAAACTAAGTTAGAAATAATACTATGAATGTTTCCTTAGTGTTGTTTGAAAATGAAAGATGTCCATGACTTCATGGCTGAATGAGCTCAAATGGAAGACAAAAACTGCCCTTCTCAAAAGTCACAACTCACTGTGCTAATATCTGAGCCAAGAAGGGGATTTACATGGCTGAATGATCATGAATTGATTACACATTACAGTAATATTCGCTCAATCACGGGTGTTTTTTCATTAGTAAGAAGCAATTCATAAAATTTTGTGACTTTGGAGAAGGGCAGTTTTTGTCTTCCATTTGAGTTCATTCAGCCATGAAGTCATGGACATCTTTCATTTTCAAACAACACTTAGGAAACAGTCATAGGATTATTTATAACTAAGTTTTATTTGTAAATTTTTTAACCTTACGATGTTATGACAACATTTTGAGAGGGGGACTTACTTTTGGTGTTGTGTTTAGTTTATTCAGTTCCAAATTGGCGAGAAATATTCGGTTTTTATCAATCCGTGCGCAAAAGTAATCCAAGCGTACGCTCGCGATGATGGTCGCACGCATTCGCTTTTGGTCTCACGCACGTGTCACGCACATGGTGCACAGTGCGATTTTGCCTTCATGCGCACCTTGTGTATTCATTCGCTGCTGTGATGTGGAGGCTTCACCAATTTGGAACTGATCGAACTATAGTAGCTATCATTTTAGAGGGAACATAAAAGTGTTTAAAATATGGGTTGGATCCATTAAAACCTGATAAATGACCTCCTAATTAGGATTAATTGGAATGTCAAGATTACGTGACCAATTGACATGCATCTTTATTCAAGAAATACTTAATTGACTTTAGTGTTTCCATCAAAATGGCTGCTAATCCAATATCTTCAAATTAAGGGATAATTGTCACTTTTGAACTGGACCTACGACCATTGAAATGATAATAACTCCGCTTCCGCAACATCGTATCTCAACAATCGAGGTGTCAAAATACGCAAGAAAACTATGCACTAGTGGTATTTGCTTCGATTAATCCATACCCTTTCGGGCTGTTAATTATTGGCTCATTTGTAAGTGTCTCGATACTTTTTGTGATGAGTTTATATATATTTTATCTGACAGGTGTATGTGCCAACAATTCGAACATTCTACTTATCGAACTGAAACAATTTCTGTATCATGATTCATCCATGTTTGGTCCACTTCACCCTGCAAATTCCTTTACAAACATACAACATAGTGCAAAACAGGCGTGTTAGCAATAGGTCAAGCTTCTCATGTAGGATCTTGAAAAAATACAATCAAATGCTTCATACAAATGTCCCCATAAGGCGACAAAAAAAGAAACCCTGTTCTACGGGCCCGATCGACCCATTATTTTAGAAATTGGTGAAAAAAATGTTCTCGTGCAAATGAATACCGACCCAAATTTAAAAAAAAAAAAATTCAAAATACGGCAAGATTTTTACAGATTTGTTTGATTTTTACGGTCATTTTCAAAGGAAAGAAAGGTAAAACAAAAGGTAAAAACTAAGTACAAATTTGCGCCAACTATGATGCGCCAAAATGGTTATATATTGAAACTGTTCCCCATATACATGCACTTTAGATAATACAATGACACCTACTTTTTTAACTCATTTTATTTGAGATAGCCTTGAAAACTTAAACTAGTCAGACAAAGGCTGGACTAACTTTAAACTAGTCGAGCAGGTTAGTCAAGCCTGCTGGACTAGCTCTAACTAGTCAAGCAGGTTAGTTAAGCCTGCTGGATAGGTTATGGCCGATTTGACTAGCTTAAGGTTAGTCCGGCTCAGCCTGACTAGCTTGATTTGTTCTGCTGGACTAGTCTGTGGCTGGACTAGCTTATTAGACAAGCTGGTTTGACTAGCTTTAGGTTAATCAAGTTGGCTGGACTAGCTTTAGGTTAGTCAAGGCACTGAGATAAAAAAAAAAATGAGCACCATCTGGACTAGCTTTAAGTTAGTCAGGCTGACCAATTTAGGTTTTCAGTGTGCACAGGTAATCTAAATTTGGGCAATCTCGCATCACAGCTGAAGTGTGTGATTAGGCCATTGTTATACGGGTGCGAGCAACCCATATTTGTCCCATTTTTTATTTTCGTCTTTGTGTTTTGTGATTCAACATTTTAAACAATTTTGAGAATATGGAACATTTTGAAATTATTTGAACAAGTTGGACATTTTGAAAAGTTACCATAACCACATTTTTCTCCCCCTCCCCCAACCCCAAAAAACAAATGCCTGACTTATCAACTGGTTCGTTAGCCTGTAGATTCACAATTCACATATCACATGTGGACATCTCGGTTTTTTCCTTTTGTCATTATCGTTACAGATATAAACAAACGCTTTGCAAATTAATCCACATAGAAATTCATCTGTGGTATGTCCACCATACACTCTAAGAAAAAGTAAGGTTCTAAATACATATAGAATGCTTCATGGAGAAACAAAAAGTTATATGATATTACATTTTAAATGTTGTAGAAAATAACTTTTATTATTTGCATAATCAAGAGAGGTTCTTTCTATAATCAAGAGAAGTTCCTTTCTAGAATCTTAAAAAAGGTCTCCATACAGCATAGTACAAGAACCATGCATTTCATTTTCTATTTTGAAAGCATTCTTCTTAGAGTGTACAATCAAGAAATTAAAGTTTTACTTCACCCGAGCTTATAATAATATGGTGGATATATACATCTATACTACAAGTCGAATGATATCACTCATTTTCAATGCAATTGTATTAAAAATAATAATTTGTGAATTTAGCCCACACACAAACTTGTATTGCGTGCTAGGCTCAGTGCTGTATGAATAGGTTTATAATAGCCACATGAACACTTACAATTATGGCATATTGGATACATTATGGTGTTATAACAAACTTGGTGTATACATGTACTTGTTTATGTTTAAGATAATATCATAAATAAGTACAGGGCCTAATAAAATATACAGAGTTCAGAGGAAAAGAAGAGTTGTGTTATTGATCATTTTAGTAGATTCATAGACTTTGGTCAGTGTACCATTTCAGTATAGTAAATATCTTCCAAACGGGCTTCCAAATGAAGGGGAGGCAGTAACTTGACATCTTAATCTGATCACTGTGGTTGAATCACTTCTATGCTTCCCTGTGTCTTGAATCAATCACATCGCAGGTAGTTCATAATACCCAGAGTAGTAACACAGTTCTCTGGTGCTGTTGTCCAATTAATATTCTTATGTTATTCTCATTATACAAAGAAGAATAGATGATCACTATGTGCACTTGTTAAGATGGCACGTTCGGTTATATGCTTGGGTAGTTTAGATTATAGCGCATGACATTTGGGGTGAGTTGCTTCGACGCTAAAGTCCATTATATCGCAGTGAAACCAATGATATCTATCTGTATAATATGATGTCCATTGTGGTTCCTCTGACGTTAAATGGGATATGTCCAAATCACTACCGATCGGCCGATAATTTAGGAGTCTATAGGATTGAAATGTTTGTGTTCAAAAGAGGATTATGTGCAATACTTAATCCCTGTGACTAAACGGAAACAGCGTATAGCATTACCAAATTACTGTAATTCATAGTTACAGCCAGCGTACTGCCATCACCAGACAAAGCAATAGCTATAGGAACACCTTCTTTGTACTGTGCTATGCATCCCACAAATCTGCCTGTTGGAAAGCTGTATTGCTCGATTACACCCTTACCATCTTTCGTCCGATTACCAATCAGCAAACAGTCAGTCTTCTTATCATAACAGATTGGATGACGATGATCCCAGCGTGATCCTGATGACTTGATTTTGAAGATTGAGTATTCCTCATCCGATTCTAAGCCAAACACACCCACATTGCCTTGCAAATCACTAATGGCAACATGTGCTTTGTTTATAGCAGTTATGTATTCTGGATTGATACTGGCGTTGGAAATAGAAATTGTTTTGATTAGTTTACCATATTTAGGTGTTCGCAACTGAAGGATATGCATGTTAGGTACCACTACAACAATTTTGCCATCATCAGTAGTAGTGAATATGAATGATGATTTTTCGTCTATGTCTTGAGGACGAGGTATACGATACACCTCCTTTAGATTATTCCCTGTTGTTGAATATGCATGGATATATTCCCCTTTGAATACCAAGAACCTGTCGTCTGGTGCTGTTGCAACGTGAGCTTGTTTTGCATCTTCGGTCAAATTGAGAAGAGTTTGTTGGTAGAAACCATCCTCTTGTTTACGAAAAATGCAGACTTTCTTCTGACCATCACTTGTTACAAGGATAGCTCCCGTTCTATCCAATGCTATGCTCTTTAAAGTATTGCTAAAATGATGTGGTAATTTTGCTAAAACAGCTATCTTTAGTATCCTATCTTTGGTGCTCTTCTTCTTTCGAACTTGCTGGACAGATGCCTGTCCACCCACTTGCGCTATTTCTCCCAGTTTTACTGACAACTGTTCTGCTCTCTTGAATGTAAGCTCGCTCTGTGTAAATTGAATAAGTTCTTCGTTTCTCGACTGTCCCTCCAAAGTATTCAATCTATCTGTTATTGCCTTGTGCAGGATTACAAAGTTATGACTCGATGTATCCCTTACAATTGACTTAGTGTCGGTGACTACCCTGCGTAATTCATGCGCTTGTTTCTGCAATGTCAACTTCTGTCTATTGCAGTCCTTTAACTTTATGTCTTGTGTTTTTTCGAGTTCAGTCTTCAGAGCACTACCTTCTTTATAAGCGTTTGCCACCATTAATTCCACTGCCTTATCAATTTCATCAACCTCCTTCTTGATGGATGACAGATATTTATGTTCTGTTTCGCATAGGTCTTGAGATTTCTTCTCACAAAGCGCAGCCTCGTTTGCAAATCTGTTAATGGCAGCATCCATTTTCTTGACACGCTCATCGTATACTGTCTTAACATCTTTAGTTTGGTGTTCAGAACTTTCGTGATGAAGTAAAGCACACACGCGGCAGGCGAGAACATCACATGTGACACAGTATAAATGCAATTGTTCGTCATTGTGGTCAGAGCATTCAGGAACCGTCCCATCATGTCTACTCTGTGTGGAAGATAAATTACTCTGCCGCTTCTTTTCATCCAAATGTTTCTGGTGCTTCTCAGCAAGGTTGCAAATAACAAGGTTGGTTCTCAAAGCAGTCACTGCGTCTTTCGACACCCTGGTTATCGTGTGACATAGAGGGCAACACAGTCTTTCTCAAGACGATTAAGGCACAATAAACATATTACATGCGGACATCCCAAGTCTTTTGGTGTGTGTGGATCAACAAAAAGCTCAAAACACACACTGCAAGTTAACTCCTCTTCGATACTAGCAGCGTAAGCAGTCGCCATACTGCACACAAGGAAATAGTTCTACTGGTGCTGGTTAATATTACAGCCTGGTGAATTTCTTGAAACAGATTTTAGTTATTTTCCAGCACAAGGTTGATTTCCAAAGTTGCATTTCCTCTGTAGTTCAATTCATAACACGTTGTATTAAATTTAAACAACTGATTCATCAATGATCTATTTTGTTCCCAAATTCAATTCAAACTTACTGGCAGGTATTGCATAATCACTGTACTGCCATAGCCCCTATTATAATACACATGAATGGCATACACTTAGCAATATGCTAGTTTACTTCCGTTTTACTTACTTACTTTTGTTTTAATTTCAAAAAGATTTCAATACAAAACATTTTAAAAATGCAATAAAATTGCATAACATTCAAAAATCGACCGGGTTGACCGGACCAGTAGAACATGCCTCCCCCCCCCCCCCCCACCAATGCAATGATGTAACTGCACAGAGGCGATGATGTGGGATATAGCATATTGTGTACTTCAGGATATTGTGTACTTCAGGTCCCAGGAAACCGACAATCATCAAACATACCGTAGAATATGGTGCATCATTATAGTGACAATGAGATACTGTATTCTACCGTGTAATTAATGCACATCTAGGACATATAGTACACCGTACCTGTCAATTTTATTGTCATCTGTTTTACAAATTTCACTGGCTTTTATAATTTAAAATTAAAAACAAAGAAATAAAATAACATAACAAAACTATCTATCCAAACGTAACCAAATTAAAATAAAATGGTTATTTACATAAAACTTAAGTAAGTAAGTAATAATATCTGATTTTTTTTCTTCAAATTTGTACACGTATTTCTTTCTCTCTATAAGGGACACACCATTAGACTTCAAGGGGGGTAGGAAATTGGGGTCAGGTTTAATTTTTTTCTCTTTCGCCGCCAAAGGCGGCATGTTTTTGGTGTTTGGTGTTTGGTGTTTGGTGTTTTTGGTGTTTGGTGTTTTTTGCTGCAGAGGCGGCAGAGGCGGCGAAGTTTTCTTTTAACAATTTATTCCTTTATATTGAGTTGGTTGGGCAATTAAGGTGTTTGTTTTTTTGCTCATCAGTGGGTGAAGTTGTTTTTTTGTCCTGGTAGTGGGTAAAGTTTCTTTTTTTACAAAAACTTCATTAATCTATCTTGATTGTTTTAACTCATAATGGAAATCTGATTCCAATTAAGAAATTTCTTAACGTATTTGCTTTCATTTTCATCATAAAGCATTCTTTAGTGTTCTGTTCACTTGTGTACAGTTGCGATCATAGCAGGAAACATGGAATTCTAAACGGGTACAATCACTCAGAAAATAAGTTGTCGGAGTCTGGTTTATTTCAACGTATTTCAACAGTGAATATGAAGCAATTACGAATCGTATGGCTCTGTAACAATTACAAGATATTTTAGTTGTATGGTTATTTGACAAAATAAATGCATTTCTAGGAGTATGAGAATGTCGGGTTTACGATGTTCATGTTCAATGCTGGTGTACAAATCAGAATTATTTATTGACTTTTGATATGTACATGTATGTGCAATAGTACTACTCCCCAGGACTAAACCGAAGCATAGTATAATTTGACCTTTTCGTCGATAGCTATAGCCAGCATACTTCCATCACCAGACAAAGCAATAGCAAGTGGAACACCTTCTTCGCACTGTGCTATGCATCCCACCAATCTGCCTGTTGGCAAGCTGTATTGATCTATTACACCCTGATGGTAACCATGATAACTATAATAACCATTACCAATCAGCAAACAGTCAGTCTTCTTATCATAACAGATCGGATGACAGATGAGTTGCGAGATTTTAAAGGGAGAGGGTGATCGTTGTGGAATCTCGGTTGGAATGATCCTGAATTTTGAGTATTCTTCATTTGACTCTAAGTCAAAGACACCAACATTGTGTTGCGAATCAGTAATGGCAACATGTGTGTTATTGATGGCAGTGATACAATTTGGATTGATGTTGGCAGTAGAAATGGTTTTGATTAGTTTACCATCAGGTGTTAACAACTTAAGGAATGGCTTGCTAGGTGTCCCTGCAACAATTCTGCCATCATCAGTAGTAGTAAATTTGATTTCTTTCGCTACAGAGTCATGTGGTCCGACATGAGTAGGTATACGATGTAACTCCCATAGATTCTTCCCTGTTGCTGAATATACATGGATGAACCAACCTTGGCATACCAAGAACCTGTCATCTGGTGCCATCGCAACGTGAGTATGGTGATTTGTATGTTCACTTAATTTCAGAAACGTTTCTCGGTAGTCACCACCCTCCTGTTTGCGGAAAATGCAGACTTTATCCCCGCCATCGCTTGTTACAAAGATATCAGCCGTTCTATTTAACGCTACGCTGTTTGAGGATGTCTCAGTTTGAACAGATGTTAATGCTGCAGAAAAACGTATCATATCCTTGTTGATTTTCTTCTTTCGAACAAGTTGCTGTACAGAGGCCTGTCCACCCACTCGTACTAGTTCTCCCAGCTCGACTGACAACTGTTCTGCTCTCTTGAATTTAAGCTCGCCCGGTGTATATTGAACAAGTTCTTTATTTCTCGACTGTCCCTCCAAAGCATTCAATTTATCCGTTAATGCCTTGTGCAGGATTACAAAGTTATGACTCGATGTCTCTCTCTCGATTGACTTGGTGTCGGTGACTGCCCTGCGTAAGTCATGCGCTTGTTTCTGCAATATTAACTTCTGTCTATTGCAGTCCTTTAATTTTAGGTCTCGTAATTTTTCTAGTCTAGTCTTCAGAGCACTACCTTCTTCATAAGCGTTTGTCACCACTAATTCCACTGCCTTATCAATTTCATCAACTTCCTTCTTGATGGATGACAGATATTTCTGTTCGGTTTCGCATAGTTCTTGAGATTTCTTCTCACAAAGCGCAGCCTCGTTTGCGAGTCTGTTCATGACAGCGTCCATTTTCGTCACACGCTCATCGTATACTGTTTTCACATCTTGAATTTGGTGTTCAGGACTTCCATGATGAAGTGAAACACACGCGCGGCAGGCGAGAACATCACACGCGATACAGTATAAATGCAATTGTTCGGCATTGTGGTCAGAGCATACTGAAACTGTCCCATTATGTATATTCTGTGTGGAAGATAAATGACTCTGTCTCCTCTTTTCGTCCACATGTTTCTGATGCTTCTCAGCAAGGTTGCGCATACCAAGATTGGTTCTCAGAGCAGCCACTCCGTGTTTCGGCATCCTGGTTATCTTATGACATAGAGGGCAATCGATTGATCTGTCCTTCACAAGACGATTAAGGCATAATTCACATATCACATGCGGACATCTCAAGTCCTTTGGTGTGTGTGGATCAACAAAAAGCTCCAAGCACACACTACAAGTCAACTCCTCTTCGATACTAGCAACGTAAGCAGTCGCCATACTGCACACAAGGAAATAGTTTAACTGGTGCTGGTTACAATTAGAGCCTGGTGATTTTCTTGAAACAGATTTGAGTTATTTTCCAGCACAAGGTTGATTTCCAAAGTTGCTTTTGATCTGTGTGCCAATTCATAACACAGTGAATTAAATTTGAGCAATTGATTCATCAATGATCTATTTTGTTCCCAAATTCAATTCAATCCAGACTGACAGATATTGCATGGTCATTATTCTGCCATTTTCCCCAATATTATAATACCATTCACATCAATGGTGCACACTTAGCAGTATGCTAGATGATTACTTCCGTTATGGCTTATCAAAATGTGCCCACGACCTTGTCGTGTCATACTTCCAAGTAAAGCGAACCAAACGGATGATCACACTGCCACCTTTGGACTACTACCTTTGGACTTCTACTGTGTTAAAGAAAAGTATAAAAATACAAAAACAACAGTGTATTTTAATGTATTAAATACATTCAATCTGTAATCAGGAGACTAACAGTCACGCTGAAATGGAAAATGGTGTTCAAGTTATATAGAACGGTGTCCATGGTGTCAACAGACGGAGATCTTCTACTGAATATATATAAAATAGCTAGTGCCCAAGATTATATATATCAACATTAATTCATGAATATCGACAATATGGTTCGACTAATTTTGTTCTGCGTAGTTTGACACCTCGATTGTTGAGATACGATGTTGCGGAGCGGCGTTATTGTCATTTCAATGGTCGTAGGTCCAGTTTCAAAAGTGACAATCATCCCATTAGAACAACTCCATCAAACCTGACACAACATTGACAAGGCTACGGCGTATCCGTCAAAACAATTGCAAACCTGCTTCTATAGGGATGATTGTCACTTTTGAAACTGGACCTACGACCATTGAAATGACAATAACTCCGCTCCCGCAACATCGTATCTCAACAATCGAGGTGCCAAAATACGCAGAACAAAAGTATGCACTTGGTATTTGCTACGATTAATCCATTGGCTCATTTGTAAGTGTCTCGATACTTTTTGTGATGAGTTTATGTATATTTCTCTGACAGGTGTATGTGCCAACAATTCCAACATTCTACTTATCGAACTGAAACAATTTTCTGTATCATGATTCATCCATGTTTGGTCCACTACACCCTGCAAATTCCTTTACAAACTTACAACATAGTGCAATACAGGCGTGTTAGCATAGGTCAAGCTTCTCATGTAGGATCTTGAAAAAATACAAGCAAATGCTTCATAAAAAATGTCCCCAATAGGCGACAAAAAAGGAAACCCTGTTCTACGGGCCCAATCGACCCCTTATTTTAGAAATTGGTGAACAAAAATGTTCTCATAAAAATAAATACCGACCCCCCCCCCCCAAAAAAAAAAAAAAATTGGCTTGTCAAAATACGGCAAGATTTTTACAGATTTGTTTGATTTGTACGGTCATTTTCAAAGGTAAAAAACGGTAAAACAAAAGGTAAAACATTCCTGACCGACCGACCCATCCTGAGAGGGCCATTTGCCCGTACAACGGGTTTCCTTTGTTCGTCGCCTTAATGCGTATGATAATAAGTTAAAGGCATATTATGTGATCTTTTCCAGAGAGCGCCCTCTATTCATTATTTTTTTTAGAAAGTAGATTTTCTTGCAGATTTACATTTCCGATCATAAATCATACATACATTCCAAGTTACAGAGCGATACGATTCCTAATTACCTCAAAATCATGGTTTTAGAGTGAATTTAGAGTGAAAAATATAAACTGTCGGAATTCCGACAGTTTATTTTCACTCTAAAACCATGATTTTGAAGTAATTAAGAATCGTATCGCCCTGTAACTTGGAATGTATGCATGATTTATGATCAGAAATGTAAGTCTGCAAGAAAATCTGCTTTCTATTTTTTTTTTCGATGTTGAGGGCGTTCCCTGGAAAGATCACATAATATACCTTTAATGGTAATCAATGTACTGGCAAAATGAAGTAATTTTGCTTATTAATTCAAAAGCATTTACTTACAAGATATTGCTCACTTTTATTTATAAACAGTAATGCAATTGCTGGTTTTCTTTTATTCGGCTTTATCATAAAATTGTTAACGTATATCACACTAAATAGCCAGGGATACTATTAACTTTGGGATAGGAAAGTCGTATACTAACGTACGTAGCGAAAACGGTCCTTTTGAATAAATTATGATAATCGTCTGGAATGCGTCGGTGACCGGCGTTTAACGCGTTTAACAATGTTTAACCAGGTTTAACTGCATTAAACGGCATGTTAGTCAGCATAGGTTTGGGGGCGCTGTAGATTTAAACAGACGACGGTGGCCACGCGAAATTTAAATTTTGAATTCGTAGTGAATATTACACGTAATCGCGAATTTTAAACCGATCATTTTGACAAATACATCATAATTAGAAGGATTTTTATCGTTAACCGGGCGATGACTGTTAAAAATAATTCAAAATGGTGCACTCCCGTTGCCAAATTGGGTCGTCTGAGAGACGCGTGGCCAGCGTTGCGTCGTCTGCTACAATCACGTCTGCAATCACGCCTGATCGGTATAGCGCCACCAATTCTATGCTGACTAAGTTCAATTTAAAAGTGGACCCGATCGGCAAGCTCAGTGGCATACCCCTGAAATAGCTACATGTATCATGGGTAATTCTTATTCAGACATTGTTTTATGTACCAATTTATGATTATACCATATATTGTGCACTTATTTTGTATGGATATTTCTTATTTATATTCGTAAATCGGACATGGTGCATGGTGTATTTATAACGACATTAATGTTGTCTTGTTTCTCTCAGCTATTGAAAATTTTAAACCAGACACGGTGTAGGATTTTAACCAGATACCGAATAAGTTGAAATATGTATTTCATCTCATTTGATTAAGTGTGAGATAGGCTTTTACCACGGGTATTCATACTAAAGGTTAAGAGTTTAACGGGTTTGCCGTCGGACAAGTTTAACCCCCTGGGCACTACCGGCTTATCTTACAGTGGATCTGATAGGTGTATTCCAAGGTACACTCATTTGAATAGCCAATTAAAATGCAGCTTGTAAAATATTTCACTCCAATCTTTATCAGGGATACAATTATTCTAACACTGTCTCTGATTGGCGCAATAAATGATGTATCTATCTTTCTGACCAATCGGCCGGTAGTTCTCAGGGGGTTTTAAAAACTGTCGAGCTTTATATTATATAATATCTCATTATTGTGAATACAGGCAATCAACTTCAACAGTATCTGCATCAACCAAGCTGGGTAATAAGAAACAATACCCAGAAACGTAATGGGTCAGTTTACGATGTACTATTGTATATGGGTCAGGGAACTATGCTCAGGTTATGAGGATATGACTATCAAATATGGAGTGATTTCTATCGCAGTTCAATAAATAAATGAAGTAATACTTTTACAGCTCAATGAATAAAAGTAATATTTGTGCACACATTTAAAAAGATGCAGAATAATCTGAGATTCCTAAATGCTTTCAGTTTGTACCCGATGTATAAAGTTGCGTCAACTACGATGCGCCAAAATGGTTGTGTATTGAAACTGTTCCCCATATACATGCACTTTAGATAATACAATGACACCTATTTTTTTAACTCATTTTATTTGAGATGTAATCTAAATTTTTGCAATCTCGCATCACAGCTGAATTGTGTAATTAGGCCATTGTTATACGGGTGCGAGCAACCCATATTTCCCCATTTTTTATTTTTGTCTTTGTGTTTTGTGATTCAACATATTAAACAATTTTGAGAAATATGGAAAATTTTGAAATTATTTGAACAAGTTGGAAAATTTTGAAAAGTTACCATTACCACATTTTCTCCCTCTCCCCAACCCCAACGCATGTATATAGATATCTCTGGTATTTTTCCTTTGTCATCATCCCTGCTGCTGAATATGTATGGAGGTACTTCCCTTTAGAAACCAAGAACATGTCATATGGTGCTATTGCAACATGAATATGTTTTGTATCTTCGCTCAAATTCAAAAAGGTTTGTTGGTATAGCAATATCCTCTTGTTAACGAAAAAGCGGACTTTATCCAAACCATTTCTTGTTACAAGAATATCTCCCGCCGTTCTATCCAATGCTATGCTCTGTATTAAAGTATTGAGACAATGATCGTGTTGATATGGTAACTTTGCAGAAACATTCTTCAGTATCTTATCTTTGGTGATCTTCTTCTTTCGAGCTCTCTGGATACAGGTCAATCCACCCACTTGCGCTATTTCTCCCAGTTTCAATCTATCTGTTATTGCCTTGTGCAGGATAAGAAATTATGACTCGTTGTATATCTCACGATGTACTTAATGTCAGTGACTGCCTTGCGTTAGTCATGCGCTTGTTTCTGCAAAATGTCAACTTTTGTCCATTGCAGTCCTTTAACTTTAAGTCTCATATTCTTTTTAGCTCAGTCTTCAGATCGTCACCTTCTTTATAAGCGTTTGTCACCACTAATTCCACTGCCTTATCAATTTCGACTTCAACTTCCTGCTTGATGGGTGACAGAAATGTTCACCGTATAATATTGTTTTAATATCTTAAATTTGGTGATCAGGACCGTCGTGATGAAGTAAAACACATACGCGGCAGGCAAGAGCATAAAATGTGATACAGTATAAAACCAATTTTTCGTCATCGTGGTAAGAGCATACAGGAACCACACTGTGTGACAGATCAATGACTCTGATATCTTCTTTTCACCCAAATGTATCTGGTGCTTCACAGCAAGGTTGCGCATACCAAGATTGGTTCTTAATGCGGCCACGGTAGCCACCCCATCTTTCGACGCTCTGGTTATCTTGTGACATACTGACATAGGGCAATCAATTGCACTGTCCTGCACAGGGCGATTACGATGAAGTAAAACAGAGTGTCTTTCGACACCTTGCTTATCGTGTGACATAGAGGGCAATCAATTCCACTGTCCTGCACAAGACGATTAAGACAAAGTAAGCAAAAGTATCTTTCGACACCCTGGTTATCATGTGACATAGAGGGCAATCGATTGCACTGTCCTTCACAAGGCGATTAAGGCATAATTCACATATCACATGCGGACATCTCAGGTCCTTTGGTGTGTGTGGATCAACAAAAAGCTCAAAACACACACTGCAAGTCAACTCCTCTTCCATACTAGCAGCGTAAACAGTCGCCATATTGCACACAAGGAAATAGTTCAACTTGTGCTGGTTAAAATTACTATGGTGTGTTCAGCAGTTCAGCCTGGTAATTCCTTTGAGACAAACTTTAGTTATTTTCCAGCATAGTTTGATTACCAAGGTTGCATTTGGTTTGAATATCATATACCAATCCTTTACAGCATGCTAAATTAAATCTGCCCAATTGATTCATCAATGATATATTTTGTATCACACAAAATCAATCCAAATTGACAGGTATTGCATGATTATTATCATTTCTACTACCATTTCCTGCACTATACACAGGATATCGTATAATATCAAGTTATTACTTCCGTTTACAGTCGACCTTTCGTGAATGTACCAAATCCCTAATCATACTTCAATGAGCAAGGTCATGGCAACATAAACCTCGTCCACACTTGGCAACTTTGGATGCACTCAATAGGATTATGTTTCTTTTGAAATTTGAATATAATGTAAAGTTGCTCAACCGTGACGAATATGGTGGTATCTTAAAGCGCAATTAATTCTGTTGCTGTCCTGGAAATATGATAACAATCCATCAAAGAAAAAGAACAACGTTTGTGTATAGCAATCACATTATCTGTCTATATTGGAACTACACAGTTAAAGTAGCAACAAAATTATGTTTACAATTGGAAGATTATGTACCCTCAAATATCATATTTCTATATTACAGGATTCAAAATTAAAAAACACGCACAAAACACAGAAATTTGATGAAAACAACTTAATGTATGTAATCTTGTCAAATTTTAGTTTAAACTTCAGTCAACTAAATTGGTGCAGTCAACCTATCGATTTTGAAATCGGGCACATTCCCCCCACATGCATTACGGGTTAGGGGGGGCTGGGGTACCGCGCCATTTTGCAATATTTTGCGAAATCGATCGTGGTTATCACGTGATACGTATCGTGGAAAATAATGTACACTGTTTTAACGAAATGCACTGTGGGATTGTGTTACCAGCCTAAAATTATAGAGGTCGCAAACTTGCTTATATTGAGCCTAGCTATAACAAGCTAAAAGTGACATCTCTAAATGTATTACCAAAGTGTGAAATTGTTGGACACACTGGTAAAATGGTTTTACAACAAGTTTTGCTATCATATTATCAAACTGAACTCAAGTTAAATCACTCTATATCGAGCAATAATATAATTGTTTACGCATTTTAATTGTTTAGACAAAGTTAAATAAATCAAGGATACATTTATGATAGATAAATAAATAAAAAGAAAACTATAAACGCATGGGCGGCATTTATAATTGATAAAAATTGACATAACAATGATGTTACATTAATATACCATCAAGTTTAAAAAATAGAAAAATAATGGGAAAATTCGAACCCGTGATTTCCGATTGCTACGACATGGCCAACCTACGCACGCCACAGAGATTTACGACTGTAATTGTGATAGTTTTATTATTTAACTATGTCCATTTATTTATAACGAACGGATTTTTATTGTGCCATTTTTGCCAAATGTGTGTGTTGCTCTCGCACAAAATGTGTTTGTAATTTGATTATAATTCTTATTTTTAAAAGAACGGTAATTTTTTTTGACATTTTCGAGAAAAAAATGGCGTAACCCTGATACGGTAAACGCCAGCAGTGTGGTGTCCGCGTGGGCAAGCATACAGATGATGCTAAGCAAATCCAGCATATAAAACAAAAAGTGCTCCTAATGGGACTCGAACCCACAACCTCTCGCTCCTCAAGCGACTATTTTTCCACTAGACTAACCGTGCTAATTGAAAAAATTTAACGCAAATAATTTATTTATATCATGGGTCATGGGTTAATGCACTGTGTTAAATTCTACAATCCCGGCCGCCACTCTGTTCAAAGGCACAAAAAAGTTGACTTGTTTTATGCTTTTTTTGCAATCCTGAGGTGTGCAGTTCGATTTTCTTTCTCGAATTGTTTAGAAAACCATCCATTTTAGAACATCTGAAATTTAAAATGAACTGCACACCTGGGAAAGTATGATGCCAAGGGCATATTTTTTGCACGTAAATCCAATACAAGAGTTCTGAAATTCGACAAAAATATGACGTCATAACCATTGCTTCGGGACAAAATGGCGCAGTACCCCACCCCCCCCCCCCCCCCCCCCCACCCCTCCCCCTAATTACGGGTTAATGTTATTCCTATACTTATACGTACTGCCCTCTTTGGTAGAGAATCAGTAAATATCAGCGGTAATAATAGCCGATGAGGGCTATATATGTACTGTGCGTGTAACCAGACGACGCTGGACATAGGCGTATTCACGAGTATTCAGGTTAAAATATGCGAACGAGGTTACGTGATCAAGTGAATGGGACGACCGCTTAACAACGGTTTAAATTCAAAAAATAGCATTTACAATTCGGATGAAAAGCCATCCCGAACGGTTTTGGATTGGAAAATTTTTCTTCTAACCTATGATGAATTTTATGTGGTCATATAATCAAAATCCATTGTTACATTGAAACCAACGAAAATTCAAAATTAACGGCCGTTCGTAGCCACCGTCGTCTGCGTGTAACGCTATAGGGAACTTCCAATTTTGTTTGGTGGCTATTTTATGAATGAATAAAGAATACTTCATCCATGAAAGTAAACAATTCTTAGAAGAGTGGGATACAGGCTACCGGCTGGCGTAATTTGTGGATACAAATAGATTTGCAATGAAAGACAGTGAGCAGGAGAACAGCGATGACATGCTAAGTAAGTGAAACTTCGTACTTTCAGGCTAAATATCTCAAAGAGAGTAGTTTTAATTACAGAACAAGTTGTGGTAGCTGATAAAATGTGCTCTAAGCTTTTCATTCGAATCAAATCTGTGGTATTTACTAGCCTAACAATGTGTTAAAAATATACAACAAGGTATACCTTTTGAGTTGACCTTAGGCGTGAAAAGGTAGGTTGATGTACAGCCAAAAATTTCGCACAGTCCAAAAAAACCCAGCACATTCAACAAATAATGGCACAAATGGTTTTAAACAGTTATCTCTATAACATTTTCATTCAATTATAAAAACCAGGCGAAAAATGGTCATTTTTAAATAGTTATAACGCCAATAAACACTTCATCCGGAGAGTAGGGCGGTGGCACAAACAATTCTGTCGGGGGCGGGGGGGGGGGGGCAACTGCTCCCCCGGCACCCCCCCCCCCCCCCCCCCCGAGCTACGCCACTGGTGTTAGGGGGTTAAGGCGGGGGTTAAGGTTAAGGGCTGAAGGTTAAGGGTGTTAAGGGGATCACAAAATAATAAGAGGTCAGGGATTTTTGGGGTTAAGGTTTGGGGTAAGGGGGTTGAAGTTAGGGGGTTAAGGGAAAGGGTTAGGGTGTTTAAGGTTCAGGGGGGTCAAGGAATCAAAAAAATTATAGGTCATCCGCGGTCAAAGGTCATTGGAGGTCATTCGAGGTCAAAGGTCCACAAAAGGTTTTATCGTGCAATGAACACCGAGGAACATGTCAGAAATTATTAGAGGTCATCTGAGTTCAAAGGTCATCCAAGGGTCAAATCGTAAAGGTTTCCCAATTTAACCCTTGTTGACCATCGACCTTCGATGACCTCTAATAACATTTTCCCTCTATAATTAAATCTTGACCCTGACCACCCTTGACCCCTTTACTCACCTTGACCCCCTTGACTCACCTGACTCCCTTGACTCACCTTGACTTCCTTGACTCACCTTGACTCCCTTGACTCACTTTGACTCACCTTGACTCACTTTGACTCCCCTTGATCTCCCTTGACTCCCCTTGACTCACATTGACTCACCTGACTCCCTTGACTCACTTTAACTCACGTTGACTCACTTTGACTCACCTTGACTCACCTTGACTCACCTTGACTCACCTGACTCACCTGACTCCCTTGACTCACCTTGACTCCCTTGACTCACCTTGACTCCCTTGACTCACTTTGACTCACCTTGACTCACTTTGACTCACCTTGACTCACTTGATCCCCCTTGACTTTCCTTAACCCCGTAACTCCCATTGACACACCCTTGACTCCCCTTGATTCCCTTGAAACATAATGTCAATCTTAACACTTTTAAGTGTTAACCCTTTCCACGCACGCGGCAGGCAGCTGCAGACGACATTCCAAAATTGCACAAAATATTTCAAAATGTCAAAATTGTTGAATTACATTACCATATTTGAAATCACAATGAGAAATGCATTGAAATAAGTACACACATGCCTAGTATTGGTCCAGTAATCCTTGAGATAGACCCTGAAATTTGGGAAATGTTTCTGAAAATTCTGTTTTGTATATGGTAAAACAAATAGCCGCGTGGAAAGTGTTAACATCGACATCATTTTATTTTAATAATTTTATAATTAAAATTATAATAAACATTCCATTGAAATGGAATGGGGCGGTCAAAAGGAAATGGCGTTATGAGGCAAATAGAAAGAGCCAAAATAGCAGCATTGGTAAATACGGCTTGTAGTTGCTAACGTTAAGTTTCTTAAGTGGCATTACTGGACAGCAATATAAATTACAGCTAAAATAAACATTTTTTTAATTGTGACAAAACAAAATCCGAGGAACAAGATTTTGTTGATATATTGGGCCAAAAAAGAAATTGAAAAAATTAACAAATATTTTCTGAGAAACAAGATTTATTTTTAAATAATGGCCCAAAAAACTTATGGAAAAACAACAACAAATATTTTCCGAGAAACAAGATTTTTTTTATAATGGCGCAAAAATAATATTGAAAAAACACACAAATATTTTGCGAGTAACAATCTTTTTTTTATAATGGCTCTAGAGTTCATTATCCATTGTTGTTAACGAAGGAACATATACATAATTCCTGTAAAGGGATGCGCGACGGGACGATAAACAACTCTTATTTTTTCACTTGGCCTAACTAAATGTATTTAAATAATAATAATTATAACATGGTTCGAGTTTGATGTACTATTATAATATGTTTAAATCGTGTGGAATACAATCATACAGAACACAAAACATCGTATCATTGTCATTTATACATTTTTGTAAAAGGGATTGATAATCTGTCATTCCATTCACAGTGTAATTTAAGTTAACCGATTAAAATGCAATTAAAGGTAGATGACCCGATCACATTCCGATTTTCAACTTGAATTTTTCTATTCTACATGAAAGGTCATCCTTAAAAAAGTCGTGTTCCAAAGTTTGAGTTGCATAGCTCTAATGGTTCTTATTTTAGACGCACAATATGTTGTGAACTGTACCATTGGCGGAGCCAGGGGGGCCTGGGGGGCACGTGCCCCCCGGGTCCCTGGCACCAAAAAAAAAAAAAAAAGGAGAAGAAGAAGAAGAAAAAGAAAGAAAAAGGAGAAAAAGGAAGAAAAAAAGAGAGATAGTAGAGGGTATAGAGTTCTTTTTTGTTCCATAGTAAGTATCCATGCCCCCACCCATTATTTTGTACGTTCCCGGCACAGATTCCGGCATATCAAGGCAATAATGGCGTAACCAGAGGGTTAAGAAGGGGCCGACCGCTCCTTCTCCCCTGTCCTCCAATTTTGCCATTGTCGTCTCAATTTTGATAAGAGAAATCATAGTTAAATTATGACGTTTAAATACAAACGTTGTATGTGCCTGTGCCCCTTCCCCCCCAAAAAATAAATTCATTCCAAATTAAGAAGATCGTTTGAAGGCAAAATGTACCTCAATCCTAGAAAAACCGGGTAAAATAGCAAAACATTTAATAATAAAAGCAGTGTCATAAAGCCAACATTGATCTCAAGTGTGGCAAATAAGTATAAAGAATCCAGGGGTTTTCGTAAAAAAACAAAAATAAAAACATTTTAATAGAAGCAAAAATGTATCTCAATCTTGGCAAAATTAATGTAAAGAAGTCAATGTTGCGTGGTTGGTATCTCAATCGCGGCACAATTTATGTAAAATAGCCCCCAAAAATCGCGCTCTACGCTCGCATGTGACATGAACGTTAACTTTAATTTTGGAATCTAGTTTTAAGCCAAAATGTATCTCGATCATGACAAAATTAGTTAGTGTTGAGAAGCCAATACTTTGCGTGTTTTACTCATGTGCCTCGAAATATTTGCTTTAGTTTTATAAGCTTGTACCAGCGATAATTGGCAAAATATGTAGAATAGCAAAAAGAATCGCCCCAAACGATAAGACTTTGGACCAGTCATTGTGTGACTTCACTTCTTGTTGTCCGTTTCGGGAGGGCCTGAGGCCGAGGGCCGAGCGGAGGGTGAAAGGTGGGTGGATGTTTTAGAACCTCAAAATATTTGCATTTCTTTTTAGAAGTTTGTTATCAGCAAAAAAGTCCGCATGAACCTTCCAACATTACATTTAGCTTCATAACAAATTAGTATTAAATTTTGTGCGCTACGCGCTAATGTGACTTCAAACATTAACTTAAGCTTTATGAAGGCAAGCCTCAATCATAGCAAACTGTAAAATAGCAGATTTTTCGCGCGCGTAATAATAATAATTTCAAAAATATATGATTTTGATTTGCAGCTTTAGTTTTCTTTTAAATTAAGATTTTGATATTCTTAAAACGTACAAAAAAGAAGATAGAATTACCCAAAAGAACATGTCTTTATTGACAGTAATATGTAGCAGGAGAGCCCTCCTATGGCCTTAAAAACTGCAGTTTGCAGAAAGCCTTTAGTAGTGCCCCCTTAGTCCCACGGGCTTTTCCCCTGGAGCCCACCGGGGCCCGGAAGCGGCTCCTGGATCCCACGCCGATTTGGTCAGTGCCACAGGCCTGGATACAGGGGGGCTCGACTGGCATAGGCCTATATAAAAAGCCAATATTGATCGGAAATAAAGTAATTGCTTTTCAATATAAAATATTAGTCAAAAGTACACACCAAATAGCACCAAATGGGTTCGAAAATTGAAAAAAAGAATCAATTTCTGAGGGAGGGGCACATCACACCTCAGACTCTCCCCCTGTTCGAACTTTTAAACCATCTATGCTTAAATCAAGAATATATTAGTATAATTATGCGCAACTTCTTTCGTGCATTGATAAAAAACAAAATATTTATTAGAAATGAAGGTGGCTGTTTGATAAAATGTTGGTCAAAAGTATACAACAGCACCAAATGAGTTCGAAAATTGAAAAAAATCCAATTCTCAGGGAGGGGGACATCCCCCATCCCCCTCAGACTTCCCCCCCCCCCCCCCTGTTCGAGCTTTTAGACCATTCTATACCTAAATCAAGAATATATCAGTATAGGCTCAACTTCTTTCGTCACGTTCGTGCATTGATAAAAAACAAAATATTTATTGGAAATGAAGGTAGCTTTTCGATAAAATTATGGTCAAAAGTATACACCAGATCGCACCAAATGAGTTCGAAAATTGATAACATTTCCAATTCTGAGGAGGGAACATCCACCCTCCTGTTCGAGCTTTTCAACCATCTATACTTAAATCAATAATATATCAGTATAATGTATAATATGCTCAACTTCTTCGTGCATTGATAAAAAACAAAATATTTATTGGAAATGAAGAGGTGGCTTTTCGATTAATTTTGGTCAAAAGTATACACCAGATCGCACCAAAATGAGTTCCAAAATTGATTTTTTTTCTACTTCTCAGGGGGCACATCCCCCCTCAGACACCCCCCTGTCCGAGCATAGCTCGGAGGACGGTGCTGCGCACCGCATGGATGGTACCTTAGCAATTTAAGTTATTTGGGCACCCTTAAACTCTTCTTGATCAGAGTCTGAGTGCCCCCCGGGTAAAATAATCCTGGCTACGCCTATGTGTACCCATTGAGTTGTACACAAACTATATCGGTGGTTACCACCATTCGCGGTAATTCAAAAGTATACACCAGATCGCACCAAAATGAGTTCCAAAATTGAATTTTTTTTCTACTTATAAGGGGGGCACATCCACCCTCAGACACCCCCCTGTCCGAGCATAGCTCGGAGGACGGTGCTGCGCACCGCATGGATGGTACCTTAGCAATTTAAGTTATTTGGGCACCCTTAAACTCTTCTTGATCAGAGTCTGAGTGCCCCCCGGGTAAAATAATCCTGGCTACGCCTATGTGTACCCATTGAGTTGTACACAAACTATATCGGTGGTTACCACCATTCGCGGTAATTCGACGTTATTTCATCGATTTCTCCGTAATTATACTGATCTAGGCCGTCAAATTTCAGTATGATGATGAGAAAAATACGAGCTTTCATATGATATGAAAATCTCCGTATGTTTGAAATAATTCTGTGTTACGAAAATGTGATCGGGTCATCTACCTTTAAACGACTACCAGTACAGTACTACTTGACAACAATAACTGATTCGTTAATCCTTAACACCGGTGTTTTTGCAGTGTATTCACAGCACTTATAATAGGAAAAGAGTTTCTATTGTCTTGCGGTTATGTTTTAACATGATTCGTGGACATACCATTCAGCAGAGAATATTTATTTTATCTAGCTACATATTAAAGACAAGAAGTAACTGCACGTCCAACCGAGCTTTTGTTTACAGTTTCCAAATGTTGAGAGGATTCCGTCAACATGATTCATAATAAATGTAATGATTATGGAAGTGTTGTGGTCTATCTATCAAATGGTTTATTTATACCATTCCAAAGGTTAAATACAGTATGTTGTGTTGTAAAGTTCATACGTACAGTAGTGTTAAATCCACCAACTTGGAACACTTTGAATTTCGCGCTCTTTTTTTCTCGTAATATGTTGTAGTTCTGGCATGGAATATGGCATTGTCTTGAAAACATCACCAAGTATGAAGAAGTATGCCTACTCTTATAAACAATGATGAAATTGACCAAGTATTTTTCCTGTTTATTTAACGGGATCTGAATATTTTGACTCACCCTGTATATTCTAAACTTATTAGTAACACTAACAGTCCTTGAAGAGGATTCCAATACCTGAAGAGATAGGAAGCAGTCGCTCGGTCTATTGTTATTCGCTATCGATCGTTTTCGCTGTCTACCCCGGCTGAACCAGTTCTTACCGCGAGCGGCGCTGTCGGCGACTCGGCGTCTATATTGCAAATGGCGTCGGTACACGAACGATACATGAAACAACAATCAGTGACAAATCTCATCGGAAATTCAACCATTATAGCCCACCATTTTTACGATTTGATACGGTAAGAATATAAATCATACATTTCTCGACATAAATGTAAGCTTTAAATAAAATGAAAGATTCAATAAAAGTGAAAATTGTTATCGAGAACGATCGTCAACGATGTATTACTTCCGTGTTGTCATGGTTGTACGGACATGACAAAGTTTCAAAATTCGGCAACCTTACGTTTTTGCTTGAAAATCACGAATTAATACCATTTTTCTTCATCAATTTGATGGCTGCTGGTATTTGGATCTACAAAATAACATTGGTAAATCAAATAATCGGTGTTACCTTTGTGGCGCTGATACTTTCGTTTTTTGAACATGATTATGAAAAGTTTCGAAAATAATGTTTAAAATCCATGGAAATGAACAAAATAGACATATTTAACAAAGAAACACATATAATTCATAAATAATGCTGAAATTCTTCTTCAATTCATGCTAAAGTATTATAACTTGCATGCATTTCAATTTCTGTATTGTACTAATAAAGTGTCATAGAGTGGCACTACAATTTACATTTTCAAATGTTTAAACACACTAAGCCTCAATTTTGCCTTTTAATTTGTGGCTTTTTGGTAAAATTTGACAAAATAACCATTTTCTCATGTACCGTTGAGTGCGGCGACTTTAAAAATTGTTCATCAGTTCATGCTAAAGTGTTACAACTTACATGCATTTCAATTTCTGTATTGTACTAATAAAGTGTCATAGAGTGGCACTACAATTAACATTTTCAAATGTTTAAACACACTAAGCCTCAATTTTGCCTTTTAATTTGTGGCTTTTGGGGTAAAATTTGACAAAATAACCATTTTCTCATGTACCGTTGAGTGCGGCGACTTTAAAAATTGTTCATCAGTTCATGCTAAAGTGTTACAACTTACATGCATTTCAATTTCTGTATTGTACTAATAAAGTGTCATAGAGTGGCACTACAATTAACATTTTCAAATGTTTAAACACACTAAGCCTCAATTTTGCCTTTTAATTTGTGGCTTTTGGGGTAAAATTTGACAAAATAACCATTTTCTCATGTACCGTTGAGTGCGGCGACTTTAAAAATTGTTCATCAGTTCATGCTAAAGTGTTACAACTTACATGCATTTCAATTTCTGTATTGTACTAAGAAAGTGTCATAGAGTGGCACTACAATTAACATTTTCAAATGTTTAAACACACTAAGCCTCAATTTTGCCTTTTAATTTGTGGCTTTTGGTAAAATTTGACAAAATAACCATTTTCTCATGTACCGTTGAGTGCGGCGATTTTAAAAAGTGTTCATCAGTTCATGCTAAAGTGTTACAACTTGCATGCATTTCAATTTCTGTATTGTATTAAGCAAGTGTCATAAAGTGGCTTTACAATTTACATTTTTAAATGTTTAAAGACACTAAGCCTCAATTTTGCCTTTTAATTTGTGGCTTTTTGGTAAAAAATTGACAAAATAACCATTTTTTCATGTACGGTTGAGTTTGAAATGATTGTGTAATGTGTATGAATAATAAAATATTTTAATCGGGTGTTTTTTTGTCCAGTTGATACATACATGTATAAAGACAGGTGCTTATAATAAGAAAATAGTATCGTCATAATAGGGTCATTCAAATAATAATAAAGCTATTTTTTGTCAAATTCATAACAAATAATTTCTGAAATAATGGCCAAAAATTGACTATAAATCGCGGTATGTCGTGGCCTATGTCTTGATTCAAATAAATAAAAAAAGAGTTAGTGAAATGGGAAAGATTGTCCTAGCTGTCAATTCCGTTTAATATTTTATTTTCTAATGTACATAAGGGAACTCATCTTTATATAAATTGTAATAGTTATTCTCTAATTTATTGCATTTTGGGGGCAGATCAATGGGTAAAATGTTACGTTTAATTAAGCCTAATATTGAATGATTTGCAGAAGGCCTTAAATACCTTTGTTTTGAATCGCATTACAGTAAATGAATGCTAATAAAAAGTCTCCTGTTTCGTTTCATATTTTACATTATAAAAAAGCAAAAGAATGTATGGTTCATTTTATTCATTAATTTATAGGGGTTTCAGGGGGGGCAGTGGAGGGGAATATGCGAAGCATCATGACAATTTCTGTAAAAATTGCCTAAAATATTGTTGCGTACATTTTGCATACAATTCTATGGTCTATACATTACGTTTGGCAAATAACGTAGATTTAATTAATGAATGAAAGATTTTCTCATTTCAAGGTTCTTCAATTTATTGTATTTGATTTTTTATCAAATCTGTAAAAATATTTTAAAAATATATTTTTTATTTGTTTGGTTTTTAAAATTAATCATTGAACTTGCCAACAAAGATGTTACACAAAAGATAGTGTTCTAAATTACACTTTATATAAAAATATCCATCAATCATCAGTCCTTTTATTTTATTTCTGTTCACTTTATTTAAACTACCTCAAATTAAAACTATTTTGTTTGAATTATTGTAATTATTCAAATTTATAAATAATTAATATTGTTCTAACTTTCTCGTTTATTTTTCATATAGGCCATGGGGAAGAGAAGACGGGGATCACAGAAAATTGGACGCAGACGAAAGCCGAAAACCAACGACGCAACAGCCGAGTCTCCTCAGAATCCTGCTGATCAGGTTTTTCTTGAACATGCCTATTATAGCACTCCAGCAGCCAGCAACATCTCATCACAAGCCAATGCTGTACCATGTCATGATCGCAAAGAAGATAATTGTCAATGTGTGATCCATAAAGACGATGAAATTGAAACGGAGACAATTGAAAATGATGAGCAGTTGCGTGAGTCACCTCAAAGTGTGGATGAAATCACAACTATAGAACATGATGTTGAAAGTGATAATGTTGGTTCTTCCCAAATGAGCGTCTTTGAGAAACTGAAATCTGAACTTGCCCAACACGAGCAGGAATTCAATGATCTGAACTTCAGCGTATTGAAATGTACCAAGAAATTGCATGCAATTCAGTTTTATGAATTTGATGATCGGTTAGCCATCAAATATTGTGTGACAGTTGACTCAAATCTGACAGCAGCAATAAATGTCCATGCAAAACAACTGCCATCCAACCATCCTGCCTATCATTCCCTTTCAACTGTACAAAGTGCTGAGGATGTGTTACAGTTGGTGTCTTCACTTGACAAGTTTTGTGTTTGCGCAGGAAATCCAGAACCAGATTTAGTTTCCAACTTTAATCCATCTTCAAGTGTGAAAGCCTATGTGGAGACCAGTGTTGGAGGACAGTACAACCCAACAGTACGATCTGTATCATGCCCCTTGCTTATTTCAAGCCCTGGAAGGCGATGTGAAGACTGCAAAACATATAGGTCAACACTTCGAAAAACTAAGAATGTAAAAATTGCTGAAAGTGAAAAACCAAAGGATCACAACTCAACAATCCACTCAACAAAACCCAACTGTGCCATGCCTCGGGAAGAACTTGAAATAAAAACAAAGCTGTTGAAATCGGAAAATAAGAGACTTGCATCGGACAACAAGCGTCTCCAAGCCAGGCTTTTGTTACGACAGGAAATTGAGCAAAGTCATGAGTTAAGAGAACACGACAATAATGAAGTAGAAGGACTTGTGAATGAAGCGTCCTCAGAGATAGACAAGCTTTGGCCTGATCCACACTCCTTCCAACGCATCTTTTGGGATGAACAGGTGAAGTACAACAGACTTGCGAGTAAAGCATCGATGAGATGGCATCCCCTTATCATCAAGTGGGCATTGCTGATGAAATCAAAATCATCAAAGGCGTATCAATCGATGCGTGAGCTTGGCTTCATTAATCTACCAAGTGAACGCACGCTATTTGATTACAGCCACTGCGTCCCCAGTAAAATGGGTTTCATTCCAGAAGTTGTGTCGATGCTGGTTGATGAGTGTAAGCAGAAAGGATTGTACGACCATGAATATTCAAAGTATGTGGGAATTCTTCAGGACGAGATCAAGATAACAGACGACCTAGTATATTGCCCAACCACTGGGCAGTTGATTGGATTTGTCGATTTGGATAGCACCAGCAACCAAATTGACCAGTTGGAAAGCAGCCTGCATGACACCGAGCGACAGTTGGCAAACAGTGTATTAGTACTCATGGTAAGGGGGGCTACATCAGACCTCAAGTTTCCCCTTGCTGCATTTGCAACAAATGGCCTGGATGCTGATCAACTGCAAGCAATACTAATGAAAACAGTGTCCATTTTGGAAATCGATTGCGGGTTAAAGTGTTTATTTATCACTTGTGATGGTGCAGGTCAAAACAGAAAGTTTTTTGATCTTAACAAAACAGACGAGTCCGAAGAACCCTGCAACAGCATGCCTAACCCATTCACTGATGATGATCGATCCATCTATTTCATTTCGGACGTACCGCATTTGCTTAAAACCGCTAGGAATTGCTTCGCTAACTCCGGATCACACACAAAATCGCGATTACTTTGGAAGGATGGCAAAGACATCTTGTGGGTTCACATTGTGAATTTATTTGCCCAACACATAGAACCAAATCTGTATGTCAAAAATACAAAACTTACCCGTGCCCATATAGACCTCACTTCATTCAGCAAAATGAAGGTCAATCTTGCTGCCGAGACCTTCAGCAATAGAGTTGCTCATCAACTTGAAGCGGAATACGGTGATGAGAATGTTGAAGAGACGGTCAAGTTAATCCGTCACATGAACCGTTTTTTTGACTGTTTGAATACACGACATTTGTATGAAGGTCATGACAAGCGAGTAGAAGACAAGATGCCATACACTGACAGGGATGATCCTCGATTTGATTATCTCCTTTCAGACTTCTTAGGATATCTCGAAGCGTGGAAAATATCAGTAGAAAACAGGCAAGGGAAATTCACAAGTAAGGAAATAGGTGCTATGCAACTTAGTCAGCAAACCATTGATGGATTGAAAATCAGTATCCGTTCAATTGTGGATTGTGTACGCATTCTGTTGGATGAGGGCGCTCCATTTGTCTTGACAGTAGTCTTCAATCAAGACCTGTTAGAACAACACTTTGGGCACTGCCGACACAAAGGTGGTCTTTGTAATGCCCCAACAGTGGACAATATTCGACACACTATAACAAGTCTACGAGTAATAGGCTCTGCTGCATTGGCTCCATTACGAGGGAACACAACACGATTAAACTGTACACCAGAATATGTTGAAAGTCCTATTCCACGCAAGAAGGCGAGGTCCTCCATATTGTAATGCCGCAGATACATAGCTTACATACATTGTACATGATGTACATTTATTATGAACTCTTTAGGCTAAACCATTTGTCTTTGAAGATGATGATTATCAATGCTCAATATTGTTTAGAATAAATTGTTGTTTTCATTATTTACAGAATAATTATTTAAAAGTTAGTCATAAACCCTATAGGGTAAAGTCGCTATTTTCGGTCACTTGGCAAAAATCGTGTAATTGCATCGGTCGTCGCCATTTTAAAAGCAATACCGGCATCAGCTATGTGTGGGCTTTTTAGCTGTCAGTTTATAACGACGAGGTTATTTTTATTACACGATTTGGGCGAAGTGACCGAAAATAGGCGACTTTACCATACTTATACTATGAGAAATATTGACCAACCCTCAAATATATTTCAAATTTGAGATGTTTTTGTTTTCATTTTTGAATTAATTCTTTCTTTTTTTGGCAATTTTTAAATTAATGTTTAAACATTTTTGAGAATTATCAAAACTTTCCTGCATTATTTTGAAAATTGACCTATAAATTATAATAATTGCCGGACCCGCCGCATTTATAATATTTTTTTACATATTTTTAGCTGCCTTGAGTAAGAGGGTATTTCCATGAACTTTCAATTTATAAAGTTTAAAAGTATAATGCATTTATTATCAGAAGGATATAAAATTAAAAAACTATTTTATCCGACCAATTTTTGTTTAATCTTTGTTTGAAATATTTGAGGGGGCAAAAATCACAAGCCCAACCCTACAACATGTACTTGAGAGGTCTGATTGCCTCGTAGAACAAGTTCTTTCTTTCATCACATTATTGTCAATGTATATTAGTAATTTTATGTGTATTTTGGGCCATGTGCAATATTTTATTTATAAATGTTCAATGTTAATTTTGGATTTTATCAACATCATCAAAATATTTCTGTACAGAATCTTCCTACAAAGTAGGGTAAAGTCGCCAGTTTTCGGTCAGCCCCTATATATTTTCGGTCACTTCGCCCAAATCGTGTAATATAAATGACCTTGTCGTTATAAACTGACAGCTAAAAAACGCTGCATAGTTGATGCCCGGTATTGCTCTAAGATGGCGACGACCGATGCAATTACACTTTTTTGGCTGCGTGACCGAAAATATGCGCTGACCTAAAACTGGCGACTTTACCCTAGGCTATACTTTAATGTCTGGTTTAGGTTTAAAATAGCCTAACTTTTTTTTAGTTTTGTTTTTAAAATTTCCATGAGCATTTTTGTAAATTTCAACAATCTCTCTGAAACTGTTAAAATAATTGTGTAGAAACTACTCATTGGGGGTAACCTTATTTCTTTTAGGAAAGAGGACCGTCCGTAAAACAGGTTTTCATTGTTGCTAATCTGTCTTTGTGTGTTCATAAACAAACACGAACAACCCACACATACATTTTTTGAATGGTTTGAATTTTAGAAAACCTTGTTTTATTTTGGAAACACACACAATGTGTAAGCAATTGACTTACAAAGCAAACGTGCAGGAGGTGACCATTAACCAATAGAACATTTTTTGTTCAGTTTATGTAAATCTTTTTTGAGACTGAAATCATAATTATATTAATTCAATACGACACACAAAGGTAAATAAAGAAGAACAATTTGATACTTTTATAGTTCTAATTCCTCATTAATCTGTTTTCTTTTATTTATATTTACATTCAAGAAAATACTTCAACATATCAGGGGCATGCATGTAAAAATAACTTTATGGATTACATTTTTCAAAAACTCTAAAATGTACCGACTATTAAAACAGTTATGTGTTGCGGACTATACTCTGTTTGGCCATCTCGAGACACTGACGTAACTGAACAGGCGCAGCTTTTACGCACGCGTGTGTATCTTCCGCCTTTCAACGCTCGTGTTTGTACACCAGCGCCGCGAGTATGCGCGCGCGTTATGTGATGCAATTAGTAGAATACGCGGTTACGTCACTGTCTCGAGATGGCCAAACAGAGTATGTACACACTTCATCAGAATGACCTCTTCTGACCTCTGCTTTTATTAGTGCCAAGTATTTTTCTACAAACAACTGATCACCATAACACCCTTAACCGAATCACCTCATGTCAGAATCAGAAGCGGTCACTCTGATGACGTATGTAGACTTGCATTTATGCATAACATTGGACATGAAACATTACGTGTAATTAAAAACATCTTTTGTCTTAAAGCTCTTCAGTTTTTCAAAACCTAATGTGGGATGCTTTTATTCTTCTAAATGTATAAATATAAAATATTGAAATCCTTGTAAAAGTTACCTTTTGTATTTGAAATGATACGACCAATGAAAATCTCAAAATTTGGTGAAACTTTGGGATTTTTTCTTTTTAATTTGTTTTCTAACGCGCACCAATTAACTAACGCGCGCGGGAGCTTTGAGACAAATGATTCGTTTAATATAGCCTAATTGCAAGTATAAATTTATGATTTATTTTTATTCCACTTTACATTTGTCGGAAGATAACCATTCTTTGGTATTTCACAAATATATTTGATACAGTTGATACTCTTCTATTGCTTGCTTGAATAGCATCTTTGGAGTTCCAATTAAATACCTGGAATGATAAAATTGAAGAAGATATTTTTAAATCATTCATTACTTGAAACAATAACAAAATACTTATACATTGTATATCAAATTTTTACCATGGTACATGTAACTATTTAGCGGTCATTTTGATTGTATTAGCTATATAATATATTTAATTTGTTTAACAAATCACTTTAAATGTTTGAATATTGAAATATGTCAGTAATAGTAAAATGTGTATAAATGTGACTGTACGACAATTTATTTTGCCTACTCTCACACATTCACTTTAAATGTTTGAATATTGAAATATGTCAGTAATAGTAAAATGTGTATAAATGTGACTGTTCGACAATTGACAACACAACATTTGTAATTGTGCATTTGAAGTTATTGTTTTCAATAAATAAAAATATATATTTTGTATTCCTGCAAATCTGATGAACTTATTAAAAGAGTTTTGAGAAAATAAAATTGACTTCATGAAGCACTTCATCTAGACCTGCCATAATATTTTTTCATCTCTCTGCGCCCGAAAGTAATTTGAGCGTACTTGCGCTGTGCATTTTATGCCTGTGTCTTTTGGATTAATTTCGCAAATGTTAGAAGGCTTTGTCAATTTGAAACTGATCAAACTATAGACAGCCTATTCATAGGTAAATAAAAATATGAAAAGCATGTACATGTAATTAATAACATGAACAATGAGCAAAATGTAATGAAAGACGTTGCTGCACAGAGGGATGAATGGAGTTGAGCCAATATCAAAAATCTGGATACATAAATCATGATAAGTTTGATAACCATTCTAAACAATTCAATTTCTCTTTAATGATTTGTTTAATAAAAAGACAAAATCAATTACAGTACAGATCGAAATAGAGTGAACAGTGCGATGTCGTTGACATTGCAATGACTTTGAGCTGATAGTCCGCTGACATTGCGCTGAAAGTCCGTTGACATCGCGCTGATATTATGTCCGACTTTTTTGGAGACAGCGCGATGTCAGCGCGACGTGTTTAGAGAGCCACAACTGCGTTGACTGCTGCATGTCTTTCATTATTTACAAACAATTATCCACTTGAAACTTGTCATACAATCGATACATGCGTGAATGGTGGATGAAGTGTGTTGTAATAGTCAATAATCAGTCTGCCGACTAAAATCAATACAGTATTTAGTTTGTAAGTTTTCCTTCAGTTGGGACACGTTCACTCATTGCAATATGTTTTTTGGGTTTTTTTTTACAAGAACCCGCGGCGAACCCGTTATACGACAAGGATTGGGAGTGTTGAAATAAAAACTCGAAAATAAAAATTGTCTTGGGTCCGCAATAAATTATATTTATGTCTGACGGTTTATCAAAAACTTTGCCGCGAGTAGAGAAACTTGTCCAAGTCAGCCTAATATTTACAAATTGCAAGCTATTTTGTTCCTTTTTCTTGATACTCATTTGAACTGTTATCGTTAATTGCTACAAACATGACAAATTTGTTGACTCGATCGATGTTGAATAAATGCCAGTTTCATAATATATATAAGCGGGACAAATATTTATTATAAAAAGGGGGAAGTGATCACCCCGATAGATGACCGGACGCCCAATCATCCCCACCGCCGCCACCTGCCGGGCATCATCGACTTGAATGTTCGCCGAAATGTAACGTGACCTGCGGCAGTGCCGCGCCCGTGTTTACATCAGTAGCCACCGGGCGGTCGGACCTCTGGTCGTAGGCCTACACCGTACCCCGCTATGAACGTTTGGCCACCAGCGCAACACGAGGAAGGTGAACGAAGTAGCAATAAATAATGCAATATTGGTAAGTGAGTTTAAAACTCATGTGTATTTATCGAGTAAACTTGATTGTCGACCGGCCAGCATGCCCCCCCCCCGAAATATCGTTATTGTATCCATTTGGCCACACTTTCTTGACGCCCCCCCCCACCCCCCCCCCCCCCCCCCACCCCCCCCCCCCCCCCCCCCCCCCCCCCCCCCCCCCTGAGTATCTCATTCTTCTGGTTCCTCCTTTCGGCAAGTGTAAATGGAAAGAAGAACCGGGAGATGAACAAAAGTTGAATTGAAGGTTCTATAAGGAACCTCTCTCTTGAACCTTCAAAAGAGGTTCTTGAAAATTGAAGAACCAAACAAGGTTCTTCATAGAACCAAAAATGGTTCTGTATCACGTTTGGGGAACTATTGTTGGTTCTTTAAAGAACCTTTAACATGTTTAAGGGTTCTCCTGGCAGGACAAAAAAAGAGGTTCTGTAATTTCTTAGAGTGTAGTATTAAATTTAAAAGGGAAGAAGAATAATTCATAAAAATAAAATAAAAAGTTAAAATTTAAAAATATGTGACTGTTGCCTTCAACTAAATAAACGTAAAATGTATTAATTATATATTACTATACCTGAATACTATTACTAGTACCCTATACCTTGACCCCCACTTCTGGTCAAGTCATTTAACATTAAATATTATTTGCATCGTGGTTTCACTCATTCGCTGGACGAATTGACCTATTTAAATTCCCCAAAGGCCACAGTTCGCACGTACACAATCGTACACCACTCCATGCGGCTGTATACGAGCGTGCATGCACAACCTAATTAGCATAATTTATTACGGCATGTTACAACAGGTGTCTGGCGCGCACTATTCATAACACGTTGTTTGCGGGGTTGTTTGGTCCAAAGTTTCACCAGTCTGGTATGAAAATAATTTTAGCAACATCTGTCAAATTTAGGAAAATTATGCCATGGGTCTCCGGTTAAAAACATGGGTCCATTTCCCCCGAAAATGGGTCAATTTTCGTTTTGCTGGCGGCACATCCCTGACAAAAAATCCTGAGTACCCCATCCCACCCCCGATCAGCGAATAACCTGTGTGTAGCGACCAAGGCCCAAGGACAACATGCCTAGGCTATGCACAGTTGCGTATGAAAAAGTTGCCTCATTTATAGTTTGGACAAAATATTACGGGAAACATAATATTGACTTTCATGTGCCGATGGCCGGGAGGGGCTGCCGTCAGTCACTTTCCATCCACACATTTATTTTATGAATGAGGGGATTTCCCACGATAGCGAGTTGTCTTGGACAGCTCCTGAACCTGTGAATATTAATAAAATGTGATGGTCATTATCAATTATGGAATATAAACAATGCGTCATAATTATGATTTAAATGGAAGTAATCCAGTGGAAATAAAGGTAGGTTGATCCGAAAACCCCGGGCCGATAACCTTAGAACTGGAGTGGAATTCAGTCGCTATAAAATATAGCGCTCGTGGTGCATGTACAATGTACATCGGAGAACGGCGGGTCGCAGGTTCATTCATTCCTCCATACTTTACTTCACTTCCATGGTAAAATAGCCTTGCACAAATGGAAGACTTGTGGCCCGGGCCGGGGATGACACTAAATCATTAAATGTGAGAACAGAAAAAATTACAGCTTGATTGTTTTATGGCGCTAGTCATGACAGTTCGTTCTCGTAAAACCAATAATCATTGTAATATTATCTGGGCCAAACAATAGGATACTCCATGCATCGGTAATCTGGTTAGCAGCGCGATGTCAGCGGACTGTCAGCGCTGTACACATGGTCTTTAAACTTGGATCGATATCAACGCAGTCAACGCAAGCAGGGCACTTACTGTGCGTGTGAATCCCGTTGATATTGCGCTGAGATTGAGCTGACATTGCGCTGAGATTACGCTGACATCGGAGGTCAGCGCGCTGATATCGTTCACTCTAAACAGAACTGTACTGTACATGTATAAACACAACATAAGTCTGTCCAATTTATACTGCTAATACATTGTACAAGACTTCCCCCATCTACTTCTTAAGTTCATTCATAGCTTTTAATTCCTTTCGCAAAGCTTTACGGGCACTTCCAGCTTTTACTTTGTTCTTTTGCTGAAGTTGTAGAGTTTTACGGATGAGTTTTGTAACAGCGAATCCTCTCACTTTTAAGAACAGAGACAGAATGTGTTCAAGAACTGTCCACTTTAGGGATAAATCTCCAACAAGAATTTTCTCCCATGACACTTTTAACATGCGGTAATCCAAAAGGGTTGACTTGAGATTAACTAGCGAGTCTGAATTCAGTCTTTTGATGGTAACAACATTCCTGACCCAACTTTCCACCTGTACGAAAAGTGTGAAAAACTTGGCATGCGGCTTTTTTAGACCCCCACGGTCCAATGTATCCGTCCAGGATGAGGGAACATTTGTTGAAGTATCACATGAAATAAGATGGTCCAAGCATGATCGGAGATGTTGAGAGTTTCCTTTTTTAAGACGATAGTACTTCTTACGAAGGGCATGAATCATATATCCGCATATATAGTATAAAACTTGTTTATCATTAAGAGTCAAAGAATCTGCGTCAACCGATTCTTCATTCTGCATCAATTCATTTTGGCGTTTAAAATAACTGGTTGTAAACTGCATCAAAAGGTTCTGAATAAATGGTTTGACAAATCTTCCTGGTATTTCCTCTGGTAGTATGTCTGATATGGCTGCCTTCATAGTGGATACAAATGTGACGTTGAATCTCAGTTTATTGATGCCGCGAAAGAACTGACTCGCATAATGTTCATGTGCGCCTGAAGATACCAGTGGCGTCAAATGTTCCAGAAAGATGGCCTGCACACGAGATACACGAGCCATCAACAATGCAGTGGCTATGGCAATCATATGGCGCCCGCTGAACGATGAAGGAAGACCATGAATCTTGTCGGTCTGTATGTCCGTGAGCGAAGAGTTCAGGAGGTGCGGCATTTCCTTTTGTAATTCGTCACTAGACGCTAACGGGATCTTCTTATCTGGAAGATGGATCTTCTCTGATTCTGTATCCAGTTTCTGGTGCATATGTGCTGCAAGATAAAAAACGAATGGAAAATTATTATTAAATCAAGCAAAGCAATCAATTTAATTCGATCCAGTTTATTATAATAATAAATTTAGCCGATAGTCCCAAGTTATTGGCAGTGAGTTATTATACTTATTGAGTTTTGATTCTACGGTTAATATATGTGCGCTAGACTTCCTTACAGGCTCAAATCGTCATTTTGTTTTAAAACCTAATCCAAATTCGAGTCATGTTTTCTTTAAAATAGACTGATTATTTAAGCTTATAATAATTTTTAAAATAGACTGATTCTTTAAGCTTATTATAACAAATTTTAAGTTAGACCTCTAGGCCTATTTAGTATTAAATCTAGAGATCAAAACTCACCTCTTAGCTCTGGTTTATCATGTTTCTTCGTGACGTGGCCTCTGAAACCAGATGCTGATCGGTATTCTTTTGGACAAATAGGACAGACGTAGAGATGCTTGTTGTTGATCTTCTTTCTCTTCGCTGGACTTTCATTCTCTTTTTCCTTGCCGGCATCGTCATTTTCACTCTCGGATAATTCACAAAATTCACCATCGTCGTCCGTATATTCACCCAGTAAACTGTCGAGGTCTAAGTCATCCCAACTAATAAATTCGTCATTCATTATGCGGGTAAATTCTGAGACTAATATTGCGAAAATTTGATGTAGAAATTAGATTTAGAAACCGAGCGCGAATATGTGTTGTGTTGTTGTTTACTCTAGAACTTTAATATTTTAAGTGACCCGTAGGTCAATTGACACAGGAAGTACTATACCGCGCTTGCGCAGTAGTGCGCAGTAGTCGATCAGAGGAGAGGAAATGCCGTATTTAAATAACAATACCGGGTGACACTCGCATCGCTGCACAAAGAGGGTATGAATGGGCGCTTCCTTCTCAGGGCTTAATCATGGTGATAAATGATTGGACATTAAAGTGCTCCAGTTTATTCTAAAACAATCAACCCGAGTCTTATAAGTGTAGCTTTATTGGCCGTCCGAAAATTGTTAATACATAAACCAGAAAAGTTAGCAGATCAATGTAGTGCTGCAATCCCTGTGGAAATGCTCTGGCCCTAATGAAACGCGACAATTTCTCAAGAGGTGATCCGCTATGTATACCAAATATAATGTTACATTTAGTGTTACACGCAGGAAACGATAACCTAAACAGTTTCTAGCGAAGTAGTTAAAAACTTGAACTAGATTCCAGTTTTAAAATACCTCTAGACTAATATAGTTCAAGATGAATCATGATCATGATATGGTTGAACTGAACAATCCATGGGCTCAATGGGTCAATTCAACAGGGGACGATCATTTGTCAACACAACCAAATAAACACAGTAATGACAGCCCACCGAGAATTAGGACGATATTTGGAGCCATTTCGATGGTTTAGAGTAACAAAGCCCTATCTGCAATAGGTGCCATTTGTGAGATTGTGTTTTCACAAGGGCACAACTTAATGTACCTCTAATATATAACATTTGGCAGCTATTATAGATATTGCAAATTCACACATCTGAGATGTAAGTGCAATGCAAAATGTCCTATCTGCTATAGCTGACATGTGTTACTTTTTGTTTGTATCAAGGGGTATGCTATTATAGACTACCACACATGATAACATCTGGCAGCTGTTGCAGATGGACCCTTGTTGCATTAAACCCCTTAAATTTTACCAAAACCTGTTATGTAAACTGCTGTGATTGGCTGACAGAGTGTATGTGTTACTAGAATTGACTCATCGGGGAAACCAACTAAAACAAAGCTTACTCAACATTTGGCTGGCCTGATCTCACACTATTCTTTTTACAGGGTTCCAAATGCAGACACTGATCCATATGTGACCTTGCTAAGTTGATCTCTGCAACGAGCGTAATGAACCACTACAGGTTTGTTTCATTATGGGGGCACAGCACTAAATATACCGCCCATTGGATTACATGTAAATTAGGGCTAAAAGAGTCGCTATTTTGGGCCCTTAGTAACCATTTTTGGAACGTCTCGAATGCTTTATTCTAATAAACAAACATTCAAATTTCATAAAATCGTCAAGAACAGTTACACCTTCCAATTCGATTTTACGATACGATCATTTAAACAGCGCCACCCCTATTTTCAGCACGGACGCTCGCCTTCTAACCGCCTCCGATCACGTGTGTTCATACGCGTGATAAATTTTCAATACAATCGAAAATCAATATTTTGCAATATCCTGATCAAAGTACAAGAGATTATCTTTCATTTTAATTATGAAACGCTATCCTCACGCCAAACTGATTCCCAAATGACCCCATTAATCACAAAATCGTTTTTTGTTTTTGCCGGAACTTACTACCATTACACAAAACGAGTAGTGATTTAGTGCTGTGCGCCCTTTAACACACAATAAAAAAAAAAACCTTTTTTTTGTTGCATTTTTGTAAACACCAAGTAATATCAAGATAAACTGTCAAAATAGTTAAATTATATACCACCTCTAACTAAAGTTATGTTACTTAACGCATCGATACTCAATTTCTAATGTTCGAATTTTGGGCACTTTAAGGCCATTTTGCAGAATTTCTATGTTTTTATAATCTATTTCATTCATCATGAGATGTTAATGAGACTATTTATGTTTCATATTATCTTAACAATATATATATGCAATGTTTTAATAACCCGATGAACCATGAAACTGATTACGCAATGGCGTGCACACCCTATATCAAACCTTAGATACAAATGTAAAAAGTGTAGGTCCAAAATTGCCGAATTTTAGGGGTATGGGTAAAAAACGTTTCAATTTTGAATTAATAATAGGCCTAAATTGTCTTTTTATCTGTCACGTATAATGTATCGTGTGTCAGGTAAACTCCCAATGTAATTTGTGTTGGGTTATATCCTCTAGGGAATTGCCCAGAGTACTGTTATTGACATTTTGATACATTAAAAGCCTTATTTTTGTCTTAATTTAGGCCCAAATTAAACCTAGTCACCCCCCCCCCCCCCCGACATGATTTGATATCAATGACAAATGGGTTTAAAAACATTTATTTCAACTTTATTTGTTAAGCCCCTGATTGATAAAACGAGCATAGATATGTAGGTTTATAATCGGATAACCATGGCGAGGGGGTCCATTATTGTGAGTAAAATATAAAAAAAAGGAAATGTTAGTAAAATGATGCTCTTCAACCGTTTTTGCTCCAAATTTGTAAGACAATTGGGTCGTGTTCATGATATTTATGTATGACATGGACAGAAATATGATTTTCTTTGAAATTAAGATAAAATTACCTCTTTTATAGACTCAAAATCAATGCAAATCGATATAAATCGAGTGTCACCACTGCGTGTTACAAGGGGGCACAGCACTAAATATACCGCCCATTGGATTACATGTAAATTAGGGCTAAAAGAGTCGCTATTTTGGGCCCTTAGTAACCATTTTTGGAACGTCTCGAATGCTTTATTCTAATAAACAAACATTCAAATTTCATAAAATCGTCAAGAACAGTTACACCTTCCAATTCGATTTTACGATACGATCATTTAAACAGCGCCACCCCTATTTTCAGCACGGACGCTCGCCTTCTAACCGCCTCCGATCACGTGTGTTCATACGCGTGATAAATTTTCAATACAATCGAAAATCAATATTTTGCAATATCCTGATCAAAGTACAAGAGATTATCTTTCATTTTAATTATGAAACGCTATCCTCACGCCAAACTGATTCCCAAATGACCCCATTAATCACAAAATCGTTTTTTGTTTTTGCCGGAACTTACTACCATTACACAAAACGAGGAGTGATTTAGTGCTGTGCGCCCTTTAAGACCAAATGGTTTCATCAGTGCGCCAAGCGCACTGAAAAACTCATATATGTACCTGTTATATTGTGTTGGGGTTATGTGGAATTGGCCATATCTTCAATTGAGAGTGTTTATGAGGTACGTCCTTATGGTTCTTAAAATCTGTGGGTTACCTCCAGACGCTAGAATTAACACACAGACAGTTGGGTTTGCAGATGCTTCGTGTCAAGCGAGATATAACATTTTATTTATTTCATTAAGGACTGCCAATCCATGCTCAATTCATACAACACATTTTTCATTTAAACACAGTAAACTGAAAGGGGAGAGACGAGAGAGCACAGAGGAGGACTCCCCCTCTTCCCCCAGTTCCGGGCAGAAACACAAATCGAAACAGAAACAAAATTAGAAAAAATACGATAATAATGTCGAATCCGATTGGAATTGAGAGCGTACTTTGTGGAATCGTAGTACGTGCCGATGATGCTGCCGCGGCACAACTAGCTAGGCCACCGGGGGGAGCGGAGTATGTTCTTTGATGAGCGTATTAAACAGAAAAGAAGCCTCCCGTTTCCCTTCGTCGCCCTCTCCTTTATCCTTCTTCTCTCGTTATTCAATATTTTCATTTATAAGGTTATGTTGACTAATCGATGACTGCGACAAAACCCCCTTTTAAATTAATAAGAACATTGAAAACACTGAAACAAAATCCTCATTTAAAATTTCGTGCGAATTAGTTTCAATAGTTCATCAATTGAAGCTTGAATAATTTGAAAAGGAAGGTTTCTGAACCATTTTAGATAAGAAGCTAAAAACGTTTGCGCGCTTCCTGTGCATATTTTCTACATGTTGCAATTTATAAAACAGAATCTGGGCTCGACACTTGTGTTGTTCTCGCCAATTGGTAACTGATGCGTCTAGTGCCAGAGATAGAATCCTTTATGTTTTTCAAAATGGCTGCTAAGGGCCGTTTTGAATATATGACCGTACCCGGAGTTTGACAGGGTTGTGAATGATCCATCCGGTGCAGTTTTGAACCTAGATGAATACATTTAATGAAATGCACAGCACGAATACATCGTTAGCTATAACCTAAATTGTATTTGATTAAAATTGGTTATTCTAGACGGTTAGATAGGCCTATGTGCTTTTTTCCAAATTCAATCTGTTCCTACTTCCACCACGTTACCAACTACGAAAGTAAAACAAATTGCTGAATGGGGGCGCAAGTTCAACATGTTGAAGGAAGAACTGGACATATCGAATCAAGTTCCATACCATCACACACATGGCACATGCAACAAATAGCTTCCATTTATTTAATTAGTGCGGTCAAAAGGTTATAAAAATGTTATTTTACCTCTTTTTTTTCTCTCTTTTTTTTGGATTGATTGATTGATTGATTTTATTAACATTTCACAGTCGTGGCCCTAAGGCCAATTGCATGAAATTTAGATGATAAAAACATTGAAAAACAAGGCAAGGTAACTTATTAATTAATATAAAAGAGAATATCGCACATTATAGATAAAAACATCAAAAATATGATATGGTATAAAACATTGAAAAACGCCGAAGAACAAAGCAAGGTAATTAAGTTATTAATAAATATAGAAGAGAATATTGCACATTATAGATATTTAAAAAAAAAAGCATTATGTACATAGCAAATACCATTATAAAAATAGAAGTGGGTGCAGACAAATCCTGGGCCTATTTATTTAAAAGCTGCACAAAATACGGCACAGGACTGTTTTTGAACCTATTAGTCCTGGCTGGCAGCTGAGAAATCTCACTATTATTGCGTAAAATACGACCATGGCACTCCCCTCTGGTAGGCGGTATTAGGGAACTGGTGCGATTTGATTTGGAAAGCCCTACGGCAAACCTAAGACAGTGCCCTTCACGTTTACCAGAGAGGGTGTCAAATTTGCAACTGTTTAAAGCATCCTCGTAAGAAGTATAATTACGGCCAAGGATTATTCTGCATGCCCTTTTTTGAGTTGATTATATTTGTTGAGACTGAGTAGCTGAAACACTCGAGTGCCATACCACATCGGCGTACTCAAGAATTGGTCTGACATATCCACTATATACGACACTGAGCTCATCTTTGGTGAAACCGAAACGTTTTAAAGTCCAAAGCATAAACAAACGGGAATTAGCTTTTTTTTCAACGTACTGTCCACCTGGACATCCCATTTAAGGTTGTTTTGGATGTGCACACCAAGAACTTTTATACGAGAAAAAGACAATCTTAATTTTTGTAAACAGTGTCTGTATTTTACACACAACTCATCATTCACATTGCTTGATTGCTATTCGTTCTATTTGTTAAATTATAATTTTAATTGTTTTCGAGCAATAAGAGACGTAACGAGCATTATTGAGGTTTGTGTTAACAAAATATTGATTAAAGTATTTGGAATTTATCATTCTAAAACGAACTTGATTTGGTAGAAGAACGGGTATTATCTCTTTAAAGAGTTCTTGCGTTAAAGGGCACTGAGAGATTGACGAGAAAAATGAAATTTGGAAACCATGTTTCAATAGATAAGGTACGTAGGAACTCTGAATTGTAATACTTTATGGGAAAAGGGTTGAACGATGGCGCTATACAGATATTCGATTGAATCCATTTATGTGGCGAGTGATGAGTGATGCTTGATAATGTTGATGTCGCCTAGTAAAGATACTGGAACATAATTATGTACCAGTATCATTCCAAACTTGGACAAATATAACTGGTAACACGTGTACCAGTATCGACTGATATTGGAACATACAAATGTTCCAGTATTAGTCGATACTGGTACATAATTTAGTGTTCCAGTGTCGACCGATACCGGAGCAGTAAAATCGTACCAAAATCGACCAATACTAGCAACTTTTATGTTCTAGTATTGCACGATACTGGTATACCAGTATCTGGGACCTAAAGTACACTTTTCCCCGGGACCTGAATATTTAGACTCACCATGTATAATTTACACAAATACAATAATACCGGGTGGTTCAAAAAAAGTTGACCCAAGTTCAAGGTAATTTTTCAACCACATTTATAGTTTCAGAGAATTTGTGTTTAATTAGTCTTGATCAACAGTAAGTTTTGAGAAATTATCCTGAAAAAATGGTACATTTATCTTGGTTGGTTCTTCAGATACAGTTCATTACAAAAAGCATGCACAAAACTGCCTTGTCCACGGGAGCGTCCTTTAGTAGAGATGGAATGCACAAAGTGGACTTACACACGATTGGTCATAAATTGTAGAAGAAGGAGAAAAAGAAAAAAGAAACATCTGTCTGGTGCTTGACATTACCTACCTACGTACCTCGTTTCTTTGTTGAATGTGAATGGCACATAAGCATAGAGATTGGGATACTTTGTCAGGACGGGCTTTTCAATTCTGAAACTAGAACATTATTTCTGTTTTGATGAAGACAAAAACTAAATGACGCTCCCGTGGACAAGTCAGTTTTGTACATGTTTTCTGTAATGAACCATATCTGGAGAACCAAACAAGCTAAACGTGCCATCTTTTCAGGATAATTTCAAAACTTACTGCTGAATAAGACTAAGTAAACACAAATTCTCTGAAACTTTAAATGTATTTGAAAAATTACTTTGAACTTTGGTCAACCATTTTTTTGAACTACCCGGTACAATTAGGCCTACTATGTTCAAAAAATGATAGTGTTATACAATAGTTAGAAACAAACAAGTACCGATGAGTTTACGATGCATTTTATTAGATTATCCAACGTTTTGACCATCGGGTCTTTGTCAAGGTAAAGGGACAGAAGCTGTTATTGTTCAACGGGAATAGAATACATCGTGAAACTCATCTGGTTTGTTTCTGCATTTACTACGATGTGACGTACATGTACCATTGTTCACACATTTATCTTATACATTTGTAGCCGCACCATTTAAATTCAAGCTAGTGTTTATCTAATTATTACTGGTACTCAAGTGACCCGTCTCGTCGCAAAAACAAACAAACGGAAGAAAAGTTTAAGGTTCCTTAAAGACAATATTCACATACATTTACAACAATCTATTATATTCAATAAATATCTATCATCCAAGTATAGCTGCTAAGTACGAGAGTTATGTTTCTAACCACAGTGGTTTCTAACGTGCTTCAAGTTTGCTTTCATCAATCTTGTCCTCAGTTACATGTACGGATTTAGTCACTTCTGTTGACTTGAAAGCAAACGTACTGGTCGCCTCCATATCATTTCTTATCCGAATCTAATATCAAAGACAGTAATAATCAGAGAATAAAGGTTGCGTTTCAGTTGGTTAGAGGGCAATGAAATTAATCTAAACATTTATTTTCTTAAGTTGGAACTAATAAATGTGCATGCTGGCTGGTGTCCAAAGCGCAATTTCTAAAGTTCTAAAAGATAGCCAAAAAGTGATCAACTGATGAAAGATCAGGAGCATAATATCAACATAAATTCATGAACATCGACAATATATTATGGTAAGACTATCTTTTAAATAAAAGTGCTCAATCCCAAACGGGTGAGCATTGTAAAAATTCAAAGTTTAGACCTTCCAAGGAAGGGAGTCTAGCACTGTTGGGCTATCTCGAAACCTTTAGTCCGACCATGGGATTGAGTCTGAATAGCTAACACCTTTGAAAGTATATTCATGCTTTTCTAGATGTGAGCGATTCAGTCATAATACCATCATATTGCCGTCTGACGATTGCCTTTTTGGCATGAAACTCAGAGTAACGACTCCCTTTCTCTGAAGGTCAAAAATTTCAATTTTCATATCTATATACAGGGTGTCCCAAATGTTTCGAAACCTTTACAACACTTTATATCAACGGTTAGATAATTCACAGTATAAAAATAAAAACATATTTGAATAGAGAAGACTTGCAGAATTATTTCTATGCCAAACTTACAATAACAGCTATCTGTTTTGCCAAAATACAGACGAAAGTTTCCCGAACTGTAAAACTGCACTTTCTCATGAAAGCGTAGTATGAGCTGAATAAAGTCAAGGATGCGACAAAGGGTAAGAGGTATATAGGGAAGAGACAAACGGTTCTCTATGATTCTGTTTATTTTCAGATTGATCAAATCCTTATTATAAACATTATAAATGTTGTGCGCAACATTTAATAAGTGAACACTTTTTTGAATCAACATGCATGGAATGTGAGGGACACGCGGCGTGTGATTACAGTGATTTACGCAGTGCGTCCAGCAAATTGAACACTTTTAGGGTATTGTGAGTGATGTGGCCACACTTTTTATATTGAGGGGCCTCAAAAGGGGGTGATCCTTGGTGTAATTCATTCATGAGTAAGACTGGTTTTAAGCCTCTATTACTGAATAAAGCTGTCTAATCCTTAAAATAAAGAAAAACAATTATCAAAAATTGGTAAAGAATAAATCAAGCCTTAAACTTTGAAGGATCATCTTAAACGTGCAGTGAAATTGCTAATGGTCCAAGGTGTACTTCAGGTCTAGGTATACCAGTATCTTTCAATACTGGAACATAAATGTTGCCCGTATCGGGCGATATTGGAACGTTTTTATGTTCTAGTATCTGGCGATAGTGGTACACATGCAACTAGTAGTGATTTGTCCTCAGAGTATTGAACGATACTGCTACATAATTGTGTTCCAGTATCGCCCGATACTGGAACGTGTTATATGTACCAGCATAGTCTGATACTGGAACACTGACTTTGTAACAGTATCATCGAACGATTCCAGTATCGGACGATACTAGTACAGTCTGGATGCGCAGACATAGAGTACAATTGTTACTACAGTGCAACAGAGCATAAATTTCCAAATATTGAATTATAAATATAGTACCTCCTGATTGTTGTACAACAATTAACATTTCAATCCTAAGTATGTGTATCATATATAATTAAAACAGCTTTGTTTTAAAGTACTATTTCGTGTCCTTGTATGATTATCAGCATTGTTACATTTGTTATTAAACCTGATTTCGGATTGGCCAATACTTGATTATCCATACATGCTAATCCAACCAGCTACTGCCTACTTCCTTTCATGGCCTTGACTATTTAAACATTTCTTTTTTATTTAGACTTAGTGCAGGCCCTTAACACGATACCTGTTTGTACACCCATGCATGTCAGCACACGGTCACCTAAAAGTAACAAACACCATTATGACTGCACACTGGCGAATTGCATTTCAAATTTCATGTAGCGCGAATTTTAAACCACTGGTCCTTTAGCATGGGCATGTCCTTGAATATTCCTTCCATTGTTTGCGTGCATGGCTGCACAAGTATTAATAGACTGTTGCCAAGTCTGTGTACAGTTGTATGAAATAGTGGTTACAAATAGTTGGTCTCTTTTTAAACATACTAAATGTTTGGAGGACGATATTTTAAATACTAAAGGGATATTGAATTATCTGCTCAAACCATTCTTTTAAGCACATCTTTACCTTTAATTTGATACCATGCAAGTCTGGTTTGGATACACAGTATTACTTAATAATTTCAACGAGTTTGGTCATTAATTAAGCTTAATTAAGACAGATTTTGGGTTTTTGTTAAAAGTAAAGATAAATGTGAACTTTTTCTCAGACAGTATTGTTGGCAATGATTGGAACTTCCTTTCCTGTAACTTTGGTGTTAATAGCATTTATAGTTTTTGCTGGAAATTCCAAAAAGCAAAATGTTAATGTATTTCTTTATAATATGCTAATCATATGCAAATAAGGTCAAACCTTTTTTTTCTCTATGACATTAAATCACCAAGCTGTATTCTATAATATGATATTGTCTCCTTGTCTTACATATGTTACTTTTTGAATTAGAGCGTAATTTCAATAACATGCACTTTTGGAAATGTAGGCTCTGTTGCACAGTAATATCAAAATGTTTGGTTTTGTTTCAGGGTTTAAGCGCAAAGGAAATAAAATCTTGAAGTCCAATGAACGTAAAACCTGAGTTTTCAGTGTGTAACAATTATATAAACTTGCATCATACCTTGGGAATGAATACCAAGCACAGCACTACAGTCGTCGGAATTAACATCAGAAGGGATATAAACAAATAGCTGACACTCGGAACATTAATGACGAAAGATACAATCAGTATAACCATCGCTGTAACTGCCACCACGTATATGCTGATACCTGATAGATAACAATTATCAAACGTTACGACCATAGCTCTTTTGTTACGATCGCATGGACCAAGGCCGAAATCACCTATTCGAGTTCTCTCAAATATGAATACGAACTTTACACTGTACGTTTAATTTCACAATAACATAATGCTTTTTATTGATTTTAGATGGATTGAATAATATTCAGAGTCAATTAACAGAAATCAACAAAGTTATTATAATTCATGAATAAATGCAAAACATAACATATTATAACCTGTGACCTGGTGTCGCGTCGCGATGGCGCCGAGATTTCAAAGTAGTATTAATATCCACTGGCGAGATGTAATAGTCCATCCAGGGAGATAAATATGCCGCGATATTCCACTTGCGAGAGTTAGTGTTCAACTTGGCAATATTCCGCGTGGTGGGCAGAATTGTTCCATACAGGTTCCTCCTGATGATAATATATATGATCCCAGCGTAATAATCCAGTATTAAATCCAATTCGTTGGTGAAGTGACAAATATAGTCCGCTTTACTGTAACAGAGTCAGTCGGCTTTTAAAATCAAACACAATCTGTGTTATCCTATGTCCTTCACTAGAATGGCAAATTCATGTGTAGCATTCAGATACTACACACTATGTAAACTGGCATTTAATCTCTCCATGCATTTAGTATAGAGATACATGAGTAGAAGTACAATTACTTCCACAATAGCTGGTTCTTCTCAGAGAGTGTGAAACTCACACTTCTTCATTACTTCACAATGGCTGGCAAATCGGCTTTCTACTCCGAGAGTTTCAAAAACTCCTTCTCTCTTCCACTACAAGTTTCATTCTGCTTGCTTCTAAGCTGTCCCCTTTGTTCTAGATCAATCTCAGTTCTGAGAAAATGGGCTATTTATAGTACACTGGCCAATTTGTAGCATCCTTGGGTGCTTGCCAAATCCCATCTCATTAATTATTCTTCACTTTTCTGACTTTCTAAACACACCAGGTCACCACCAGGTCAAAGGTAATTTATGATGGATACACAAAACTTAATTAAATGTAAATTACTTATAAATATAATCAGGAGGCCGTCACACTCTAACATCAACCATATGGAGGGATTAGGGACCAGGCTTCTTTTGACCATTTGAGAATTAAGTAGTAATGACAATAGAGAAATCACGTGTTTTGGAGCTGCTGCCATTTTGGAAAGGAAGCACTAAACTTTCATCAAGAATCTCTTGACTGAAATGCACAGAATTTTTGAAAGTAATCTGCACAGAATTTGGAGGTGGGGATTGGGGAAAGTAGCGTTTTCATTCATATACAGAGCTTTCCCCAGTAAAGCGGGCAGTAAAGCTGGGGAAAGCTGTGATAGAGTATATGGAAATGACCCCTTAGCGGGTATCAATTTAGACATTTAGAACATCTATTGGATGATTGGATGAAACCAGTGATATTTGCATACTGTTATGAAAATACATTGTTTGCTTTTTCTGGGTTTTTTTTTCACACGCGCTGCGTTCTTGATGTAGTGGCGCTATACAAATGCATTTATGTTATGTTATGTTATGTTATTTAAATCACGGGGACGGATAAGCCGGTATTTTCTGCAAGCTATGTATGTCTCGGATAAAAATCGGTCATAGGGAAGCATCATAAAAGGCCACGTAACTTCTAGCGCTGTCATGAAATTATTGCTCAACAGTAATACATAACCCGACAGTCTCACTCCCAGAAACAATTATCGATCTGCAAAAATACATTTATTGTCCCGAGTGCTCGTAGGTTCGCGTTTAGGTGTAATAAAACAACGTATAATATGGGAGACAATTTGTTATCGCGCAACAGACTACTAGTACCCGTATTAAATACCGGGCTTAGCGAGCGAGACAGACTTTAAATACAACATTGTAATATAAACGATTATCCATGCTTTTGACCGTCTCTGATGAAACCCTTGTTGCAGGCGAATAAGTAGAACATACAGTCATCAAACAAAGTAACTATACAGGTAATAAATGTGCTTTTAATTCTAAAAATATATATCCTACCTAGAAATATCAAATAATAAAGTTGTTGAGAAATTTATCTTCTTTAATATGAGATATTGCCCGCTAGGATCGGTTAAATATTTAAGAAGCGACAATCCAAAATGTAAGGTAAAGTCACAATTTCAAATTCACATTTTACATTTCAACACGGGGAGAGAATGACAGGTAGCATGTGTGTGGCGTATTGATCAATCGGAACAATCCGGTCGACTGTCTAACTTGCGCATGCATCCCCCAATTTGCACTACCGGTAATCGATAAGGTACCCGTAGATTGGTCCGCGTGTTGAAAATAAAAATGTGAAAATGAAAATCGGACCTCTCCTTACATTTTTGAGTGCCACTTCCTCAATGATCACCCGATTCTAGCGTGCAATATCTCATATTAAAGGAGACTAATTTCCCAACAACTTTATAATTTAATATTTTTAGGTAGGATATATATTTTAAGAGTTGGAAGCCCATTTATTACCTGTATAGTGACTTTTTTGATGACTGTAGATACACACACTTACCTATTTGCTTAGAGTCGTTCAATGCCGGTACAGTGACCTTTTGTGTCTCCCACGCGAGGAAACCACCAAACAATAACAAAAGACCATGGAGAATGAATAGCGCCCCCATCCAGTATAAATACCACGTTGATGTCCAGGTGATATAGAGTGGTGTGATGATGATATCGTCGTTGGTAGGATTTTCCTGTCATAAAATTATGGCAGTTAAAAACTAAGAGATAATATTGTAGAAAGCATGCTAATGTACGAGCGGCAAATATACTGAAATCCAAATGGAAGAGTAGATAGCTTACGAGTTAAATCAAAATAAGCTAACAACATGTTGTCGGCCAAGGTCTGCGCAGGATGCTGGCGAAACGTGGTGTTCAGATCCATTTCAAACCTAGAAAAACACTCTGTTAACATCTAGTCTCAGCCACAAACAAGATAGACAAGAAGGAGAAGTACAACACAGTGTACCATATCACCTGTCAACAGAGCTCTGCCTCATATATTAGCGATACTAAATAAAAGAGGACAATGTCCAGCATATGGAAAAGAATGTAATTTCTGTAAGAAATTGAATCATTTCAGCAAGGTGTGTTTCTCAAGAGGCAAACATTATAGCGGAAATAGTCAATCATGTTCAGACGCAGCATCCAAAAGCAAATATGACAATAGGTAGTAGTAAGGAACACAGACTACACTAGACTTTCAAATTGACACAGGGGCCACCTGTAATGTAATCAGTCAGAAGGCCATACACAATGTGAGATACTCCCTAATAGAGACAAAGAAATGCATAAGAGGATACAGTCATGGAATCGTCAAACCGCTGGAACAGACTTCATTGAAGATCACAAATCCTAAGAATAACAAGAAGTACAAGTTGGAATTTTTGGTAGTAGACGATCCAAATAGTGCTCCAATCCTAGGACGGCACGCAGTAGAACAAATGAGTCTTGTCAAATTACAATATGAAAACATTATGACACTAAATAATAAGTGTTCAGCAGAGAAACCGCTGGAAATGGCAGACTTAAAGAGAGAATTTGGAGAAGTATTTGAAGGCAATGGTTGTTTTGATGGACCATATCACATCCACACAGACGCGAACATAAAGCCAGTAGTGCACCCCGTAGTGCACGCCCCGAGGAAAGTGCCAGTAGCGCTTCGAGAAAGATTGAAGAAAGCTCTTGATGATCTCGAGAAAGAAGAAATTGTGGCCCAAATGACAGAATCTACACCACGGGTGTCAAGCCTCGTCTTAGTGGAAAAAGCAGACAACAAACTCCGCATTTGTCTTGCCCCGAAGGATCTAAATACCGCTATACAGAGAAGTCACTACCAAATGCCAACAATAGAGGACATTCTACCTGAGTTACATAATACAAAGATATATAGTGTTCTAGATGCAAGAAATGGATTTTGGCATGTGCAGTTAGATGAGGAAAGTTCTAGGTTGACTTGTTTCAATACACCACATGGCCGGTATGTTTGGAAACGCATGCCGTTTGGTCGAATTTCAAGCGCCCCTGAGGAATATCAGAGGAGACAAGATCAGATTCTTGAAGGCTTGAATGGAGTTTATTCAGTGGCAGATGACATCCTGATATGTGGCAAAGGTGATAATTATGAAGCGGCAGTACGTGATCATAACAGAAATCTCAGAAATCTGTTGCAGAGATGCAAAGAGAAAGGGCTTAAGATCAACAAGGCAAAGGCAAAGCTCGGACTGGAAGAAGTGAAGTTTATGGGACACAAAATAACAAAAGATGGTCTGAAGCCGGACGAAGAAAAGGTAGCAGCAGTGAAGAATATGCCAACGCCACAGAGCAAGAGTGATGTCAGACGCTTCATAGGTTTTGTGAACTACCTAAGCAATTTTCTTCCTGGTTTAAGTGACATGTGTGAACCACTACGCAAGCTAACTACAAAAGAAGTCGAATGGTGTTGGTTGAAGGCACATGAAGATGCCTTGTCCAGGATTAAAGATGAAGTGACCAAACATCCAGGGTTGAAATACTTTGACTCCGACAAGAAGTTGGAACTCCAAGTTGACGTATCAGAAACAGGTTTGGGGGCAGCACTTATGCAAAATGGACAGCCAATCGCCTATGCGTCTCCAGAGCATGCTACTACGACTAGCAATATAATGATTATAGCATAACATACACCCAGGCCTATTTGACAACAGATAACGGTACAAGATACTGTGAGGAACTTGAAACAGTAAATATGATGCAGACAGTCGATCTTGAAGATGACGTCTTGAATATGATCAAACAACAGACAGGAAATGATCCGGACATGGTGGAATTGCAGAGCATTATATTGAAAGGATGGCCAGACAGCAAAGCACACATCTCAAGCTGCCTCATAAGCTATTATTATATCCGTGATGAACTGAGCACAGAAAATGGTATCATATACAGAGGCGATCGTGTGGTGATACCAAAGAACGGTTGGAAAGATATTTTGGAGATGATTCATGAGGGGCATGAAGGAATTGAAGCGAGTTTGTCAAGAGCAAGAGAGTTGATTTACTGGCCAGGAATGACAGCACAGGTCAAAGACTTTGCAGAGAAGTGTGAGATTTGCAGATCAGCAGGTATGAGACAACAAAAGGAAACAATGACCCCTCACAATGTTCCCAATGAGCCATGGGCTAAAGTGGGAATTGACTTATTTCAACTGGATGACAGAAACTACATGGAGACTCTATTCTAACTTTTGGGAGTTAGAATATCTGACCAGCACTACCTCAGAGATGGTGATTAACAAGATTGAAGGCCAGTGTGCATCATGGAATCCCAACGACCGTGATGTCTGACAATGGGCCTCAATTCACCTCGGAGAAATTCAAAACCTTTGCTCAGAAGTGGGGATTTAAGACTATCACATCCTCTCCCCTTTATCCACAGAGTAACGGAAAAGCAGAGTCGGCGGTAAAAAGTGCAAAACAGATGCTTAAGAAAGCAAAGAAGGACAAGAAAGACCCGTTCCTTGCCATACTAAACTACAGAAACACGCCCACACAGGGGCTAGATACAAGTCCAGTACAGAGATTGATGAACCGCAGGACTCGAACCAACCTACCAACGAAACAAAAGCTACTGAAGCCAAAGGTTCCTAGAAATCAGCAGCAGCAGATGAAGAATAAAAGAGACGAACAAAAAGCATACTACGACAGGAACGCTAAAGATCTGACGGCACTCAAGGTTGGCGATGTTGTGAGAGTACAGCCAACACAAAACCACCCTGACTGGAGTAAAGCCAAGGTGATCCAGACATTATATCACCGTTCTTACATGGTAAGGACCAAGCTGAACCAAGTATTCAGAAGAAATAGACGGTACCTGCTCAAAACAAATGAAACCTGGTACCATCCAGCATGCGGTATGCCGGAGCTGGAAGAAACAGCACTAAACACAAAGAAAGTTGCAGAACAACAGCAAGCAGCGGTCGTAGAACAACGACAAGCAGCAGTTGCAGAACAACAGCAAGGAGCAGTTCCAGAACAACAGCAAGGAGCAGTTCCAGAACAACAGCAAGCAGCAGTGGCAGAAAAGGCCGTTCAACCAATAACACTTGGCAAGTCACCGGCAGTAAAGAGCAGCACAAAGTCTACCCGAACCAGGACCAACATCCAAAAACCAGCCAAGTACAAGGATTTTGTGTTAGGAAAATGACTGTAATATCTGCATGTTGGTTAAAGTAAAAACATAAAGTGACTGTAAACTGCTGGAAAATGACTGTGTATGTCACAACCTGGCTAAAATCAAAAATATAAAAGCCAGCCAGTGAACATGATAGTGTGTGCCCAATGTGTGGGAAATGTCAGCAAGTATACTGACATAATTTAAAATGCTGTTCAAGCAATTTCAGTCTGCACACCAAACCAAAAGAGCCAAACATTATCATGGTAACTTTCAATATGTTAATCTCAGAGGCTCTTATACATTGTTATAAGGAATCAGCATCGCCGCACTGCTGATATTGCACGGAGGAAGTCCATAATGCGAAATTTCATGGGGGTTCCATGTAAGTTGTTTAATTGCTATGATTGATACTTCAGTAATTTTTTTAATTTTTTTTCAAATAAAAAAAATAACACCCTCCACCAAGTTAGGAGATATTTTGTATTGTTGGCTCCACTGTGCAAAATGACATGTTTATATTATACATGTAAATATTGTTAGTGTTACTGTTACAAGGTTTACAATTTTAGTGTTACAAGGTTTATTTCAAACATTTTCAAAAGTGTTACTGTTACTTGTTTTTAAAAAAAAGAGGAAAAGGGTGAAAGATGTATTGTAGAAGGAATGGACTTCGAGGAAACGTTAGAAACAAGATTGTGTGAATTGTATCATGTGCGGTACCATACAGTACCTGCCAAAGTAATCTGGTCAAATGGAGTCAATTCAAATGACAGCATGGGTAATCAACATAGTGTAAAATATCAGACTCTTTGATACTCTCATATAGACTATTCATGTGACTCATAATCAATTGACATAGCACAGATTGTGCATTCAAATGAGAGTACTTTATTGCTTGAATTAATTTGTTGATCTTAAAATAATATAAACAAATGATAAAGGAAAGGGGATGTTACATGTAGGGATTTGCATAATACAGTATTAGTTATGTTGAGTAGTAAATAGACTGGCAACCCATTTTTATGATCCATTCCAATATGGCAGCTTCCATGGACTTACATGGACTTTCCTGAGGCTGTAGAATACGTAGATAAATATAATATAATAATAATACAACGACTCTTGTATAGCGCTTTACACCGAAGTCCCATAGCGCTTACAAATAACAAAAGAAAACAACAACAAAAACAGAGCAAAACATATGAAAGACACAATATACCAGAAAACTAAAGATACAAAATTAAATTAAATGTTACAAAATGCCATTTCAAAGAGATATGTTTTCAGAGATGATTTGAATTGATTAAGAGTCTGAGAGTTCTTAATATGAAATGGTAATTTGTTCCAGAGTTCACAAGATGCATGGCGAAAACTACGATGACCATATGAAGTTGTACTAACCAATGGTGGAACAAGATTTTGTTTTGAATATGAGCGGAGGTTGCGAACAGACTTGTATTCCTGAATCAAGTCAGTGAGATATTCTGGAGCAAGTCCATGAAGACATTTATAAGTCAAGAGAAGTATTTTGTACATGATGCGAAACTTAACAGGCAACCAATGAAGATCACGAAGCGCAGGAGTGATATGTTCTGAGAAGCGAGTACGTGTGACAAGTCTTGCAGCAGAATTTTGAATACGTTGTAGCTTAGAAATATGGGAGTCCGGAAGTCCGTATAAAATGCTGTTGCACATATCAAGATGACAAGTGATGAGCGCATGAACTAAAGTCTCAGTCAATTTTTCATCAAGACAATTTCGGATGCGGCCAATTTTGTAGAGAGCAAATGAGGCTGAACGGCATATGTTATTTATGTAGACATCCATGCTGAGATCATTAGCTACAATAACACCAAGATTACGGGCAGATTTAACAGGTTGAATATGTTATTTATGTAGACATCCATGCTGAGATCATTAGCTACAATAACACCAAGATTACGGGCAGATTTAACAGGTTGAATAGGAACATTGTTAATGTCAACAGACGGAAGAGGAGATTTTTTTCTAAACTTAGATGTGATGTGAAGAACTTCAGTTTTGTCTTCGTTTAGTTTCAAATGATTAGCTGTGGACCACGCTTTGATGTCAACAATACATTGTTCCAATTTTGGAATGAGAGTGGCGCGTTCACTAGGTTTCAAAATAAGATAAACTTGGGTGTCGTCGGCATATATCATTCTGGGAAAACCATGCGATGCTATAATGTCCTCTAGTGGAGATGTGTACATCGTAAATGATAACGGACCGATGACGGATCCCTGCGGCACTCCTTCCAGTGGGATATGAGGATTTGAAACAGAGTCGTTGATAACAATGGATTGGGAACGATTTTTAAAATACGAAGCAAACCAATTTAAAGCTGAGGAAGTTATACCATATCTTGTAGTGAGCCGGTCAAGAAAAATAGTGTGATTTATAGTGTCAAAAGCAGCTGAGTAATCAAGTAATATCAAGACTGCTTCATCACCTTTATCTACAGCAAGACAAAGATCGTTGTACACGCGTAGTAAGGCAGTCTCCGTGCTGAAGCAAGGTCTATAAGCAGACTGCATCTTTCCGCGAAGGTTGTTGTTAACAAGATATTCTTGAATTTGGGATACACATGCAAGCTCAATTGTTTTTCCAAGAAAAGATAAGTTGGCAACAGGGCGGTAATTTTTCAGAGTTTCACGGTCAAGATTTGGTTTCTTTATGAAGATTATGAACCCAATGTGACTGAACTTTGAACCACTAAACATGCTAAACACCCACTCAGGGCCAAAGCCGCCGAACACCAACGTGAACCGTCCCCCGCGGCCGAACATACGCCAAGAGGACCAGTAATAACATCCCACGGACAATGTCAGCATATTTGATTCTGCCTCCTCCTGGTATGGACGTAGAGTAGGGGAGAGCGAGGAATGTACGCCCTAAGTGCAGGTTCGCCCACCACATGATTCTTATCTTTGCGAATATGGTTGAATTTGGCGAACACCCAATAGATACAGTAGCAGTATGTTGCAAGCTTCCAACATTAACGTGACAGATCACCGTAACATGTTTGTCAACTTATCATCCAAAAAACAGTTTTGCCTCGCAAAAGTGAATTTTCTTCCATTTTTCATATTTTTTCTTCTTTCCCAAACATATTCGCAGAAAAGTTTTTAATGTAAATTATCATTAGGTAGGTATGGGATTGATTTTGGATTTGATGCAGTTAACAACTCATCAATATATGTGGGACATCCGTGGTATAGGTCAATGCACTTATCGCGCTATATGGGGCACATACGCCCAATGATGATGGGGCAGGTTCGTCAATAGGGATTTATATAGTTATGATTTTGCATAATTTCAAAATTGTAATTTTCCTCTTACAGGATAATTGTAATTATTAAAATAGTTATCAGGAATGGAGTAACACTAATATTAGAGGAGAATATTTCTGAACGAGTATGTTAAATTTTGAACGAGTATGTTAAATTCTGAACGAGTATGTTAAATTCTGAACGAGTATGTTAAATTCTGAACGAGCATGTACTGCAAAATTGCCCCACCCCTATATTTTGGACCCCTAAATTCTATTTTGGAATAAAATAACGAAGAATAACGAATCTACATGTATTGGATATTATGGTACTTTGTGTAGCCTAATTCTGAGCCTAGGGCCAACTTTCCCCGGCCTGTGGGCGAACCTACCCCGGCGTCGGGCAAGTTCGCCCTTTTGAGACGCTTGTCTTTATCATTTACTCTTGCCTTTACAGCAAGGCCTAGAGTACTGAGATCATGGTCGTATGTAGCCAAGATATCAATCTTTCACGTGATATCAATAGGTCCATTCAATCTTTAAATTTGGCGTCTCTAGACCTCTTCAAATGAAAATGTGAAGCCGCCCACATGAGGCTCAACCGAACCATCCTGAACAGAGACGAAGGACGAAGGCAAGTGAATTGCTGCCAGAAAGCTTCCCCAGAGGTAAGCTTATTTCTATTTGTGAGTAAAAATAATCTCCAAAATATAACGTGGTGTTTAGTATAATATTCTGTCTGGATCTACAATCATAGAAAAAAGGTGTTCGAACACTGACCCTAATTGCCATGCTTATTGGACCATAACAGGCACGCTATTTGAGTCACGTAAAAATCAAAACTTGTTTCTGGTAGCCTGAAGTATCCCCTTACTCATATCCCTCCCCCTTCCCCACCGATCAATGTTGCGAGGCCCTGTGCTGATGGTGGGCAAATTGTGGGGTTCAACATTGATCAGGGGGGAAGGGGAATACTTTACATTACACCTAAAAAGTGTTCGAACACTTTTTTCTAACATTGTAGATATTTCTTCTAATTTCGAAATCCGTCAATAATAATTGAATAACTTTCCCGATTCCGTTCAGTTTCGTGCCAGTTCCCAGCGACTGTTTTGGTTATCAAAGCGAATTAGATTTCATATCGGATCGTAGACTGTTCTCTCAGTCACCCTCTTACGACGCTATCTTGCAGGCTTAGTACAGCTTTAGCAGCCGTACGGTAATATTGAAGACTGGGGGATGTAATCGGATCGTAGGATATATCTCGCACCTTCATACGGTGTTCAACCCTTCATATGTACTATCGCAATACCACAATTAAGTGTAAGAGATGATCAATGTTGAAAAGGCATATCCCTTAGCTTTGCAACAAATCAAGAGCAAAATATTAAAGGTATGCATAAAAGCAAGCATTCTAACCTTCCGTACATAAATCGACGTTATCAAGGACCAATGACTTACCTTAGACGGACCCCTCTCGATGCTCATAATCAATGGATCAAAGATTTCCCAAGTCACCAGAACAACCATATCAATGAAGGCAAGTATTCCAACGTTCGCAAACAAATCCCAATCACTTATCTGAAATAAAAGTAATTTGCACGGTTGGGACTTATTAAAGGCATATTATGTGATCTTTTCCAGATAGCGCCCTCTATTCATTATTTTTTTTAGAAAGTAGATTTACTTGCAGATTTACATTTCTGATCATAAATCATACATACATTCCAAGTTACAGAGTGATACGATTCCTAATTACCTCAAAATCATGGTTTTAGAGTGAATTTAGAGTAAAAATATAAACTGTCGGAGTTATCCGACAGTTTATTTTCACTCTAAAATCATGATTTTGAAGTAATTAAGAATCGTATCGCCCTGTAACTTGGAATGTATGTACGATTTATGATCAGAAATGTAAATCTGCAAGAAAATCTTCTTTCAATTTTTTTTTCGATGTTGAGGGCGTTCCCTGGAAAGATCACATAATATACCTTTAATTCTTTAATTTCGTACATACCAACAAGATTCTGCGGTATCTATGATCCAGTCGAAGAATTGAAATTGTCCATGACGTTTTAGGGATTCGTCTCGTATTTTCAATTATTATAGCCTACTGAAGTATAAGAAATCTGATTCATTATTATATCACTGACATAGTGCACGTTAGAATATACAGGTTGCCAGGTCGAATGGCGCACGCTAACTTTGTTACGAACCACTGATCACATGTCATAACACAAAGCCTATGACAGTATCATAATTCGGAACAGATGTATGAGCTCAGGCTTGAATCAGTAACCATGGGTTACTATACTTTGATCAGTTCCAAATTGGCGAAGCCTCCTACAGTAGCGAATGACTACAGAACGACGCCGGCGCGCATAAACACATAAAGGCATCACACTCACTTTGCATCATATGCGTGACGCGTGCATACGGCCAAAACTGTGTGTGTCACGCGAGTACGCTTGGATTACTTTTGGCGCGAAGAGATAAAAACCGAATAGTTCTCGCCAATTTGGAACTGATTAAACTATATACGTTAACGAAGACCCACCCTCATTGGCATGACTGACATGGTTGTAAATAGTCGATGAACTCGCCAAATCTTCATGAATAAACTTCCGAATGATACAGCAAATCCAATCACAAAAGTCCAAACATAAATCTGCAATAGAGCAAGCGTGAGAAAATGTCTATAATAATTGCAGCGGGAGCCTGTCAACGGTACCGATACTAACAAAATCAAGCGAAAAAAACCCTCGATTTTCCCCGGATATTTTTTGTATATTATCTTGAGAATAAAAGAACTACATTGTTAACACAATTTGAAATATCTTTAAAATAAAATCTTGCCTTAACCCTAACCAGCCAGGCGGAAACCAGGGGAGAGGGACACATTATGATTTTTTTTACACAACAAATTGCAGCGAAACCCCTGTGTTTCGACCCCCGGACCTTTCGATCACCACGCCGCGTCCCTAACCACTGAGTTATTCTGCCAAGGCTTGCCCGGGTAGCGATTTCGTACCCACATAACGTCATCGAAATCAATGCTGTAGCATGCGAGTGGGCATTGTTTTTTGCCGTAAGGAATCGTAGTGCTGCGGAATGTTAGGGTTAATGGAACAAACGCATCGCCAAACCATATTAAAGATTTGATGTTGATGATCTTAGGTTTTAGAACTCAATTAGTGGGCATATAGTAATTGACAAACCTTATTGATAATAGAATATACTTCATCAGGAACAAGATTGCCATCAATTCCGTGACAGATAATCGAGATGTAGACTAGTATAACGCCCGACACTATCAGATTGTTCAAACGTGGACTCGACATCTTTATCAACCTGTTTTAAGCAGTAAAAACGTGTTGTTAAGACTTGACTCAATAGTTCTTGATTGCGGGAATCGAACCGACAACCTTTGATATTAGCATCAAAGGGTTTTCTTGATTTATCATTAGTCGTAGCAGACGGAATACTAGTACAGGCTGTCCCAAAATGATTAGTACCCATCGATGCCCAAAGTTCAATCATTTCTGTCATCATCAAAATCGATGGGATTAGGCCCGCTGTTTTTATATTATCTTTGTCATACTGTACTATTTTATTAGAATTTTAGATCATGAATATCGGATTTATCAAATTCAAGATACACTCCATTGTGTAAAACATGGTGATTTTACCTTTTTGACAAAGTGCTAAAAAAATGTGTGTGCTACTACAGCTTGTGTGAAAGAAACTTGTGTATTCTCATAATCTCTTGTCTACTCAATATAATATTGTGTGTCTTTCTGATGTACCTGTTAATAGTTATGGGTGTTCAAATCATTAATAATTGTTCTCCTTAATTCAATTTAACGGGTAAAATAAGTTTGTCACACTTGAGTGACCCCGTGCATTGTTTTATTTGACAAGTGTTTAGCGACTTCTAAATGAAGTGGCATTTGGTGAATCACCAGTGGCTTATATAGATTTCATGTTCACGTTGGATAATGGATTTCGTGAGGTTAAACACTAAGGGATTATATCATTTTTGGCAAGTTTGTAGGAAATTGCATCCCCAATATGAAAAAGAAGTCTAAGCCACTGCTAATTACCCATGACCACGTCTTTACCTGTTTAAATGTCCCTCAAGTTTAGCCTCAGAACTAGCTCATTATAGAAACAAAGCTTGGGGTCGCTCATGCGTGACGATTCATTTTTACACTTCAAATTGAATCAAAATGAAGAAGTATTAATGGTTTGAACAACAATATGATACAACAGCAGTTTAAAATAGAAAGGAACCAAACGTATTAGCAGACAACGATTGAGAGAATGTATTAGTTTCTTTCAAACAAGCTGTTTAAAAATACATTTTTTTGCACTTTGCCAAAAAGGGGAAATCACCATGTCTTACACAATGGAGTGTAACTTCAATAAAATAAGTCCAATATTCATGATCTAAAATTATAATAAAAGGGTAGAGTATAGCAAACATGATAGAACAACAACGGATCTAATCTCATTGATTTTGATGATGACAAAATGTATTGAACTTTGGGCATCATGGGTACTAATCATTTTGGGACAGCCTGTATTAGATGCATACAATCGACTGCATACAATTTAGTTTGAAAAGAATCAGGAATGGGCATTGGTTCAATGTTGTACAGGGCATATCCTACGAGGGACAAAAATAATTAAAAATACATTCCATATTTTTGTTTTCAAACAAATAAATTGTCGGTAAGCCCTATTAGTCCTCTATCAAATACAGGGTGACCCACAAAAATGTTAACACTCCGGGCACATAAGATATCTTAAAAGGACAGAAACACATGGGTCTAATCTTGATGTATTAAGAAAGCTGAGTAAATAAGCTTTCATTTGCATTTTATTGCGTTCCGATTGGTTATTTAGAACGGGAGATATGCTTCAGCAAACGTGAGGAAGCAAAATCGGCTTGGTCCAATTTTCATTAATTACAACTACGATTACGAACTTGTAAGAATGCCAAAAACATTATTGTGCATTAATTCAAAAGTAACAATACCATTGCAACATTTAATCATAAGTTATCGATGTATGTATCGATTATTGAATATAATTGAATCTTTTCATTAATTCATCCAACGATACAAGCAAGTTATATTAGGTGGTATTACCATTGACATTGAAATCAATAGTGCAATATTAGTTAATTTATTTAATTGGATGGACCATTTCAACAAAGAACATGACATGTTTCAATTTCAATTTTAACTCTTTCCCTGACAAATTAATTTTTGAAGAAATTGTGAATTTGCACATGCATGTAAATATCAACTTATAATTTGAATATGAGACTCTGTAAGGTAGTAAAACTATATATATATTCTGAAAGCTTATGAATGGCCGGACACTTCTGTGAAAATTTCAACGATACCGGACGATCGTGGCGGTTGCCATGGTAACCGTTACCCAGCATGCAATTTTTGTAACATCTTTTTTTACAAATATTTAGTAGTCCTGTATGAAAACTATACTATTTGAGCCCTCCAAAATGCTTTCAAGAGATGGGCATTATAATTCTGAACATTTTGATACCAAATTTGCTGTAGTGGGTTATTCGGTTATGGCGCAACGACCAGAATCGTGTACGATCAGCACGACAAATATACCGTAAGCCCAGAATCCAAAATGGCCGCCATACAGGGGCACAAAAATTCAAATGCCTTCAATTACACTAAAATATATACCAAATTGTTCGGCTGAGCACAAGGATTCCAAAAAGGTATAGTTTGCCATACTTCCGATGTTTGGTTAACGAGTTATAGGGTAAAACATAAAAAAGGTCGTTTTGACGCATTAATGCGTCTATGTCAGGTAAAGAGTTAAAGACTGCTTTACTGACAGCCACCCATTGCACATGCAAAAAGAGTATAGAACTTGAACTCATGACAAAATACCTATATGATTTATGTGGAATATATTTATTTATGTCTTTTAAGCTTGAAAAGAATCGAAAGAATGCGTTGAAAAGAACAAAGAAGAGATTAACTGATGTGTGTGTGTGACTTAATCATGTTGCTTCTTGCTTCGTGCATTTTAAAAGCTTTACTTTCATACTGAGAGGATTGGACCAAGCCGATTTTGCTTCCTCATGTTTGCTGAAGCATATCTCCCGTTCTAAATAACCAATTGGAACGCGATAAAATGCAAATGAAAGCTTATTTACTCAGGTTTTTATAATACATCAAGATTAGACCCGTATGTTCCTGTTATTTTAAGATATCTTATGTGCCCGGAGTGTTAATATTTTTTGGGGTCACCCTGTACATTTGATCACATTACATTTTTCTCCTTACCTTTCGAGATATGATCATTTCAGTAACAAGAGTGCGAGTCCCACTTGGGTCACTTTTGGATATTTAACTACAAATCTTCCTTTGAGATTCCAATAATGATGTATAGGATACACCAATATATTGTTTAAAATACATCAAATATTAAAATATTCTGTGCTTTGTCGTGGATAGAATATGGATGGAAATAATGATAATAATAATAATAATAATAATGGTAATTTCTATAGCGCCGGTATCCGTCAGAAATGACGCTCATGGCGCTTTTGTAAACATGTATTATAAGTAATTAATAGCATAAAAATGATAAATAGCATGGGTATTATACATATACTGTTTTGTGCGCTTCATTGAACAAATGAGTCTTAAAATATGGTTTTTTGCTAAATAAATAACAAACTATCAACATTTAGTGCGTAGAGGATTACTGATTTGATTGATCATGTTCAATTACACGATTCTAATCAAAGAGTTCACTGCCCAAGAGAGTGGCCAAAGTTGACTTTGACATGCCTGAGTGGATTTATTATAATATGATAACGAAATCTCCAGAATGGATTTAAAACAAACATTCTTATGAATGGGGGTCCCCAGTGCGGTGCTTCTGTTGGATTGTGTCAAGTGGTTACGGTTATATTAAGACAAAGGCCATTCTTTGGAACAAATTCTCACCTGCTATTTCTGTGAATTATATTGAATGACATGAAGCAAATAGCAAGGAGCATTCCAAGGCACGAAAGGGTAGTTACAGTAAGAAAGACAGGAAACGATATGAGCTGAAGATCATCGATTTCAGTTAATGAATCCACGGGAACCTTGCCACCTGTTCGTAAACATATAAAAACCGCAAAGTTGTGTTATAAAAAGGTCTACTATATTACTATATGTTTGTCAAAACATCTTTCTGTCCAGGGTTGGTGCTGTTTGAGCGTGTTCCACTAACTGCAACTTGATTTGAGCGCATGAGGGAAATATACTGACGCGTTCAAAGACGAAACCCAACATTTCCGTAGATACTATGCAATCACCCTCACGAGTAGGCTACAAACATTCAAATAATGTCGAAGGTATGCCCATCCCTATTCGCCGCGTGGTTTTGTTGTACAGCGTATCAAAAAAAAAACTGGGTCCACAAACTGGAGAGTTTATAACTTTAAAAGTAGGACACATAACTTTGTATTTAAGTATATAAAAGTAAATATATTTGACCTTAAAGGTATATTATGTGATCTTTCCAGGGAACGCCCTCAACATCGAAAAGAAAATTGAAAGTCGATTTTCTTGCAGATTTACATTTCTGATCATAAATCGTACATACATTCCAAGTTACAGGGCGATACGATTCTTAATTACTTCAAAATCATGGTTTTACAGTGAAAATAAATTGTCGGATAACACCGACAGTTTATATTTTCACTCTAAATTCACTCTAAAACCATGATTTTGAGGTAATTAGGAATCGTATCGCTCTGTAACTTGGAATGTATGTACGATTTATGATCAGAAATATAAATCTGCAAGAAAATCGACTTTTAAAAAAAAATCATGAATAGGGGGCGCTCTCTGGAAAAAAATCACATAATATGCCTTTAATTGGTGATATTGTGAGACGAATCTGATATTAACTTTCGATTTGAATAGAGCGTGGTCAGAACCTGTTTGTCCCGATTTTAGAAGCACACCGTCTATGGGATGTGTGCGTTGTGTGCAAGTTATCCCTGCATAGAGTTTATTCTCCGAAATAACTAATGTATGGTAAAAACTCGGTTCATTTAAAGTCCATCTGTTTACAGGTTTATTTATTTCGCATATACAACATATCAATACAGAGTCAGAGCAAAAATATACAAAACAATAGCATATGCAAGGCGTCGTTGAAAAAAACTCACGAAGAGCTTACACGTGTCAACGACCCCTTTGGAAAAATGGTAATGGATGAGATAATACAAATAAGTAATTATGTTACAAAGATAAATCAATATAATAAGGAGAAAATATAAGTAATAGGGATATTATATAAACATTATGAAAGTATAAAGTAATCTATTTTTTAAAACTTGGTTGGTGTGCATACACAGTAAGACATAGAGACAGACAGACATGACAGACACAAAGACAGACACAAAGACAGACAGACAGACAGACAGACAGACAGGCAGACACACATACATTGCGCAAGACAGCAAAACAAATATGGACAAACTGGATGCTCAAGAAACCTAAATGATCGAAACCAAAGTGAAACCGAAAAAGAGAAGTAGCTGGAAATAATGAAATAATATCAAAGGAAAAGTAATATAAACTAGGAACAAAAGTAATGTAAAACAACTCAACAAAAAGTTGTGAACGGACTAGTACGCTGAGATAAGATGATCTCTGAGCATGCGCTTGAAGACGTTTGTGGAGGTTGAATTACGTATGGTGGATGGAGTAGCATTCCAAGTAGAGGGTCCAAAATAACGCATTGCCCGTCTGGAGATAAGAGTTGTGTGGTCAATGGGTAGGCGAAAGTTGTTAGTTTGGCGGGTGTTGTGGCTGTGAAGACTACTGATGCGTGAAAAGTAATCATTGAAAACCGGTGGAAGTGCATTTGTTGTGTATTTAAACATGAAAAGTGATGTTTGGAAAGTGTTAATGTCGTTAAGGGTTAGGAACAGGTGTTTCTTGAAAAGTGGTTTAGTGTGCGCTCTGTATTTAGCCAAGGAAATGCTTCGAATTGCTCTTTTCTGGAGAATCTTAAGAGAATAAAGACGAGACGAGCCAGAATTTCCCCAGACAATATTACAGTATGACAGGTGAGGCAAAATGAGTGAGTTGTAGAGTGTTTTGAGTGTGTTAATAGGAAGGAAGTGCTTGAGTTTATTTAAAACGCCTACTGGTCGAGCAACCTTGACACGAACGTTGTTGACATGAGCAGTCCACTTTAGCTTGCTGTCAATTGTGGTACCTAGAAATTTCGTGGTGTCCACTTGGAGAATAGGCTGGTCATCGATGAGAATGTTAATGTTGTGATGTTTGTGTTTGCCGCGTGAAAAAGTCATGAAGTTAGTTTTTTTAATGTTTAAGGACAGTTTATTAGCTTTGAACCAGTTAGATAGTTTAGATAGTTCGTTGTTAGTGATGTTTTGAAGTTCATGGTAATCTGGGTGTGAAAGAAGTAAGTTTGTGTCATCTGCGAAGATGATGTACGAAAGAGCGGTGCTGACGTGCGTAATGTCGTTAATGTAGAGTAGAAAGAATAGAGGGCCGAGGATGGAACCTTGTGGAACCCCACATGTTAGTTGCTGAAGTGATGATTTTGTGGAGTGGACGTAAACAAATTGATGTCTATCTGTGAGGTAGTGTCTGAACCATTCGAGAGCATTGCCTCGTATACCATAGTGTTCTAATTTAGAGATTAGTATATTGTGATTGATGGTATCGAAAGCTTTGGACAGGTCCAAGAAAATACCTAAGGTGTGGTGCTTTTTGATCAGTGCATCGTTGATTTTGGTTAAGAGATCAATGAGAGCCATATGTGTTGTGTGTTTTGTACGAAAACCATACTGTGAATTTGTAAGAATGTTGTGCTTGTTAATGAAGGATGTGACACGATTATACATTATTTTTTCGAGAAGCTTTGAGAATGCTGGTAACACAGATATGGGGCGATAGTTAGTGAATTGTGAAGGATCATTGCTTTTGTGAATTGGAATGACCTTTGCTTGTTTGAGTTTAGTAGGAACAAAGCCTGAAGTGATAGAGAGATTAAAGATGTGTGAGAGAGGTTTTGCAGTGATTTGAAGTGTGTGCTTGGCAATACCGGGATCGATGTCGTCTGGTCCAGCGCTCTTGCCATCTTTGAGTAATTTTGTAAGGTCAAGAATTTCTTCTGGTGTCACTGGTGCAAGAAAGATAGAGTTTGAGATGCGATTTTTGAGGCAGTGGGTAGGTGTAATTGTGCTACTAGGAATTTTGTTAGCGAGAGAAGGACCAATACCTGTGAAGAAAGAATTAAATTGGTTAGAGATGTCAGCGGGTGTTGAGTATGAGGTGTGTGCGTTGTAAAATGTAGTTGGAAGAGTATTTTTGCGCTTTGTGTTGCGGCCCATGATGTTGTTAAGAATGCTCCACGTCTTTTTGAAATTTTGCTTGTTTTTCTCAAGAATGTTGTGATAGTATTTCTTTTTTGAAATGCGTATAACGTGGTTGAGTTTGTTGCGAAATTGTTTGTATTTGTCGTGCTTAGTGTCTGTGTATTTTGTTCTGAGTTGCTTCAGAAGTTTGTTTTTAGTTTTGATTGATTTGGCTATAGCGCGTGAAATCCATGGTTTGTTGCGTTTCTTGTGTTTGTGACGAGTTGTTTTGTATGGAAATGAATCGTTGTAGAGTTTGGAGTATGTGGAGGCGAAACTGTTGTAAGCGTTGTCTGTGTCAGTTTCATTGTATATGCAATCCCAGTCATGTTCTTTGAGTTTAGTGTTAAAAGTGTTTTTGTTCTGCGTGTTGATATTACGACGTGTCTGTGTATTGCGGGTTTTGTGATTGTTAGTGATATCAGTGATGTGAAAAACAGGATAGTGATCACTTATGTCCGTGATCACAATACCATTTAGTGAATTGTTAGGGTGATGGGAGGTGAATATGTTATCGATTAGACTGGCACTAGTGCGGGTGACACGAGTGGGTTTATCAATGGTAGGATAAAAGGTGTTTTGGATGAGAGTTGTTAGGAAGTCATTAGTAAGTGAATGAGTCTGATTGATGAGATTGATGTTGAAGTCACCAAGAACAAAACATGGGTTTTTCATGCTGTTTAGTTTTGGAAGTATAGTGCTAAGATTGGAGTTGAAACTAGAGATGTTAGTGTCTGGTGGACGATAAACAACGCCAACGGTAATTTTAGTGTTATTGCCGTCTGTTAGATCTACGAAAAGTGACTCCGCTGTGTTGCCTAGTGAAATATCAGTGCGCTCAGTGATTGAAAAGGTGTTAGAGATGTATATTGCAACTCCACCTCCTCGCGAGTTTCGAGGATTGTGAATACAGTTGTAGCCATCAAGAGGAGGTAGGGCAGATGAGGTGTTCAGCCACGATTCTGTGATACCAATCACAGAGAAGGAGTGTGTAAGGAGATCAAGATAATTGGAGATGTGATCAAAGTTGCGGTTTAAGCTGCGAGCATTAAAATGAATAATTGAAAAACGATCTTGGTGATTATTCGGGAGGGACCTGTTAAATTGATCCTCAAGAAAGTAGCTACTCGTAGTCGGAAAATCAATAGTGTCATTTGAAGAGTAAGCATCCTCGATGTTTGATTGTGAATCAAAGTCAACGAGGAGAGGATTGAACAACAAGTTGTTGAGATTGAGAAGATTAGCGTCGCAACTAAATGAGAAATCAAGGATGGCCATTTGAAAGTCGTCATCATCAAGATAATGATTGAAAGGGAAAATATCACCTAGGCATTTTGAACAAAGCCATGAGGAGGAGTTTGGAGTTCGGGATCGATCATGATTTGTAAAGACATTTTTGGTTACTTTGCAGTGGTTGCACAACATAAATAGACAGACAATATGCACATAAAACACTAATAAGATTACTTAGTTACAAAGATATACTTTAAAGGAAAAAAACAAAAACAAAAAAAGGAGCAAAAGACAAATATGAAATACGGGGAGCGATGGAAAGAAGGGCGGGTGTCCCAAAAAAAATCGCATGACTGCAATGGAAGTGGGAGTACATAGCAAAAAATAAAAAAATAAGGATGGTGAAAAGGGGTTATTGACCTTATACAGAATGATAAAAGTATGTAAGGAATACAAAATGCAACGTCAGTTATAGGTTCACAACATCCAACACCACTTAATAACAAATGGATGCTAATATACCAGCATAGAGAAACAAAATTGAGGTTTGGAAGATGAGAACACAATTTAAACTAAAACAAGCGTGGGAAATACAATGGAGTAATTGATATAGAAGATCCCATTTGATATCATTACTGGATGCCATACATACAGAAATATACAATTGAGTAATGCTGGTTTGGGAGAATGTAGGCATACTATTGCAGGTGTAGACATGTCATTAAGGAATACAAAGTGTAATACAGAATTATAAGGATTATATTAAATCACACCAAGTAGCAAGAGTAGAAGATAATGATAATTACACAACATAATAACTATATTGTTGCACAAATCAGCATCGAACCCATAACTAATACATCGGATGAGAAATGATAGCGCAAAGTGGTATGGGTGGGATGATGATTTGTTTAACATATCATTAAGGAATACAATGTGTAATACAAAAAATCAGCATGAAATACCCGTCACGTCCACTATGTAACGTCACGTTATGAAATCAATAACAAGGTTATACAGATAATGCTATGCAAGAGTGGGGTACAAATCAAAAAGGGAATCAAACAATGTGTGAATAGAGCTTAAAACTACATTGCAAGCGGTTAAAATGAGACTAAGAAAAACCAAGAACAATTTAATCACAATCCAAAACACTGTCGGGAGAGACGCACGAGAGTAATCAAAAGAGATTGAATTTGATGATGATGTAGATTGCAATAAGATACAGACAGGCGCGCATAGACAATGCAAGAATTATAATAAATCATACAAAGTAGCAAGAGTAGATTACACAACATAATATTAATAACTATAATACCGGTATTGCACACGTCAGCATCGAACCCATAACTAATACATCGGATGATAGCGCAAAGTGGTACGGGTGGGATGGTGATATATTTGACACGTCAATAAGGAATGTGTAATACTACTAATACGGAATATCAGCATGAAATGCTCACGCAATGTAACGTCACGCAATGAAAACAATGTGAAGGCTATACAGATAATGCAATGTAACAAGTGGCGCAAAGATCAAAAAGGGATAAGACAATGTGTGAAAAGAGCTTGTAACTACATTGCGAGCGATTGAAATGAGACTAAGAAAACCAAAAACAAATTAATCACAATCCAAAACACTGTCAAAAGGGACGCACGAGAGAATCATAGTAATCAAAAGAGTGAATTGGATACATTTTTACATTTGGGTTTCTGTTTCTTATTGGAATATTCAACGTTATAGAAAAGCATCTGTTTGGGCGCCTTGATACCGTGCCTCTAATTATTTGAAGAGATGAATGACTTAATGGCTGGTTTCCAATTCCGAAGAAATGGTCTTCGACCTGCTACAAACATGACAAAGAATGGCAGCCTCGGGTCTCAGAAGATTATTTATGGATTTTTCTAAACCATGTTTTAGGTATATACTCTTTTTAAAATCTCTTTATATGAAGAGTAAATTCAAAGGCAAAACTTTGATGAAGTCAGAACAATGCGCAAGTGCAACGCGTGGGCGGTTTATGGGCAAAATCGGGACAAACGGGTTCTGACCACGTTCTATTCAAAGCTTTGTATTTCAACAAGTTGACAGCAGATTGGTCTCATAATTTCACTAATTATTCAGATGTATTTACTTTGATATCGTTTAATGAACCGAGTTTTCTACTGTGTCTAGTATAAGCAGAGAGATGTTTTAAAAGCTCTCAAGTATTTGGACCCATTGTGTTGGGACACGCTGTATTTAGCACCCTACAAGAGGTACAAAGTGCTGTAAGTGCACACACAGAAAAATATTTACATAATTATGTTAAATATAGAACTCCATAATTATTATGTAAACCTTTCACACAGTATTTGTGTATAAAATACACAAGTTATGTAAAAATAACTTGTGTATTTTGTACACAACTTAATTGTGTATAAAATACACAAGTTATTTTTACATAACTTGTGTATTTTATACACAAATACTGTGTGAAAGGTTTACATAATAAGTATGGAGTTCTATATTTAACATAATTATGTAAACATTTTTCTGTGTGCAGAAATATGTAAAGTGATGTGCCGGTATGTCAGAACAGCGACGATGTGTAGGTTGATTACTCAAAAATGGGCGAAAATCCCTGTTTTTCTTGACTTATATCATCATTTCACATAGATTTCACTATTTTAGTGCTAAAAATACTTGTCTTGGTGTATTTAGAGCCTATTGTACCATTGCTTGCTTATCGGCCCGTAGCAAGAAAACATTTCATGTTATAAATCTGTTTGGGTTCGGTTTTTTGTGTGGAAATAAACACTACTACCTCGACCGCCGACCGGAAGAATTCACACCACTAAATGGTTTCCCTATGCGTTTACATGTAAAATGGTAGTTACAAAAAGCCCATTTTCTCGCTTATAAAGCGACTGGAATTTTCAATTTGACATTTTCCTTAAATTTCATGATATATTTGATCATTTAATCAAACAAATATATATGGTATCCCCGAAAGTTCTGAGAAATAAGACCCCAAAGTTGGACAATTGGTGTAGCGCCCTCATTTATCAGAAAAAGTTGAGAAATGTTGCCAGATCATTTACAATCAAAATACATCCAAAAAACCTACAAAATGCATTGAAAATATTTCTTTTTGCACTTTAGTATTAGGTAATAGTTCAAATATCAGGATTAAACTACAACTTTAATCATTTGGGAGCAATAGGTACCATTTCTGATTAATTCTATTATCAATGGGCCACAGGATGAAAGCTAAGAAAACACTTTTGATTGTCGTCTCTACAAGGACTGAAATTATTTACTGGCGTGGAATCGGAAGCGTTTTCCGCCGATACGCATGTCATTTGTCTCTAACCTATGTGTTTCTATGGCTTAATTATCACGGGGAACCAACGTTAATTGCGCCATGAACACCATTATACAAGTAGGGGTGCGTGCAAGAGTTGGAGCGTTGTGGAGTACGCTGGGACATTTATGGTATGGCGTTTTAGAATGGAAGAAGTAATTCCTCACGATTATTTTTCTCTTGTTCTTGACATTTTGTATTAACACAAAGATTCAATGGAGTGTTTTTTTATTTATCATTTTTACTTCGGCAGTATTCAGCATAGACCGATATGGTAAAACGACACACATAGTGTACGCTCTTCTTCTGATCCAGTATGTTTCTATTGCGAGAATTTATAAATTCACCTTACCTTGCCAAATTACTTGGTTTTCTGGAAGAAGTATAATCTGTCTATCAGGAGGCAATTCGAGATCACATATCCCTAGTATCACTTCGGTATTATCTGTACGAGACAAAAAGGATAGTATGATGAAATCCTTTTGAAAACGTTCATAACAAATGTTAGTGAGATCAAGTCTGGATATTTTAGAAACTCGCTCTTGTCGTCATCAACATTTGCGATGTAATTATCAGATGTAATTACTGTTACGATATTGATATTGATTCTGTATTCGACAATTTGTATGTATTTGCCTCTGTACCATTGACCCTTGTCCAATTATTAGTTTTAATTGTACTATATAAGACAGGGTTTTCATACCGGTTTGCAACATCTTGTATACAAAATGTAATCCTTCTGGTTTATGTGTGTGATTTGTAATGAATTGTGTATGGGAATCCTCACAAATAGTTTCCAGTTGAACCCATCATTGAATTCAAATATGTAATCAATTCAAATATGTTATCGATTTAATATATCTCTCTTTTTTAAGTGTATTATTGACGGTTGTGCGTGGGGTTGCCTGTGAGATCACAAATCTTATTGTGTTTGGCTATTATACGCTGACTTATAGTACCGCGTACAACATGCTGTGATCCATTATGGAAACATCGCCTAGCATAAATCTATCGACAGTAACTGTAACTGTATAGCTCGTAATACGTAGATTGTCCTCCCGTCCCTGATGAGAACCGAAGTCAGCACTTTAAGATATTAAACTGTTATACAAATCACTTTTCCATGGTTAGTATTCAAACTTGACCTCAAAATACATATTATTACAGCAAATCACATTGAGCTTAACTCTAAAAATTGCTGCAAAAAGACAATAATGGCATACACTGGGGCTTTTACCAACATGTCATTACCATGGCGTTGGGATTTAATGAAACTGCTATTTTTCTCGGTAGTGTATTGCGTGAATATATGTCTTAATTTAAAATACTTACTCTGATTTTGATTAAATTTGAAAACGCCTTTTCGATCACCAGTGTCAGTAAACTTGATAGGCCCCTGAAATAAAGGTCACAAGAAATAGTCATGTATACACACTCGTATAATGAATCCCGTTCAACTAAACAATGGAAATGCATGTTATATACCCAAAAGCTCTCGTTTAGAATTGATGCAAAATAAGGAACCCTTAAAGTGTTATTGTTTGATTCAAATAAAAACGTTACTATAGAAATATGTTATGAACTTACAGATACGCCAACAAAGTCCTGTTTACTCATCATTTCAAATATCAGTGCAGCAGTTTCTTTGTCGTAGTTGAAATCTGTAATTTTCTTTGGAGGATCTATATGATAAAAGAATATGACAAAACAATTATTCACCCTGTATGAAAAAAGACGAGAGCGCTTACAAGTTGAATAACATCTAACACCAACTGATTGCAAGAACACTCTCTACGGGCTTGATACATCAATATAAGAACAACAGGACCAGTCGGTGCCAGTCTGATGACGACTCCGGCTCATTGAGTCGAATCGTAACTAGTGTACGATTAGTTGGATTTAATGTAGAGTTTTTTGTTCGCCAAATCGTGTTCAAACGGTTGTCTTTTTGTTATTTTGGTGGCACATAGTTCTTAACCACGTTTTGAAATGCTAAAACAGGGTTTGAGTAAAGGACAGGTTAACATAAAATGTTTATCAATTTTTGTTTAACTTTTACCTTGAGTTTTCATGTGCATGTCAGACGTGTGAAGAGCAATAGCGGTGGACCACACGGTGTCGTATCCATACGCGTTATATTCTAGATGAATGTCAATGTCTTCCAAAGTCAACCCGCTGAAGTCTCTCAACGCATTGAGAAAGTCCGACGCACTCTTGAAAAAACATATGTAATGATCCAGTTAGCTTTTCACCAACATTGTGTGATGTCATCACCGGTTCACACGGTGTTTGTAAAATACGTACTCACGTACACGCGTACGTACCCCGGTACGTACGTACGTATACGTACGATTGATCATTCTGAATTCTACCTTCTACTTGTACCATGTATTATTTGTAATACAACCTATCGTTTGCTGTGCTCACGGTCCATCCCGTTAACCCCGTAGGGCTCAAGGGACAGACCCGACGTGCGGAGCACCAAAGGGGAATGTGGCTCCCATCGTTAACCACTGCTGGTCGGTTGAGGGTCCAATTTAGATTGATCCCCGCAGGGCTATAAAGCCGTCTTCGCCACGTGGGATTAAGGAGAATTGAAATTGGTCAGATAAGATAAAACACCGGGTATAAGCTTGACTGCACACAAATGTTTAGGCGATATATTTTACCATTGTGAAGTACATGCACACAGAGGCCGTACGCGACTGTACAATCGTACGTAGGGGTGTACAAACACCGCCGGTTCACAGTCAGGCCACTGGTTCTCATACACAAAAGAAACATACACTCACATAAATTACATTATCTCGAAAAATGTGAGGATTGAAGGCCTCATTTTTGCCAGGTAAAAGAAATCAGTTCTATGTGTTGACTTGCTTGCTACTTAAATTAATTTAATTTCGAAATTCGATGAAAATCCATTAACCCTAACTCTACCCCCCACTTTTTTCAGAATTTTTTCTTCGACGTGGAAAATCGACCAAAATATCCCCCGATCCCCCCGGGATTTGATCCAGGGACCTCTCGCACCAGAAGCGAACAATTCTCCACTACACCACGGCTGTCAAGGCTAGTTTGCGCAGTATATTGCGCAAACTATATGGGCTGGGTCCATTTTTTCCGGGTGGTACCAACGTGCCCAGTCGTGGTATTTTGGGGTATATGGTAGGGGTAGGGTTATGGCATATATATTATCAACCAAGGTGCATACATGCACTCCAATTTAAGTATGTATGTCGACACGCTATGTTACAAAAATTAACATGGCAAAACAATACAAACCAATCCTGATATTGTACTGCCCCATAGTCCAATTTCCTCGTAAAGTTCCAAGTCTAAGTCGAAAATACTCAGTGTTCCGGCAACTGCAATGTCCATCTGTGCAACCGTGCAGTTTAGATTTTCTGTTTCGTCTTGAACGCGCCACCACTGATGTTGATACCAACCTAAAATAACAGATTAATGGACAATGATTAACACTTTCCACGCGGCTATTGGTTTTACCATATATGTTTATTTTGTTTGTTTACACGGTCGGTCCGTACGGACACACGCCTGGGTCCTGAAGGGACCAGACTCAAACAAAAAGCTCGGGCCAGGCTT
>CM069456.1:38014377-38152606 GCA_035610835.1 Ophiura sarsii | reverse complement strand
CCCGGTTAGTTTTGTCTCAAATCAACAGAGGGCGTCATAAATGTAAACAACGGTCACCTCATCTATATTAAATCTGGTTTTGATACACTTTTGATACACTTTTGATACACTTTTGATACATTTATTTCGGTAAGGGAAATCCCGGGCCTAAATCTGGTAAAATTTGCTCCGCATAGAAAGCAGCAAGAGTTATGTAGTGATTTGTCTGTTACATCCTTTTTTTTTCAGTCCCGACCCTTTTCCGGGAAAAGTAAGGAAATTGGAGACCCACAAAATGGATATGTGCTGTGTTAGATTGACACCCAGTGCTGCGGATATGACCCAAAACGATAAAGGATATCATTTAACGACCCCAACCGATCATTTCATGATCCCAAGTGATCATTCCATGTCCCTAAATGATCATTTCACGATTCCAAGTGATCATTTGTTTCATTTCATGACCCCAAGTAATCATTTCATATCCCCAAATGATCATTTCATGCCCCCCCCCGCGACCATTTCATGACCCTAAGTAACTTTAAATGACCTGATGTGATCATAGTCAATTTACTGAAGTGATCATGTTATTCGCCCGTTTCGCCCAATACAAATATGCGAAACGGGCTCACTAGCTAATTTACTGACCCGAACAAACCATCTAATAAACTGAAGCGATCATGTTGACGTCAACCAAAAGCAATAATTAAATGACCTCAAGTGGTAGTTTGATACCCCTAAAAGTGGTAGAGTAATGACCCAAAACGATAATTTAATTAAATTCAAGGTTTAATAAACATATCATTATCGAAGCAAAATGCTGAATTTCAACAATATTTACAATATGTATACATGTATAGAACATTAGAAACAATATTATATAATGATCTAATTGGTAATTTAATGACCCGAATGGTCATTTAATTTCACAAGGATATCATTTAACGACCTCAACCCGATCATTTCATGATCCCAAGTGATCATTCCATGTCCCCAAATGATAATTTCACGACCGCAAGTGATCGTTTGTTTCATTTCATGACCCCAAGTGATCATTTCATATCCCCAGATGATCATTTCATGACCCCAAGTGACCATTTCATGACCCTAAGTAACTTTAAAATGACCTGATGTGATCATAGTCAATTTACTGAAGTGATCGTGTTATTCGCCCGTTTCGCCAATACAAAAATCAGTGCGAAACGGGCTCACTAGCCCGGGGGGGGGGGGGGGGGGGGGGGGGGGGGGGGCACTCTACTTTTTTTGGTAGGGGTGTGCCGCCCCAGGGTCTCAAAAAGGGGGGCGCTACAGAACTGAACTGAGAGGATTTTATGATGAAACATATAGGGTCTTAGGAACTGATTTTTTTCTTCAAAAAAGTAGGTCTTGAGAACTGGCCTATATAGTTCAATTTTGATTAAGAGCAAGAACGCAAATTTTCGATTTTCTTTTGTTTTAGAACGCCAAATGGGAACGCAAAATTTCGCGTTTCTTTTGTTTTAGAACGCCAAAAGGGAACGCAAAATTTCGCGATTTTTGAATTGTCAATAACATTGGGGTCCTAAAGGGACATTAAGAGATGTGGTGGAGACAGCGCCCTCAATTACAAAAATATATGATAAAACCTTGGATTTGTATATGTTTACAAATTACATGTATGAACTTACACCTATAGGATTAAGAAAAATCAGCCCTCTTTGTACAACAAAACATCGATTCAAAAATGCTGGTAGAACCGCAACCAGCATTTTACATGGTTAAGGGTGGTATTCCAACATATTTAAAACATTATTTTAATCAAGTTTTGCTGGGTTTTTTTTAGTAGAAACAACAATGGCAATTTTTAATGTTCATCTTGAATTCTGAAGTAAAATAATTAAAATTAAAAAATTCAACGTGACACTGTGTCCCTAACAGCTAGCAGAAGAGGGTGAAAAGGGGGATCTTCAGCGCGGCACATACCTTTTCCAATGTCAGTGCTCACTGCAATCAAAATGTGGGTACCATGGCATTGAAATTTTGCAGCAGTGTATTTCTGGCTGATAATAAAATGAGCAAAAAACATTAGAAAAACTCTTCCTCTTCCATACAATGTAGCTACATAGATAATTCCAAAACTCATCCTTCAGTCAAAAACAAACCCATGTATTGTGCTTTAAACTTTACCCGTTTTACATTCTTGTAATCATCAAGCAATAATGAAAACAATCATTTTGGTGTTTATTTATTTGGTGTATGCGCTACCGCGTTTCGTTTCGTTTCATTTCACAAAATGCAGTAGGCCTCCTCATGTGTGAATAGTGTGATGTCAGTTGATCCGTCCTTGCAAACCATTTCTGACAATATTCACACTGATGGGTTTCTCTTTGTATGAGTCCGAATGTGTCGTGTCAGATCATAGTTATCTCTAAAGCATTTCTGACAATATTCACACTCATGAGGTTTCTCTTTTGTATGAGTCTGAATGTGTCGTGTCAGATCATAGTTCCTCTACAGGGCCGTCAGAAGGGGGGGGGGGGGGTGCGTTGGGTGCGGACGCACCCCCTTGATTTTTTTTTTAAGGTAAAAATTGCGTTTTTCTTAGTTTCAAATTTCAATGATAGTAAAACTACTCATAAAACATTGACTACAGTGCTTTTTGGACTGCCCCTTTTTGACTCCCCCCTCCCCCCCCCCCCCCCGTCCGAATGTGTCGTGTCAGATCATAGTTACCTCTAAAGCATTTCTGACAATATTCACACTGATGATGGGGTTTCTCTTTTGTATGAGTCCGAATGTGTCGTGTCAGATCAAAGTTACCTCTAACGCATTTCTGACAATATTCACACTGATAGGGTTTCTCTTTTGTATGAGTCTGAATGTGTCGTGTCAGATCAAAGTTACCTCTAAAGCATTTCTGACAATATTCACACTGATGGGGTTTGGGTTTCTCTTTTGAATGAGTCCGAATGTGTCGTGTCAGATCATGGTTACCTCTAAAGCATTTCTGACAATATTCACACTGATAGGGTTTCTCTTTTGTATGAGTCCGAATGTGTCGTGTCAGATCATAGTTACCTCTTCAAAGCATTTCTGACAATATTCACACTGATGGGGTTTCTCTTTGTATGAGACTGAATGTGTCGTGTCAGATCATAGTTACCTCTAAAGCATTTCTGACAATATTCACACTTATGGGGTTTCTCTTTTGTATGCATCCGAATGTGTCGTGCCAGTTCATAGGTATCTCTAAAGCATTTCTGACAATATTCACACTGATGGGGTTTCTCTTTTGTATGCGTCCGAATGTGTCGTGTCAGATTGTGTCGATTTGAAAATCTCCTCTGACAATACTCACACTGATACAGTGTCTCTCGATGTCTCTCTTTAGTATGCATCATCTCAATGTGTGATGTCAGTTGACTCTTCCATGTGAAGCAGTCCTGACAATATTCACACTGATGGGGTTTCTCTCCAGAGTGCATCCTGTTGTGTCGTACCAAAGAATACGCACTTGCAAAGTATTTATGACAAACATCACACTGAAATGGTTTCTCTTTAGTGTGTGTCCGTATGTGTGGTATCAAAGCACTCTTGTGTGCAAAGCACTTCTGACAATATTCACAATTATGAGGTTTCTCTGAGTGAGTCCTGTTGTGTTTTATCAAATGAGACTTATTTCTATAACATTTCTGACAAACATCACACTGAAATGGTTTTTCTCCAGAGTGAATCCTGTTGTGTCTTGTCAGATCACTCATCTTGTAAAAATCTTCTGACAAAATCCACATTGATAAGTTTTCTCTAACGTGTCAAATCGTGTATATGCTGTAACACAACCACGTTTTGCAGTAGATTTTCGGTATTGCCATGGACCATATCTCTGATGATATCTTTTCCAATATTTGTGCCCATCAGCATGGCGTCTAAATCTATCTAGTGAGAAGAAATACTTATGACAATAACAACAATACAGAGGCTTTAAGGCCCTTTTCAAAGTACCGGTATTCATTGTATTGCACATCCCTAACTCGGCCATATCTGCTATAAACATTAAGCTTTATTTAATAAGCTTATTAAGCTTATTAAAACACTAAATTCAATACAGCGCACACAAACGGAATAATAAGCTTTATATTCAAAGATGTATTCCGTGAACAAGGTGAAGCGTGACGTCATGGACGTAGGGGTTAGTACTCCGAACAAAATCACATTGAAAATTTAATACAATGTAGTTGAATTGAAACGTAAACGTTCCATACTGTCCACACAACTGACGAGATATAATTGTGCCATAGTTAGTGATTGCAAATTAGTAAATTACACACAAATAATGCCGTGCCCCGTCAGTCACCTGCGCTGCGAAGTGATGCATGTGAAACTAATTCAAATAGTTTATTTGTTTCCATGGTTTGTTATAAAAGCAACTGTGAGAATGAGGGCGCTTCGTTCTGTCTGGTTTTGGCAGGGGGGGTAGGTCAGATTTTGTATGGCATCGGGCGGAATAAAATAAACGGACTTGCAACACTGCCGAATTGAAATCTCGCGTTATCGATGTTAACCATTTTCGTGTTTCCGCGAGAATACAATGTAAACAAATGGCGACGCCCATGAAGTGAAATGAAATGAAATGAACAACTAAACTTGCTCTGCAAATCCACTTAAAAGTACAATTATCACATATCTATTACTCAACGAGTGTTGATTTGAGTACTATAGACGTTATTTTGTATTTGGTTTTACCGTGGCATGTAGACATTTGATATGAAATACGGAGACATTTTGAACACATTTCTTCAACCATACGCCGTGATACCGCATACGGCCATGGTGTATCAGCCGTCATTGTATTCAATTCAGTTCGCAAGAAGACACCGAGCAAGAACGGGATAAGTCCATGGTGAATATGGACTTTTTAAGTCCATGGTTACATTGTTCATTCCATCCATCGTCTGTTCTGGAGTGGTACTGATGGTGTAGTCTCGACAGGAACACATTGACCTAGCTGATGGCTGGATTGTAAGTAAGCACTGACTAAGCTTCACTTTTTAATAGTTCAATTATGGGCACTTGTGCTGGGCCGAGGGTAATATCAAAAGCTAATTTGTTATAGAATTGAAGGCTTCACCCCAACCCCTCATATGTGGTGTTGCAAGAAAGCTAACGTAGGGAGACACGGGACGAATAAGGACAGTAAAAATGGTGTGTGCCGCCCCAGGAATCGAACCCAGTCTACCATGGCCGGAGTCCAGCAGATTGTGTATCACCCAGCAGATAGTGTATCACGCTAACGGATCACGCTCAAAAAAGATTTTGACCTTTGCGTGATTGCGCAATGAGATTAGGGTTAGGGTTTTGCTACTCGATTCTTTTTACATTGTGACAACAACAAAAGAAACCCTGTTTTACGTGTAAACAGACCCCCTAGTACAACAAATCATACTTAGTGATATTTGTCATCAGTTGGTATTATTCATCATAGGGTATTTTGCATGTTTCACTATCTGTCCCCATCCTAAGGAAAAAAAAGAAAAGAAAAAAACACACCAACGAATGGGTTTCCTGTACTAAACAGACCCCTCAGGATGGGTCGGTTGGTCAGGTGTTTTGTCAGTGTGTTTTTTAACTTTTATCCCCTTGAATTGAAAATGACCATAAAATGTTTACAAATCTGTAAAAAAACTTATTGAATTTTGACAAGCCCAAAAAATAAAGGAACTCCAAATATTTGGGTCTGTATTCATCTGCATGTGAACATTTGTTCACCGATTTCTAAAGAATGGGTCGGTCGGGCCAATAGAACAGGGTGGTTTTTTTTGTCAGTATAAAGGGCATCCAGACATTAAAATTGCCACAAATAAAATTTCTTGTTTTGTTTTTTATTTTCAGAAATGAGACGAGCATCTTGCAATCAGCTTATCTGTACCAAATCATGCACTGAGTGAACCAGCCTCACGAACCCCTTCAACTGACATGGATCTCACACAGTGTAGTTGGAGAAATAAATGATGACAGCATTCAGTCCTCCAAAATCATTAGTTATCCAACTTTCATCATCTTTACCTTGATGCCTACTGTATACCTGTGTTTGACTTGACCTGGTCATATCTCCTATGTGATTGCTTTCACCTGCCAGCATTTTGAAAAAAAAGATGAAAATTCACCGAAATGCACTTTTTGCAGGGTCAATTGCCATACTTGAAATCAATCAAGAAAAAACATCAACATAGTCTGCTTAAGATTTATGATATGGGCATCAGCAGTGACAATGCTGCTGTTTGGTCTCAAAATATCCCCACAAAAGATGCATTTCATCTTTACAAAGGTCAATAGGGAAGCCTTTTAGAGTGAACAATGACATTGCAGCTGAGGGACGGATCTTGTGAGAATCACCGATCACTCACCATCATCAAAACCAAATGACAATATAAATGAAAATGACGCAAATCAAATGATAATACTGTAAAACAGTTTAATTTCTCGGGAACTTAATTTAGCGAATTATCATTTAGTCAACAATTTGCAGCAATTTAATTTCACTAATTTGTATCATCGTCCTATATAATATAATCATGATAATTGGTGGCAATTTAATTTGATCTCCTAGCGAAATTAAATTGCTAGCATAATTAAGTTGTTTTACAGTAGGGTAAAGTCGCCAGTTTTCGGTCAGCGCCTATTTTCGGTCACTTCGCCCAAATCGTGTAATGAAAATGACCTCGTCGTTATAAACTGACGGCTAGAAAACCGCCGCATAGTTGATGCCCGGTATGGCTTTAAAATTACGACGACCGATGCAATTACACAATTTTGGCGAAAGTGACCGAAAATAGGCGCTGACCGAAAACTGGCAACTTTACTCTATATCAAGACTATTTAAAAAATAAATGTGCATGTAGATGCTAGTTACCGTAGAACTGGGTTGACCCAAGGGTAACTTTAGTCCACCAAAAATAAAGAAATTATTTGACAAATCCAAGTCAAATTATTAACTCTCATTCGTCACCACACTGGTGAGTTCCAACCCCCCCTCGAGATGAGTAATCATATTTTTGTTGCGTGAAGTGGATCACAGTAAATAAAAAGAATTGAATTGAAAGGATTTCATTAAGATCATTGACATCTACAATCTTGCTTATATTGTTGGTCAAACATCAAAGGTTTGCAATATTTCAGATGATTTTTGAGGAAAAAACTGTTCAGGGATGGACCTCTCCAGGTAGGGTCGGTCTGTTGAACAGTTTTATTTTGTCACCTTTCATTTAATACTAAAATGTCTGAAATTTGTGACGGTATTACGCAGGTAACCAACCCCCAAAGTTTTTTAAGTGATTGCACTTTCAGAATAATATTGCACCCATATCAAATGGCATTGGCAGGCAAGGTATGCAGTGACATCATCCCAAAAAGGAATCTTGATTTAAATATCATATAGTTTGTTCAGTACACAAAAGACAACAATTGTGATTGTATTTATTCGCACAAAAATAATTCCTTCTTGTTAAAGGTAGATGACCCGATCACATTCCGATTTTCAACTTGAAGTTTTCTATTCTACATGAAAGGTCATCCTTAAAAAAGTCGTGTTCCAAAGTTTGAGTTGCATAGCTCTAAATTAATGGTTCTTATTTTAGACGCACAAGATGCTGTGAACTGTACCCATTGAGTAGTACACAAACTGTATCGGTGGTTACCACCGTTCGCGGTAATTCGACGTTATTTCATCGATTTCTCCGTAATTATACCGATTTAGGCCGTCAAATTTCAGTATGATGATGAGAAAAATACGAGCTTTCATATGATATGAAAATCTCTGTATGTTTGAAATAATTCTGTGTTACGAAAATGTGATCGGATCATCTACCTTTAACTCATCTATTAATATGGACGTAATTGTGCATCATGCATTGCGCGCAGTTGCTTATGATAATCCCGCTGCATGCGAACATTAAAATATACACGCCACAGTTAGAATTAATTTTGTGTGTGGATTAATTCACAAGTCTTGCCTATACTGAACAAAGTATAGTGAACATAATGAACTTAAACTCAACCTAATAGACCAGACACAGGCACATGCATTGAATAACTTCTTAAACAAAAGAAACCAACAATCACAAGTATTATTCCCAATTTTTATTGTTTGCACTCTGTTACAAATAACAAATTAACCATTAAAATTATGTAAATTATACGGCCAAACATTGTCGGTTTGAATTCTATCTATCATTAGGCCCAATCACACTGGTCCAACGCCATGAGTTTCTAATTGGTGTGTTGGCCATAAGGCGACGAAAAACCACCCTGTTCTATAGCAAAATGATCTTTCAGGTAAATGGACCTGACAAGTTAACCTGATCTGTCATCTCAAGATATAATACATTGTAGTTATAATTGTGATACAATTTGCCACCACTCTCATCCCGTGCATTAATATGGATTGTCACGTGTCTTAAAATTAACAGATTTTCTGGAGTAATTCTGTTATACCCTTCACAGGGGTATTCGTAGTGCGTGATTTTTAAGAACGACGCATACTAATCGATGTTGGTGTGAAGGGTATAAAATAACAGAATTATGCCGATTTTCTTTATTTCTTCTTTTTTTTGCTGTTTATTATGGTTTAATGTTTAATCAGTTCCAAATTGGCAAGAAATATTTGTTTTTTATCTCTCTGCGCAAAAGTAAAAAAATTAACGTACATGGTTTTGGTCGCATTAACGCATCACACATAATGCACAGTGCGCTTTATGTGCGCCTGCGTCCTTCTGTATTAATTTGCTGCTGTAATTCACCAATTTGGAACTAATCCAACTACTGTAAAAGTGGAAATTTTCTTGCGCTAAGATCAGCAAGCGCAAAAAGAAAAATGCACGAATATATTCCTTTGTATGTATGTCTATTTAAGGAACCTCAACATCACAAATATAAAAACAAGCAAACTTTTTCAAAATTTGCGAACCGCTAAACTTACTCGCAAAAATGTCCACTTTTACAGTATACCATCTTAGAAACTTGTTCAATGACAGCATCTGTTAGGCACCAAAAACCCCCCTGTTCTACAGGCCCAATGGAGCCAATTCTTTTTATATTTTCAAATAAAAAAAACTAGAAAACCCGGCGACCAAACCCGAGTGGTCAGTTTGCTCATAGATCAAGGCAGGTATTTTTTGGTAATCCTTAGAAGCTGGAAAAAAAGAAACCCTGTTCTACAGGTCCAACAGATCCAATTGTTAGAAATTGATGGAAAAATTCTCATGCCAATGAATACTGGCCCAATTTCTTTTCTTGTCAGAAAAATGTCTACAGATTTATACGGTAATTTTTCGGGGGGGGGGGGGGGGGGGGAGGTCCATGACCAAACCCGAGCAGTCCCTTTTAACAGGGTATTATGTCCTCTTTATTTATTAACATTTTTTAACCTTAATTTTGCTCTGAAAATTGAGTGTCCATATTTAACTGGGCGCCCAGGAGTTTTTTACACCTGGTTGCCAAGTTTTAGCCAATGTTTTCAAATTTTGAACAGCAAAGTATAGGACCACAGCTACTATGGTCAGAAAAGTCACTAAGTAGCTCCTAGTCCACATATCCTTAAATCGAGGCTTGCTACTTAGTGTATTACATTTTCTGACAATAAGAAACAAGTAGGCTAATTCTTAAAGGAGGGGTCCCGCAAGCACAACATTTTGCATTATATATATTAGAAAAATAACTACTGAGCCCAACTTTTGTATTATATAGAATAAAACACCACACTTATGACAGAAACGAATAAAAACCACCATCTTTCAACATGCAATTTTTAAAATTCTTGGCGATCAAAAATCCCTTTGTCGATGAAGTCATAGTTATACAATGCACATGCGTAAATTTGAGCACCATGCAATAAGCTATAAGGCCTAAAGAAAAAAAGTTTGATTAGCCTAACCCGACCGACCCTAAATACATCACTGACCCTGAATATTTGTTATTATTTTGAGGGGGAAAAAAAATTATTTATTTTTATTTTAAAAAGGTGTTTTTTTTTAAATACAGGGCGAGTCAAAAAGAAGTGTACGGGAATGAATATTTGTTTAAAAATAGACCAAACAAATTTGACAAACCAATGAGGCAAGTATTCAAAGAGCAACTTATTCCGTGCATATCACAAAAGGGATCATTGAAATCGATCAATAAAGGGTCTCTTTTATTAAAACAGACATAGCTCCTGATATAATTGATCGATTTCAATGATGCCTTATGTCATATAAGCAGAATAAGTTGCTTTTTGAAAACGTGCCTCATTGGTTTGTCAAATTTGTTTGGTATTTTTTTAAACAAATATTCATTCTCGTACAACTTCTTTTGGACTCGCCCTGTATATATAAATATAAAAATTGAACAAAGTATTCAAGTTTCTGACTGGTTGCTTTCATTTTCGGCTATTTTAAGTCCCCAAAGCAGGTGAAATTTAAAAAAAAATTAAAATCTCGACCGACCTACCCTATTTGTTTTTGTCATGTTAGGCCAATCAAACAATTTTTTTAGGCCTGATCATGAAGTCATCGACAGTGGGACTTTCAATCACCGCAAATTTTAAAAATTGCATGAACATTGAGAGATAGATATGGCAGTTTTTATTAGTTTTTGTTATTATAATCAAAACCAAAATTTGTCAATCACAGCGGCATGATCTGAGCGCTCGTGATCATTACAAAGGTTGAGCGTGTCCTTGCATGCAGTTCGTTCCAAAACAGTCGCAACGTGGCGCATGGTCTTGTTAAGTAGGGCCGCGATTGGTCAATTACTTATTTGTTTACAAGTATGTAACATCGTCCAGTTTTACTGTGCCCTTGATGTCACGGTTACGCATGATACGCACTAGTCGCATGGGATGCTGGGGAATCGTATACGCTACGATCGACCATTTTTTGTTTTGATTATAGTATGATGTTTTGTTCTATATAATTATGCAATTTTGGCTAAATAATGTTGTGCTTGCGGGACCCCTCCTTTAAAAGCTACAACATCATTGTGTTTGAATTATAACTGATGCCAAACCAAAAACCAGCCTTTTCATCCCCACTTGTGTTTTTAATCAAAGCCAAAACCCAATAATCAAATATTGACTCATGTGACTCCTTGATCAACTAAATTTATGTCCAGGTACTGTTTAATACCATGCGCAGAGCATTTCTTGATTGCTGTACCATACAGCCGACTAATTGTGTTTGGTTCTGGCCTTATTATCGATACTCCTCCTTCACTTGCACTGACTCTCTATTTATTATTTCCTTTGCCTTGAGACTAGAAGTGATAATTGCTCACGACACAAAATACCAAGTAAATTTCACTGTAGAAGATGGCATCCCATTACAATACTACATGTACAATTGGTATAACCTTGCTCAAAGTTTTTACACATAAGGTAATATAACAATATATACCTCAGTGATCAGAGCAGCTGATGGTATGCAGCTTAAAAAACTTAGGTCTCTATAGAGTCTAGTTTCATCACTGCATCACCCAATGCCATGAATATAGCTACATGTACATATGAGACATATACATAGATAGATAGTTAATTCCATCCATACATCCAAATGTGAAGTCTATTGGCCATCATGTTCCCTGTTCCATCCACACTTCAGGCAAATTGAATCCCTTGGTCATCCTGCTCCCTGTGTCCCACTGAGTACAGGCCATCCGTCTTCGTAAGATATCCAATGCTTGACAGTTATTCACATCCATTTGGAGATTGACAACAATCTATTATAATGCAACCTAAAATCAATATTGTAAAAGAGAAGACAAAAATTGGTTATTTTGAGCTGCAGGGGAAATCATCTTAACACTATTATAAATTGATTATTTTGTGTCCAGGTCAAATGTTTGAATTACCTAATATTTACTTTTTTTTAAATGGGTTGTAGCATTAATAAAGGCATTGTTTAAATGCAATAAATACCCTAGCAACTTAATATTCTACGTCCAATCCAATGTCAGAACAGAATCAAGGAACATAATTCAATTTGTGAAAAACTTAAGTTTGAGTTTGCATAACAAATATAAATATTGTATTATTGCTTTTGATGGTGCCAGCAAATTCATATGAATATCCCAATTTTGTTTACTTTCCCAATAAACATGATAAGGAAAAAACAAAACCTGTTGTTGTTGTACAGGCCCATTGTATTAGAAATTAATTATTTTTTCCCTTTTGCTTGTTATTGTAAACAAATATTTACAGATTTTTAAAAAGTAAACAATAAATATGTTCAAGAAAAAACATGAAAGGAAAAAAGCCTGACCGACCCGACCTGAGAGGTTCGTTTGCCTGTACAACCGGACAGGGTGGCTTTTTTTTTGTACCTTAGCCAAAATGTTTCTTTCTTTGTTTAATTTGGCAGTGTCCCTTATAAAAATCGCAATCAATTCTGCAACCTTGCGCAAGGATAAATTTGGAAAAATACAACCTTGCGCAACCAGTTTGGTTCTTCTGAGAAGGTTGCACAACCTTGCAGCAATCATCCACAACCTTGCGACAAATGTGTGCAACCTTGCGCAACCTGGTACCACCTTGCTGATGATTGCATTTTAGTAAGGGTGTGTTGAGGTACACGCTTGGGTCCGGGTGGGTAAACCCTGAACTTTTCCTTAACCCTAACCCTACTACACCACACAGCAACAGATTCTTTTTCCGACCCCAAAATGCACCAGGAATGTCCCCGCTCCCCTGGGATTTGAACCCGGACCTCCTGCACCAAAGCCCAGCTTCCAATCCACTACACCACGGGAGCACTACACCTCGGCTCAGTATATTCGCCTCGTTATATAGTCTGGGTCCATTTTGTAGCCCAAAACTTGCACACAAGGTTATAAAAAAGGTTGGCCGTGTGGTGTAGTAGGGTTAGGGTTACTTATAGTGATGAAATTTACAAAATTTTAGAATGAAAAAAAACACAAAAAACATGGGGCTTGAGAACGGAGGGTCCCCGAATCGAATCCTGGCAGGTTCCCTGAGTGTTTTTCCTTGAAAATTGTGGTCTTGGTCAAAAACCCTAAACCGGGGTTAGGGTTATGGTACCATTTTTTCTTCCTTTTTCGATGATCATGATGTAGTCAATTCAACCAAGCCTATATAGTGAGCTCAGTACACTACGCCAACGAGTAGCCGAGGGCCGTGGCTTAGTGGGTGGGACATGGGGCTTGAGAACGGAGGGTCCCTGGATCGAATCCCAGCAGGTTCCCTGAGATTTAGCTGGTGCTTTTTTCCTAGAAAATTGGGATCCCAGTCAAAACCCCTAAACTGGGGTTACGGTTAATTAATCAATTAATGCAGAAATGTAAAGATCTCGAAACTGTTTTAGCTGTCCAATATTTTACATAGTTCAGAAGTTTTCCAAGGGTGCAAGAATCCATTCAGTTCAGATTATTGCCAAGGATTTGATGAGAATCTATGAATTTTCCTCCATAAAATAACATATTAGATAGAATACCACAATCAACTTGGATTCTCAGAACTTTACCGGCGAGAATGGATTCTTGGATTCTTCTCAAATTTCTGACCCTGTTTTAATGCTCATTTAAATCCAAATGAGTTCAAACTCACATATAGTTAATAGGAGTAAGAATGGATATCCACCAATCCTCCAGATAAATCATGATCTTCCTTTGCATGGCACTCAACTTGTTGGAGACATCTTCCAGGATTAAGTCCTTACAATGTATCTGCTTTGGCAAACATGTCTGGGTCCCATTTATAAAGTCCCATACAGAGTTGTGCATGTGGACTGAGTTGGTAGGATCCTGGCAGGAATCCTACAAGAATGAACAATCAGGCATAAAGAATTAGTTTAAAATCATGCAATTGCTGATTACTTGGTAACTTGTACAGGGTGTATCAAAAAAATTAGGACTCTGTTTCATGACGGTGCAATTCTTATTATAATCATTGGACCATGACCAATTTAGTCTCAATGTAAAGCCTAATTAATTATTATGATATCCTGAAAATATAAGATCAATCTGATGCAAAATAAGAAAACTAGCGTAATTTGCGTAAACCATGTCATTAACTGGTTTGTACAATGGGATCTACATGTATAAGACCAGTAAATAACATGGTTTACGTTTCAATACGTTATAATAATTGTCAACATAGTAAATAATCTAGTATCAGTTAATAGCAAAGTTTAGTTTGGTAATCCATTTAATTCTGGCACAAATCAATACTGGCTAAACAAATCCGCAAAACAGATGCATGCATATTCTGTGCAAATTAAAAAAGTTTTGTTAAACAGCTTTCGAACCCACTGTAAATGGTTCATTGAGTTACAAATCGAGCACTTTCATCATGTAATACTCGACTGTTACTGTGTGAATTCTCATTGTACAAACCAGTAAATGACATGGTTTACACAAAGTACGCTAGTTTTCTTATTTTTAATCGGATTAATCTCATATTTTCAGGATATCATAATAATTATTTGGACTTTACATTGAGACTAAGTTGGTCATGGTCCAATGATTATAATAAGAATTACACCGTCATGAAACAGAGTCCTAATTTTTTTGATACACCCTGTATTACATTTTAGCGGGCTATTCTTTAATCTCCATTCTCTACATCTTTGTAAGAATAATTTGAATGAAGTTTTCATCTTTTGTATTGTAAAAAATGCCCAACATGAAAGATCAGCTGCTCGTGTTCATGTGAGACCACTGCGAATATCGGTAACACGCATTACGCGCTGAGACGCACTCAAAATATCCCAACATTTATTTGCTTAAACTAAAACTAAACCAATCTACAATTAATCGGTCACTACTGTAACTTGTAAGCAAGTAATATACTAAGGTTTATAAAAACAACAATTCAATTTAATTTTTTTTCAATTTAAAATGGCAAAATATTCAGTAACACATTGTTACCGTAACACATGTTACACTCTGTCCAGCCATAATTTAAAAGCATTTTATTCTTTATATACATTGTAAATTAACAAAAATCTTGACTTTGACAATTGAAATAACATATTTAACCATTAATAGGGTTGAATAACACTTTTGAAAAATTGAGGTTTTAGCATCTTTTACTGATTATGATTCTGGTTACTCATGTTACAATTTTATGATGACTTATTGTGAAGTGGCGGTTATGAATTTATCTAAATGTTTACTATTTTAATAAAGGGTCTTACTAGTAGGATTAAAATTATAAATAAGTGGCATCAATTAAAACCAAACCATTTAAATGTTGGTGCTGGTGCCACCACTGTTTGGCACATCAATTGATACCCTGTCACCCAGGGTCATGGACCAAAGTACATGTAGCTGTGATTTGGGGTGACGTTCATGCAGTATGCACAAATCTCAATGTGATGTCTCCACCAGTCAGTTCCCACTTCCCAGTCTGCAATTTGTTGATGAATCTCATTCCTAATTAGCCTTTATCATTGGAGTAACAACCAGAATTATACTTACTGCAGAAAATGATGAGCACTCTGCTTGTGTCTAATGTAAATCTTCATTAAGTTTTTGTAGAGGGTGTTTTTTCCGGATGTATCCCCTTGTGTCGGTATTTGCATCTTTCTGCCATTCTGCATTTTGAAAAAGGAATAAAAGGAATGAAGTTATATTTCATTTTATTCAAGTATTCAAGTACATGTACCTATGAATTTTAAATCTGTCGGCATAATTCTGTTATACCCTACACACCAACATCGGTAGTATGCGTCGTTCTTAAAGATCACACACTATGAATACCCCTGTGAAGGGTATAACAGAATTACTCCAATCTTTCATTGCCCCCTCCTCCATAAAGTATAAAATCTAAATATGAAGTAAAGACATTAGGCCACATGTTTTGAACCCGCCATCCAAAACGGTCACGGTGGTGACTTCGCACTTTTCTGAGAAAAAAAAAGGTGGTGACGTCGCACTTTTCCGAATTGTGTCCTAGGTGTTGCAGGTTTTTACGTGGTTTCACAAAACAGGCGTGAAAAATGAGCTCTTCAAAAAACCGACACAGTGCTAGGCTCAAACGACAGTGCCAATATTAAACAACAATGCCATTCTCAAATGACGACAGTTATTGACAATCACACTAACCGATGATGGTTATTGACAATCACACAACCAACGATGTTTTTTGACAATCACACAACCGACGATGTTTTTTGACAATCACACAACCGATGGAGGCAATCTTAACCGACAGGCTTCAGTCTACAGTCTGAACCGACTAAATTATAATATTAAGGGAGCAATCGCCCCCTGCTCCCTCCGGCTATGCCACTGACTCAAAAGGTTTCACATTTTTATAATGTTACCGAGTTCAAAATGCATGGTTATTGTTTTACCTAAAATGTCACCAAAGTCTTAAGTCTGCATAAATCTGGAATTCTGGAAAAAAATGGCTGATTTTACATGATTTGAGAAAAAAAGTATCCAAAAATCTTGAAAATACCAAAAAGTGGTTCGGTACCAGTCAAAGGTGGTTATACAGATTGTTTGTGTGCAAATTTCATGTCACCTTCAGTGTTTTCACAGAACAAAATTCTTGAGGGTGAAAAATGATGGCCAAATTAGCGCTATAATCAAAACAAAAAATGTGTCGATCACAGTGTATACGATCCCCCTGCCCAGCGTCCCATGCGACTGGTCCTGACCGCGTCATTCGCGATGGCAAAGGCGCAGTAAAACTGGAACATGTGACATACTTGTAAACAAATAGGCAATTGACCAATCGCTGGCCCTAATCAACAAGACCACACGCTGCCTTGGGACTGTTTTGGAACGCACTGCATACAAAGAAAGGCTCCACCTTAATTTGTAATGATCGCGAGCACTCGGATCATGACGCTGTGATCGACAATTTGTTTGTTTTGATTATAGAGCAGTGTTTTAGGCAGCAAAACAATGGAATTTTCAACATATTTCACCTTTGTATAGGGAGAGTGAAAACACCACTTGTGCTTCTAAAATAAGGGCAATCCTGTATTTTTTTAGGGGATAATTAATTGATTTGACAGAATAAACTGAATGCTTCATGAATTGACTGTACATTTCATGTACATGTTATTATAGACTTATAGTCAAATTTATGAATAAATTGGTTCATTCCGTCTAATCAATTTATCCCCCTAAAATAAAGGATTGTCAAGAACCAATTGGAGTTATGCAACTCAACTTTTGATGACTATTTTAAGGATGACCCTTCATGTAGAATAGAAAACATCAAGTTGAAAATAATAACACTACCTTTATTATAAAGATCTTAATAAACTGTAGTAGAAGTCTACAATCAAAACAAATAACTCTTGATTATTTCCTCGCAGTCAATGCCACCGTCTGCGTGACCATGACAGCATTGTGCGCTAGTAGTTCTGTAATTCAGTGCGCTGCTAGATTGTTTGGATGAACGCGAGGGCCATGATCGACAATTATTTGTTTTGATGTACACTTACATAATTTACAGTTACATAATTTACAGTTACACTTAAATGCACTATGCACCTATTAATTGCATCCCCGGCCCGGGGGACCCGAGACATGACAGGGACCATGCGGGGACCGTACAAAAAACGTTGCCCGGCTATGCGGGGGCGTGTACCGGGGACGTACAAAAGTTGCCCAGGCTACAGGGGCAGAATTTCGTAACCAACCGTGCGAATCCGTTAAGATTCTCGCGGAAGGATTTTGCGAGAATCCATGGATTCTCGCCAATTTTGAGAATCCACATGGATTATTGCAAAATTAATGAAAATAATATATCAAGAATAAGGCTATAAGCTTGCACAACTTCCAAATTCGGCATGTTTGTTGACTAAGGGTCAAATACCAGTCATCTATAGGTCCTGTTTTGGACTTGAAATCGATTCGCGGATTCGCGCCGAAATTCTACCCCTGGGCTAGCTGGGGCGTGTAGCGGGGACAGTGGCGTAACCAGCGGGGCCCCCCACTTGGAACCCTTGCCCCCCCCCCCAAAAAAAAATGAAATCAAGTACGGCTGTAAATAAAATTTACAAAAAAAGTACACACCAAATCCCCCCAATAATGACGTCAATAAATGGCACTGTCGGTTCATTTGACGAAAGGAATCATGGAACTATGATGGTCAAAAGTACACATATGAAAAATGTTCGCGCTCTACGCGCGCATGTCTTCCCAAAATGAAGTCGAAAATTTTCGCGCGCATCTCTTTACTCAAAAAAATCTTGGATTGTCTTAGGAGCCCCCCCCTCATTTCAAGTCACTGCCCCTTCCTGCCCCCCCCCCCCCCCCCCCCCCAAATGAAAAAGTCTAGTTACGCCACTGAGCGGGGACGTACATCAAGTGCTGGAAAAATATGCCGGGGAATGGAATGTAGCGGGTGTAGGGTGGGTACTCAAATGTATACCACGGGCGTGTGTACACATACATAGTGGGGATGTATGTACGCTAAGGTACATAAAATGTATACACATGGTCATGGACAGTACATGTATGTAGCTGGGGTTTACACTTTGTCCCAGCTATGGGGGGCCGGGACTGTACGCCGCTGTACACTTTGTCCTGGCTAAGGGGGGCCGGGACCGAATGGCACGCAGCGACGTACACTTTGTCCTGGATGGGGTCAGGCCGGGACTGTAAATAACACAACTGGCAGTTGTGGGACGTACAAAACATGGTGCTCCGCCCTGCGGAGACCATACACGGGGCGTCACAACAACATCTTGACCCCTCCCTGATACATTCCAGTTTAGCTGTTTAAGCTCTATAGTAATTACCACATCAAGCATCAAGTGTGTAAATTTGGTGTAAATTCTCACCAATTCTGCAATACACACGCAGACCTTCCGAATTCGGAGTTTCTGGAGACACAGCCTAGGCTATGAAAAGCACAACAAATCAATTGATTGTTACGACTCATGTGCGTGTGTCAACTCACCTTATGTACTGTTATTGTTAACCTCTCTGTCGTACAATCAGTTATACATGATATGTAGCTGTTGTAGAATTGTTTAAATCCAGTTGTGTTTGTCAACAACATCACTCGTCTCCGCATCAATCTCCATATTTTTTGTGTGACCGGATCATAATTCGGTCTCTTTAGCATATCTATGTTCTGTTCGTATAACGACGTATTGCGATATCGCTCAGTGATAAGCAAAGTCTGTTGAAGAGACACTAAACATTGTAACGGGTTTTTCGTAATTTGAAAGGAAAACTGTCAAAATAGCAGTTCTTTAATGTCTTTTTGCTAAAAAACGTCCCGTGGGCCACGCTTGTTTTTTCTTGAAAATGCAAGTTAAAGTCTTTATCTTCCAGTTAAGACTATAAAAAGACGTGGCCCACGGGCCAATTAAATACAATCAGTCGGTTAATATTGGTCTCTACGAAAATCTATCCCATAGACTTGTGTACAAAATACAATTCGCCATGTCGCAATTTTGGAAATATCCTTGGAAAATCCCCCAAATTTAGTAACAAAATAAAACGATGTCCTTCCCCCCCTGGGTTTTGGCATGGTTGTTCAGACGATGATACACGTGATTTGCCTAAATCTGATTTTCGTATAGGTTGGTTTTAAAGTGGGATATTTAAAAATAATACAAACTTGTCGACGACGCTCTTGCATGCATCATTGTACGACTTGACATAAATGACCGGGCTCATGCATGAAACGTTTAAATTGAAAAGGACCAAAATACTGTAGTTGTAGGTATGAAGACGGAAAAAAACAATTATAACTAATAATAATTTTTTTATCCCCCTTTTAAGGACCTTTTTTGTTGTTCATCCCACCATAATTTTTTCCACCCACACCCCACCAAAGTATTCATGAACACTCCCTAAAATCTATAGAAAGGTAGATCTATATAAAAACAAGAGAAAGGGGTCTATAGAATAGAGAAAGCTTGTGTGTTTATTTAGAAAAAGGAATCTTAAGTGGAGAGAGGTGTATAATATAGAGAAAGAAGTCTAGAATGGAGAAAGGTGTACTTTAGAGAAAGGGGTCAAAGGTAATGTAGGGGTCATTAGAGGTCAATGAGTGTATTTTTAAAGAAAGGTGTCTAGATTCGAGAAAGGTTCGTAATTTATAGAGAAAGGGGTCTAGACTATGGACAAAGGTGTATAAGGTATCTAATAATTATAGAGAAAGGTGTCTAAAATGGAGTAAGGTGTATCATTTAGAGAAAGGGGTCAAAGGTCTTATAGGGGTCATTAGAGGTCAAGATGTTTACACCCCATGAGCACCTCAAGCCCCCTTTAGCTAAAGAATATTGTCACCAAGATTGGCTGAGATATAAGTCTGAGTTTAAATGAGAGCCCAAAACAGCAGCAATAAGTGCAGTTTAAAGTGTTGGCAAAATGGGTCAAAGGTCATGTAGTGGTCATTAGAGATCAATCTGTATACACCACAATGAGCATCACACATGAGCATAGTCCCCGTTACACAAAGATTATGGTTACCAAGTATGGTTGCGATTGAAATCTGACCTTTTTTTATTTTATATGAGAGCACTATTGGTTAGTTTCCGAAGTTCGGCTTGTTTAAAACAAGCCGAAAAACTAACCAACTTATTTTGCACGTCGTATATATACGGTTCCGATAGGATCCTATTGCGTCATTTAACGAACGCAAACCACATACGTAAGCCATCTAGTTGAGTATAAAATACTCTTAAAAGGGGCACTGAGAGATTTTCCGGGCAGGGCGCCCTCATTTTTCTTTAGAAACTGGTTTTTTTACATAAATATGTTATGCTTACACATGTACTAACTACCCGCTAAAAACATCATGATCATAGAGCTTAATTTGCAATATTTCATGCAAAATGCCCAAAACTGCTTGATTATACTATTAAGACACTAATCCAGGGTCTGTTTTCTCATTTTTTCTTCTAAAGCCGTATTTTTGAAATTTTGACCAAAAAATGGCCAAAAAAGTAAAACACCTTTTTGGCACTTTTTGGCAATTTTTGGTCAAAATTTCAAAAAACACAAGTTTAGGTGAAAAAATGAGAGAATCGTCCCTACATTAGTGACATAACATTAGAATCAAGCAACTTTTTTACTCAAAATTAATTTTGTTAGCTTGTTCCCAAACAACTTTGGTCAAAAAATTAATTTTGTGATTTTCTCAAAAATGCAACATTTTTGGTAAAATTGACGCCAAATTTGGATTCTCCGATCCATTTCCTTTCCAAAAATGTATACTCAGAATGCATTTGATTAATAGTTCAATAATTACAGCACTAACAAAAAAAATCAAAAAAAATCAAAAACTTACTTGAGTCCCCCCTTTCAGAAATGCTGAGAAAATGTATTTATTATTCATTTTTACTGATTTTGTAAAGAAATCATTTCAGGAAAGGGTTTCTATACATACCGACCCCCCCCTCAATTATGTGAGCCAAAATATGAACATATATTTTTCATCGATTTTCGATGATGTCTTGCCACAGCGGAACAAAAAGAGATATCTCAATGAAATAAACGGAATAAGTATAATAAACACATTCACCATCATATTGCAAGTGTTTAAATTTGAAACACTATTTGTTTTATATTTTTTATATATTTGTGAAACCCGGTATAGATCATTCTGGGACACGGTACACCCTGTATATGACTCTGAGTGATAAAATTGCGGTTTTACAGTTCGGAAAACTTTCTTTTCGGCAACACTACCGCATATAGCTGTTGTTGTAAGTTTGGTATCAAAATAATTCTACTACAAGTTTTCTCCAACCAAATTTTTGTTTCAGTTTTATATTGCGAATTATTTTACGGGAGATACAGCTTTAAAAAGGCATCGGAACTTTTGAGACACCCTGTACCAGATGTTTATAAACAATATTGTACATACTTTTCTTAGTTTCTTAGTTTTCTCATTACCATGATTACCTTAACCATTCTCATTTTATGTTGAGACTTACCGTTTTGCCTGTATTTTATCATATTTAATCTTTATTTTACATAGCTGATGGAGTAACATTGACATAAGCTATCTGGTATAACACGGTGTCGAGCTGTTGACAATAGCAACATTGAATGCTTTCAGCAGTAGATAACCACACTGACATATGCTATCAGCAGTAGATAGCAACATTGACATGTGCTATCAGCAGTAGATAGCATCATTGACATGTGCTATCAGCAGTAGATATCAACATTGACATGTGCTATCAGCAAATACCAACATTGACATATGCTATCAGCAGATACCAACATTGACATATGCTATCAGTAGATACCAACATTGACATGTGCTATCAGTAGATACCAACATTGACATGTGCTATCAGCAGTAGATACCAACATTGACATGTGCTATCAGCAGTAGATACCAACATTGACATGTGCTATCAGCAGATACCAACATTGACATGTGCTATCAGCAGTAGATACCAACATTGACATGTGCTATCAGCAGTAGATACCAACATTGACATGTGCTATCAGCAGTAGATACCAACATTGACATGTGCTATCAGCAGATACCAACATTGACATGTGCTATCAGCAGTAGATACCAACATGGCCATATATGATATATTTTGATGTGGACAAAAATGTGAGCATTGAGAATGTGGATCGGGGCATATGTTGCTTTTTGATTGAAAACTTTGTTCGATAGGTGATTTTTGGCGTTTAAGCGTTTAAAATGTGAATAGTGTTAAATGTTGACATTACGGGGTGTGTTATAGGCCTAATGCTAAGTGGATGGTTTTGTTGTTGTTGTATGTATGTATATTGTTCTCAACTCGTTATTGCTAATTGCAAAATATACGAGAAGGACATCATTCCCCGACCAAACCCACAGTATAGAATCGTCACTGAGACCATGTGCAATATCAGTAAACAGTTAGGAAAAGGCATTTACGATGTTAATGAATCATTTTAAAATGACTTTAATAACTCTAAGTTTATTGCATGATAACGTAATATGTTGTTTAGTTGAAGACATTTTGTAAGCAGAGTGCTACAACCATCGTATAAGAGCCGTTTGGCGCCATTTTGTATTTTCCAAGGGCCGTTTGGCGCCATTTTGTATTTCCAAGTGGTAAATATTAATTGCTGATAAATTAGTATGTTTCAATCATTTGAAAGTATACCTGAAAAAATGCCAATGAAGGAATGATAAAATGAAATAATGTATCGTATGTCTATGTGGGTTTCTCTTGCGCACAATATCGTAGGCCTACGTGACACATTTACTTATGATGGTGTTGCACATAAATAATGTTGAGTGTATTGTATTGTTGCAATACCATCGTATATAGTTAATTATACCATCGTAGCGGTGTCGACACCATAGTTAGTCCACACAAGTTATTTAATTTATAAACCAAGTTATTACATTACGGTAAAGTGCATGATTGTTCAAAACATTTTTCTATAGCCTATTTGAAGACTTTTCTTACAAATACAATTTTGCCAAAAAATGTCACTAGTGGTGTTGCATTCTATACTGACAATTAGTCATTACATTAATAATGATTTACATTGGTTAAACATATGACCGGGCAATATGATGTAGCCTATATAGCTACACTGAGCCAAAAAAGAAACTTATAAAAAAACAAAACTTATAAAATTTTAACAGATCACCAAATAAAATTCTGTGCATGAAAATGTACCAAATTTGGATACAATATTACTGCAATGTATTGCTTCAAATGGCAGTCAATAACCAATTGTTTGCTTCAATGACACAAGAGAAATGCGCACTGACCCTATGGTGATCTGATAAAATTGTTATAAGTTTCTTTTTTGGCTCAGCTCAGTATATAACGCCTAACCAGTTAATTCTGAGTCAGTTGTCAGTGGTTCCCTATCAGTGCAAGAGAATCTTCAAGTTGCAAACACTCGGGTTGATCTTGTTCCGTTTCTTTCAAATCGTTCAGCCATTGTAACACTTTCAATCCTCTATTCTTGACTTCGTTCTGGTTTTTGTCATGACTTTTGACATGACTTTGTCTGATAGGCGGTCTGACAACATCAGACATTGAATCCTTCTTTACGGTTTTAAGATCTATCGCGTCTTCGTTCCCCTGCTGACTCAACTGCGGATGTTTTTCCTGTTCAAGTGTGTCTGTTGTGAGCTCATATTTGACTAGCACTGACATTGCTATCTGGCAGTCGTCGGGTTGGGTGACTTCTTTGCTGGTCTTGTCATCTTCATTGTAGATAAACACGACATTCTTATTTCTCCCAGATAGCGAAGAAGAATTGGGTAAAACTGCACTTTCACCTGGCCGTATCGAGTCTGAGTTGTTTAACTGATGAGAAATCTCATCAGGTTTTAATTGCAAGGAAACGCGAGTTTTTTTCTGACGGTAGGGATTTGTTGGTTCGCTTGATAGGACTTCATCATGTCCACGACTTCCAGTCTTGCTATCGGTAACATTTCTCGCAGTCTTCTGATTCTGCTCCCGTTGCTTTTGCTTGATTCGTTGCTGCTGTACTCTCAATAGTCGCTGCTTTCCCGAACCTAGTGAGCTCATTGCTGCACAGTGAATCAAGCCAATTCAGGCTAGGTTCAGGTCCGATTCAGATGACGCTGGTTTCTAAGACGTTAACCACCTATAAAGTTATAAAGGTGTTTCATGTTATCCATGTACCAAGTGATATCACCATTAAACGAAACTCAATGTTTAGTAGGCCTATAGTAGACATTTTATTGAAGTTAGGCGATCCTTCGGCATATGATCAACATGTCATATCAGTAGAAAACCAGCTGACACAGATTCATTTAGTCTAACTTCACAGATCCACATAGTGATCGATGAATGACTCGTCACCCGTGTCCTTCACTCACAACAAGTGATGGTATTGGTACATCTACACATGAAAGCCCGGGAAACGTGTAACGCATAAATATGTATGCAATCCGGAAACTAGGAGTGGAATGCACAGCAATCCTCCGTGTTATACGCTAGTGTCGTGTCTCTTTAGACATGTCAGATGAACCAACCAGTAACTCATGGAGAAGTAGACTGGAACAACATGGTAAACAATACTCCCTTTCCAGATCGTTTTAAGGGTAGCTCTCAATAAATCGATCGGTCAAATAGAAAGTTTAACCAGTGTATAAATATTATTCGATATCATATCGATAATGCAACAGGTGTGTCAATATTAGATATTGATCTGATTGCTAAATGTGGCGAATTTAAAAGACGGTGTGTATTTATTATGTTTATCCTTCACTATCAGTATCAGGATAGTGATAACTGTCTTCGAGGTCAAAACAAGCTGTTGACGATATATATATAGCGGGATGTATAGGAACTTTGACTTCAAAACAGATTTTAAAAGCTACAATTTTGATTCAGTTAAGCGGGTGTGGACTCTCAGCTACAGCCTCCGTAAAACTGCCGTAGCTTCTTCAATATTCATTTAATCTTTATAAACGTGTACAGTTTTTTGCAGAAAAGGGTTCAATGAATCCAACCATGATAATGAAATTGACCATTTTGGAAAAAAAACAATAAAAAACACGTATTTTGACCAAAAAGTGCCAAAAATGTGATTTTCATGATTTTGGAGGTTAAAAAAAAAATACATTTTTGGCACTTTTTGGTCTATAACTCAAAAAATAAATAAGATATTAAACAAAAACACTCTGGGGAATGTTATCAGGATTATCATAAAACTATAACTAGTATGACCAAATTTGACCAAATATATTTTGAGTTATCTTTGCAGAACCTAAAATGGGTCAAAAAACGTGTTTTTTATAATTTTTTCCCAAAATGGTCAATTTCATTATCATGGTTGGATTCATTGAACCCTTTTCTGCAAAAAAACTGTATACGTTTATAAAGATTAAATGAATATTGAAGTTACAGCAGTTTTACGGAGGCTGTACCTGAGAGTCTACACCCCCTCAAAAAGTACTTTTGAATGGTGTTTGTATGAATCAAATGTAATTACACTCGTGTGACAAAGATGCATAGCCTACATGAACTCTTATAAAATGACAGATGGTACACAGAAAAAAATAAGTGAGTCATTATCGTAAAATGAGTCACTACACGGACAAAATGACTCATTTTGAGCCATAGTGTGTCACTACACGGACAAAATGACTCATTTTTCGATGATGACTCACTTTTTTTCTTTAGAGTCATTTTGTCCGTGTAGTGACTCATTTTACGATAATGACTCACTTATTTTTTTCTGTGTACCGTTTTCCTATGTCAAATTTTGTGCAAAGTAGCCAATTATTTGTACACTGCAAAAACTAGGGTGTTACTTTAACACCGGTTGGAGTTTAATACGGGTCCAATACAAACACCGGTGTTAAATTGGCACCGGTTTTAAGATTCTTGGTGTTATTCCAACACCAGTTGGTGTTATTTACTATTATTGTTTTAACACTGGTAGGTGTTGAAATAACACTGATTGGATTGGACCTGTATTAACTCCAATGGTGTTATTTTTAACACCCTTGTTTTTGCAGTGTACAATTGTAGGGCCTATGTATTTACAAATACAATCTGAAATCACGTCTTAACATAATCTGATAAAATAAGTAGTATATCTGGTCCAATTATAGTCCGTTTGAAGGTTACCTTGTTAGGGGTCAAAAGTAAAAGATTTGGAACAGTATACCATCATATATCTTCTCAATGTCATCTCTTGGCCAATTTAAGACTCAAGACTCATATATTTAATTCCATACATAGTATCTAATTGATAGTATACCGTATTGTTTTTGTAAACTATTGTGCAGGCCCTCTGTATTTTTTATATGTAATTTCTGTATGTCTCTCATATATGTTTGTATTTTATGTACTTTTCTCTTTGCATAGCGCTTTGAGAACTTGTTGTAAGGCGCTCTATATTATAAGTACTTTGTATTATTATTATTATTATTATTATTATTATTTTAAGTAAAAAAGTATAGTGCCCTTTTACTTTAAATGTTGCCGATTTCTGTGCCTTAATATATGTAAACTAAATACTCGACCAAATGTCATAGATTTCTCCTATTCACGCAAATAAAATTTATAATAGAGATTCTAAAAATCATAAGAGGCATTTGTTTGGAGTCATCAATATGTAGCTAATTATTTGAAGTTAGTCTTTAACGCTTTCCATGCGGCAGGCGGCTGCAGACGACATTCCAAATGTTCACAAAATGTTTCAAAAATGTCATAATTATTGAATTTCATTACCATATTTGGAATCACCATGAGAAATGCATTGAAATAAGTACAAACATGCCTAGTATTGGTTCAGTAATCCTTGAGATAGACATTGAAAATTGGGAAAGGTTTCTGAAAATCTGTTTTGTATATGGTAAAAATAATAGCCGCGTGGAAAGTGTTAACACGTTTAACTTAATCATGGGATTCATTATGCCAATGCTAGACTGTAACTTTCAGTCGCCCTCTAACGTCGCTATCTTGCAGGCTCCGATGATATTTGTACAGCTTTAGCGGCCGTACGGTAATATTGAAGACTTGGGTATGTAGTCTAATGTTAATGCACTAATTCGGTCTCCAACCTCGCTTTCAGTACGATAGGCCTCATAGTTCCTAATATTTCTAATACATTATTTTAATTCATAGCAGTTTTAATCCTGCGAGTTGTTTGAAATGGAAATATACGGGGTTTTTTGCTAGAAAAATCAGTGATTTGAGCTTAACACTTTCCACGCGGCAGGCGTCTGTAGACGACATTCCAAAATTTCACAAAATGTTTCATAAACTTCAAAATAATTGAATTTCATTACCATATTCAAAATCACCATGAGAAATGCATTAAAATAAGTACAAACATACCTAGAACTGATTCAGTAACCCTTTGGATAGACCTTGAAAGTTTGGAAAGGCTTCTGAAAAATATGTTTTGTAAATGGTAAAACCAAAAGCGTTAATTACAGTGTTTCATCAGCCGGTTAACATAGGTGGTGCATCCGCCTCTCAGAGGCGCAGGATAAGTTACGAATATATTAACCGTATTTTGTTTTGACGACCTACTATTAACTAAAACAATGCAAGGTAACATTATAGTTAGCCGAATTTGAAATCATATTTATTTGAGATATTTTAGTAAGCCTTTCTAATAACACCCGAAGTCTATGGTAATGGGAATTAGTGTTGTTCTCCCTAGAAAAATAGACTTAAAGACATATTATGCAGACGACGCTGGACATAGGCGTATTCACGAGTATTCAGGTTAAAATATGCGAACGAGGTTACCTGATCAAGTGAATGGGACGACCGCTTAACAACGGTTTAAATTCAAAAAATAGCATTTACAATTGGGATGATTAGCCATCCCGAACGGTTTTGGATTGGAAAATTTTTCTTCTAACCTATGATGAATTTTATGGGGTCATATAATCAAAATCCATTGTTACATTGAAACCAACGGAAATTCAAAATTAACGGCCGTTCGTAGCCACCGTCGTCTGATATTATGCGATCTTTTCCATGAGACGCCCTCTATCCTTGATTTAATTTTTGAAAGCAGATTTTCTTGTAGATTAACATTTCTGATCATAAATCATAGATATATTCTGAGTTACAGAGCGATATGATTCCAAATTACTTCAAAACCATGGTTTAAAGAGGTTGAAAATAGATTGTCCTGCTGCAGGACAGTTTATTTTCATTCTAAATTCACTCTAAAACCATTTGTATGAATGTATTTTTGATTTATGATCAGATACGGTATGTAAATCTGCAAGAAAATCTTATTTCAAAAACAAATCAAGGATAGAGGGCGTCCCATGAAAAAGATCGCATAATATGCCTGTAAAACTGGATTAACAGGCAGATTTTGACAATTTTTTCAAAGATGACGTTGTGTGACCATTACGCACTTTAAGGTATGACTTAAGCCCCGCCCCAGACTATTATTATCGGTATCATAATATAGTGCGTATCGGTTGAAAATCAGCCAAAACCAATCAAATTGCCTGTTGACATCCAAAACTACACCCACTATATGTGACTGATATGGCTGATAACGCAATGCAAATGCGAAGAGTGTTTTGATTTATCAGTTTATCATAATAACAAGACAAAATATTCCGTATATTGTTTTATTTTTTTAAAGATTTTATTTTCGCTTTCCTTTTGCCCATTGTTTTTCGTACAATGTTATGTCGATAGGCATGCCAAGATTGTTGTTTTTCCAAAGTCGCTTGCAATTCCTCTTCTGTCCCGTAAGATGTTATCTGAAAATAAAAAGAATCAAAACAACTCAATTAAAGATAATTGAAGCCACGTCTGGTCATTTGGTAGAAATACGCCCTCTTAAATTTGACATCTGTAATTGTTCCCTATTATAAATTTAGTTACTCACAACTGGACGGATGAAGCCTAATGTTCGGTAATTCTTGGAGTTACTTTTGGGAAAGGTTTCTGAATTCTGATAAATCTGTTTTGTAATGGTAAAACTAATAGCCGCATGGATATTATCATTTTGTTAAAAACATTTTCATTTTGGATTGATTAGGTGCACTTAATGTACCTTTCTTTAATGATAAAATATAAGACAAATTGGAAATCAACCGATCTGTAACCCCTGTAAAAATGTGCTTCTCTTTTTGCAACCTACGCTAAAACGTTTAACACGTTTAAGCCAAATCTCACTCCCATATCATTGCAGTAACACTTTCAAAACATCCACGAGTGTCGATATCTTCATCAGTATTTTAAATAGCTTAGGGAAGACGTCAAAACTCGACCGCCCGTTGACCGCCGGTTACGGACGGTCCGCCCGGTTCTCTCAGGTCAAATGTGTTACTGGTATGAATATTCGCGCATGCAACACTGAACATCCGCCGGTTGACTTAATGCTGTAACCGGACCAATTGACACTATCAATCTGTTACTTTGCGGTCATAATAGCTCTCTCTATAATCGTTCTATAAAAAGAACCATTCATAGACTTTCGGTATTGATTTAAAAAAAATTAATTGAGCTATAAACAGATTGAAAAGCCAACCCCAGCGAAAATCAATAGCTGTATTGTACTGGTTGTCAACTGAGCCCATTACTTCAAGATTTTATTGCTCACGCGTGTGACGAGGCACTATCAACCGGTCGAGTTCACCAGAGTGTAACTATTTGACCTCATTATTTATAACAGACGACACGTTTTGTGAGAACCGGGCGGAACCGGCCGTAACCGGCGGTTGCCTGGCGGTCGAATTTTGACGTGATCCCTTACGGATTTAGATGCGTTCAATAGGCCTTCTTCAGATGCGTGCTGTAGATAAAACCGCTTGGATAAAATGATGCATTCACCACCGTTACTAACAAGACTCAGTGAAGGCTGTGCAGCAAACATTTCATCTCCAAGCCCCTGGATGGAAAGAAATACAAATTGTCAGATCTGAGACAGTAGGTATTATTACTAGTCTCAGATCAGATAAAGAAGAGAGAAAACGACAGACAAACTCGGTTTAAAGGTATGGTTAGCTGTACAGTATTAGGCCCAACAAACATTGTATCGATCTTTGGTGCTCCTCATCAAAAAGGAATATAGTACACAGCAAATCTGACGATCGGAAATGACCCATGATATGTTATGACCTATTTGACTCTGTGAGATCAAATTTAGTAATTTAATTCAAATTTAAGAAAAAAGAAGACAAAACCCCGCCCTCTCTACCCTCATTTTCAATGGCATGTTAATGTTACGCCAATACAACAATTGTTTGTTGTTGGCCTAATCCAAAAATGCCATTGCTGTGGTGTCCCCGCAATGCTACTCCCGTGCCCGAGACCAATGGTTCATTCAAGAAGCAACCGCAACATAATATGACGTTTTTCTAACAGGTGTATCCTCAAAATGGTTCGGTGCACTCGGCGTCTCTCGATACTTTGGTTTCATTTCTGCTATTTTAATACATGACCAGCTACTCGCCAGCTATTGGTGGTCTATTTCGCTTCCACGAGACAGTGACTTCAATTTAATGATCGCGGTCGTAAATGCGCGCGCCTACTCACGGCGCACATTCTGCAACAGTAGAGTTACGTCACTATCCAAAGAAAGCGAAATACATTATATAATTATATCAGTTCCAAATTAGCGCGAAATATGTTTTTTCTATCTCTCCGTGCGCAAAATCCAAGCGTTCGCTTTTGATTTTGGCATGCGCAAATGGCGTGCAAATTATTCAGCGATCGCCACATGTTGCGTTAACGCTCTTCTGTATTTCAGTCACTGTCATAATGCTATGGACGAAATTCAAGTAATTTCACGCGAGCGTGTATTGTTCATTTTCGCGGAGCTGCGTCCAGATGCATGAAAATCGCGTAAAACTATATATGCATTCACGTGATGATTTGGCGATTGACCAATCAGGACTCGCGGTCATTTTTTAAAAAAATTGCCCAGTGCGCACCTCTGGGTTTACCCACGTACGCACGCATTTTGGTGGCATTATGTCCATAGCATTAATATTCGTTGCGATGCGGTAAGGAGGTTCGACAATTTGGAACCGAGTGTTGTCAGTATTCGATCTGGCTAGTCTGATCCGATTTGGACTGAGCTGCGTAGCCTATGTAGTGTACATATTCAATGTTTTAAAAGGATGTGAACTTACAAAGGTATCGCCTTTAACAAGAGTGTGGATCTTTACAAACGAATGTTTGTCTTCGTCGTCATCGTCATCGCTTGCAATATTCTGTAAAAAAGATACACGTGATATACGAGGGTCAGTCAGTAAGTTATGAAAATGATCACGGTATGGGATGCATGATTATGATCATGGTATGGGATGCATGAGCTAGTGTGATCAATGCAAGTATGAACCTTTGTCTTTCAAACAATACAGTTTGGATTTCTAAGTATGAACTATGACGTCATAGCATTATCTTACAGTAAGTACACTTGGGACACTGCTAAATCAATTATTTGGCGGGAAATTTGAATTGTTTGTATGAAATAAGTGGAAAGAAGATTGCATAACATGACACCAGAAGCAGGTATATCCCGATTTTTTTCGCGTAATTATGATACTAGAAATTCATTGTTTCAATCAACCCATATTTCAACCTAGTAAATATCCAGCCAAATATCGACCGATTTCAGGCAGTGTCCCGAAGTGTACTTACTTTACGCTAATGCTATGACGTCATAGTTCCTACTTAGATATCCACAAGTGTATTGTTTGAAGGTTCATACTTTGTATTGATAACACTATCTCTGAATAGAATCACTCATGCATCTCATACCATGATCACTTTCATTACTTACTGACCGACCCCCGTATCATGGACGATATTTGAATCCAATTGGGAATAAAATGCCTGATTGTCAACATAAGATTGACGAATGACGTTTTGACAAAATACACAATTGATTATAAATATAAATTTACTTTAGTGGTACTCTTTGATGCTAAAGAGAAAATGTGTGTGAACGAATTTTTCATGAATTACAATGTAAATGTAAAGCGTTGTAACGGCTACAAGACTTTTTACTGGGTCTAAGAGACCAAGTAATAGTTTCAGTTCATGTTGTGCATCAAAAATCGCCAGGTATTACTATGCCCACGAATGCAATGGCTCTACATACATGACATATGGGTATTATTATTAAAGGGCAGGGGTACCAAAATATTTAATAAAATATACTGTAAAAATGAAAGTTGTAATTTTTGTGTGATTACATTTTCGCATGATTAAAATGTTCGGGCAATTACATTTTTGCGCATTGCGTGAATACATTTTCGCGCGATGAACATTTTATGAGGGTGGGGGCGGGGGTATATATCGGGGTGTTAAAAGAGGTACCGGCCGGGGGTACCAAAATATTGAATAAAATGTAATACATGGACTGCAAAAATAAAAGTTGTATTTTTTGTGTGATTCAATTTTCGGGCAATTACATTTTTGCACGATTAAATCTTCGCGTGATGAAACAATTAGCATGTTTTATGAGGGGGGGGGGGGGGGGGTCGGGGTGTCACAAGAGATAGGTACAGGGCAGGGGTACCATAATATTTAATAACATATTACATTAATAAAATATAATACATGTACTGTAAAAACAAATGTGGTAAAGTGCCTGTGATTAATGTTTTTGGGGCAATTCAATTTTCGTGTGATGAAACAATTATATTAAATGGCAGGGGTAGCAAAATATTTAATAAAATATGTACTGTAAAAATAAAAATGTCATTTTCATGCGATTAAATCTTCGCGTGATGAAACAATTGGCCGGTTTTATGAGGAGGTGGGTATCGAGGGTGTTAAAAGAGGTAGGTACAGGGCATGGGTACCAAAATATTTAATACAATATAATACATGTAGGCCCTACTGTAAAAATAAAAGTTGTAATTTTTGCGTGATTAGATTTTCGGTCAATTACATTTTCGCACGATTCAATTTTGGCGCGATGAAACATTTGACATGTATAGATGGGTATTAAAAGAGATATGTACAGGGCTGGTGTACAAAAATAGGGTAGGTGTACAAAAATATTAAAGGGCAGGGGTAGCAAAATATTTAGTAAAATATGATTTGATGAGGGAGGCTTTTTAGGTTTTGAACGACACATATTTAATGAGGTGGACTTAGTCTATTTTCCGGCTAATGTTGAGGGTGCCGGTGGCCTTGTTCGGCACTTTAGGCCATTTTTAGCCTCCTCTCATCAAAAAATGGTACATTTTCAGACTTTCATATGACAAAAATTGTAAAATATCATATACATATGCCTAAAAAATGCCATTTTCAGGGTTCCTATGGTTTTAAATTTCGAAAAATCACAATTTGCCCAAAATAACCCTTTTTCGCAAGAAATCGGGCATAATCTGTCGAATCGTTAGTCTGCACTACATACATGACATAACAGATGAGGCCATTAACGGTCATCAGTAAATAGAAATTGAAGGGGTGGACTACAAAACAGATGAAGCCATGAACTGTCATCAGTAGATGGAAGATGTAGGAGTGGTCTACAAGACATGAATCCATCAACTGTTATCAGTAGCTAGGAGTGGACTACAAAACAGATGAAGCCATGAACTGTCATCAGTAGACAGGAGGTAAATTATAAAACATACGAAAATAAACAGTCCTCAGTAGATAGGAAATAAAAGAGTGGACTACAAAATAGATGGAGTCATGAACTGTCATTAATTATAGAAGATGTAGGAGTGGTCTAAAAGACAAATGAAGCCATCAACTATCATCAGTAGATAGGATGGGACTACAAACAGATGCAGCTATGAACTGTTATCAGCTAGGAGGTGACTTACAAAACAGATGAAGAAATACACTGTCATCAGTAGATAAGAGATAAAGGAGTGGACCACAAAACAGATGAAGTCATGAACAGTCATCAGTAGATAAGTGATGCGAAGGGGACTATATAAAAGATGTGGCCGTGAACATTCATTAGTAGATAGGAGATGAAGGAGTGACTACAAAACAGATGAAGCCATGAACTGTCATCAGTAGATAGGAGATGAAGGAGTGGACTATAACAGATGATAGTCCATTGCAGTACTATTTCGCCCGTGGTGTGTAACTATAAGTCTACATAACAGATGAAGCCATGAACAGTCATCAGTAGATAGGAGATGAAGGAGTGCACTAAATAGCAGATGAAACCATGAACTGTCATCAGTAGATAGGAGATGAAGGAGTGCACTTTATAACTGATGAAGCCATGAACAGTCATCAGTAGATAGGAGAATGAATGAAGGAGTGCACTACATAATAGATGAGGCCATGAACAGTCAGCAGCAGATAGAAGATGAAGTAGTAGATTACAAACAGATAAAGCCATGAACTGTCATCAGTAGATACAGGGTGTCCCAAAAGTCTATGCACGTTTTTGAAGAGTCATATCTCATAAAATATAAATCATATGGTATAAATTTAACCATATTTTGATAGACGAGATTTGGGAAATTAATTTGATACCAAACACAACTCTATTGGTGAACCCACAACATTATAAAACTGGGTGAAAGTCATTTGCCGTGTGCCAGACCAACCCATACCAAGTACAACACATTGTTGCTAAAGATGCGCATAAATTAACGGTATGAAAGCAACGTTGCGCATTAGTCATAGTTCACTGCTTACCTTGCAACATTAATGTTATTTAATACCAAACTCGGTTACTCACAACATAAATAAGCGTAGTTAGACAACATTGCTCAGCCAAAGTCTTCATTCAATATGGTTTACAGCATAGATAAGCGAATACAAATTGTATGGTTCTACGCTGAAACACATTCAGTTCAACTTACTCAACAAAAGTTCAAAAAACATTTCAAAGTGAAACGCGCACCAGGAAGAATATCCATTCTGAAGTTCGTGGATACATTTTTGAACACAGGAACATATATATTCTAAATGGGTAAAACAACCTTTAAGCAGCATTAAAATTATCCGCTAAGTTTAAATGTTAACATGTTTGACAGCTGTGTGATGTGTGTGTTCACTTTTCTGTTATGTTATTCAATTGTTTAGGTCTGTGTTTTTGCATTAGCACACGTCTCTGTATACATGGAAAACATTTAAATTAGATTTCACTATAGAAACGAAAATTATGTGTGATATAGTTTGTTATTATGATGATATCACTGTAATGTAAAATTTTGAATATTACAATTGACGGATCACTTTCCGTGTAACCAACTCTACCCGTATTTTTGTTAATCTCAATAGGTATGGATTTATGAACTTTATTCCTCCGAAGTATCAAATTACATTTTTGCAGTAATACATATTTTACTTCTAGGGTGGCATTACAAACAGATGTTACTCCAATGTTTGGTATCAACATTATTTCCCACATCTCCTCTTTCTAAATATGTATTCATATTTTCAATACGACTTATATTTTGTGAAATACAAAGCTTCAAAGTCGTGCATAGACTTTTGGGACACCCTGTAGGAGATGAAGCAGTGGACTATAACAGATGATTGTCGATGTCCACTGCAGTACCATTTCGCCCGTGGTGTGTAACTGTAATTCACTACAGGCGAAATGTTATTCCAATGCCCATCACTGTTAGTCAAATGCCCATCATCAATACCAACACACAATTATGTATGCCACCAGCTTAGGAGATAAAGGAGTAGTTCACGTAACAGCTGGGCATAAATTCTAATGAGCTAATAATGTGCTATTGCTATGTAATGTTCAATTACTTCCATCCTTCAAATACAAATGCTTAGAGTCAATATTTCCAAAATAAACAAATCTGTTGCACATGAAACCTAAAATGTAATGGCTTACTATATAAGTTCATATATCTTCCAAATAATATGTCAACAGGCGCCAATTAACAAATAAGTCAACGTAGTCATAAACAACCATGATAATATACAAACTAACTAGACCCAGTTAGGTTTTGTCAAAAATCATACAAACATTCAAATCCAACAACCGCGAAAGCAACTGGCAATTTAAAATGACAAAATAATCTGAAATTCCTAAATTCTTTCAGACTTAGGGCCTATACCTGATGTGTTAAGAAATTCAATGAACAGGGAGGGGGATTTGGCGGAGTTTGTAGGGGGAGGGGATTGATAGATTTGTATGGGGGTAGTGCAACGGTGCTTAACTAGCATGACTAGGATGTGCCAAAATGTGTGTATTTATTGCAACTCTTTTCCTCATATACAACCGCGACCGCACTACTTTCATCACATTCATTTTCAATGCGATTGTATTAAACTAATAATTTGTGAATTTAGCTTCACTCAAACATAGCGTGGGCTAAGTTCAGCACTGTATGAATAGGTTTATCAAATTATAATAGCCATGTGAACACTGACCCCTGGCAGATGAGACTTAAGGCTGTATGACGAATAGTGTGGGTTGGGGGTACGGCAAGCTACGTTAAGCTGCGAATTGCAATTTTGAATTTCCCGCCAATCATCTTAATGTGTTGCCTTCAATTGTCGCTGACGAATCCGCTAGCGACCGCGGACGGCCGAAATTATCAGTCGTGTCCGTCGGCAAATTTTCAGCATGTTGAAAATGTTGTGGCGGCAAAAGAAATCGTTGTGATTCCGTTCAGATTTCGTCGGAGACCGCAACTCTCATTTCGTTGACGTTTCCATGCCGTGCGAGGCCGTCTCTACTCGGTTTGAGGTCGTCATAATTTCGTTGGTAGTCGTTGTCAACGACCATTGACAACAAAACAACGGCAACGGAAATGTCCCCCTGTTCTTTATCAAAGCTATTCCATCATCATGGAGGACAGGGCTAGGGTCAGGCTGCAATGTGCTCCAACCCACCGTCAGCCGCCGTTCCTTGCTGCCAGCCAATCCGCTGCCAGCCGTCTGACCTCGTTCCTTGTTGCCGGGCTCCGTCGAGACATCGTCACTCGCCACCCAGACAACGTCCGATTTTGGTCGCTAGACTCCGTTCCCTACCGCAGCCATACGTCCCTTGCCGTCGTGTTGTCACTGAAGGTCGTTACCACCCGTCAGCGAATCTTGCTTTTCCCCTTTTGCCGTCGTTTTGCCGCAAACATTTTGTGATTTTCACGTCCGTCGCCTTTCGCGGGTTATCTGCCGCTACTATGTGAGCCAGTCTTAATGGCATATTGGATCATAGTAAAAGAGACTACATTATGGTGTTATGAAAAACTTGGTGTATAATTGTTTATGTATAAGATATTGTTATAATATAAGTACAATATAGCATTACCCCTTAGGGGCCTGAACGACTTTGGATAGCTACAGCCAGCATACTTCCATCACCAGACAAAGCAATAGCTCTAGGAACACATGTTTTCGACTGTGCTATACGTCCCACCAATCTGCATTTTGGCTAGCTGTATTGCTCTATTAAACCAGAACCATTTTTCACCTCTCACCAATCAGCAAACAGTCAGTCTTTTTATCATAACAGATTGGTCAATGACGACACAGAGGTCCCCCCACCGTGAATCTTGAAATTTCCATGGATGAACGGATGCTGAACACTGAGTATTTCCTATCTGACTCCAAGTCAAACACACCCACACTGCCTCGCGAATCAGTAATGGCAACATGTGTGTTGCTGATAGCAGTGATGCACTCTGGATCGATACTTGTGTTGCCAGTATAAATAGTTTTGATCAGTTTAGTTACCTTTGTGTGTTAGCAATATAAGGGTACCCCTCCCACAGCTCCCTACAATAATCCTACGATCTGCTGTAGTAGTGATACTTTCAAATACTGCTTCTGATTGAGTGTATTTAGTATCTATAGGTGCAGTAATTTAGTAAATAACACTCTATGTTGCTTCCCAGATGATGAATATGCATGGATGAATTTCCCTTGGGTTACCAAGATCCTATCATCTTGTGCAATGATAGTACTGTAACAGTGACCCGTCCCAAATATTTCGCTCAAATCCAGCACTGTTACTATTATATAACCATTTTCACTTTTAATGACAAATGGTGACTGTGTGCTTCTTACTTATTTTAAGGATCTCACCTGTTCTATTTAATGCTATTAATGTTCTGTAAAAGTTCGTGAAAACCTCTGATAATTTTGCAGACAAATGTATCTTCCGTATCACATCTTTGGTGCTCTTCTTCCTTTGAGCAACTTTTTTTAAGGCCTGTCCATGCACTTGCGCTAGTTATCCCAGTTTGACTGTCAACTTGTCTGCTCTCTTGAATTTAAGCTCGCCCTGTGTATATTTCTTCATTTCTTGAGTGTCCCTCCAAAGCTTTCAAGTGATCTGTTAATGCCCTGTGCAAGATTACAAAGTCATGGCTCGATGTTTCTCTCACTATTAGTCTCGTTGACTACCCTGAGCAAGTCATGTGCTTGTTTCTGCAATGTTAGGGAGCAAATCAAAACTCGACCGCGCGGCAACCGGCGATTCCGCCCGGTTGGACCGCATATCATTGTTTAGAACAATAGAAACCGGCTGCAACCTCACGGAACTGCACGGAACCGGCGGTTGCCGGGCGGTTGAGTTTTTATGTGCTCCCTTAACTTTTGTCTATTGCAGTCCTTTAACTTCATGTCACGTTTTTTTCTTCGAGTTCAGTCTTCAGTTCATCACCTTCTTTATAAGCGTTTGCTACCACTAGCTTCACTGCCTTGTCAATTTCATCAACTTCTTTATTGATGGATGCCAGAATCATCTGTTCTATTTTGCAGAGTTCTTGAGATTTCATCTCACAAAGCGCAGCCTCGTTTGTGAGTCTGTTCAGGGCAGCATCCATTGTCTTCACACGTTTAGTGTAGGCCTATGCTATTTTAACATCTTTAATTTGATGTTCAGGACGTTCATGATGAAGTAAAACACAGACATGGCAGGCGAGAACATCACACGTCATACAGTACAAATGAAATTTTCGTCATCGTGGACAGAGCATACAGGAACTGTCCCATCATATCTACTCTGTGTGGAAGATCGTATCTGTTCGTTCACATCTTTCGTTTGATGTTCAGGACTTTCATGATGAAGTGAAACACAAAGCCAGCAGGCAAGAACATCACACGTGATACAGTATAAATCAAATTTTTGGTTATCGTGGTCAGAGCATACAGGAACTGTCCCAACATGTTTACTCTGTGTTGAAGATAAATGACTCAGTCGTTTCTTTTCGTTCAAATGTCTCTGGTGCGTCACAGCAAGGTTGCGCATACCAAGATTGGTTCTCAAAGCAGCCACTCCGTCTTTCGACACCCTGGTTATCTTATGACATAGAGGGCAGTATATTTCCCTGCCCTTCACAAGGCGATTAAGGCACATTTCACATATCACATGCGGACATCTCAAGTCCTTCGGTGTGTGCGGATCAACAAAAACTCAAAGCACACACAGCAAGTCAACTCCTCTTCCATGCTTGCAGCAAAGCAGTCGCCATACTGCACACAATAGTTCAATTGGTGCTGGTTAAAATTACATATGGTGTAACTGACTAACTGTAACCCGAATCTTGTAATTTTCTATTTTTAGTGTCACAGATTTTAGTTGTTTTCCAGCACAGTTTGAATCAAAATTGCACTTGTTCTATACATACCATTCCATAGCAATATGCTGAATTAAATCTGGCCGCAATGTATACATCAATACTTTTACTGATTTTTTTTGAATACATTTTACACGAGAGGGTTTCTATGTATATCATCTATATAAACAAGGTAAACATGTTGAATTTCAATTTTTGAGAAATCTCTATGTGCTCCTTTAATTTATGTCCCTGGCCGCCATGTTCTTGACACCCACAGCGTTACGGGTGTGTTAACGTAATAAAGATCAATTACCCGGATGTGAACATCCTTAAAGAGACACTGCCTGTTGCAAAATAAAAGATGCTAATATACTACAAGTACAACAAACATATACCAAGTGTATTGAATAGGACTCTTTTAAAATTGAATCTATGTAAAGTGTTTGTTATTACCTTGCAAATTATGATAACAATTCATACAGCTATCATTTCATCTGTCTAACTGGAATTACACAGTTATGAAGCAAAATATAACATTTTGCCCAGTTACAATTACACATTTATAAACACTGGATTCACAATTCAAGGGGGGGGGGGGGAGAAGGAAATTTGATGAAAATGAACCAATGTATTCTTGTCATAAGTCTTACGATGCGTACATTTTTTTCATGGGTACCACATCATGAGCTTGGTAAGCAATGTGTGTGTGCCTTCTTCCAGGAGGGAGCACTCAACTTGTTTTTTTCTCGTTTTGTCATCATCGTTTCAGATCGTTTTCCCATAATTGTCTCTTTTCTATCCACGACGGCGAACCTGTTTAAATATTTATAATTGGTTTAATACCCGTCGTATACGCCTATTATTTCTATGTATTTTCCCTCTACAGGGAGGACGGCACTTGATTATTACACTTGTATAGGCCCTAGCTACTATTATACTTGTGGCAGGAGACTGAGAAACGTGATCGCTTAGGTTTGAATTTCAGATGCTTTACCATGCGAGGTCTTGTGGCCCAATGGTTTAGGTACTTGCGCAGTAAGCAAGAGGTCCTGGGTTCGATTCCCGGGCGAGATCGTTTTCCCATAATTGTCTCTTTTCTATCCACGACGGCGAACCTGTTTAAAATATTTATGAATAGTTTCAGATATAAACAAAAAAATTGAAAATTAATCCACATATAAATTCATCTGTGGTATGTCCACCGTACACTCTATGAAAAAGAAAGGGTCTTAGTCATCCTATATACAGGATGCTTCATGGAGAAACAAAAAGTTATATGATATTACATTTTAATATGTTGTAGAAAATAACTTTTATCATTTGCATAATCAAGAGGGGTTCTTTCTATAATCAAGAGAGGTTCTTTCTATAATCAAGAGAGGTTCTTTATATAATCAAGAGAGGTTCTTTATATAATCAAGAGAGGTTCTTTCTATAATCAAGAAAGGTTCTTTCTATAATCAAGCGAGGTTCTTTATATAATCAAGAGAGGTTCTTTATATAATCAAGAGAGTTTCTTTATATAATCAAGAGAGGTTCTTTCTATAATCAAGAGAGGTTCTTTATATAATCAAGAGAGTTTCTTTATATAATCAAGAGAGTTTCTTTATATAATCAAGAGAGGTTCTTTCTAGAACCTTAAAAAAGTTCTCCATACAGCATAGTACAAGAACCATTTCATTTTCTATTTTGAAAGTATTTTTCTTAGGGTGTACAATCAAGATATTAAAGTTTTACTCCACCCGAGCTTATAATATATATAGTCTGAATATTGTGGATATATACATCTATACTACAAGTTGAATGATATCACTCATTTTCAATGCAATTGTATTAAAATAATAATTTGTGAATTTAGCCCACACACAAACTTATATTGCGGGCTAGGTTCAGTGCTGTATGAATAGGTTTATAATAGCCACATGAACACTGACCCCTGACAGATGAGACTTAACCATTATGGCACATTGGATACATTATGGTGTTATAACAAACTTGGTGTATAATTATTTATGTATAAGATATTGTTATTGTATACAGAGTTCAGAGGGAAAGAAGAGTTGTGTCATTGATTATTTTAGTAGATTCATCGACTTTGACCAGTGTACCATTTCAGTATAGTAAATATCTACCAAATCAGGGGGAGGCAGTAACTTGAAATCTTAATAATAATAATAATTATAATTATAATAATAATAATAATAATAATGGACATTTATATAGCGCCGGTATCCGTCGCAAGCGACGCTCATGGCGCTGTAGCCTATTTATTATTACGCTGTCGTTGGGAAATCGTCACAATCATTTCGCTTAATCTACGCCGGCTGCTGGCTAGGCGCACATCCATATCAGCACTTAGATTGTAATATCACCCTTTTTAACAGCTACCCAAACTCGCTTGGGTGAACAAGGCAATTGAGACTAAGTACCTTGCCCAAGGATACAAACAAGTTGGCCACAGTGGGGCTAGAACTCACAACCTTTGTATCATGAAACCTGCGCTGATCCACTGGACCACACGTGCTCTCTAATCTGATCACTGTGGTTATATATGCATCCCTGTGTTTTGAATCACATCGTAGGTAGTTCATAGTGACACTGTTCTCTGTTGCTGTTGTCCGATTCTTTCTAATGTAATCCTTAGTATACACGATTTTTGAGAAGAAATGATGATCACTATGTGCATACATACATACATGTACATACATACATAAAAATTCTTATAAGGCGCAATATCCAAATACATGATCAAGGCGCAACAAATTAGAGCAATGAATGAGAATATGAATATAACAAAAATACCAATACAATCAATACAAATACACTTGTTAAGATGACACTTTCGAATATGATAGTTTTAATTCATAATATGACGCATATGACATATGGGGATGAGTTGCTTCGACGCTATAAAGTCCATAATATCGCAGTGAAACCAATGTTATCTTTATAATGATGACGATATCGCCCATGATTGGTCCGTTGTGTTCATCTGACATGAAATGGAATCTATAGGATTGAATTATTTTTGTTCAAAAGGGGATTATGTGCAATAATACTGAATCCCTGTGACTAAACAGAAACAGCGTATACCATGACCAAATTACCGTAATACATAGTTACAGCCAGCACACTTCCATCACCAGACAAAGCAATATCTCTAGGAGGAAATTCGCACTGTGCTATGCATCCCACACATCTGCCTGTTGGCAAACTGTATTGCTCTATTACACCCCTTATTGCACCCTTACTATCTTTCGCCCGTTTACCAATCAGCAAACAGTCAGTTTTCTTGTCATAACATATTGGATGACGCTGATCTTTGTGCGATCCTGATAACCTGATGTTGAAGATTGAGTATTCCCTATCTGATTTTAAGTCAAACACACCCACACGGCCTTGCGAATCACTGATGGCAACATGAGTGTTGTTGATAGCAGTCATGTACTCTGGATTGATATTCGCGTTTGAAATAGAAATGGTTCTGATCAGTTTACCATCAGGTGTTAGCAACTTAAGGATAGGCCTTTTAGGTACTTTTACAACAATTTCGCCATTGTCAGTAGTAGTAAATTTGATTAATGATTTTGCTTCCTTACTGTCAAGAGTGAGAGGTAGGCCTATACGATGCAACTCCTTCAGATTCTTCTCTGCTGCTGAATATGCATGGAGGTATTCCCCTTCGAATACCAAGAACATGTTATCTGGTGCTATTGCAACGCGAGTATGTTCAGTATTTTCGCTCAAATTCAGAAAGGTTTGTTGGTAGCAACAATCCTCTTGTTTACGATAAATGTAGACTTGATTCCGACCATCACTTGTTACAAGATTATCTCCCATTCTATTCAATGCTATGCTACTTAAAGCATTGCAAGAAGAAGGATGTGGTAATTTGGCAGAAACCTTTATCTTCAGTATCTTATCTTTGTTGCTCTTCTTCTTTCGAACTTGCTGGACAGAGGCCTGTCCACCCGCTTGTACTAGTTCTCCCACCAGTTTTACCGACAACTGTTCTGCTCTTTTGAATTTAAGTTCGCCTGGTGTATATTGAACAAGTTCTTCGCTTCTCGACTGTCCCTCCAAAGCATTCAATCTATCTGTTATTGCCTTGTGCAGGATTACAAAGTTATGACTCGATGTATCCCTTACAATTGACGTAGCGTCGGTGACTGCCCTGCGTAAGTCATGTGCCTGTTTCTGCAATGTTAATTTCTGTCTATTGCAGTCCTTTAACTTCATGTCACGTATTTTTTCGAGTTCATTCTTCAGAGCCCTACCTTCTTTATAAGCGTTTGCCACCACTAACTCCACTGCCTTATCCATTTCATCAACTTCCTTCTTGATGGATGACAGATATTGCTGTGCTGTTTCGCATAGGTCTTGAGATTTCTTCTCACAAAGCGCAGCCTCGTGTGCGAGTCTGTTTATGGCAGCATCCATTTTCTTCACACGCTCATCGTATACTGTTTCCACATCTTTAATTTGGTGTTCAGTACCGTCATGATGAAGTAAAGCACACACGCGGCAGGCAAGAACATCACACGTCATACAATATAAATGCAATTGTTCGTCATTGTGGTCAGAGCATAAAGGAACCGTCGACGTCCCATCATATCTACTCTGTGCGGAATATAAATTACTCTGTCGCTTCTTTTTATCCAAATGTTTCTGGTGCTTCTCAGCAAGGTTGCAAATAACAAGATTGGTTCTTAAAGCAGCCACTCCGTCTTTCGACACCCTGGTTATCGTATGACATAGAGGGCAATCGATTGCACTGTACTTCACGAGACGATTAAGGCACAATTCACAAATCACATGCGGACAACTCAAGTCCTTTGGTGTGTGTGGATCAACAAAAAGCTCAAAACACACACTGCAAGTCAACTCCTCTTCGATACTAGCAGCGTAAGCAGTCGCCATACTGCACACAAGGAAATAGTTCTACTGGCGCTGGTTAATACAGCCTGGTGAAGTTCTTGAAACAGATTTTAGTTGTTTTCCAGTACAAGGTTGTTTTTCCAAAGTTGCTTGTGATCCGTATGCCAATTCATAACACAGTGAATTAAATTTGAGCAATTGATTCATCAATGATCGATTTTGTTCCCAAATTCAATTCAATCCTAACTGGCAGGTATTGCATGATTACTGTACTGCCATAGCCCATACTATAATACACATGAATGGCATACACTTAGCAGTGTGCTAGTTTACTTCCGTTTTACTTACAAACGCCCTTGTTGTGTCATACTTCCGTAAAAGTCATGTCAACTACATGAATAATTGGATGAACTTTATACACAGTCTGGGCCGATTTCCCGTTCAGGAAGCATTAAGAAATTGGGCTAATTACCTCATTAAAATATTCCTATTCGGTTATTTTAACAAGTACACAATAACTTTTTTTTACCTCAGACAATATTTTAGATAATTGTATGATCTTTCATATTACCAAGTTTGAGCATGTCGCAAATTAAAATAACGAATCGATATCCATTTTAGTTTGTAGTCAACTTCATAGACCCTCAAATCAAAATAACGAGTTTAAAATGAGCCACTGAACGCTGAGAGGAGAATAAAAATAAAACGAAATAAATTATTAAAAAAAACTTAAAATAAGAAAAAATGTTAATAAACAAGTAAAATAAAATAGAAATCAAAAATTATATACGGTATATGGAGAATAAATCTCAAACAAACTAAAATGAAATAAAGTATATTAACAAAAATATTTAAACAAAGTAAACAAATAGAATACAATATAAATCAAACAAATAATGAGGAAAAAAACCCCTTAAAATGAAATAAAATAAATTTAAAATATAGTTTAAATATAAATAAATATTGTTGAAATTAATATAAAATATTAGGTTTTTTTATTTGGTTTTTCAATTGGATTGAGACTTGAGAGTCTAACAAATAAATAAAATAACTCACTTTGAAAAATAACTTTAAACAAATAACTTGGATTGAGAGTCTTATATCTCCTGTGCTTGCACACCCACTTCTGCCTGGAGGTCATCAACCTTTGGCCTGTGTTGTTGTCTAGATGGCAAAGTTCCCTTAGCCTCAACACATGGTGTAAACAAGAGTTGATTGACTGCCAATGGGGTTCACAGACCCCTCCAGGTACAGGCTCACCCTTAGGTTACGCTGGTTTCCCCGATTTGCATGTATTTATCATTTTTGCAAATAATAAATAATTTACTACTTTCTGATTGGTTCGTAACTTAGAGTGTATGAAAATGTGTTATTTGTCCTGCAAAATAAAGTTAAACAGTGTCTAATGGATGTAATAATGATTGTCTCTTTCGTTGGTACTTATTTTGCATGTTTCTTCACGTTATATTTTACTTCTGGTAAAATGGCCTTGGTGCCCTTCAAATATTTGGGGTGGTTCGAGACCCTTTATAATGTTGAAAACTGTAAAAAGAATGCGCGCTCGCGCGCAAAGATTTTCAGTTTTAAAACTAAAATGGTCATAGAAAACTTTCTGTGAAGCCATCTTGTTCAGTTTGAATAATGAAATATTGAAACTAATACGCGCGAAGCTCTGACAAATTGGCATTTTTAACACTTAAAAGGTCCAGTGTAAAGTATTTAACGTACCCCACATAATATTTGGTGTGGTTCGAGACCCATTATAATGTTGTAACCTGGAGAAAGAAACGTTGAAACTAGTACGCGCAAAGCGTTCACAATTTGGCATTTCTAACACTTAAATGGTCCAGTATGACGTTTTTAACGTCCCCCACATAATGTTTGGTGTGGTTCGAGACCCATTATAATGTTGAAACCTGTAGAAAGAATGCGCGTCAAGCGCGCAAAGATTTTCAGTTTTTAAACTAAAATGGTCATGGAAAAGTTTCCTGAAGCCATCTTGTTCAGTTTGAATAATGAAACATTGAAACTAATACGCGCAAAGCGCGGACAAATTGGCATTTTGAACACTTGAAAGGTCTAGTATGATGTATTTAACGTTCCCCACATAATACTTGGGGTGGTTCGAGTCGAGACCCTTTATAATGTTGAAAACTGTAAAAAGAATGCGCGCTCGCGCGCAAAGATTTTCAGTCTTTAAACTAAAATGGTCATGGAAAACTTTCCTGAAGCCATCTGGTTCAGTTTGAATAATGCAACATTGAAACTAATACGCACAAAGCGCGCAAAAATTGGCATTTTTAACATTCAAGGTCCAGTATGAAGTTTTTAACGCCCCACATAATATTTAGAATATTTACGGTGGTTCGAGACCTATTATAATGTTGAAACCTGTAGGGAAAATTAGCGCGACTCGAGCAAAAGAAAATCTTAAAATAGGGCCCTAGTTTAGAAAAAAGTTCCTGACGCCATCTTGTTAAGCTTGATAAACAAACATTGAAACTAATACGTGCAAAGTCCGCAAAATTGACATTTTTAACACTAAAAATGTCCAGTATAACGTTTTTAACGTCCCCCGGATTAAAATTATAGGGATGTGACCCCGTAACCCCCAACACCCCCTCCCCATTTGCGCCGCCTATGCCCCTACCCTTCCTCATCCACACTACCTTCCCTTCCCTCTTCCTCCTTCTTCTCCTCTTCCTCCTTCTTTTCCTTTTACTCCTTCTTATAATAATAATAATAATAATAATATAATAATAATAATTCTCCTCTTCCTCCTTCTTCTCCTCTTTCTCATTTTTTAAAAAACTCTTTTGTCAATGGGGGGGGGGGGTGGGGGTGGGGGGTGGGGGGTGGGGGGTGGGGGTGGGGGGTGGGGGGGGGTGGGGGGTGGGGGGTGGGGGTGGGGGGGTGGGGGGGGTGGGCATGGCCTGCTGGGCACCCATGGATACGCCACGGACCTTTGTGTTTACTTTTAGTTTGTCCAAAAGTAAACGCTCGTAGTGTGCAGTGTAATATAATCACATATATCTTCCAAATAATGTCAACAGGCGCCAATTAAGAAATAAGTCAACGTATAGTCATAAAAAACCATGATAATATACCAACAAACTAGACCCAGTTTTTTTTCTAAAATCATACAAACATTCAAATCCAACAACCGCGAAAGCCGAGAATCGCGAAAGCTGAGAACCGCTCTAGTTTATTATATTTTTCAAAAGAAGAAAAAAGATCGTGCAATGACTATTTAAGAAGATGAATTTTATATACCAGTACCTGAAGTGGTATTCCAGCATTTAGGTCACCTGCGAAGGTACGTCTAGGACCAAATGATTCATCGTCTGCAAGATATAAAGCATTATATTTTCTCGCATTAAATACTGACCATAGACACGTAGATACGTTATTATGGCCCGGTTATACAGACGATTTTCCGTATGATATGTGAACAAATAAATGCTTTGTTTTTATTTGGTACACTATAGAGCTTAAAAATCCCCATTTGTCTTCTTTTCAAAGCCTTTAATGGTTTTGATAGAAACATATGAGTTCTTCAGACACATTTCGGAACATTTTGGTATCTTTAGAACCTTCAATGGTTCACTAAATGATTCTCAATTTATTAAGATAGAAGTTGCTCAGAGAACTTCAGGAACCAAATGGTGAACCTAATGGTGAACCCTATGGTGAACCCTATGGGGAACCTATGGAGAACCCTATGGGGAACCTATGGAGAACCCTATTGGGGAACCTATGGGGAACCTATGGTGAAACCTATGGGGAACCTATCGAGAACCCTATGGAGAACCTATGGAGAACCCTATGGGTAACCTATGGAGAACCCTATTGATAACCCTATGGGGAATCATATGGGGAACTCTATGGGGAACCCTATGGGGAACCTATGGAGAACCCTATTGGGGAACCTATGGGGAACCTATGGTGAAACCTATGGGGAACCTATCGAGAACCCTATGGAGAACCTATGGAGAACCCTATGGGTAACCTATGGAGAACCCTATTGATAACCCTATGGGGAATCATATGGGGAACTCTATGGGGAACCCTATGGGGAACTCAAACGAGGAACCTAACCTTATAATGTTCTACAGAAACTAAAATGGATCAGAGTGTCTGAATAGATTCTTCAGTTCCATTAAAGATTGAGAACCATTTTAGGGATCTAAACAGGACAGATTTTAGAGTATTTATAAATATTTATTGGTTAAATGATAGATTTTATTTAGGGATCACGTCAAAACTCGACCGCCCGGCAACCGCCGGTTACGGCCGGTTCTCACAAAACGTGTCGTCTGTTATAATATACACACATAATGAGGTCAAATAGTTACACTCTGGTGAACACGACCGGTTGATAGTGCCTCGTCACACGCGTGAGCAATAAAATCTTGAAGTAATGGGCTCTCAAGTCTCAGTTGACAACCAGTACAATACAGCTATTGATTTTCGCTGGGGTTGGCTTTTTCAATCTGTTTATAGCTCAATTAACTTTTTAAAATCAATACCGAAAGTCTATGAATGTTTTTTTTTTATAGAACGATTATAGAGAGAGAGCTATTATGACCGCAAAGTAACAGATTGATAGTGTAAATTGGTCCGGTTACAGCATTAAGTCAACCGGCGGTTGTTCAGTGTTGCATGCGTGAATATTCATATACCAGTAAAACATTTGACCTGAAAGAACCGGGCGGAACCGAACGTAACCGGCGGTCAACGGGCGGTCGAGTTTTGATGTCTTCCCTTAGCTTAGCTGCAACAACCTACCAAAATCATAGTCTACAGATGCTGATGTTGACGATCTGTTGCGCTGTAAAGAATTCAAACATAACAAGATGCATTAGAGTCTGTGGTAATGTTATCAACAATGTCCGTTTACCGTGAGAGGCAATACACCTCAGAATACACACCAGTCCTTAGAGCAAAATTTCACAATTTGGTGTCAGCTCTCCCCGATATACAATAGCCTATTGAGACCATCTGCTAGAAACACTAGATCATCTTACTACAATCACAACTAATTTCCCACAGTATCAACCCGTTTCGAGCATCCCCAAATGTTGTCTATAGCTGAACTTAATATTTTCTCTTCATGAGTAAAAAACCACAAAAAACCCACTGAATATATACGCTTTTTGTTAACTGATTTAGTAGACATTGCCAATGGTAACATTTCCATCACTTGAAACTCATGAGTCACAAAACCCCTAATTTCAAAGAGTATGTCTACGTGACCTCATCTGCAAGAAGCTGATGGCATTTTATATAGATATCTACGGGGATGCAACCCATCTCAATTAAATTTCGGGTTTGTTTATGTCTCCGTTGAGGCGACCTCTCAAATCATTGATGCGTGACGGAACGGATGAGCAGGTCGCTTTAAACGGATATGAGTGACTCGTCTGGCATTGAGCAGGTGTTCGTTAAGTGTTATAACAACTTCAGGTATTCGTAGTAGAGCACTATATACATGTATAGTCATCTCTCCTTCATCATCAACTGCATTTATAGATGTTTGGTTGGTTTCTTTCGTGTAGTCTGCTTCCACATCCGGGAATCATAAGAAGGAAAGATTAACGACTTATCAAATATTTGTTGCTAATTTCTTGCATTTGGTTGGGTGTACTTACCATTTGGTCTTCTTTAAAAGTCACAATAACCTCTGGTATTCTTGGCAGAACATTATGCCTATTAAACTCTCCTTCATCATCAGCTGCATTTATTTCAGATGTTTGGTTGATTTCTTTCATGCCGTCGTCTGCTTCCGCATCCGGGTATTTTAAGAGAGGAAGATCAATGCCTCTGTGGAATGCAGTAGTTTTGTGTTCCTTCAATTGCTTCTCCTTACGTCTCAGAAATGATTTCTCTTTCCGTACGAGCATCGACAGGTGGTGAGGTTTCAAGACTACTGGCTGCTGCTTCTTGGAACCTATTGATATTCGCATAGTATGACAAAGTGTTTCATTCAATTAACACTTTCCACGCGGCAGGCGTCTGCAGACGACAGTTCCAAAATGTCACAAAATGTTTCAAATATTTCAAAATTATTGAATTTCGTTACCATATTTAGAATCACCATGAGAAATGCATTAAAATAATCACAAACATGCCTAGTATTGGTTCAGAAATTCTGGAGATAGACTTTGAAAGTTTGGAAAGGTTTCTGAAAAATCTGTTTTGTGTGGTAAAACTAATAGGCGCGTGGAAAGTGTTTACATTGACATTCAATTTTTAGTAATGACTAGGCTCAGTATTTTTACACAATAATGCATGCACTGAGTTTTCCTTCAAATTCATGATTCTTAGGATCAAATTTGTAACCCTTCCATTTTTTTAAATAAATATCCTTCAAATTTTACATTGATAACAAAGGGCCCAAAATTGTTTTTCATTTTGAATATTATCCCAAATTTAAGCACAGATCCTGCTATCACTTAGAGGCTGTATTCCTCCATATCTTTCATGCGATCAGTTATGTAAATTCCCAAGTCCTTGTCCTTCTTATAACCAATATTATACTTTCTAAGTTGCATGTACTCAATCGTTACGCAAGTTAACTCAACTTCTTGTCAGTAACGTTCTATCAATTAAAGGTAGATGTTCCGATTTTCAACTTGAAGTTTTCTATTCTACATGAAAGGTCATCCTTCAAAAAGTCGTGTTCCAAAGTTTGAGTTGCATAGCTCTAATGGTTCTTATTTTAGACGCACAAGATGCTGTGAACTGTACCCATTGAGTAGTACACAAACTATATCGGTGGTTACCACCATTCGCGGTAATTCGACGTTATTTCATCGATTTCTCCGTAATTATACCGATTTAGGCCGTCAAATTTCAGTATGATGATGAGAAAAATACGAGCTTTCATATGATATGAAAATCTCCGTATGTTTGAAATAATTCTGTGTTACGAAAATGTGATCGGGTCATCTACCTTTAATTCGATTTCAAAGAAGATTTACAAGATCCTATACCTCCTTATTACATACATTCTACAGTCGGTTGTGTTTTACCACATACAATGTACATTTACCAGTTCTCGCTTCCCCTTGCAACACTAATTTCAGGATCTGCGATATAGGGGGGGGGGGGGGGGGGGGGAATCAAGGAAGTCACTCTTTGAATTTTGTGAGTGCTGTAATTATTGAACTATGACTGTATACATTTTCGGAAATGAAATGGATCAGCAAAACCAAAGTGTTTTTTTGAGAAAATCACAAAAATCCAGTTTTTGGACCCAATTTTTTTGAACAAAGCTAACAAAAATAATTTGAGTAAAAAATGTCCAAATCGCTTGATGATGATGTAAAGACACTAACTTAGGGACGAATTTCTTATTTTGTAACCTAATCTAATATTTTTTGAAATTTGGACTAAAAAGTGCAACAAAAAAGTTTCAATTTTTTCCACTTTGTTGGCACTTTTTGGTCAAAATTTCAAAAAAGTGAATTTTGTGATTTTCTCAAAATATCAACATTTTGGATAAAAAATGACGCACAATTTAGATTGTCTGATCTATTTCCTTTCCAAAAATGTATACTTTTATATGCATTTGATTAATAGTTAGTAAATATAGCAATCACAAAAAATCAAATCAAAAATTCCTTAAGCACTTTTTTTCTAAATGTAAATATACACAGTGTCCACGAAAGGATCTGCCTTGTGTCACATATGGACAAAATTGAATAAACTAGAAATAGTTTCAGTCCTGTTTATAAGCAATTACCGTTTAACTGCCTTGTAGAGTTCTGGTAGTGTCCTGTGTGTTTCAGCTTCATCAACACCGAGCAGCTTCCCTGTAATTAACAATCACATCAAAGGATCTTCGGAAACGTTTCCAAGTATGAATTGACATTTACCATGTTCAATATGATAGTTATAATAACTAGTCCATAGCATTTTAGTTCTAATCATTGTCCCGGCCTCCTTAATATATCTGATTCTATATTTTGCGCCGAAATTTTCCTTCTAGTGATGCTGTACAGACCATTTCAAATTGAGATCGGAAATCTTCGGAAAAACAGGTCACGTGGAGTAGGTGCGTTGCGCGTTCTTCGCAACAGTTGATCGCATTCACAGTCTTGTCCTAGTTGGTTGTCCGCCTAATGATTTACTATATTTACATACACGCGTGCACACATGAGAAGTAAAACGTGGAACGAGACTATTTTGTTTTTTTATCAACAATGGAGTTGACGGGCAAATTCCAAATGTATCGGAGCAGACGGTAAAAAGTGAAAATATTACCCCAAATCTCTTTCATCTCACCGTTTTTGTTACTGAAATGCCGCAACATCAACTTTTGTGAGGGATGCAATCTATCACCAACACCAGCGCAATCTACCACACGGGCAGACGGGTGAAAAACACGTTTGTTTTTCTCCGGCACATGGCCATGACCTGTCAGGAGCTGACAGGTCATGGAACCGAGTGTCAAACACTCGGCTAATCGGAAACATTCGGAACCGATCGTATATTTTCGGATTTGAAATGGTCTATAGAGACGTTAGAAACACTTTCACGATTGTAATCCATAATGAGTAGAACGGTTTAGACGAGTACGCCGTCTGGTGAAATATTGGTCGAGCTTTCGTTAGTTAGAAGTGGTTCAGTCAGGGGTATGCGACTCAACTTGCCGATCTGAAGCTACTTTTAAGTTTAACTTTGGCCGTACTCATATGTTAGGTGGCGCTGTTTGTCGTCTGCTTTAGGTATAGGCCTATACTTAATTGAAGTTTACACGAAATTGTTGGACAAATTACAAAACAATTGTACGGTTTTGAAAGTTATGATAAAAAGTACGTGCTGGGCGGTTTTCACAAGCCTGAAATATCTGATACTTTTAACATCCATATCAAGTTCAGCCTAAATGTAAATATTTAGGCCTATGTTTTAAACTGAAAATATTTTAAGACGAGTAAACTTACAGATTTCACAATGTAGATCCACTGGGAATGTTTACTGTTACGTACTAAAACAGTTCCTCGCCTAAAAATGGAAAGGAAGGAAGACAAGAACAACGTCAGTTTAGTACGTTTATTAGCAAACAACAGAAAGTTTTAATTTATAATTCAATCGATCTACGCTTTGAGGGGAAAGTTGTCGCTATCGAATTTATTCAAAAATTTGCCTTAATCTAACGAAAATATACGATCGGTTCCGAATGCTTTCGATTAGCCGAGTGATTTGACGCTCGGCTACATGACCTGTCAGCTCACAGGTCATGTCCATGTGCCGGAGAAAAACGGAACGTATTTTCACCCGTCTGCCCGTGTGGCAGATTGCGCTGGTGTTGGTGATAGATTGTATCCCTCACAAAATTGATGTTGCCTTGGTTGCGGCATTTCAGTAACAAAAACGGTGAGATGAAAGAGATTTGAGGTAATATTTTCACTTTTTACCGTCTGCTCGATATATTTGGAATTTGCCGGTCAACGCCTTTGTTGATAAAAAACAAAATAGTCTAGTTCCACGTTTTGCTTCTCATGTGTCCACGCGTGTATGTAAACAATAGTAAATCACTAGGCGGACGACCAACTAGGACAATGCTGTGAATGCGATCAACTGTTGGGAAGAACGCGCAACGCACCTACTCCACGTGACTTGTTTTCCCGAAGATTTCCGATCTCAATTTGAAATGGTCTATAGAACAAGGGTTTTCGTTGCCTATAGCGGCGGCGGGGAGTGGGAACATTTTGTGACACAAGCATAGCGGTGGCAAACGCTACCGATCAGCGGTCAATCTTCCTGAAGATCCTATAGCGATGGTGTTGGATTGCAGTTCAATGTTCTTCGCACACTATTGTCTGCTGTATGAGATTGGGAACATTTAATATTCTTTACTTACCTGAAATAATTGAAAACGCACATAGTTGGGTTCATTTTAAGAAGATGAACGGGCCAATCCCGAAGAAAATTCAAACTTCTGAAATAAAAAACAATGGTATTGCGATTAGATGACGAGTTTTCTCAATATGAAAAGTGCGCGAACAAAATAAAATCGCAAAATGACCACTTGCATTTACGGTCGTTCGATTGTAGAATGGAAATATTTTGACCTAATATCTGAGGACAGCGCAATATTACTACTAACTTAGCTATAGGTAAGAATGCTTTACTTTTACGTAAAACATAAATCATTACGCAAAAACGTATGGCAGGCAATTTTAACACTTTCTATACGCGGCAGGCGTCTGCAGACGACATTCCAAAATTTCACAAAATTGCAAAAAATGTCAAAATTATTAAATTTCATAACCATATTTTAGAATCCCCATGAGAAATGCATTGAAACAAGTACAAACATGCCTAGTATTGGTTCAGTAAGCCTTGAAATAGACTTTGAAAATTGGGAAAGGTTTCTGAAAAATCTATTTTGTATATGGTAAAACTAATAGCAGCGTGGAACATGTTAAGAAAAGTGTCATTCATAGATAGGCCTACATGTGTACCTTATAAACGTGTCGTGATCAGGATCCGCGAAGTATTTGGTTCCACCTGACATGAAAATTCTACGGAAATCCTGTTTCGTAAATAGAGTAACAAAACAAAATGTTATTTGGAATGAAATGGCCTTACGCAGGCTTTGATACATTTATCATCTATCTATAAAGTTCCATTTGAAGGAAAAGTTAAGTCAAGTTTTCCTCATACACAGTTCCCCTTTAATTTGTACGTAAACAATGGCAAGTAAGTCCGTTGTCATGAAAAGTTTCCCTAAAGTGTTACGTTATTTGGTGGTTTCCATCGAACATAATTCCCCTTTTATATTACGTACGAGTACGTCCGTTGTCATCCTTGAAAAACTATTTCCCTTATAGAGTAGTTCGTAAAAATATGTCTTTCAAACATAGTTTCCCTTTACCATGTTTACGCTTTCCACGCGGCAGGCGTCTGCACACGACAGTTCCGAATTAGAACAAACATTTTCAAAAATGTCACAATAATTGATTTTCACCACCATATTTGGAATCACCATGAAAAATGCATTAAAATAAGTACAAACATGCATAGTATTGGTTCAGAAATTCTTGAGATACACTTTGAAATTTGGGGAAAAGTTTTTGAAAAAAACCCACTGTTTTGTATGATATAACTATATATAATACCCGCGTGGAAATTGTTAAAATTAAAAGGTGTCCCTGAAAGACAATTTCTTGAAAGCGTTTCATAGAGGGGGCCCTCACTTAAGACAGGTCCACTTACGTTTTACGTATTGCTGTCCATCAAAATACAATTACCCATATGATACTTAAAGTAATCACAAAGCATGTTTCTCTAAAGCAGGCTTTCTCAACTAGATTTACTGATGCGCCACATGTTAGTAACCAACTTGTTGAAGCTCCACTTGGTCATATTTTTTAGAATTTACAATGGCAAAATTCCCGTCACAAAATATTTTAACATATATTATGTAGGCAACATAATAACTAATATTACTCTTTTGAGGGCACAATTGCTCTCTTTATACATCTGACCGTCATAGGCCTATGAAATCTGGCTATATCATGATATGATTTATATTTGAAACAAATTTTAACCACTTTCGCGCCACTTAGGATGCCGTGATGCGCGCCACCATTTGAGAATGCCTGCTCTAAAGCATATTAAGTATGTCATAAATATATCCCTCAAACATGTCAAACACACTATAAAGTTGTTATGTATAAAGGTGTCCTTTCTTTGTATGACTGTTAGTACCTCATCAGAAATGACAGCAAATTCCGTGAACTCTCTCGCGGTCACTGTTGACGTACGTCGACTTTTATTCAACCCTAACAAGGCCAGTTCCTGTCGTAGAATGAAAAGAAAATTTCACCGTAATAGAATGATAAGATGTGCCTTTCATCTATTCATTATGTTCATTCATATTTTCCAGGGGCAGAGGAAGTACATTATTCTACAGGGTTTGGACAATTAACATCTTCATCCCGGGCTTCATCCCACATTAGTGGCCACACGGAATGTCAAGTGCATAAATGACATCGACACGGTCAGTTGACAATTTGTACCCCTTTTATAAGGTATCAAATTTATCTCGTCCAGGGGTCACATTTGAGGGTCATATTGGTCTGTTACCAGGATGCCAGTCAAATAGTATACTGTCAGCATGTGTGACCTAAGATATTCCAGACACCCCTAAACTCGTATTTTCACTGAAGCCAAAATTCACCATTATGATGATTTCGCGCATCCTCCTCCCCTCCCCATTTGACCCCTACTTTTTTCTTGAAAATGGTCGATATGGAGGGTTCTTTAGACCCCTAAACGCCTTATGCTCGAATCATACTAGCCGGTCGCTGGTCGCCACAGGTCGCGTATAGTACTCACTAGCTCAAAAGTATCTCCTTTAGTCGCATCGAGCTACTAAATCGCCGGTAGTCGCAGCCTATTCCGGGTCACGCAGACGACATCAAACCTGGATAATTGCTGCTGATTGGTTATGCTAATTTCGAGGCAAAATAACCTCCCTCCATTGGTTGAAAAAGAATGGTGTTCATTACGTCATGAGCGACCGATCTTTCGAGTTGAAATGAAGTCAACTGGCCGCGACTGGTCGTTTCCAGTCAAGCGATCTCTTGATCGATGTATCGGGTTTTTTTACATGACGTAAATCTCGTCACAGGAGCGATTTAATCGCGAAGCGACCTTAGTATGTTTTCAGCATCACGCGAGTAACGACCACTTTTTACTCGTTTTCTTGGCCACACATTCCTTTATACAGTAAATGAGACTGCCTGGGGTCTTTTTCATCTAGGGTCTGTTTCATCCGTACACTTACCCCAAACGAATCACCACTACGTAGTACAGCAACAGTTTGTGTGATACCATCGACTCTTTCATCAAACACGGTCACAACCACTGCAAGGAATTCAACAGCTAATTTAGTACAGATATAATTGTCGTTTGGTGTTTGGCATTTGACTTGTAAGTTCTGAGACTGTTATTAGTTATTATGGTCTCAGGCTTTGTTATATAACTTTCTGCTAAACACAAAAAATGATAATGTAAAAAAATGCGCAATCTGTGTAAAAAAATCCCTCCTTAATAGTTGTGTAAAGCTTCTGCATAATGACTAGGCCTATGTACATTTTACACAGATTGTGTATTTTGACATACTTTTATTTAGAGAGTTCTATATTTACCTAAAATTATGTAAACATTTGTCTCTGTATAGTTTGAAGAAACTTCTTAATCAGTGGGGTAAGCAATTGAAAGTTGGTCTAAAATTCAAATTCTTACGGAACTTGAAATTTGAAGCAAGTCTAATAAGTTCAATACCACGATATGTCATTTTGTCGGTTTCATTACAATTGACAGTGCTGGAATCGAGTCCATCATACCCGAATCCGAGTCCTTGTCCTTCAGCTCCGAGTCAAAGTCCGAGTCCGAGTCCTTCAAAATGGGGACTCGAGACCGGTCTCGAGTCCGAGTCCGGACTCGAATACTCCATCACTGATTGACATTTAAAGTTGTTGCATTCCTTTGTGTCTTTATACTATATGGATACCGTATGAATCTTTACATGCTCTACTAGTCTACTCGATCCTTCTTACCTGATCCGGATAAAATGAAGTAAAATGCGTAGGGATAATGGCCTTCTCTAACTATGACTCTATTTGCACCGAAGGCCTCATACCAAGCCACGTTAGCAATACTGCGTTGCATTCTGACAGGGTATTCTAAAACAGAGTGAACTGCTTCCCTCAACAGGATTTGGATCTGAAAACAAAGAGAAGTTACACAGATTTTCAGAAACCTTTCCCAAATTTCACGGTCAAATCTCAAGGATTACTGATCCAACACTAGGCATGTTTGTACTTTTTTAATGCATATGCATATCTCATGTTGATTCCAAATATGGTAATGAAATTCAATAAATTTGAAATTTATGAAACATTTTGTGAAATGTTTCACCCGTCATCGAGTAATCTCAAAATGTTACCAATGTCAACAATTTCACAGCTCTGCCTCATCAGGTATAGGCCTATTCTCTTTCTGATTCCAACATTTAAAGAAGCGATTTGCTTCACTTCAAAAGTCATCAGCTCTCCCGCGGACCTAATCTTTTTTGGAACACGCTGTAGCTACGCTGTCGGTACGCATGTAATGCTGGGCATTCTGTGACAGCGAACATGCCCAAAATAGCATGGGTCATTTGGTGAGAGTCTGCCAAATTTCCCCCAAAAGAGGCGCTAAATCCTGTGAGCATGTTGAGTGAGAAATGTGAACATTGTTCCTTGAGAGCACTAGGAAATCAGCTATTTCGGGTAATGGCGGGTGGGGGAAAAGATCTCGAACTCATTGAGAACTTTGAATGCGGTATATAAAAAAGAGCATTAATAAGAATTGTAATTTTGAGACTACAGGGCCAATTTCATTAAGGTCAACTTAAGCATGTTAAGATTAATCTTAAGTTAGTAAGTTAAGGAGAGTTCCTATTACTAGATTCTTCTTAAGTTAAGAATAAAAAAAACTCTTCGTAGGATGAAGGAATATTACCTTAGAGCTTAAGGAGACGAATTCCTTAGTAAGGCAGCAGCCTGCCCGCATTGGTATGTGAAATGAGCTACGGCGCGTAGGTCTATGCGCTGAGGCTTAATTTTTTTAATTTTTTTTTTTAGAAAAAAGTTTAAAAAAAGTTCTCTGAAGCTTGGATTAGCAACAACAACAAAATTTAAAAAAAATCGCATACCTCATAGCTTTTAATTAAAATTTAAAAAAATCGCACAGCACTTACCTTATTTGCAAAATGTTTCTGAGACAGACTATCTTCTTTGTTTGGCCTAAAGTTAAGATATAGCCTCAGACATTAAGAAGGATATTAAGTTAAGAAGGATATTCTTCTTATGAAATATATATAAGATAAGAATCTTCTTACTTAACGCTTTCCACGCGGTTATTAGTTTTACCATTATATAAAACAGATTTTTCAGAAAAGAATCCCAAATTTCAATGTCGATCTCAAGGATTACTGAACCAATACTAGGAATGTTGGTACTTATTTCAATGTATTTTTCATGGTGATTCCAAATATGGTAATGAAAATCAACAAGTTTGACATTTTTGAAACATTTTGTAAAATTGTGGAAATGTCGTCTGCAGGCGTGGAAAGCGTAAAGAAGATCTTTAAGGTTTTTTTTATGAAATGAGGGCCCTTGTCTCAGATTGTAACTTACGCAATATATATCTTTGTCCGTTCTATCTTTCGGTCGTGTTTGTAATTTCCGACGTGCATCGTGAGATAATCGATTCTTGGTAAGAACAAAAGCAACAAAACATTATTGAATAATAGGCCTTTAGTAATGTCATGATTAAAACAACAAAAATTAATCTCATTCTTCGCTTTCATGCTAAAAATCATGCCAAGAATTTTCTAGGAAGCTTTTATGTTAGACGAATGTTCATACTGAAACAACTTGCTATCTGAAAGAACTTCTACAGTGTACTTCTATACAGTGTACTTTGTCATTCCATAAGATTTTTTTTGTTCGTGATTTAAAAACTATTTCACGCTATGCTAAAAATGTTCATAGTATAAACGAACTTTCTTGCAAAGATAACTTTCATGTTCATGGGGGGAAATCGTTTTAATATCGAGGGTTGAGCGCCAGAAGGCCGTCTTTTGGGCAAATTTATATTTTGGTACAAAAATAATCCATTATAACCTAGATCTTTAGAACTATAAAGAGAACTCATAAACACTCTGAATTTGACCAAAGTAAGAGCTATAAGTTGGGTGCTACTGTGTATTGTAATGAGTCCCAAATATTTGAAATTCGATTATCTCAAATAGGATTTTTTGAGTTACGGCCTTCTGGCGCTCAACCCTCGATATAGGCTTACCTGACGACTAGCTCTATAATAACTGGCATCAAATGCCAGGTCACTTGGCACTTGTTGATGTTGCAAATTGAACTGGGCAAATGACAATCTGTCCTCGCTGCAAATATTATATGGAATTAAAACAATACTTCAATAAAATCTACATATATAATGCCCGGGGGGGGGGGGGGGTACTCGCCTAAGACGGTATACGGGGGTGTGCCGCTCTAATGGGTAGCTTTTTGGGCACAAAATCCCTAAACATGGGGTATGATTTTGTGCTGGAAATCCCTAATAATGGGGTCACTTTTTACAAAGAGGTCTATTTTCGCGAAAATTTGCCAAAACGAGGTCTATTTTCGCGAAAATTTGCAAAAAATAGGTATATTTTCCCGATAATTTGCGAAAATTTGGTCTAATATGAAGCAAAACCCCTACAAATGGGTACCGATTTTTCCAAAATCACCCCTAAAATGGGTATGGGTTTCGAATCTTCAGCGGCACCCCCCCGACCAAACCAAATCCGAGTTATATAATGAACAGGTGAAATTACTATGTTCACAATGCAGACAATACATGTATATACACATAGAAACGGTGCATTGCATTTGTATAAGATTACTTTCCGGGGATTTTGAACCCAGTTTATTCCGAGCGTTTCCAGTGCAGCTGATGGACATGTTTTAATTCGTTATTAGAAGGCGAACAACACTGTTGTACTTTAGTTGGAGTTGAGATCACCCTATCCGAGTCCGAGACCGGGTCCTTACTGTCCGAGTCTGAGACCGAGTCCGAGTCATTGATGTCCGAGTCCCGAGTCCTTATGTATTTTTTAAAGTTCTGATAACATGTAATTTATGTTGCTATATAATTTATAGGCCAACACATCATTGATAGCCACAATGTGGCATAATAACACATTTGTAACCATCGCATTCATGATTCATGGATAAATGTTGATACCATTTCGAATTATAGGCCCTAATAAGAATATGGAATTGATTCAGAACTTTAAAAAGTGTTCAGAAGTTCATAGATTGACAAACTTAATATGCTGGCAGCAGAGCAAACCTTCCTCTGCCATTTCACCTAAACTGCTCACAAAAAGTATCGAAACACTTAGAAACGATCCAATATATAACGGCTCGAAAGGGTATGCATTTAATCGAAGCAAATAACCAAGTGCATAATATTGTTCTGCGTATTTTGACACCTCGATCGATGAGATACGATGTTGCGGAGCGGAGTTATTGTCATTTCAATGGTCGTGGGTCCAGTTTCAAAAGTGACAATCACCCTATAGAAAGAGGTTTGCATTACTGTTTAGAATGATCAGATTCGTGATTTTCAATAGGGATGAGTGTCACCTTGGAAACTGGACCCACGATCATTGAAATGACAATAACTCCGCTCCGCAACATCGTATCTCAAAGATTGAGGTGTCAAAATACGCAGAACAAAATTATGCACTTGGTTATTTGCTTCGATTAATGCATACCTTTTCGAGCCGTTATATATTGGATCATTTCTAAGTGTTTCGATACTTTTTGTGAGCAGTTATATCTTTGAACTTCTTTCATCCAAAGTACTCAAGACCTCAGGCTTGTCAAAGTTAATGCAGCTGAGGTTCATGTCAACGTCTTTTTGACATGTGATAAGAAGGTTTCGAGTTAAGGTTTTATCTTGCATTTGTCTAAACTAAAAAAAGTTGTAAAGGGAAATGAACTGCTCACCTGGTTTCAAGAAAATGCATCCTACAGATACGCCTCACCAATACAATTAACCGGGCAACCGTCCTGAATTTCCCATAAAGCAGTCGCTGTGTATATGAACGATGAAAGGATAAAATGATGTAACACATAGCACGAATGGTGGGCTAGTGGTTATGAATGTTCGGTTCAATTGGTATTGTTATGATCAATAACATTTAAAAAAAGAGGCATCGCATTAAATTTCAATTTTCCATCGTCTTTCTATACCCGGTATTTAGGGGAATGGGTAAGCTAATTTCGACTTCGATCCCCAGGAAAATTATCGATTGCAGGGAATCACAGGTGTTTAAATATGATATTATAATTAACACTTTCAACGCGGCAGGCGTTTGCAGAGTGCAGACGACATTCCAAAAAATTCACAAAATGTTTGAAAAATGTCAACATTATTGAATTTCATTACCATTTTTGGAATCATCATGAGAAATGCATAATAATGGTTCAGTAATCCTTGAGAAAGACCTTGACAGTTTTCTGAAGAATCTGTTTTTAGGAGATCTTAAAAGATCTCCTGCAGTGGACAATGGATATCATCATCTTTTAGATGGTAAGAGTTATACATGTATAGAGCTTATGAGGCGATTGGAACCTTTCGGGATTAGAATAGAATAGCCTACACCGGAAGAGGCGTGAAAGCCATCTAGTCCCGATACACACCATTATATGACAAATTCTCCCACAAAATCTCAATAAACTTACCTTTCTTTTTGCTTCTGTGTTTTTCTTTATTTTCCTGACTGCCCTGGCAAACGTTGCTTGCGCTGTCATCCGGTTCATATTTTCCATTCCTAATTCTTCTCTACTAACTCTGTCATGTTTATCACCAAATATCTTCCGGTCGCTGACTCTCCTGTTAAGACTACTACGTTGAAAAATACCAGGAGTAGGCGTACTTATAGCATTATTATTGATACTTTCTGCATGTTCTGTGCTTATCCTTCTCAGACGTCTATTTCGATTTTTTGCAACGATCCTTTCTTCAATGGATTCGGATGTCGGCGTTACTTGATTTAGACGTGAGTCTAGAAGGCTCATTGTCTTCCTCAAACTTTCAAGTCGGCGACTTGCCAACAGATTAAATCCTGGTCCGTCTGTTCCTGACGTAGTGCCTCCTCGCTCCTTTGAGACGTTGGTTCTCAAGTCAACCATCATAAAGGTAAGTTGCTAAAGATGGTATAAAACCTTTAAATAGTTCGATTTCCCTCCAAATTAATATAACATAATAAGAGGCATGTCGGGTTAGAAATTATAGTTCCTAGTCCCTTTGTCTTCGCAGAGTCACTTCGCTTCTGTGATATGCTGATTCTCAAAAGTCAACCATTTTGTAAGGCATAAGTTTGTTAAACCTGCTAAAGCTGGTCATCATAAAGTTAGATGGCATAATTCCAAGCTACAATACAAGCATGGCAAGGCTGTCTCTTTATGGAATAACTATCTGGAATCCGATGATCCGTTGAGAGCTAATTGCTCTTAATTCTTTCCTGTTGGATACAAAACGACACATGCCTATATTACAACGTATGTGAACCCCGAGATTCACAATTGTCGTATATCATAACATCGTTATCTCCTTAATACGAGATATAAGCGACCCGTTCAGCGTGAGATATACTAATTAAATAAAAACGATCTTCTTTTATCTGATATCACATTGGTATATATCATCATAGATCATAGATCATGGTCTTATTACAGGTTCATATGATTAGCTTTCTTGTTAAGCTTCTTTGTCCACATCAAAATCAAACGCCTAAAGTGTAAATGTTTTTATCGTAGTCATGGTAGTAGGCCTTATTGTTTTCGTTTTTAGTTGTCTAATAATATTATGAAATCACTTTTAGGTAAGTTATGAACATCCATGTTGGAAGCAAATTGAAGCCTCGCTTATTACAAGTGCGTAGAAATACATGTAAATATAATCTAATCTCTTAAATCTTGAATACATCAGTTTCAGTTTCAGTTTTAGGTTTATTTACCAACAATACATATACAATACAATACAATAATTTGAATACATTGGTGGGCTGACCAAAATCAGAGCAGAGCTCGCAAATACATTTGGCCACCTGATCATCCCTACATCTATCCCTTGGTAGAATTAAAACGTTACCATAAACTTATCTGAGTTTTAATTAAATATTGATTATACAAACCGAAGATTCAAAGAAATTATAACGTTCCTTAATGAAAGTGTCCCGCAAGCACAACATTGAGCATTATTTGTTAGAAAAATAATTATCGAGCCGTAATTACCTAATTATATAGAACAAAACACCATACTGGTCACAAGAAAGAATAATAACTGCCATCACTCAACATGCAATTTTTAAAATTCGCGGCGATCGAAAGTCCCGGTGTCATGACGTCATGGGTATCGGTGCTAAAATTTGCGCATGTGCATTGTATAACTATGACATCATCGACACTGGGACTTTCGATCGCCGCGAATTTTAAAAAGTGCATGTTGAGAGATTGCGGTTTTTATTTGTTTTTGTCATAAGTGTGGTGTTTTGGTCTAAATAATTACAAAAGTTGGGCTCGATAGTTACTTTTCTAACATATAATGCACACTTTTATGCTTGCGGGACACCTCCTTTAATGAAAGATCATTTTTGGAATGTTGGGCCTTATAACATTGTGGTAGTTACGTTTAACTATTTTACAGACGTTGTTTAGATCAGATATGTCGGTTGTCTATACAACATGCACAAGAAACTGACAAACATGTTCAAATATCATTAATATACTTTTTTCTTACCATCATAGATTATTTCAACTGCAATTCCAGTTTGGGATTTCTTGAGGTGCTTGGGAAAAAAAATACAGTTCCCGATATACAATCTAATGTCTTTTGATCTATTATCTGTCCCGCGTGCTAGAATTAAAATGTAACCATAAAAGCCTATCTGATTTTTAATTAACTGTTATTCATAGAAACCAAAGGGGCAACGTAACTATAGACCCTGACGCCCATTATGAATTATAATGAACGAAAGCAGCAGCATGTTTTTGGAATGTTGGGATTTAGAACAGTGAAGCGGTTGTGGCAGAATTCACTGATATCTCATCTCATCCATACTGAATATACCATATTCTAACCCTATCTCTAATTCTAACCCTAACCCTAAATCTTACCGTATTCAAACATTGAATAATGTTAATGGTTTGTAACTATTTCTACATAATGTTGTTTAGTTTATAATGTAAGACATCCAGGTTTATCTAAATCATACGTGGATGTGCCTCCCAGACTTTGAAATTCCAATATACCTGCATAAAGGGCTCAGCAGGATCCACAACGCTCCAACGCTGAGCGCAAGTGTTGACCACCGTTGACCAATCAGGCTGCGTCATTTTGTTGCGGTGGAGTTACTACGCATGTGTGAGAGCGCAAAGAGTTGCTTAATGAAAAATTAACACCCGATCGGTATACCAAACTTGGTGAATATACCCCTTGTATTTATAATAAACAGAAGGTATGTAGAAAATGGATTCTCAAAAGTGTATTTTAAACATTTGAACTTCGGATATTGGAAATCCAGCGGTTATTGAATGTCAAGCCTTTTGTATGGGGAGGGGGGGGGGGGGGGGGGGGGGGGGGTGGGGCGTCAATAAACCTATCTGACAAAGTACACCCTTCTATATACCATCAACGGGCATTAATAAAGCACCCCAAAAGGGAGACACATATACGTATACCACTATATAGTGAGTTACCCCCGAGTTGAATCGCACAGATGAACTTCGGTAGCTACCAAGAAAACTCATGAATACATCTGTGAAGGGTATAAGGCCATGTGTTTTGAACTCACCACCCAAAAAGGGTGGTGGCGTTGCATTTTTGGTGACGAATCATCCATCTCTCTCTATTAACTCAACAACTAAATGTGGTAGAGCTATGGTTGAGGTGTCATGTGAAAGCCTATTTATCTAGCTACATTGTGTGAATAAATCAGGTATTTCTATAAATGTTTGGCTGAGATATGATTGATTATGTTGTGAAGGTCAGGGGTGGTGGCGGTGGCGGCGGCGGCGGCGGTGGCGGTGGCGGCGGCGTTGTGTACAATCTCTATGGGGAATATAGAAAATCTTCCCAATTCTACGTTCAATTTACTATAACTTCTCATCCCTGTATGGTACAAACATGATTTTGCTCTCATTTTATAGATTATTTTATATTCTATAATATTCCGTTTCACCAAACTTGACAACTATTATGTAACAATTGTAATCATGAATCGATTTCATTGTCCTTCGCTTTTTCCCTATTCGCTACACAGTGAACTTGCCCTAATTCATCGGTTTTACATACATGACTATAACAGAAAAAATATTTAACCGATGATAGCAAAATTAAACATTTTTAGAAAATAGGGGAATTCAAAAATTCCGTTTAAATCAAGATAGGGTCCATACCATTCAGAAAATATATACTTTTTATGGGGTAGAACAAATAGTTATTGCGATATGCTAATTCGAATCTCAGATGGCGTAAAATGTAAAAATCTGGACATGCAACGGTAAGGGTGGCGAGTTCAAAACACACGGCCATAACAGAATTACTCCGTTGAAACCCTTTGTTTGTACATAGGGCATGGGATCTGCTGCGTTTTATGCTGTTATAAAAACAATCATATTACGCAACATTTCCATTAACTACCCCTAGAGGGCGACAATCTATTTTTATTGAAAAGATTTGCTGCGTTTTCAAAAAAGGGAAATAACGTACAATTTCTGTTCATCAGCCTGTTAGAGTTCATAATATGCTTTCCTATCACATAGCATCAGGGATAGCACTGGATCAAAAATGTGAGAGGTCCCATGACATTTTTCAGGACCCCGCAGGACTTCAAAAAACAAATTTAAGGGGTCCCCCAAGAAATTGAGGGGTCCTAAAGTTTGGGTATTTGAAAATTTTACTTTTTTACGGACAGTTTTAATGAATTTATATTGTGAGCAAAGGATGGATATGTAATTTACAGAATTTCTTAAGGTTTCCATTTCCATACATCGTCAAATTTAAGGGGTCCCTTCAATTTTGATCGGGACCCGCAAGTCTTTCCAATTTGAAACCTGGCGCGTCACTATAAGAAAGTGAGAGGTCTAGGACGCGCAGACGCGTCAGAATGCGACCCCTGCATAGCATTTCTATAAATCACATGGTACTATTTTAAACCTTGGACAAAAGAGGAGGAGGAAGCACAACGCGATCGACCTCGTTAACTAAATCCCTATTTCTATTCAAATTTACAATAGATCCGACATTCCTGTGTGCCCTGTATGTGCAATATGTTTGCCGCTGGTATAACCAACTGGAGGGTCTTACATACATTTTGCTTATACATTTTTATCTGAGAGAAATTCACTAAAACTTCCTAGACGCTCTGAAGCACTGTTGATTGGAAGCGCAATTGGTTAAATGTCAAATGAATATGTGGAGAAACGTGTAGCTTCAATGAGTAATACAGTCTTGATAATATTAACCTATTTTGACAAATTGAATTTGATGGAATTGCATTAATTATCAAAACTTAATGTTCCGGGTATATGCAGGTAATCAAAGTATTCACAAATTGTAGCTAAATAAAAAGACGTCACAACCCCATGTTTAATTTGAGTGCCCCAGACTGCCCCTTCTTCCTATAGTGCTTCAAAGACAATCACATTTTATAAGCAAATCATACTCTGCCACAACTTTCAATCGGTCCATATAAGTTTAGTTTAACCATGGTTTAACACGGTATGTCTTTTCATTGGATCACAATGAGCGAGTACAAACTCATCATGATACTATTCCTATACCATACACGATTCCACAACGCTATAAATCACCCTATTCAAAAGTCCCGCGTACATACACACTTGGACAGGTGATGCAATATGTTGTTGGCTTTGTGATCTAGGGGTCGTCAAACTCAGATTGCTCAAAGGATTCGATACCGTAGTTCTTCATTGTCTTTTTATTACGATACCCTGCTGTCGACTCTTGCACCCACATTTTAGTTTTGAAAATAGCAAATGACGCAATATTTCTATAAAACTAATTTCTTAGAGGGCGCGGCATTGTATCTTTCCGAAAAATTATTCTGCTGTGTTGTGAAACAAAATCAAATCACATAACATTTGTATTACTCAACTCTAGAGGGCGACATTGTATTAAAATTAAAAAAAAGTCATGCTCTGTTTTCAAAACATAGCAAATTGCTGAGCATTTCTGAAATTCACTTCGTGAGGGCGCATTGTGCTTTTACTGAAAGATATTCTGCTATAGTCTTATTTTATAAACGCAGCATTTCTTTAACTCAACACTAGTGGGCGACATTGTATTTAGTGAACAAAAATCTGTTTATAATTTCAAAACGTAGAAAAATAGCGTATCACATCTATCATTCCACTCGTGAGGGTGCATCATCGTGCGCGTCTGAATGAATTTGATATGTTTAGAAAAACAAAAAGGACATTACTTATTATTTTAATAATTCAACACTTGAGAGCGTATTGTGTGTGGTTTGACGAAAATACTCCACTAGCTCCTCTTAAAAATATCTTTTTTTAAATGTCAAATCAAAATTTGAAATTTCTGTCATTTTCTGGAAATTGGATTTGAACTGTAGCTTGTTAATTCCAGTATCGAAATAATGTGTCGTGATGATGGTAACTTACAGCACAAAGTCCTAAAGGGCTTTTGAGTAATTTTAAATTTAAAGAATTCTTATTTGATTAATAAATTTAACATTTTACAGCTTTGGAATCTAAATCAGCATATTTATTACATTGGAGCACAGTACTGTCAAACGACCAAAATGTCATTAAATGTCTTCATTTTAAGTGTGTGTATTGACTACAACAAATTAATCACTTTAATTGCGTCAAAACCATTGAAATCTACTCTTTTCTATTTCATTACAACGAAATCGGTCATGGTTGAGCTACATAACGTAGGTCATCGCTAAGTGCATTTTTCTGCTACTGAATTAGCTCACAAAATTGTGTATCACTTGGTTGATTGCCAAATTGTGTGCATTGAATAACGTGTACGAAATGCTTTGTAATTTCTTTTGCATTTGCACTTTGCAAGCTATTTACTGGCAGGGAGAATTACCCCCCCCCCCCCCCCCCCACCGCAACAACAAATGTTGGTAACCATGCATGTTCGTTAATTTTCAAAATGCCCCTTAGCAAGGAATTTTCATCAATTTTGACCCCCTTTTTTCCAAAATCGAGGACAAAACAGTACACTGAAATGAAATACCCCCAATTTTAATTTCCAATGACTAGAATTGTAAACACCCTTTTCAACAACAAATTATTCATAAACATTAAAACAGGTTTCTCCCAACATTACTAGGTGTTTATGGTCCTGTGCTATAATAAACTGGTGTACCCCATCCCAAATAGTGGATTTGGGTTGTGTATAATTATGATCAAATAATTAAAACCATACCGTGTGGAGCAGGATTTCAATATTATGAACATTTTTTTGGAGTCGTAAATTCCTCTTTTTCCGAGTTTTTGCAAAGACTGATTCATAAAATACCTGTATTAAATATTGGGAACAAAGTTGCAACCACGAAACGATTGGTATAACAAATTTTGGTTTAAATTGAAGAATAGATTTCTGAACAAAATTGGTCACTTTCATTAAACCTAATGTATATAATCTACTTCCATACAAAAAAATCTATGTAAATGAAAATTAATTGAACCAGACAAATGTTACTTTTGTAATCAAGTTGATGGTTATATACATTTTATCTCATGGATCAAGTCTTTTTAGAAACAGGTAACAACATGTTTGAATACTCTTAAATATATTTTTTTTAGAATATCTTTAGTGACGTAATTTGTGGCTGGAAAATTGACGATCCTGAATTTGATATATAGCGAATGTTATAATCATCCTGTCGTGTCATGGCAATATACAAATTTCGAATGATATAAAACGAAACCCACAAAGAGATTCCAATATTTCACTTGTTTAGTTTGGAAGTTAGAAATCTGAATGAGTTACTATCTAATTCCAACAAAATTCTAGACGTGTATAAAAAAGAAAAAGAAAAAAAGAAAGAAGGAGAAACAATTATATTATCAATATATTTCAGCTCTATACATACGTATAGAGATACACATAATACTATAATCAGTTATATACATTGTAGATGTAATGCAAAATACTATGTGATACTGTCAAGTATATTTATTATTAAGTCATTGATAAATTATATTCAAAATGTTTGCCTTTAAAATAGCATAAAAATAAAACCTAACAAACCTTTGGATAATATTTGGGAACATTGTACATTTGTTGGCAACGTTGGCAATTGGGTCGGTTTATTTCCAACTTAAGGCATTTTCTCCCGTGTGTTAGGGGTCACAGGTTGGTACTCATTTAGAATACATAATACGGTATGTGAATGTTATTAACATGCATAAATATGAATTACATAATGTACACAAAATGGCGAGCATTAGATTGTATAAGAAGTAAAATAAAAAATAAAAAATAAAAATTTGAATATGAAAATATGTCAAAATAAGTAAAACGAAAAGAGGGCTAACACTGCCAAGGAGGAGCTCAAGACATCTTGACAAAAGCTTGCAAGATCTGGACCACACCGGTGATATCGCTTTCTATGAAGAAACCGATGCTCAGATTTCACTCCAGACATGCCAGAGAAGAGAGTGAAGCCATCCGGTCTGGAAAACTAGGATTCAAGATGTAGCGAAACAAACAGACATAAATCATGCTCATCGGGCGTTACAGTGTTACCAACCCTGTTGTATCACTGTGTGGGAATGACTAACTATTCAAAGTGGTTGACCACTTTAAATAGCTTGGTAGAACTCGATAAGGGGTGTTGAAAGATCGTAACATAAATGTGGACGCCAATTTGAAATTCTAAAATGCCTGCGTCCCTGTCCACACTCATCTATGTTAAACCATGTAAACAGAGGGCGGGGACACTCACGCATTGCTGAGAGAGATGAGGCTCGGGATGTCCATTTATTGCAAACGTAAGATCGTATGGGTTGTACGGGACGCCGACTCGCCGCACATTTCAAACAACATCATAAGATCAAAGACCAAGCAGCCTCAGCTCACATCAGTCATCAGAAAAAGCCGTCTTCAGTGGTTTGGTCACCTGCAACGCATGGACAGTATCTCTGCTTCTGGAATTGGAAAGCGCAGATCTGGCCGCCTTAAATTATATATGAATTATATATGAAAAAGATACAATTATACACAAATTGTATCTTGATAGGTTACACTCAAGCTCAAGCTTTTATGTATTAACATCAATTCCATTAACATACTATACATACGACAAATTGTATATAAATGGTTAAAGTTCCTTTTGAGCAATTTCTAGGAACAATGCAAATTTGTCAGATATAATTCTCTTTACTTACGTAATATTCTGATTCTCTTAAATCATGAGTAATAAGCGCCAATATCAATTGTTTTGAATCTGATAATTGGTCAAATAATATCCTAGTTTGGAGTAATCAAGCAGTATCATATTGTCTTCAAAATCAAATTGTGGAGTTGCACCCGGTAATTTTCTAGTGGCCATGATGAAAATGAATTGCTTTTGAATAGCTCTGATCATGCTGATTCATGTAAAAGTGCTCAACAAAAGGAAATCATACACTTTGTTTAGGTCCTTTAGAGTAACTTCCTATTATTTGTTGACCAAACAGACTACATAGACATTTGGATGAATCTTTCCGGCACAATTTGATACCAAAGTCACCACCTAACAACAAAGATAAACCATGATTAGCACCATTTAAAGAAATTTAGTCACTTTTCAAAAGTCACATTTTCAATACACTACGCGGGAAGAAAATACCACATGTTACCTGTTCATAATCAAATAGCCCGTTCGCTCAGGCACGATCCAACGCAGTTGCTGAGCGAGACCCAACGCAGTTGCACTGTGTGATCAATATCCCTCTCATTCCCTGCAATTCAAGTGCCACGCACAGCATTTTCTCGCGGCTTGCGTGCGTTGAAAATGTGACTTTTGAAAAGTTACTAATTTTCTTTAAATGGTGCTAATCATGGTTTATCTTTGGTGTTAGGTGGCAACTTTGGTATTAAATTGTGCCGGAAAGATTCATCCAAATGTCTATCTAGTCTGTTTGGTCAAAACATAAACGGAAGTTACTCTCAAGGACTTAAACAAAGTGTATGACTTTCTTTTGTTGAGCACTAGACCAACAGTGGCAGAATGTCAATGATTCCAAGCAGTCAACTACGAATCCTAAACTGTGTTTATTAGATTAAAGTATTCAGCACCTAATGGAACAATTTATAGTTGGGGTTTTGGATACCTGAACTAGAATATGTATTGTTACAAAACCCAAGATAATGTGCATATCAGAAGTGTTAACTTCACTTTTATACATGACTTGTCAAGAGGTAATTGGTGTTTACAGATCATTGAATATTGCTTAAGGCATAAGTGTAATAAGCAATACTTGGACCATGATACCTTTCAAGATTTATCACACCTAAAATGTATCACACATCTTGATTTCAGTGTTTTTATTTAGGAAATAAATTAATTGCCCTATTATTTCAACAGTTTTTAACAAAATAATATAATAAAAACATTAAATATTGTTATATTATTGCTTAAATTATATGTGATAGTAGTAGCCTGATATCAATGATAATGCCATTATTAATGGTGCCTTGTTCAGGTCTGGTTCGCATGAAGCTGCTATGGAAGGCGAGACCCAGCTAGCAGCTTCATGTTCACCAGACCTGATACACTCACCCTTTACCTAATACTTATTTGTCCCGTGTTTCCCCGCTGTTAGCTTCATTGCTACACACCCACAGGAGGTTAGGGTTAAGAATCATGAAAATAAGAAAAATATAGTCTTCTGAAAATGTGTGAGAACAATTTAAATGAAAGTCGGATGGAGCCAGACGAAAATTAACGCCCACGATTTGCCTAGTTGACTGATTATCCAAGGTCGTCCGTCTTTACAAATATACGGTATAGATATTACTACCGTGTAGGCTAATTAATAATTTCCATTTTTGTATAACTACATCAGTGATAATTGGCAATGTCAAATTGCACCATATTAGCTAATCAGCTTTATCGCGTGACTATGGTATACCTCATCCATCTCTCTCTCCATACAAAGGATCAAGTTGACATTAAATTCGTTACCTTGTTTAAATATTCAAGACATTTATTGTCTGTGTTCCAGAAAATACCGAGGCATCATACGATGTTGAAATCATTCGGTATTTTTATAGCCATGGTTTCATGCAATGTTTACCGGGCTCTGGTGACGCAATCCAAAGTAAGTAAGTAAGCCCGGGATAAAACCGTACCCCGCATGAGTCACTTTTCGCATTGGCCACGCTATGGGTTATTCCAGTTGAAACACCACCCCTATAGAAGACATGACCATAGTCTTCCATTCCACACAGTAGGTGTATCAAATGGAAACACACATGCAGGCATTTATATTAATTCACACTCCCTTTGCTTGGAAGGGGGGGGGGGCTTCAAATGGAATAGCCAAATGACAGAGTGTCTTGAAGATTCTTGGCGTAAAAAATCTTTGAAAATGTCAAAATACCGAGCAAAATAATTATGTTTTCAAATCAGACAATATCACTATCACTCTCCTCTTTACCCCCACCCCACCCCAAGAAAAAAGTAAGAACAAAGTTGACAATATAAAAATATTTGATTGAAAAAGCCGTTTTCGGATTATTAAAGACCTATCTGGTCTGGCGTTGAATTCTTTTTAAAGTTGTGTGTAAATTGTTCTTCGGGTTAATTTTCATTTATTCAGGCAGATTCGCCTTTATTTTGTTCTGAATTATAAAAAAAAAATAAGGCAGATATAATACGTAAGTAACAATAGAAACGGCCTTAGCTAGTAACAGCACAATTGATTGATCGGGTTTTTTCTCAACCCACTAGTATGTACACCATCATATCATTACAAAATAGTCTCAAATTATAATATATGGAGCCTACGCATTAATTTCGGTTGTCATAGAAACTTTTGAATTGTTGTAGCAGCATCACATTATCATTTCGTCATCTAGAACTAGGTGATGCTCTTTAAACGTATATTTGAGTCCGAGCTTTCAGTTCATAAAGAATTTGATGCAATTATGTAGATTCATTATCAGCAATTCTCGAGACCCAATGGGTACTTAATTCTGGATCATTTATATTTGAAAATGGGTATTCCGTGGAATTGGATTGTTCTTTGTTGGATTTTACTTTTTGCAAACGGAATCATTGCAACTACACCCCCAGGTAAGACGTTTAACTCTCGCTTTTGTAAATATACAGGATGTCTGAAATTACAATCTAAACTTCCATGAGTGATCGCAACATCAAGTGAAATATTGCAGTTGTATACAATTTATTTGGAGTGGGGAGACATGGATCAAATGCAATTATTTTGTTATAATTGGTGGTGAAAACTACATTTGTTTCCGTTCATAATGGGCCCCTCACATGCATCCGTGTGAGCTGGGCGGCCCCTTACCGTCTTATAGAAAAACAACAGAGTCCAACACGGTGAACAAACAGCAAAAAATGTCAACGGCCGCATTTAATTTCTTTTTGTCACCGGGTTTATACCGTTCTATACCGGGTCCTCATCAGCTTGGAACCGGGCTCATACCACCTCCTCACCAGGTCCTCATCGGCCGGAACGCCGGGGTACCGGCCGAACCGCCTTGATAACGTCATCAAACCGCCCTTTATAAGCTGAGTGCTCAAGCTCGCCGCTTCACTCACATTCCGGGAATCTCTGTATTACTCACATGTATCCGTGTGAGCTGGCCGGCCCCTTACCGTGTGACAAATTGGTGCAGACGGCGGCACACGGTGAGGACACACGGTGGGCCGTTTCCCATCCGTTTAACACGTTGCCGGGGACATTGCCGGCCATCCGCGCCCGGCAGGAATTTTGACCATGTTCAAAACTCCTGCCGGGTGAGTAAAAGCGGCGGTGAACGGTGAGAGCCCGGTTTGAGGACGGTAAAAAGACGGCGGACCCATTTCGCGCTCGTTCGCAGGGCGGTGGTGGTAGGCGGCCACCTTTCCCGTCTAATAGAAAAACAACAGAGTCCAAATCAGTAAGAAATTTCAACGGGCGCATTGATTTTTGTTGGTGGTCACCGGGCCATACCGTTATATACCGGATGCGGGGTCCTCACCGGCCTGGTACCGGGCTCACCGTCCTCATACGTTACTAGCTTACCGTTCTCACTGGGTGAATAACACCTCCTCACCGGGTCCTCGGTCCATACCGCTCTACACCGGGTCTGTACCGGGTTCTCACCGTGTCCTCACCGTGTGCATACCACCTCGGTCGGAACGCCTGGGTACCGGCCGAAACGTCTTGATTACATCATCAAACCGCCCTTCTTAAGCTGATCGCTCAAGCTCGCCGCTTCATTTGCATTCCGGAATTCGTACGAGCAACATTCCTGCTGAGAGTCTGTTCCGCGAACGGTTACCAGGCTCCATGCGGCCGTTCGCAGCCCGTCGCTAAGATGGTCGACGTCCACCACCGTCCACCACCGCCCTGCGAACGAGCGCGAAACGGGTGCGAAACGGATGCGAAACGGGTGCGCCGTCCTTATACCGTCCTCATACCGGGCTCTCATCGTTCGCCGCCGCTTTTACTGACCCGCCAGGAGTTTTGAGCATGTTCAAAACTCCGGTGGTCGGCAAAGTCCCCTTAACGTGTTCAACGGCCGGGAAACGGCTCACCGTGTGTGCCGCAGTCCGCACCCATTTTCACACGGTAAGGGGCCGCCCAGCTCACACGGATACATGTGAGGGGCCCATTAGTTTGTAACAATTATTATAGTTAACATAGTTAAAGAACACTTCTACCCACATTTCGTGCTGATGCTATTATGGGTAATGACAGCACCGAAAATACAATAAACAATACTACAGGTACTTTCATGTTCTTTATTTTTCTCTCGTTTTGATCACGATTGAGAGATCCACCTGCAAGCCTTCGATTTTATTTACAGAAGTTGAGTGTTTTACCGTGTTTCTAACGTTGTACTAATTTACCATCTGTAATCATAATATAACAGCTTAATTTGTGATCTTTATTTTAATATAATGAATTTGATAATTTCTATCTAAGCAAGGTACTTATTTCCCTTTTTGGGGGGGCCTATTTAACCACCAAATGTAATAATTCTTGCCGTTTTATAAGATTTATGTGTTAGATTACAGATATCTTAGGATATGCCTACATGATGATTTGAAAATGCCAATGACTCTAATTCCTTGAGTTCAAATAGCACAACACCGGTAATTGCAGCCTGATTGATAAACCATGTTTTGCTTCCCGGATTAATTCTTAAATAAAATGCAACCTTACTTCAAGTGATCAATAAATATTGAATTTAATAAGCCATTGGCTGCCCTAGAATTATTTATACCGGACGATTTGTAGTTATTTAGATGAATACCGTTGCTATTTTCACAGCCAATGCCTGCATGGTTCTCCCTTCGGCATACAGGGTTCAAAAGAAGTAAGCCCCCCCCCCTCTAGAATTATATCACGCTTATATGCACTCCACACACCATTAGACGTTTTGAGAGATTAAAAAACTTATTGAAAGGAAAAACGCTTAGCTACCCATAGAAAGCTTCCCCTTTTCAATATCATGTTTACTTTCCCCTAAAATAATGTTTTCAGAAAATGAGACTTTTTTCCACACACAATTAGACATTTTGAGAGATTGAAACACTAATGAAAAAGGAAAACGCTTGGACACCCATACAAAGTTTCCCTTTTTAATACCATTTTTACTTTAACCAAAACAGTCACATTTCCCCCAAAATACAGTTTTTTTGAAAAGTGACACTTTTCAACGATACAGGGAAGTTATTGACGTGAATGATGGACACTATTGACTATTCATGACATAAATATTTTATTTTTTTGATTTCAAAAAAATAGTAGCTAAAGAATGGAGAGACTCTTTAATCGAAACTAATGACACCTTTCTTTATAAGAATGTTCATTCTGATTCCTGACCACCGATGAAACAAAGCTTATTAAGAAGCTAAAACAATCTTTTTTTCATGGCATGACAAATCGAAACTGGAAATTGTTTGTAATAATTAAAACACATTTTTCCAAAATTGTATTTTTTTTGGGTTACAGTCTGTATAATCTTACATTAAGGCCTCGTTTCTGGACACGTTGATGCTGAAAACACGTTTTCACATGCCTGATAACTGCTTTTTATGTAATTTTATAGATTTAATTTAAGAAGGCAGCAAATCTACATTGTAGACCATGACATGTCATATTTCATTTGCCAGAATTAAAGGTAGATGACCCGATCACATTTTCGTAACACAGAATTATTTCAAACATACGGAGATTTTCATATCATATGAAAGCTCGTATTTTTCTCATCATCATACTGAAATTTGACGGCCTAAATCGGTATAATTACGGAGAAATCGATGAAATAACGTCGAATTACCGCGAATGGTGGTAACCACCGAAATAGTTTGTGTACTTCTCAATGGGTACAGTTCACAGCATCTTGTGCGTCTAAAATAAGAACCATTAGAGCTATGCAACTCAAACTTTGGAACACGACTTTTCTAATGATGACCTTTCATGTGGAATAGAAAACTTCAAGTTGAAAATCGGAATGTGATCGGGTCATCTACCTTTAATACCAATGCTAAACAGAGTATTATCTTGTTGCAACATACTCAATCGCGACATCCTCATTCAGACCTCGATGATTAATTACTGACTACAGGATGTTCGAAGAAGTTGAAATAATAAAGGAAAATATAGAGACGAATAATTATATGCGTACATCTTGAATGCAAATGTTAGATTATTTACCTAAAAATATGCTTTAGTTTCCCCCATTTTATATGTAAACAGGATTTGCATCCTCTTCATAACAATTATTATAATATATAATATAAGAACTGTGTAATATTTGCCAGGTATAGCACAAGTCATGCTGCACAAATCTGCTACACACACATTTCGTGAACAATTGAGAAATGTCTATTTTTTAGGTAAACTTCAAATCCTATTTATAGACAAACGAAGGTACATTAAAACGTGATATTTTCACTTTATATAATTAAGTAATGTTCTTGAAATGGGGGGGGGGGGGGGGGGGGGGGGGGGGGTCAATTCATTAACCATCCTAGACATATTTTAAATAAAATATTATATTTCAGTGGTTTTAATACGCGTGAAATCTACTACTTTTCCCATTGAGTGCACATACAAAATCAGCTGCCTCATTTCTTATAAACACCCCTGTAAGAAATGCATTTTCTTTGAGTGCTTCATTCCATGTATGGGCATGCCCATACCATGTATAGTAGCCCTGAACTTCAGCTACATCCCCATTTATGTACTATTCTTAATTTATTTCCATAACTCGAGATTGGACTGAACGAATCCACGTATTTTGCTCAAAATACCTCATTTTTTGGCAAATTCCTTATTTTTGGGCTCATTTGGTAAACAGATAATAGGCCTACCACGTTTAAAATGCTCAATGTTGTGCTTGCGGGACCCTTCCTTTAATTTTAATACTTAAAAGTATGATAGGCATTGTTGTATTAGTTGGACAACTACATCAGGGATATTTGGCAATGTCAAATTGCACTATATTCGCTAATTAGCTTGATCGCGTGACTATGGTATACCTCATCCATCTCTCTCTCCATATAAAGGATCAATTTGACATTAAATTAGTAACCTTGTTTAAATATTCAAGGCATCTATTGTCTGTTTTCCAGAAAATACCGAGGCTTCATACGATGTTGAAATCGATTGGTTTTTTTATAGCCATGGTTTCATGTCATTTTTACCAGACTCTGGTGACGCAATTCATAGTAAGAAAGTTGCGCAGCACGTGATAAAACCGCACCGCGTTTCACTTCTCGCATTGGCCAAGCGATGGGCCGGCTATTCCCGTTGAAACCCATACACCCCCTATAGAAGACCGTAATGCCCGTACTCTTCCACACAGTGAGTTTAACAAATAGAGACACATGTATCATCACACCTGCAGGTATTTATATAAATTCACACTCCTTTTGGAAAGATACAGGTAATGTCTACCATGGGGGGGGGGGGGGGGGGGGGCGGGGGGGTAAATGGAATAGCCAAATGACAGTCTGTCTTGAAGATACTTAGCGTAAAACTTTTTTGAAAATGTCAAATTACCGACCAAAATAATGATGTTTTCAAATCAAACAATATCACTAACACTCTCCTCCTGGTACCAATACTCTTTACCTCCCCCTCCCCTCCCCCAAGAAAAAAGGGGACAATTTGACAATATAGTCTATCTTTGATTGAAAAAAAATAGTTTTCTGATTAAAGAAAATATTTATCTGGTCTGGTGTTGATCTTTCATATTATTCATAAAAACAATGTGTGTACATTGTTCTCCGGGTTAATTCGCCTTTATTTTGTTCTGAATTATATGAAAATATGTGAAGGTAGATATAATAGCCTAAGTAACAATGGAAAATGCCTTAAAGTAGCATCACAATTGATTGATCGGGTTTTTTCTCAAACCGCTATTGTACACCATATCATTGCAATAGTCTCAGATTTTAATATGTGAAGCCTACGCATTCATTTCGTTGTCATGGAAATGTTTGAATTGATGTAGCATTATCATTTCGTCATTTAGAACTAGGTGCTGCGCTTTATAAGTATCTTTGAGTCCGGGCTTTTAATCAATAAAGAATTTGATGCAGTTATGTAGATTTATTTCCAGCGATTCTCAAGTCCCAATGGGTACTTAAATCATGATCATTTATATTTGAAAAATTGGTATTCCGTTGTCATTTGTTGGATTGCACCTTTTGCAAAAGGAATCGTTACAACTACACCCGCTGGTAAGAAACTTAACTATCGCTTTTCTAATATACAGGGTGTCTGAAATTACAATCTAAACTTCCAAGAGTGATCACAACATCAAGGGATGCGTTAGCAATTGATAAAAGTTATTGGGAAATAAAAAGCAGTGCTGATATAGACATTTTTAAGCTCATGATCATTAGTGCTACATGGTTTCCTTATCGTTATAATCATTATGTTATTACATAGTTATGTTGCAATTCGTATGATTGTATAGATATAATAGATAGATAAAATTATGGAAAAGCTGCTATTATATTGCGGTATTCTTGCAAAAGTAGCATTTGATTTCGTTCAATACATTAGTTTTGAAGAAGTGGAGGACAGATAGTATCTAAAAATTCTCTAAGTGTATTTAATATTGTACTGTTCATTATCCTTTGTTTTTGATATCGATTATATCAACGCAATGTCTACGTATTCGGTTACCTTTTCTTTGTTCAACTGTCCATTATTAGAATATTTTGTTAAATAATGTACGTTGGTAATCGATTTTATTGATCTTGCACGCTTCAGACTCCCGGAAGGGCAAAATCGTTATGGTCCCGAATATCTAGAAACACCGTGATCGATTAATCGTGTGAATCCGCATTAAATAAGGAACTATATATCTACATCTGAAATGGATATACAATCTATGGTGTTTTATTTTAGTCTGAAATATAGGTGTTATCTTTCAGTCTCTAATTTAGGCTTACAATGAGTACACAAACAATTATTAATCAATATCACTATCATTTTAATACCATCAATTTAAGCACTATCATCATGGTTGTTACAATAAAATGTTTCTGATCATTGAGACTAAACATCAGTGCCATGGAACATGTATAAAAGTGTATGTATATTTATGCTCTACACTTAACACATTAACATAGATAATTGCAGTTGATACGCTGGCAGTTGGTAACTAATAAACCGTCGTTAAGTTAAACAATGTACACATACAAACTGTTACCAACAATTCTACAAATATTAAAAAAAATCATTAGAAACATTTGTCCAGTAAACTTTCTAGTAAAAGACAATTCCTATAAACAAATGCTAGAAAACAAGGAAACTGGCCCAACTCATTGTATGACCTCTTTGTTTAAATGGGCAAACTTTTAAATGAATGCAATTATAAACTGACGGCTTTGATCGGGAAGGCCAGGTCAAACTACCGGGCTAATAAATATTTAGGCTAACCTGCATACTGAATAGTCCTACCATATACCATAGAACTACCCAATTTGAGCCAAGGAACAGATGTGCTGAAACACACGTCATTCAATGTTTTGGAAAGAGAATGCTGGAATAGAGAAACAGGCGTGACCGAGTTGTCTTTAAAGAAAGCGCTGGAACAGAGAAACGTGCTTTATTAGTTGATCTTAAAGGAGAGCGTTTGAACAGGTTAACGTAATGTATCAATTCATCAAGTGAACTTTAAACATATGGAGATATTAGGCGATTATTAATAATCACAAATGAAAGTCAAAACACATTTGTTTTATTCACATATCCGTTTAATCATACCAGGAACTATGCGAATATTTTATACTTACGAGAACCGCTATCAACCCGAGAACCACTCCGTGGGGTCCAATTTAAGCTACATGTAGAATGGCCGACTCAGTGTTTCTATTCAAAGTGGATTTTAAGGGTGTATGGGGTAAGGCCTACCTGGATTATCAAGGACATCTGGTTACGCAAAATTGCATACGTTACGCTCGATGGGCGCCACGCGCATGAACGCGGGCCACAAAGGGCATGTGTTAGAAAAACGGATAGGCCCTGGAATGTATTATCATGACACCTACAGCCAGAATACCGGGATGCCTTTCATATAAGGACCAGTTAAATAAAGGGGCAGTCCTTGTGTGAGTTTATAGAAATACATACGTGTATGCCGACATACCTACTGGAGGAATAGTTTAATGTTATAAGGCCGAGAAAAAAATAAGCGGCCGACACGTATACAGTGCTCAAGACTGGGTAAAAGTGAAAATGATGATAGAACCCGTATCTCCCGCCGACTGTAAAATTAAAAGACCCACTATAAAACTAGAAACCCACTACAAAACTCGGACTCTAAATAAATTGGCCCACTTAATTATGTACCTGGATATAGTTGGCTATAATTTAAGGGCACATGGGCCGGGCCAACGGCGGCAACAACGGGCATGTGCTACTATAAATAAGGAGGCATATATGCCTTTAAGTTAATATAACCTGACGCTAAACCCAACAAAAATCCAACAGAAGCACCGCAATCATGCAAGTATCACAACAATATGCTCCGGAAAGTTATTTTTGGGAGCGCGACCCCCATGACATGCACGATCACCTGGACTTCGGCCGGCCCCGCCCTCCGCTCACACAATTGTGTCATTATTTGTCCCGTGTCCCCAAACCACGTTAACTTTATTGCAATGCACCCCACCCCGAATGGGTTATGGGTTATTGAGCCACTTATTTCATGTTTTTATTATAACCCTAACTAAATCCACAAAATACAAGAGAAGCACCGCTCCAGTGGTGGCGCTTTTATCCATGGCCCCACCCTTGACTCACTCGACGTTTAGATTGATAACATCACTGTTGCTAAACATGTGGCTTTAATCCTTTTTTTATTCGGTAGCTGGATAAATTTCCTTTAATATGATACCAAAAATGTTATGTTTTTTTGACAACTTCTATTTAAAATAGAGACACGTATCACGATTTTAAGGATTTTTTGAAACGGCCCCACCTTATTTGATATACCTATTAACGACCTGTGACCATGACTAGTTATTGTCAAAAGAACAAAGCATGGGATTATCCCCATTGAGTTTGTACAGGCGGCACCCCTTCCAGCGGCACCCCTTCCGGCACCACCCCTGGTCCCCAAACTTCAAACAGCTGTATCTCCATTTCTGTATTAGATATACCAATGCCATTTTGCAGGCGGATAGCTTGTTATTAGGGCTTTAAAATGATACCAAATTTGTTGAGATAGCTTTTGTGGATTTAAAAATATTTAAGGAATATGACAGCATGAAACTAAAAAGTGTAACAGCACCACCCTATTGGGAGGCGAGTTCATAACGCGTGACCATACAGTATATAAGTCTATGTATAATTATGCGTGTGAGTTATGCTCTGCACTTTACACATTAGCATAGATAGTTGATACGCTGACAGTTGGCCACGAATAAGCCGTCGTTAAGTTTAACAATTTAAACATACAGACTGTTACCAAAATGATATACAATTATAAAAACCTCATTAGAAACATTTTTCCATTTCATGATTGTTTTGTGTTTTTACTGGTAAAGAAAATCTTGCAACAAAACAAACGTTGTTTCGTTCAAATCGGTGGTATAATGAAGAAGATGTGGCCCCGGATGTGGCCTATTATAGTTTAAAGTTATCGCAAACCCACTCGGCCCGTTGACTGAAAAATGACCCAATCAAGGACTTGACTTTGAATGGATTACATCGTGAACATACGAGTTTTCCCCTGTTCAGGGGTGGGCAATGTTGCATTTCAAGAGATTTGGTATCTAAACATAATAAAGTAATAAATAACTATTTCTAAAAATTAAAAAAACCTGGTCAAAGTCGGAGAAAGAATTTAACCGAGGACACAGGTATAAGAGTTAAAAGATATTTAGATAGTGTAACACTAATAATGAATAAAACAATACAGGGAATATTTTAGTTCCATTGAAAAAAGAGGAAAACTAGTCCGAATGTTCATGGAAAGTTCCCAGGAAACACAAAATGTTTCATGACATTTTGCAATTTATGTTTTCAACAAGAAATTAATTTAGAAAAAAGTGGTTTATGAAAATATTTCAAATTAAAATGTGATTAAAATGTGTTCACGAATTAAAATGTTTTGTAAAAATGTTTTAAAACATACAAATATTTTACCCTTTTATTTTCCAACGTTAAGGGTTTGTTTTTGCAGAACGTTTTCAGCAGTGCTACAGTACAGGAGTTAGTTTTAATTTCAAAGATTCATGAACCACTATGAACATTAAAACAAAATATATTCTCAAGGCAATATTTTAAACATACATATAATATAACCTATTCATGAAGAAAAAAAAGTATAACAAAAATCAATCCATTCTTCACGCATCGCTATACTATGAGTTATTAAATTAAAGACAGCCTCACCGCCAATGGCATAGCTCACTACCTACATTCAGGGTTTTAAATTACTACTACTATAATTGTTGTGTTATTTTCCCAGTTGGTTCTATTTTCGTGTGAAAATCATGCAAATGTATTATCGCAAAATATTGAATACCATGATATTTATACTGGAGACCTGACTTGCACCATAAATACTCACAGTGCGTTTGTGCTTTCCCATGAGTTGACAGGAATGACGTAATGAAACACGCATGCACAGCAGTACATTTTATGGTTCTTTGCTGATCTCCGTTGACTTTTACAAAAATACTAAAATCAGTGTCACGCTTTTTATCCCCCTGCGTATGTAGGGGTGTGTGTGCCTTTTGGTTAGCCTTTTTTCCGAATGCTGTATCTTTTGAACGGATGGACGGATTGACTTCAAACCTTCAGCGATAGGTAGGCCATGGTTAAAAGATGTGGCTGTTTGTTTTAGGGTCTAATTTGCATAGGTCATCTGAGGTCAAAGGTCATCCATAGGTCAAATCGTAAAAGTTGCCCGATTGACGTCAAACTTAGAGAAAAGTAACATGAACACCGGGTGATTTTTTTTTTTTTTGGGGGGGGGGGTCTAATTTGCATAGGTCATTTGAGGTCAAAGGTCATCCAGGGGTCAAATCGTAAAAGCTGCACGATTGACTTCAAACTTGGAGAAAAGAAACATGAACACCGGGTGAACATGTCTAAAATAAATTAGAGGTCATCCAAGGTCATCTGAGGTCAAAGGTCATCCAGAGGTCAAATCGTAAAAGTTGCCCGATTGACGTCAAACTTGGAGACAAGAAACATGAACACCGGGTAAACATGTCTAAAATAAATTAGAGGTAATCTGAGGTCAAAGGTCATCCAGAGGTCAAATCGTAAAAGTTGCCCGATCGACGTCGAACTTAGACACAAGAAACATGAACACCGGGGGAACATGTCTAAAATAAATTAGAGGTCAACCAAGGTCAAAGGTCAACAAGGGGTTAAATTGTGCAATGAACACCGGGGGAACATGTCAAAAAATAATAAGAGGTCATCCGAGGTCATCTGAGGTCAAAGGTCATCCAGAGGTCAAATTGTTAAAGTTGCCCGATTGACGTCAAACTTGGAGTAAAGAAACTGAACACCGAGTGAACATGTCTAAAATTAATTAGAGGTCATCCGAGGGCAACAGTTATTAGGTCATCCCAGGTCAAAGGTCACCAAGGGGTTACATCGTGCAATGAACACCAAGGGAACATGTCAAAAATAATTAGAGGTCATCCAAGGTCATCTGAGGTCAAAGGTCATCTAGAGGTCAAAGGTCATCTAGAGGTCAAATCGTTAAAGTTGCGCGATTGACTTCAAACTTGGAGAAAAGAAACTTGAACACCGGGGGAACATGACCCATATATGACCTTTGACCTCATTTAGTTGATCTCCAAGCCAGGGGGATTTGCAAGTCGTGACTTGCAGTATTTTAAAAATGAAGCGATTAGAGTTTTGAACACTGGGAATCATTCAGTACCTCTCAAGCTACTTGAGGGTGCTCTTCAATCGCTAATCGCTTCAAGACCAAGCGAGCTAGGGCTACGAGAATAGAGGGCGGAATTTTTAGTGGTTGAATGGTGGTTCCATGTTTTCATTTTGTACATGTTGAGAACTGCTATGCGGTGCGGGAAGAACGCTGAAGCTGCTTTGATAAATACTGAAGCACACAAACTCAAACTTTAACATTAACTTTTAAGACTGCTAAGAAATGGTGAGGTCACTAAAGGTTGTAGAAAAAGGTCAGCTCTGGGTAAGCAGACTTCGGTGTCATTTATCACATTTGTCAAATTTACCAGACTTGCAATTCCCACTAGGGTATGTTACCATAACTACCAAAGTCAGCCAGTGTCAAAATAGTAGAACTAGGCAAATTTTTTACATTTCGTAATTACAATCGCAATGTTTTAATATTATTTTAATTATTTCTCCACAATAACAACATGATATATGTTCATATTTTCGTATCAAGATATCATATACATTTTAAAGACATCTGGGTACAAATACTGATTTAAAATACATGAAAGAAATTCATAGACTCCACCACAAACTCTGAATCTGAATTAAAATGTCAAAGTCGTTAGCGACTTTGACAAAAACAACAACATATTTTTGCTTTTTTCTCTCTAATACCCCTGCATGATCGTACAAAGCCAATAATTTCAATCAATATAAACACACGTTTTAATGCTAAAAATCAGTGAAACTCATTTTATGAACTCTTTGTTTAAATGAACGCAATTGAACGCAATTAATAAACCCCAACTAAATTGCTGTTGGTAACCTATATCTATAAAAAATAATCCACAACTAGAAAGCGCGGTTCGCGGCTTTCGCGGTTGATAAGGCGGCGGGCAGTCATCAGTATGTTGATCGTATTTGGTTTCTTCTGTAAAATAAACTTATTAACTGTGTTGGTCAGATACTTCTTCGCAAACTAATACCCTACTTAAAGCTAACTTTCCACACTCCATCCGCGTGGCACTGCCTACTCTTTAGAGTGTTATCGCCATAGGGACTATGTCGTCTTTTTGGGGGGCGAAGCCACCCTTATAGCATGAGATTGCAAAAACTTACACATTTTGGTCTTTCTAGACATAAGTGGGGGCCGCCATGTATGTAGTCTTTGTAAATTACATGTACCTATGCAGTTTATTTCAACAGTACCCGCAGTCTGTGCTGGGGTCAAAGCTATATTTGTTTAGTTGATTAGAGATGTGCTACTCCCAACAGAGAGACATAATAACTTATCTTGTTTGACTAGCTTATCTTGTTTGACCAAGGTCATATATACCTAGATTGTTCTTCAGACTGTACCCCCCCTCCCCCCTCCCCCTCCATGCACACAAATCAACTTTATTGGTTTCCTGTACTATTTTTAGACTGCGGTGTTTTGATTCTTTTTTTGGTTTGAATTATAGAAAATACATACACACTTTTCCCTGGTATTTTTGTATGAAACAGATGTTTGGTTACAAAACATGCTTCTTTCTCTTGGATCGCCCCCATTCCATTTCAATGGAATTTGTATTGGTGATTACTCGACTCCGAAATTGCGTGCATCCATTTTTTTTCTTGATTTCGACAAAAGCCAAAAGCTGGTGTCATCCACAGAGATGCCAGATGTGACGTCATCGGCCTTCGCATTTTATATGAAACAAAAAATTGATTTGTACATGAACACGATTTTTTGTACTGGATTCATCATTCTATAATTAAATGCTGATTTACAGGATATAAAAATATTCAAATCCCGAACAAAATCGGAGCTCAATTAGTCAAGTTATTTCGGTATATTTGGGTAGCTTTTTTCCGTAAAAAAGATACTTTAAAAAAAAAGAAATTCAAGCTCAAAATGTGGACTTGAGTAGTGTATTTGAGTGACCTTTTGCATGCACCGATCGTGATATTTTGCTTTGCTAGCATTTTGATATTACGAACCCTACGAAAACCCTACGAATTCAAAAACCTCGACGCCCGTTTACGTGTTTCCATGTCTCAATTGGCATTCATTCCCGTGTTCTTACGCACTTATGTGACAATTTTAAAAACATATGTGGGTGTCTTCTTGTTTAAAAAGCTAACAGATAATGTAATAACTGAAACTAGTTCAAGGGGTTATTCGTGATTTTAGCCATTAGGTTGAATTTTAGATTTTTAGCTCCTCAAATTATCATGACATCGACTCAAAACACTTTAAAGCTTGGACTAATAGAATAAGCTTTCTCTTCATTCACAGTTTGTACCTCGAAGGAATGGAGTATCATTTCAACTATGTATAGTTCAATCAGTTCCAAATTGGTGAGAAATGTTCGGTTTTTATCTATCCGCGCGCAAAAGTAATCCAAGCGTGTAAGCGCGATTTTGGCATACGCAAACGTCACGCATACAAGGACACTGCGACATTGCAAGCCATATTGCGCCATGCGAACGTTTTGCGCGGGACACTTCTAAATTAATTCCCTGCTGTAAACAGGTTTCGCCTATTTGGAACTGACTGAACTACAGAACGCACTGCTATAGTGTTTGAGTCGAGTCCACCTATCGTCATATGGGCACGATGGGGCACGTGCCCCTCCCCCCATGATTTTCCGAGGAAAAAAGAAAGGGAAGGGAAGGGAAAAGAAAGGGGAAGGAAGAAACGAGAAGGAAGGAAAAGAAAGGAAGAAAGTGGAAAGAGAGAATTGTTTATCGACAGAACGGTGTTTAATTCGGATCGGGAATCATTAGGCGCAGCCGGGGGTGAAAAGATACTAAGCAACGAATGTATTGTATGTAACGATGGTGGCAAACGGTACTAAGGAACTCCATGAAATCCACGGAGGCACGTATACCTTGTGGGACTTGTAAACATACGAATTGTTCGTCGGTCAGAATTCCCAGCGCCCAACTCGCCAGCCCAATTCCTTGTCATACCCGGGTGTCATACTGTTACCAATTCAATGGCGCAGGGTGCACATATGCCGACAAATGCAAATATAGACATGCTTGCCAAACATGCCTCGCTGAAGTTCATGTGGCAAGAGATTGTAGGAGGAGATTGCACAGCAAAAAAATTAAAAACTCAGCAAGGGGTGGGGTCAAATCATAATATTCTGAGGCCTTCTATTATATTATAGGCTTTGCCAGAACAAGTAAAATAATTTAGGGCGCATATCTTCATCCCTACACCTCCTTTTCAAATCTTGTTGTGCCAGGGAGATTAGTTCCTTATTCGGTGGCAGGGAATTTCGTTTGACAAGAGTATACTTATTACAGGTGGAGCGCCTTATAGGCCCTTCACATGTATCCGTGTGAGCTGGGCGGCCCCTTACCGTCTTATAGAAGAAAAAAACAGAGTCCAACACGGTGAACAATCAGCAAAAAATGTCAACGGCCGCATTGATTTGTTTTTGTCACGGGGTTCATACCGTTCTATACCGGGTCCTCATCGGCCTGGAACCGGACTCATACCACCTCCTCACCAGGTCCTCACCGGCCAGAACGCCTGGGTAATGCCTAACCGCCTTGATAACGTCATCAAACCGCCCTTTATAAGCTGAGCGCTCAAGCTCGCCGCTTCACTCACATTCCGGTAATCTATGTATTAGTCACATGTATCCGTGTGAGCTGGCCGGCCCCTTACCGTGTGACAAATTGGTGCAGACGGCGGCACACGGTGAGGACACACGGTGGGCCGTTTCCCGTCCGTTGAACACGTTCAGGGGACTTTGCCGGCCATCCGCGCCCGGCAGGAATTTTTGAGCATGCTCAAAACTCCTGCCGTGTGATTAAAAGCGGCGGCGAACGGTGAGACCCGGTTTGAGGACGGTATAAAGATGGCGCACCCGTTTTGCGCCTGTTCGTAGGGCGGTGGTGGTCATGGTGGTAGGCCACCTTACCGTCTAATAGAAAAACAACAGAGTCCAAACAATCAGTAAAAAATGTCAACGGGCGCATTGATTTTTTTGTGGTCACCTGGTCCATACCGTTATATACCGTGTCTATATCGGGTTCTCACCGGACTGGTAACAGGCTCACCGTCCTCATACATTTCTAGCTTACCGTTCTCACCGGGTACATAACACCTCCTCACCGGTCGGAACGACTGGGTACCGGCCGAAGGGCCTCCTCGGGCTTCCTTTTTTTGAAATAGTCCAGACGCTTAACATGTTTTGTTTTTTTGCCTTATTCACTTTTTGTGAGAGTCCGTTCCGCGAGCGGTTAACCAGGCGGTATGCGTCCGTTTGCAGCCCGTCGCTGAGAAGGTCGACGTCCACCACCGTCCATCACCGCCCTGCGAACGGGTGCGCCGTCGTTATACCGTCCTCATACCGGGCTCTCATCGTTCGCCGCCGCTTTTACTCACCCGCCAGGAGGCGCAGGCAAAGTCTCCTGAACGTGTTCAACGGACGGGAAACGGCCCACCGTGTTTCCTCACCGTGTGCCGCCGTCTGCACCAATTTGTCACACGGTAAGGGGCCGCCCAGCTCACACGGATACATGTTAAGGCCCCACAAGTTCTCAAAGCACTATACAAAGCGAGAGTATAAGTACAAAAATACGAAGGGTGGGAATGTGAACTGTGTCATTTACATTTACATGGCACGGTTGAGTTCGTTTATTTACATAATGGGGGCGTTCTTAAGGATGTACGAGGGTCATTCAATAAGTTCTACCTCCTCACTCACAACATCGCTAATATGAATGTCAGCCTCATGACATTTGTCATGATTATAGCTCTGAATCATAGCTACACATTTATAGTAAATGCTAATTGATACCTATTTCACTTTTGTCATGATGCAATGAGAGCCAGAGAGAGATTTTGGACAACGGACACGAAAATGACCCTAAAGATAAATACATGTTTTTTCGTTTTCTCTCCGTATTGTATGATTAGGTTTAACCTCCCGATTTAAATACTGAAAATAGAAAACAATGGATGATTTCTGAATATAATGCTATACTATCATGTATTAATCAGATTGTAGGCAATATTAACCTTTTCGCGAGTAAGGCTAAGGTTGCAACCATATGGCTACGAAAGCGTCTACCGCCCTGGAATGATACTCGCGGACGCGCTGTCAAGACTCAATCCAGATCCAACTCGATAATAACATTTACGCGGTTCATTTTTCTACGGATTAATAGCTCGCGGAATTACGCGACATGACACGACAAGATGAGATGCTGCATCTGGTCAAAGAAACCACCCATAACGGGTGGCCGGATGACCCAAGGCGATTACCGAAGTGCATTAGACACTACTTTTCATGCAAAGATGAACTCTCACTGGACGATGGCCTTGTACTCACGCTTAGTACCCGTCCTCGCTCCACCTCTCGCTCCACGTCTCACTCTAGCCATTGGAGCGATACCGGGTGATGACCCTTAAATGACCGAGTGCAACCAAACTTAGATCATACATGTAATATGGGAAACTTCATATGTCAATGAGGTTAAAGGTCATATATCAAGGTCAAAGGTCATCTGAGACAAATAGTAAAGCTGAAAAAATCATCAAAGTACATTTCTTTTTCATACAAAGACCGAGTTCAACCACACTTAGATCCTAATATATGCAATATGGGAAGCGTCATATATCAATGAGATCAAAGGTCACATATCAAGGTCATAGTTCATTTTGTAAAACAAGCTGGCAACGTCAACGGTCACATATAATAAGGCCAAATATCATCTGAGGCAAAGTTGTAAAGTAAGCTGAAACATCAACAAATAACATTTCCATTTTATAGAAATACCGATTGCAACCAAACTTATATCATACATGCAACATGGAACCGTCACATGTCAATGACATCATATATCAAAGTTCATCTGAGGTAAATTTGCAAAATAAGCTGAAAAAAAGAAGTACAAGGTGGTTTTTCTTTTCATACAAAGACTGAGTGCAACCAAATCTGGATCATACATGCAAGTTGAGATCAAGTTGTAAACAATCCCTGAAAACATTCCAAAATACTAAGAGTAAGACCGATTGGAACCAAGTCCACTTGCATACAAACCTTCATAATTTTTTTAAGATCATTGATTTCAGGATGTTCTTTTAATTCTACTCTTAAAGACGGACGACCTATCTGGTTTTTCTTTTACTGTAACAGGAATAATAGAACAAGCCGATCTTTGGTTGGACAAGTTCCATAAATGTTTACCAAGGAGGGTGGATGTCCTTTAGTGAGCAATTTTCAATATCTAGACTCTAGAGGACTAGATGTAATTGGTGAGGTGTAATTGGTGAGATTGATAAAGTGTTCAACCAAATGTATATAAATTCTTTGAGTGAGAGCAGCTCCAAAAGACTTTCTGAAACCATCTGAACCCGATGCGCCGGTTAAGGTTGTGTGTGAACCGTATACCCGAAATGCCGGTTGACCGGCTTTGACCTATGTGTACCATAATATACCCGATTGAGCCGGTGCACCAGCCCACAAAGTGGTTAAAAATTCAAAGTTCATGTTTGTTGACATCTACCAAGTGATTCAGTCAGTAAGATTTGCACCGTACTTCGTATTTTGATTCGCGTCGAAAATACATGGAAATATGGCGCCGAGATCATACTTTGAGTCAAGTTTTGAACATGTTGGATGATATTGATACTGCTGAGGATTTGTTTAGATGATAATTCTGGAATTTCAGATGATTTTGAGACTGAATCTGATGAGTATTGACGACGGAATGGACATCGACGACCAGCTATATAGCTTTTCATGTAGGCGGTAATGTACATGTACAGGTGATATAAATATGAGTTTTTGGGTGCAAAATGTCACAATTTTTATTTATTTTGATCTTGAAAGCATTATCCAAGTAGACTTTTATTGTTTTTATGTGTTTTTTTAACATTACAGATGATTCTGAGCAAGTTTAGTATTGTTTTATCCATTTCCTGCAAAAATCAATATTTTGTGTGTTACCCACGAAATGGCTAGGGTGAAAAAATGGACCCAGCCCATACAGTTTGCGCAATATACTGCGCAAACTAGCCTTGACAGCCGTGGTGTAGTGGGAATTCTTCGCCTCGGGTGCGAGAAGCAATTTTTTGATTTTTTTTCTTCTTTCTTTCACTTCCTTGTCCAGCCTCATTTTCAATGATGTTCAATACTTACTATCCGATGCCTAAGCTGATATGCAAGGGTGTATAGTCGATGGGCCCGTAATCGAAATCATCCCGGTCAAAGCCGGGGGGGGGGCAGCCCTGACCCCCCCCCCCCCCCGGAGATACGCTACTGGAGATACGCTAATGTATACATGGTTCTTTTGTGTGGACTTTAAGTGAATGACACTCAAGAGGACAAACTACCCTGAACCGTAAAAAGACCATTTCAAAATACAAAGCGCGGTATTTCCTCTTATTCATGATGGCTAATGTTTAAAATTTACTAACCGGTCGTAATTTGCGTGATAAGACTATTATATCACGAACCATAGCAACGTCTTTTGATCATCTACGAACATGCGACTTTCATACTTGTTTTTAACGAACAACTGAAAGAGAAGAGAATTTATCATCTTATATTCTCTATAGTTGTTTTAGAAAAGCCTATGCCTATCCCTATACCGCACCTGCTATTTCCGCACACTTTCAATAGGCGTTTTTCTTGTTCTATAGCCCCCACTATTGCCTTTCTTTTGCATTTCCTTTTATTTTCTTATCTTTCCTCTTTTGTCTCCTTTCCTTTCCCCCTTTCCTTTTCCTTCCCCCCCCCCCCCCCCCTTGTTGCAGCCACCGCAGCACCCCCACCCCCTGGATCCGCCCCTGACCCGATTGATTATGCTGAAGGTTGCACATAAGGAGAAACCCTAAGTGACTATCAATATCATGTTAACAATTTGACATACGAGGCATCACTGTGACTTGACTTGTAACAACGAAAATTTGATTGATTAGCAGTATTACAGTATGCAAAAGGCATAGCAATACATTCGAGTTGATATTACACTATTTGCAAGCCTACAAGAGTTAAAATTGCTCACAGTAATATTTGTACCTTATAATACTGTAATATATTCAGATACCATTAATTGATCATTATGTTCCCACTCCCTTAACACTTTTGAACCTGTGATTTGACATATCGCCGGTAATTAATCATCTAAGATTTTGTCAACCGCTGACTATGTGGTCAACTTTCAGGATTATGAAGGTTATAATTTGCCCTCTGGGCATCGTTATGTCTTTTGCAGTCTTGAAAGGGGATCAAATAGTGGGCAGTACACATGTTCTTAGATAATTTATTACCGGCGAAATGTCAAATCACCGGTCCAAAAGTGTTAAGGAGTGGGAACATAATGTTTCCATTTTCAGTATTTGAATCGTGCTCATAAATGATATATCTAACCATACAATACTGAAAAAAACTGAAAATGTATTTATTTTTAGTGTCCGTTGTCCAAAATCACTCTTTGCTTGCTAATATCAAAATAGGTCATTACCGTGTCACTTGATAGAGAGTCCTTCACTTGTTGAAGAGCTATATCAAGGCTTTCGTTCCAGTGAAATGGTGCATTTTCTGAATGAGTTGTCTAAGTGGTTCAGTTATAGATGCCAAATTTGGAATGAAACATGAACTGAATGTTACCATACCCAAAAGACTTCTGACCTCCCCTGCATTCTTTTGGAGGGGATGCTTTCTGAATTGCGTCAACCTTCCTGGGATCTGGAGATATGCCATGTTCCCCAAAGATCAGTCCAAAGAATTCTAGTTGAGGCTAATTGAATTCACATTTCTCTGGTGCAAGTGTGAGTCAATTATGCGTTGTAGTAGTAGCTTTAAACGGCTGTCATGCTCTGCTTGTGTAGGTGCATGAAGGAGGATGTCGTCTGACAGATTGATAACCCCAGGAGAATACCTTCTAGGGTTTGCCGGATCACATAGTTCGCTTGCTGAAGATATACCAAAACTCGTTTGAAACGTTTCAAACCCACGTGTGTTGCGAACGTAGTAATGTATCGGCTCTCCAAACTAATTTCAATTTGATGGTATAACCTGCACGAAGGACCAGCTTTGAAAAGACGCGTGATCCATTGAGCTCTGCAATGATATCGTAAATGGAGTACGATGCCTCTCACGAAGAATGGCCTTGTTTGCTGCCCTCATGTCGACGGGTTTCGGGGTTTAGGGACCGCCAACAATGGGGACACCCAGCATCCTCAATGATATCTTCATTTTCCAACTCTAAGAGTCGGTGTTCAATCTTCTTGCGTAATGCAAGTGGTGTTTTGCGGTAACGCTGTGCAACAGGGGGTACTAATTGATCGATGTGTAAATCTACCTGTACATCTCTAAGCTTACCGATACCCTGGAATGCTTTGGGATATTGCTCCAAAATGTGTGAGTTCTTGGAAACTGCATTAATTGATGGGGACATTTGGATAAGATTCAGTACTTTGGATGTTGCTAAACCTAGCAGGCATTGTTTTTTTGTTTTTTTGATCACATATATATCGGCATGATATCGGCGATTTAATTGTTTCATGCTTTTCTATACGGATGGCTGCTCTGAATTTACCGAGAATGGGGAGTGGTGTTTTGCTGCAGAATGGGGTTAGTTTGATGTTGGTTGGGACCAGTTGAATTGTGTTATTGTATTGTGTTATTTTCTCCAGTGTGTGTTCATCAATGATATTGTTTGGACATCCGGAATCCACACACATTTTAACCTGTACACCTTGTATGTAAAATATTGTTGTAATTGTATCTTGAAGCGCTTTGATGTCTTGTTCTACACAAAACGCATCATGAGCTGTCATCAGCTTCGTCCACTGGATTATCCATGTAATATGTTGTATTTGGGCGAAAGTGATTGTTTTGATCGGCTTGCTCAAAACCAACTGATTTAACTTCCTGATAGTTAGAATATCTACCTCTTTCTCCTGTGTATGTACAGGGAGTCTATAATTATGGGAGAGGTCACTCCTTCGACAAAATTTCGCCTACTAAAACCAAATTCTAAAACCAAATTCATGGGTGACGGTTTTGTAGCGGGCGCACTATCATGGCTTTACACGCAAATGTCGGCCTATTATTAAAAACGCTCTATTTCAAAACTACTTGGATCAATTTTTGTGAAAATTTGCGATCTTATGCCATCAACGCTTATTTATAACATATCTGAATATCAAGGCAAGTTTGCCGATTACATTTTTCAGTAAATGCCGCTGAATTTGGAAGTAATAAAATTATAATAAAGCTCAAATCATCCCGTTTCTTTTACAAACTTCACATACATATTCCACACAACACATACATGCAACATTCGAGAGGTAGCACCAGCCAATGTGTCGATTTCGCACACTTTTTGTGCTTGATAGGAACTATTGCTGTACTCAATTTTTTGCCGGAAGTGGATTTCTAGACTGAATTAGTTGTGTGCGCCCCTAACTGATCTGATTACAATATTCATAAAATGCAAATAACGCCACGCCCTCCTCTGTCACTGCCAGACGAAGCCATCCACAATTTAAAATTCGTATTTTGTTCTACGTAAATTAATTTCAAATAAGGGACCGTTCATTATTTATGGTGGAGGGGGGGGGGGGGGGGGGGACAAATTCGAGACTCGTATGTCAAAATTACCTAACCCCCCCTACAGCTGAAACTGAAAATTACATGACCCCCCTACTAACCAATAGATTTTTACACAACCCCCCCCCCCCCCTCAAAATCAACTTGTCACATACTTAGGGGATGTATTTTTCTTTTGCCCATGGATTCGTTGGTTGTGCCCTCTGAACGGCCAATAATTTAATGACTGTTGAATTTGGTGCGAATTTGGTTTGTCATATACTTATACATTTTGGGTGTTTTGTGAGTCTTTATAACCCGAAAAAAATTTAGAACATCCAGACAAAAACGTATGAAATATTCTTGTGAGCGTTGGTGCAGAGCTGAGAGTGAGACGAGGTGAAAAGCATGCAAGAAATTACCGTTTTTAATCAAATTGGATTTTGGAACATAGACCTAGGCTATTAACATGTTTTTATATACCTCATGGCTCTAATGTTTTCAACCATTTATGATTATATAGGTGTTTTTCCAACAGATCGTCCGAGCAGGGCGTGCACAAAAAAAGATTTGCTGTACGAAAGTAGTCTCATCATAAGTAGCCTACATGTTTTGAAGTTGAAAGGTCGTAAGAAAATGTGCGCGAAGCGCACAAAAAATTGGCATTTACACTCCAAAATAGCCTCTAAAATCACCCCAATCACCACCATCTTTATAGTTTAAAAAAAGTTACACAACCCCCCCTGTTTAAGAATAAAAAGTTACATAACCCCCCCTATTTCAACATATGAAGGTTACATGACCCCCCCTATATTTTACCCAACCCGCCCTCCACCATAAATAATGAACGGTCCCTAACCAATTCTGAATGTTTCGTGTCATATAAGAACTAAATTCTGCCATCATCAAAGCAAATCAGTTCTACTCTAAATCACAATCAGCTTTTTTACCATTGATGTACTATTTTTGTGCCACAAATCATGTTTTGAGCCGATAAAATCAACCACGTCTTAAGTCGTCTGGTTTGCTACGAGGGAGCTAATTAGTTGCGTGCTCCCTTAGGAAGGACGCCGGAACGCGACGATCACATGGTGTGAGGTCATGAATATTTTGCCAAATGCTGGGCATTCACCCTCATGAGGGTATTCCCCAGTCAATAGTTAGGTCACCCAAGCCCTATATGAAAGCTATGAAGATTGTTAAACGGGGTCAGTCGTCACAAACATGAACAAATACAATAGTCAAACAACCTTGCTATTGTCAACACTCCCTACACATGACACAGAGGACTGCAGTGCAAATCTGTATGATTTTCGCAATGTAATGTCTATGGCGGATTTCATTCCGTGGTATGAAGCTGTGAAGTTTCCGTGGTATGAAGCTGTGAAGTTTCCGTGGTTTTCGCTATCTCCAAGCAGATAGAGCAATACGTACATGGACTTTTTTGTAGACGAGAGTTCATTTCATGATTTGGTGAGGTCTAGAATGAGTTAGGATTACTGTAATTTCGAAGACCACAAATGTTCAAAACGTGAATTTTCCAACATTTTACGACATAAATTTGGTCACAAAACGTGTTTAATACTATACATTTTACCTTTCTGCAGATGTTATTGACCCTCCTCTAAAATTCTACATGATATTTAACACGTTTTTCAGTTTTTGAGATGCCCAAATAGACCATTTTCCGAAGCTATTTCTAGCAAATATTGCAGTTAGTGAGACTCCATTGTTTTCTTCCGTACAACAAAATCTAACATGCAGCGTGACCTCTCTGCTGGCTGTTCACCAGCACAAAACTAGCAGCAAACCCTATGGCCACGGTTTGGAATACCGTCGAGGACCACGACCTCGTTGTTCACCTGTGTGTATGATTCCTCTACGTCGGGGTGTGCCGCTGGAGATTCAAAACCCCTACCCATTTTTAGGGGTGATTTTGGAAAAATCGGTACCATTTTTAGGGGTTTTGCTTCATTTTAGACCATTTGTTCGCAAATTATCGAGAAAATAGACCTAATTTTTGCAAAATTTCGCGAAAACAGACAAATTCGCGAAAATAGACCCATTTGTAAAAAGTGACCCCAATATTAGGGATTTCCAGCACAAAATCATACCCCATGTTTAGGGCATTGGCCCCGAGACTGAATGGGTCCTCTTGAACCACGTTGTTCTCCTGTGTGTGTACTACTTTGCAATTTGTTGACCAACGAGTCTTTCACCTGTGTGACACCTTGATCACGTCCCTTTGATATTTCAAGTGTATGTGTACGTGCCAGTTCCAGAAGATTTGCAAGGGATCTTTTTTTTCTTCAAATGAGCGTGTGCGCAAGATCTCTGAGTTGCAACCAGCAAGTAGATGTGTTTGTATAGCGCGATGGCCTGCTTTAATAACATGAAACATCGTTGCTACGCTCGTATAAACCAACTGTCTATATTTTATATTAAAATAAAAAGATACTGATTGTCCATATGTGTTGTATTTTATAAAGGGTGTATTGTATCGTTTACATTTATAAACAGATCAAAGATAAAACCTTGAAGAAATAAAATGTGGCGGGTTGTTTTAGAAGAGACTGCGTATCTTTTTTAATTTTGAAAATAACCCTTCTGACCCAGTCCATTTACAAGGAATATGTTTAGATGAATGTGCGTGAAGCGCACACAAATTTGCAATTTTAAATCTTTGGAATCTGAATTGCTTAACAAAATTATGACCCCCCTATTTTAGGTTTTATAATTTTATGACCCCCCCCCCCTATTTTAGTATGTCACAAAATTATGACCCCCACCATATTTGTAACCCCCCCCCCTCCCCTTCCGAAGAAAATGAAAGCCCCCTTACAAACCTAATTTTAGCTTTAAAATTACACCTTATCGAATTTGAACATAAAATCATGGACCTTTCTACAGTCCATGATAAAACACAGATTTTTATGCAGCTTGAGCTTGAGAGGGGTGATACATTTTTTCTTTATCTTTATGATTTTCATCATCTTCTTTTGTTTCTGTTTTGCCAACTGGTGTGTGTTGTTATATAATGGGTGACATATCAACAGGGTGGATTGCTTCCAATAAACTGCGCATGCCAATTATCATTTATACATTTCTGCACATGGAGTTTTCCATCACCAGTTGATCTCAGTTGAAAATTCCCATAGCGTTACACTGCCAATAATGAGCTAATTGATATTCATGAGGTGATTTACTACAGCGATTTTACATTGGAATTTTGACTTGCTCGATAAAATCATGAATTGTAATGCTTTTAAATCATGAATCTGAATAGGAAACATGAATTTATTAGTATAAAATGTACAATGAACACAATGAAATGGTAAATGGGTCTGATGGTTAAATACTTTGTCGACAACACAGTGATAACTTGCAAGCTTCCAGGGGGAGAAATACTTTTGCGTGGCAGTGTAAATAGGGTATCCCAACACACTTGATTGATCTACCAGGCAAAATAAGAATAACCAGGGAATTCAGATGCAAAATGTGATACAACATGTTAAACCTTTGAAATAATACTGACAATATTCTGGATAACGATTGTTTGATATTCATAGGTCTATGATACAATGGGTTCAAAGTTGAAATCTAGATTTTTTTAAAATGTGGTAACAGTAACGGATCCAGGAGGGACGTGGGGTCCCGTGCTCCCTGGTAAATGTTGTAAAAAAAAGGAGAGAGGGGAGAGAAATGGGGAAGAGAAGGGGGAGAGCACGGGTATTTGAACAACTATGGTAGCCAAAGTATCCCCATTCTACGGTACACATGTTTATAGAGTGCCCATGCTTAGCCCAGGTCTAAGTATCAGTTATTGAAAAATGTGCACCTGGTATTGTTTATAATTCATTTAATTAATCATCAGGTCAAAATGTTGGCCAAAACACAACTTTTAGAACATTTTTATTATCGTTCACATAGACCGCACCAAATTCAACAGGCCTTTCGTTGTCTGCTCCTTTAGTCCAGTCAATCTAATGAATGACCCACCACAAATTGCAACACAAGATTTTTCTTCAGGTTCGTTATTAGAAAGGTCTCTGGAACAACATATTAAAAATCTAATAAAATCTAAGCAGGCGAAAGTCATTTTTTCCGTAAATCCAAGATGGCCGCCAAAAAACCCCTATTTTTGACAATATCTTGACTTCTCATTATTATTATACAAATATTTTAACTGCAAAAGTGTGGTTTTTAATATCAATGAATCCATTGAAACACATTTTGATATATATGGCCTGTAACTTGCTTTATTAAAACACCTAAATCCAAGATGGCCGCCAAAATGGCCGCCAAAAATGGTAAAAACTCCATATATTGGCATATATAAACCAACATGTATGATCAGAGTATAGTTTTAACAATAGGATGTATGGATTAGACCACTAGAAACTCATATCTAGTAATTTTACTTTGTTGACATACTTTAAAACCAAAATGGCCGCCAAATTAATGATCAACAATGATAAAAAGTGGTCAAAATTCCATAAAATAGCATAATATCAACCGATGTGTATGATAAAAATATAGTTTTAACGTTGGGATGTATGTGTTAGACCACTAGTAAGTCATATTCAATATTTTTGCTCCGTTAACATAGTTCAAAATCCAAAATGGCTGCTAAAATGGCCCCCAAAATGATTCCCGAAGTGACTGCAAAAATTGTCAAATTCCATAAAATGGGATAATATCAACCTAAATGTATGACGAAAATATAGTTTTAATGATTGGATGTATGTATTAGACCACTAGTAACTCATATCTAGTATTTGTGCTTTGTTAACATACTTAGAAATCCAAAATGGGTCAAAACAAATTGTTGACTGAACAAATTGTTGGAATTCCATAAAATGGGATAATAATTATCAACCAAAATGTATGATGAAAGAATAGTTTTAACATTGGGGTGTATGTATTAGACCACTAGTAACTCATATCCAATATATTTGCATTGTAATAACATACTTTAACACCAAGATGGCCACCAAAATGGCCACTGTAAATGTAAAAATAGTCTACATGAGTGTATGATAATCCAAAATAGATATTGTTAGAGTGTATATAACATCAAATTCACCAAATAGCATTATTCTAAACTGCTAAGCTATTGCTTTTAGATATAAGACCCACCTCTGTGACAGTTTTGATTCATTACCACTTTCCAAAATGGCTGCCAAAATGGATAAGTTGATGTTAAATGACCTAAAACAATTGTTTTGTATTGTAAATGACCATACTACATGTATGTAATACCAATACCCCCAAATATAATGGGACATCATTCACTATATCTATGATTGATAAAGCCTAGGGGCTGTAGATCTATATAGTTTTGAATGGCCACCTGTGGTAATTAGAGTTTTGAATATTTTAAAATATCCAAGATGGCTGCAAAAGGTAAAAATAACTGAAAAACAGTATTAGTTTATTATTAGTGTTACATTAGATATGACCACATTGTCTACAGCTTTTAATCCATCCGGTAAACGTATTTGTATATGTGACAAGGTATAATTAAATGGTATATACTCCATTTTGACAGTGTGATGTTATTTTAAAGATGGGCATCATAATGACCATTTCATTAAAATTACCCCTAATGGTCAATAAAATTACCTCCAAATGGTCAAAATAATTACCACAGGTGACCACCAATTGATCAAAATATGGAGTCACCATTCAATTATACCTTGTCACATACAGATACGTTTACTGGGTGGATTCAAATCAATAGATATAATCTTTTGTTCATATCTAATGGAACACTACCAATAAAACTAATACTGTTTTTCAGTTATTTTAACCTTTTGCAGCCATCTTGGATATTCAAACTAGATCAACAGCACCTTCATCATAGACATATATTGAATGCTGTCGTATAAGATATTTTTTTGGGTGGGGGGTATTGGTATGGTCATTTACAAAACATAACAATTGTTTTAGGCCATTTAACATGAACTTAACCACTCTGGAAGCCATTTTGGAAAGTGATCCTGAATCAAATTTGTCACAGAGGTGGGCCTTATATCTAAAAGCAATAGCTAAGCAGTGTCAAACATAGTATTTGGTGAATGTGTTGTAATATACACTCTTAAAATATCTATTGAGGATTATCATACACTCATGTAGATAATTTTTACATTTACAGCATTTTGGTGGCCATCTTGGATTTAAAGTATATTATTGCAATGCAAATATACTGGATAAGAGTTACTAGTGGTCTAATAAATACATCCCAATGTTAAAACTATACTTTCATCATACATTTTGGTTGATATTATACCATTTTATGGAATTTCAACAATTTGTTCAGTCATTTTGGACCCATTTTGGGGGCCATTTTCGACCCATTTTTGATTCAAGTATTTTAACAAAGCACAAATACTAGATATAAGTTACTAGGGGTCTAATACATACATCCCATTATTAAAACTATAATTTCAACATACATTTAGGTTGGTAATATCTCATTTTATGGAATTTGCCATTTTTTGCAGCCACTTCAGGAACCATTTTGGGGGCCATTTTGGCTTTTGAACTATGTTTACAGAGCACAAATACTGGATATGAGTTACTTGTGGTCTAACACATACATACCATCGTTAAAATTATATTTTTATTATACATTTAGGTTGATATTATGCTATTTTATGGAATTTTGACCACTTTTGACAATTTGTGGCCATTAATTTGGCGGCCATTTTGGTTTTATAGTATGTTAACAAAGCAAAAATACTAGATATGAGTTTCTAGTGGTCTGACCCATACATCCCATTGTTAAAACTATACTCTGATCATACATGTTGGTTTATATATGCCAATATATGGAGTTTTTACCATTTTTGGCGGCCATTTTGGAGGCCATCTTGGATTTAGGTGTGTTAACAAAGCAAGTTACAGGCCAATTATATTGAAATGAGTTTCAATGGATTCATTGATATTAAAAACCATACTTTTGCAGTTAAAATATTTGTAAAATAATAATGAGAAGTCAAGATATTGTCAAAAATAGGGTTTTTTGGCGGCCATCTTGGATTTACGGAAAAAAACGACTTTCGCCTGCTTAGATTTTATTAGACTTTTAATATGTTGTTCCAGAGACCTTTCTAATGAAGAAACTGAAGAAAACCCTTGTGTTGCAATTTGTGGTGGGTCATGCTATCATTTGCGATAGATTGACTGGACTACTTCCATTATTTAGCATGGTGTGGAGTTGGACTCTGAACAGTGGCGTAGTCAGAGGGGGTAATATCGAACGAAATTGGTACTGTTGGTTGAGATTGGCACTATTGTTTGAATGAGAATCATGAGAATAGCACTGTCGGTTTCGGATGGCACTAACGGTTTCCAATAGCCAGTGTTTCCATTGGTTTACTGAGGATATTCGCAAAATTAAGCAAGAAGTTCGTAGATGTGAGCGTCAATGCTACTCAAAACTTGAAATTCACAAACAGATCTTCTTGGAACAAGCACACATTTATAACCAATTGATTAAACAGGCTAAATGTGACTACCATAAGAAGCAATTTGATGGTTGCAATTCACGACAACTTTTTCAGAAAGTGAACAAACTAACCTCACCAAAATCTTTAAAAGTTTTACCAACTGAATCTGACGTCCCACTTCTTGAGCGCTTCTCTAGTTTCTTCCCTGACAAGATTAAACATATTACTGATGAGTGTTATAGGGAGTAAACCCTAAGCGCTTTACATCACGCATGCGCAGTAATAATACATCGAGTTATTAACATGGTCATCTAACCTAAAGTATGGTCTCTCCGAGTCCTCTTTATTTAACGTGCTTGACACAATACCAATCCACGTTACATGGTGTCAGAGTGGGATTTTGACATTTGTGAAAGCTCCCGCCCATTTTGAACCAGGTCCTGTCGCCGAGGATTCCTGAATACAGTGAGAAATGACCGATTTCAGAGTCAACATTGTGGGCGTTAAACGAGAAAAAACTTTCGTCCAGACAGCAGACCGGATATGATTACGAGCTGCGCATTTGACGCACGGGACTACCGGCTGTAGATAACTGTCAGCGAAAAGTAAACAGAGAACAGAGGCGTAATTAAAAGCAGCGTGAAATACGACGATGTAAAGACAACTCATTGAGCGAGAACACTTCAGATAATTCGTCGGGAGAAATAAGCTTACACGCAGAGAATAACTGAGAGAATGATCCAGCAAGGACAAAATACAATGACACTTCACTGACAGAAATGATGACGCTTTGATCATGATGATGATAACATAACATGAACTTGATGAACAGTGAGTCAGTGACTGTCAAACGAAATAGAATGAAGGCTGTGTAAGACTGTGATAATAGAGCTAACTGTTTTAGAATTACAAACCAGCATGAATTCCTGGTAAGCCATTCAACGAGAGACTGTTTCGAATGTAAGCCCAGGATCTGGTAAGCCATCCAACAACTTACAAGTATCCCAGAGCCATTCAACAAAAGATTGTTTAGAATGTAAACCCAGCAGGGACGCTGATAAAGACTGGTATTATAAAAATACAGTAAACAGTTTACAATTGATTGATGAAAGCCTTTTGACAACGTGAAAAGAACTTGTCCAATGCTTCGCTGAAAGAAAGCTATATGAAATGACAATGTTCGAGATGTCCTACCTAGCTGTGACTGATAGATTCAAATCTGCTGAGAAACGGAAGAGCTGCAAAAGATTGACAAAGATTAAATGGATTGCAACATCTGGTTTTGAACTTGAAAATAGGCCATAGGATGCCTAATAAACAGATTGCAACTTCTTTGTTTACAAATATTTATATTCCATTTTTATGAAACAAAAAGGCTACTATAATGATAAAGCCACCTCTCATTTTCACAACAGAGGAAGATGGACAACAATGTGATTGTTATCTGAACTTTAGTTCAACAACAGACTGTTCAATAATGATAATGTGCTCACATAAAGCATAGTGTTTATTTCTAATACATGTAACTTGACAGTTGATAACATGATAATCATATAGATGGACAATGACTTTAAAAACCTTCTTCCATAAAGGAAGGGAGATGTTATAGGGAGTAAACCCTAAGCGCTTTACATCACGCATGCGCAGTAATAATACATCGAGTTATTAACATGGTCATCGAACCTAAAGTATGGTCTCTCCGAGTCCTCTTTATTTAACGTGCTTGACACAATACCAATCCACGTTACAATGAGCTCCACAGATCTCTTCAATGTCATCTCTCTGTGCAACTTCCTCAATCCACCAGTGCTGTTTTGTCCGGGTTTTCCACACTTTCGGAAGAATCGGTCAGAAAACTCATTATGAGGTCGCCGTCTACGGTGGGTACCTTCTTCCCTACCGTTCAAGCCCTATGCGGTCGAAACCAGCGGGTGGACGAGGGTGTGACCAGACCCTAGGGCCTCGACACAAGAAGGATCCCCCACACGGACACGGAGCCGAACCAGCACACGGTACGGTACATGGCGGTACCCACAGGAGCACTCCCCACCATAAAAGATCTCCCTCGTCTTCACAGGGCGTTTGCGATCCGTGCATTAGCAATGGTAGTTGGATCTGCCCAAAGGAGACGTGGTACAACCATGTTTTGAAAGTTTAATTAAATATACGCGTATACGGGACAGCGGTAGGCTCTATGAGTAAACTACCCCCTGCCCGCACCATATTGGAACTTCCCTGAGGACGGGCCCCACTTCACCCTACGTCGAAAGTTAGTAGAAGCCCGAAGCCACCCTATCAGGGATTCTATTAATTTTGGGATAGGAAAGTCCTGATCACATCCCTTAGAGAGGAATTATTTTCAAGACGCCCTCGTTTGACTTGCGTGTTGCTTTACTTTAAAAAAAAAGTGATTCTAAGCGGATTCGAACCAGCAGCAGCACAGCAATCTTTGCATTCATAGACAGCGCTCTTATCGATTGAGCTACGGAGGGAACTGCCAGAGTAGCGCAAGATTATAATCTATAGGTATTACATTCTCAAAATCGATTACTGGTGTCACTATAATAGACGATTTAGTTAGCCGATTTTAACGATCTATACACAAAATTGCTGAGAAATCGACGAAGCTCAACGCAAGGTACTACATGAAAATTAAATCTGATGAAGACAAATTAGGAAAGTTTAAGCAGCTGCTGTATTTCTTCTGATGAGCAATTCTCCACGAAAATGTTTTTGCGTTGAAGTTCAGTATTTTCTTCATCCAATGCGTCAATGATCTAAGATCTATCATTGGTGAATTCTCTAATTTAATGTCACCTTTCATTGTTTCAACACCTGTAGCGACCTATGTTTATAACATGTAGGCCTGTGGTCGTATAATTTTCATCCATGAATAGCGCCACCAGGCTCAACACAGCTAAACTTTTTGTGATAAAAAAATCAACAGAGGGCGGTTGCTATTATGTCCCAAATTTCAAATTTCTAAGGGATGTGTGATGTACGTAGCGTAAACGGTTCCTTTTGCATATTTACTTAGATTAGGGTAATCGTCCATGACCGCCATTTGACGCGTTTGACGTCATTTTTGGTCAGCATAGCTTTGGTGGCGCTGTTCGCGCGGTAGATTTACACACAGTCTGCTGTCAATCATTCAGTCGTAACATGCATTATTCATGATGGGGGGGGGGGGGGGGGGGGGGGCAGAGAGCAGACGACGAAAAAATGGCGACTGCACCGACTAAAAATTCAGCAGCGAAGTCTTCTACCGAAAAGAAAGTGTGCCAAGTGCTGTGTTTCCAACTGTTTTAGTAAAAAAGAATAATTTCCAGATTTTCCTTTTTTTAGCACTCACAAAAAAAGGGAAAGGTAAATCACATTCGCTGATTTTGTTGTTTTATCTCAGTTACCTTTAATACCATACATGTTACCAACTCCGCCCTACAATCACGCCTTATCAGTATAGCGCCACCCAGGCTATGCTGACCAAAGTTAAGTGGGGCTTCCGATCGGCAAGCTGAGTGGCACACCCCTGACCCTATCACCATCGGAACTACTTTCAGAAAATGAGATAAAATGGCGACTGCCGTAATGCCGATAATAATGCAGAACCCCCCCAAGCACAGACAAGAGAGCAAACATCGTGGCGATAATAATTTGGGGTCTAAAATGAGCTAGGCACGAATGGCCACAATTCTAGTGCCAACTCATAGCGTGGATTTACATGAAGGGATCAATAAGAAATGATCTCTGACTCAATGTGCACGATATAATACCATTGGAGAAAAAAAAACAAATGTGTATATAAAAGCACAGTGAAAAAAACCATCAGACACTAGAAAACGTTAATAAACCGAGATAATAAAGAATATCCTGACTATAGGAAACGTCAGTTAATCATATAGATAATTCTGATGATAAAAGATTCCTTCTCACCTACTCGCAAAAGGTTAAAAAATCAACAATTTTACGAGCAATCGTAACTCACGTGTTGTACGCACATCCCTTAGAGAGGAATTATTTTCAAGACGCCCTCGTTTGACTTGCGTGTTGCTTTACTTTAAAAAAAAAGTGATTCTAAGCGGATTCGAACCAGCAGCAGCACAGCAATCTTTGCATTCATAGACAGCGCTCTTATCGATTGAGCTACGGAGGGAACTGCCAGAGTAGCGCAAGATTATAATCTATAGGTATTACATTCTCAAAATCGATTACTGGTGTCACTATAATAGACGATTTAGTTAGCCGATTTTAACGATCTATACACAAAATTGCTGAGAAATCGACGAAGCTCAACGCAAGGTACTACATGAAAATTAAATCTGATGAAGACAAATTAGGAAAGTTTAAGCAGCTGCTGTATTTCTTCTGATGAGCAATTCTCCACGAAAATGTTTTTGCGTTGAAGTTCAGTATTTTCTTCATCCAATGCGTCAATGATCTAAGATCTATCATTGGTGAATTCTCTAATTTAATGTCACCTTTCATTGTTTCAACACCTGTAGCGACCTATGTTTATAACATGTAGGCCTGTGGTCGTATAATTTTCATCCATGAATAGCGCCACCAGGCTCAACACAGCTAAACTTTTTGTGATAAAAAAATCAACAGAGGGCGGTTGCTATTATGTCCCAAATTTCAAATTTCTAAGGGATGTGTACGGCGTGTTAGTGATTGAAGAAATTGGACATTGCACCGCCGGCGCTTGAGAGATCGCTCCGCTCGCTGTTTACCGCCAACGGGCACTATTTTTACAGTGGTAATGGAGTACCACTAAGGTAGGCGAGTTAGGATTGAAGTGCATGGTTATATGCTTGAGCAACGGTAACATAAACTAGATCTAGTTCTGGTCTAAGACCAGGGCACCTTGATTTTTATGAGAAAATGATCCGTAGTGACCTCTTCCTGACCTTTGACCTGGTTATGATGATTGACTTTTATTCTTGCCTGATCGAACCAAACAAGATAAAACAGGTCTGATCTAACATACAGCATGTCTTGAGTTGACCCCTAGTGACCCCTTTTTGACCTTTGACCTGGTCAATATGATTAACTTATTTTCTTGGCTCATCAAACCAAACAAGATGCAACAAACCTGGTCTAAATCGGAGCATGTCTTAGCTTTTACCCTGTAAAGTTCTATGACCCCTTATGACCCCTGTGTGACCTTTGACCCCAAACTGTGAAGACCCTATATGTAAGTTAGGTAGGAGGTCCTACTGACCAAATCTGGTGATTATAGCATGTAAACTGTATTAGGAGAAGCATTTTAAGTAATAGAAGTGAAAATTAACATTTTGACCCCTAGTGACCCCAAATATTTTTTGATTGTAAAAACCGAACTATTATATATGCGTACGGTCATAAGGAATATGTTGACCAATTTTGACGATCCTAGGTCATTTCAATAAATTAAAACGGCGTTTAAGTGAAAGTCACGTTTTGACCCTTTATGACGCCTGTGTGACCTTTGACCCCAATCTGTGAAGACCCTATATGTAAGTCAGGCAGGGGGTCATACTGACCAAATCTGGTGATTATAGCATGTAAACTGTAGGAGGAGAAGCATTTTAAGTAATAGAAGTGAAAATTAACATTTTGACCCCTAGTGACCCCTTTTTGACCTTTGACCTGGTCAATATGATTGACTTATTTTCTTGGCTCATCAAATCAAACAAGATGCAACAAACCCGGTCCAAATCGGAGCGTGTCTTAACTTTTACCCCTGTAAAGTTCAATAACCCCTAGTGACCCCTTCTTGACCTTTGACCTGGTCAATATGTTTGACTTATTTTCTTGGCTTATCAAACCAAACAAGATGCAACAAACCCGGTCCAAATCGGAGCATGTCTTAACTTTTACCCCTGTAAAGTTCAATGACCCCTAGTGACCCCTTCTTGACCTTTGACTTGGTCAATATGATTAACTTATTTTCTTGGCTCATCAATCCAAACAAGATGCAACAAACCCGGTTCAAATCGGAGCATGTCTTAACTGCTACCCCTGTCAAGTTCAATGACCCCTAGTGACCCCTTCTTGACCTTTGACCTGGTCAATATGATTGACTTTTTTTCTTGGCTTATCAATCCAAACAAGATGCAACAAACCCGGTCCAAATCGGAGCATGTCTTAACTTTTACCCCTGTAAAGTTCAATGACCCCTAGTGACCCCTTCTTGACCTTTGACCTGGTCAATAATATTAACTTATTTTCTTGGCTTATCAATCCAAACAAGATGCAACAAACCCGGTCAAAATCAGAGCATGCCTTAACTTTTACCCCTGTAAAGTTCAATGACCCTTATTGACCCCTTCTTGACCTTTGACCTGGTCAATATGATTAACTTATTTTCTTGGCTCATCAAACCAAACAAGATGCATCAAACCCGATCCAAATCGGAGCATGTCTTAACTTTTACCCCTGTAAAGTTCAATGACCCCTATTGACCCCTTCTTGACCTTTGACCTGGTCAATATGATTGACTTATTTTCTTGGCTTATCAATCTAAACAAGATGCAACAAATTTGGTCCAAATCGGATCATGTCTTAACTTTTACCCCTGCAATGTTCAATGACCCGTATTAACCTCTTCTTGACCTTTGACCTGGTCAACATGGTTGACTTATTTTCTTGGCTTATCAATCTAAACAAGATGCAGTAAACCCGGTCCCAATCGGAGCATATCTCAAGTTTTACCACTGTATAGGTCAATGACCTCTAGTGACCCCGCATGACACGTCAATTTTAATCGCTGAGATCGCTGTATGTGCATGGACCCAAGGAATCTTTTTGACCAATTCTGACTTTCATGAGCCATTTCCTCTGAGACAAGAAGCATTTTAAGTGATATGGTTAGAAAATCAACATTTTGACCCCTAGTGACCCCAAATATTTGTTGATTGTAAAAACCAAACTATTATATATGCGTACGGTCATAAGGAATATGTTGACCGATTTTGACGATCCTAGGTCATTTCACTAAATTGGAAATGTGTTTTAAGTGAAAATCACGTTTTGACCCCTAGTGACCCCCCTGTGACCTTTGACCCCAAACTGTGAGGTTCTGTAATGAAGGTCTGGTAGGGGGTCCTACTGACCAAATCTGGTGATTGTAGCATGTAAACTGTAGGAGAAGAAGCATTTTGTAGAAATATTGCCAGAAGAAGAAGAAGCAGAACTAGATCTAGTTCTGGTCTGAGACCAGGGCACCTTGATTTTTATGAGAAAATGATCCCTAGTGACCTCTTCTTGACCTTTGACCTGGTTATGATGATTTACTTTTATTCTTGCATGATCGAACCAAACAAGATAAAACAGGTCCGATCTAATTCGGAGCATGTCTTGCAAATCGGAGCATATTTAAACTTTTAACCCTGTATAGGTCAATGACCCCCTAGTGACCCCATACGACATGTCAATTGTAATCGCTGAAATAATGGTATGGGCATGGACCTAAGGAATATTTTGACCAATTCTAATGCACATCAGTCATTTCCTCTGAGACGAGAAGCGTTTTAGGTGAACGGATTGAAAATCGATGTTTTGACTCCTAGTGACCCCTTCTTGACCTTAGACCTGATCAAAATGATTGACTTATTTTCTTGGCTCATCAATCCAAACAAGATGCAACAAACCCGGTCCAAATCGGGTCATGTCTTAACTTTTACCCCCTGTAAAGTTCAATGACCCCTATTAACCCCTTTTTGACCTTTGACCTGGTCAATATGATTGACTTATTTTCTTGGCTCATCAAACCAAACAAGATGCAACAAACCCGGTCCAAATCGGATCATGTCTTAACTTTTACCCTTGTAAAGTTCAATGACCCCTATTGACCCTTTCTTGACCTTTGACCTGGTCAATATGATTGACTTATTTTCTTGGCTCATCAAGCCAAACAAGATGCAACAAACCCGGTCCAAATCGGATCATGTCTTAACTTTTACCCCTGTAAAGTTCAATGACCCCTATTAACCCCTTTTTGACCTTTGACCTGGTCAATATGATTGACTTATTTTCTTGGCTCATCAAACCAAACAAGATGCAACAAACCCGGTCCAAATCGGATCATGTATTAATTTTTACTCCTGTAAAGTTCAATGACCCCTATTGACCCTTTTTGACCTTTGACCTGGTCAATATGATTAACTTATTTTCTTGGCTCATCGATCTAAACAAGATGCAACAAACCCGGTCCAAATCGGATCATGTCTTAACTTTTACCCTTGTAAAGTTCAATGACCCCTATTGACCCTTTCTTGACCTTTGACCTGGTCAATATGATTGACTTATTTTCTTGGCTCATCAAACCAAACAAGATGCAACAAACCCGGTCCAAATCGGATCATGTATTAATTTTTACTCCTGTAAAGTTCAATGACCCCTATTGACCCCTTTTTGACCTTTGACCTAGTCAATATTATTAACTTATTTTCTTGGCTCATCGATCTAAACAACATGCAACAAACCCGGTCCAAATCGGATCATGTCTTAACTTTTACCCTTGTAAAGTTCAATGACCCCTATTGACCCCTTCTTGACCTTTGACCCGGTCAATATGATTGACTTATTTTCTTGGCTCATCAAACCAAACAAGATGCAACAAACCCGGTCCAAATCGGATCAAGTCTTAACTTTTACCCCCTGTAAAGTTCAATGACCCGTATTAACCCCTTTTTGACCTTTGACCTGGTCAATATGATTGACTTATTTTCTTGGCTCATCAAACCAAACAAGATGCAACAAACCCGGTCCAAATCGGATCATGTATTAATTTTTACCCTTGTAAAGTTCAATGACCCCTATTGACCCCTTTTTGACCTTTGACCTGGTCAATATGTTTAACTTATTTTCTTGGCTCATCGATCTAAACAAGATGCAACAAATCCGGTCCAAATCGGATCATGTCTTAACTTTTACCCCTATAAAGTTCAATGACCCGTATTGACCCCTTCTTGACCTTTGACCTGGTCAATATGATTGACTTATTTTCTTGGCTCATCAAACCAAACAAGATGCAACAAACCCGTTCCAAATCGGATCATGTCTTAACTTTTACCCCTGTAAAGTTCAATGACCCCTATTGACCCCTTCTTGACCTTTGACCTGGTCAATATGATTGACTTATTTTCTTGGCTTATCAATCTAAACAAGATGCAACAAATTTGGTCCAAATCGGATCATGTCTTAACTTTTACCCCTGTAATGTTCAATGACCCGTATTGACCTCTTCTTGACCTTTGACCTGGTCAACATGATTGACTTATTTTCTTGGCTCATTAATCTAAACAAGATGCAATAAACCCGGTCCCAATCGGAGCATATCTCAAGTTTTACCACTGTATAGGTCAATGACCTCTAGTGACCCCGCATGACACGTCAATTTTAATCGCTGAGATCGCTGTATGTGCATGGACCCAAGGAATCTTTTGACCAATTCTGACTTTCATGAGCCATTTCCTCTGAGACAAGAAGCATTTTAAGTGATATGGTTAGAAAATCAACATTTTGACCCCTAGTGACCCCAAATATTTGTTGATTGTAAAAACCGAACTATTATATGCGTACGGTCATAAGGAATATGTTGACCGATTTTGACGATCCTAGGTCATTTCACTAAATTGGAAATGTGTTTTAAGTGAAAATCACGTTTTGACCCCTAGTGACCCCCCTGTGACCTTTGACCCTAAACTGTGAGGTCCTGTAATGAAGGTCTGGTAGGGGGTCCTACTGACCAAATCTGGTGATTGTAGCATGTAAACTGTAGGAGAAGAAGCATTTTGTAGATATATTGCCAGAAGCAGATGATGATGAAGAAGAAAGAAACGGCAGAGATAGAGAACCTCGATTTTTTGAAAAAATCAAGGTAACAAGCGCAGATGATTTATAGTTGGGGTCTTAGTTTTATAGTTGGGGGTCTTAGTTTTATAGTGGGGGTCTTAGTTTTATAGGTGGGGTTTTAGTTTTATAGTGGGGGTCTTAGTTTTATAGTGGGGGTCTTAGTTTTATAGTGGGGGTCTTAGTTTTATAGTTGGGGTCTTAGTTTTATAGTGGGGGTCTTAGTTTTATAGTGGGGGTCTTAGTTTTATAGTTGGGGGGGTCTTTGCACCATGGCAACGGCTACTTTGTACAATTCCGGCCCCCACCGCAGTGACATAGTGTACGCCCGGCTACAGCCATATCCATATCCCTACTACACCACATGGAAACAACACAGTCAGCAGCACTTAGCTTGCGCACACACAAGTTCTATCTCATGTAGCACTTACCCCCAGATATATGGTCTCCGGTTTTTAGCCTGGAATTCCCATGGCTGGGTGGTGGTGTATCTCGCCTGTCACACGGTCGGCCCGGGTTCATTTCCCAGGGCGGGAAACAGTGGCGTAGCTAGAGTCACTTGTCAGAGGGGACAAAGGGTATTTTTTCCCGGTGAACACCAGCTCGACCCGGTCTTAAAGGGACTGGGTCATGGTGCAGAAAATAAAAACGCTGCGCTAAGGACGGGTTCCAACTAAACCTTAGCTAATAACTAATACATGACTTGTATCACACGATAGAAAATACATTCAATCAAATGAAGGATGGCTGATTGAGCGCGCCGTTCACATTCGGTGAAGAGATTGCTGTTGCTCATCACCGCATGCACTCAGTAAAGTAATGTAAACATCCGTAGTACACTTTCAGACTGCGCCAACGCCCAACTGGAATGTGGGATGGACATTGTAAAAGTTTTTTAATTGTGGGCGGAGCTGTAGTTAGCCTCGAGTACCTTATAGAGTTATGGTAAAGTTCCATTGCCGGGTATATTTGACGTGTGCAGGCAGGAATAGTACTGTGACTTCTATTCAGTTGCGATATCGAAAAGGGACTAATTACTCTATTCAGAAATTTCAGTGTTTTGTGGCTGGTAAACTGCAGCATCAACGCGATTTGGTATTGCTAAATGATTCTCTCTCGATGAAGACAAATAAAACCCGTTTCTTCAAGCCAGATCCATTATTTGCACATTTATTTGTGTTCTTGTTTTGAAAATTGATGGGACATTTCAAGAAATGTTTTAATTCGTTTTTACTCGAAAGGACCTTGTCCACTGAAACATGGTTATTTTTGGTCCCCTTGTCAATTCATCATAAACTATTGTAGTGTTCTGATGCCAGGGCTGTCAACTTTTGGGATTCGCTGGGAGGGAGAGTCAAAAAAAAATCGCACGGTCAAAAAAAATCGCACAGTCCAAAAAAAAATCGCACAGTCCAAAAGGTAGGCCTACAGCCAGGGGCGGTGCCAGGTTATTTGTATAAGGGGTGGGGGAAAAATCAAGGTTAAAAAAACTGAAATAGTGAGTAACTATTGTGAGTAACCAAAGAGGTGCAAAGCACCGCCCTCCGCGGTAACTAACGCGGACAGGGGGGAGTCTGAGGGGGGATGTGCCGCCCTCATAATTTTGAAGATAAAAATCAATTCTCGAACCCATTTGGGCAATTTGGTGTGTACTTTTGACCGATTTTCTATTGAAATGCCATAATTTCCAATCAATATTGGCTTTTTATCTAAGTTCGACAGCTATTTCATTATAGGCTATGCGAGAAAAAGGAAGTTCTGCAAAAAGATGATTTTTTCTTCTTCTTGATTTAAGTAGTATAGATCATTGGTTCCTAACCTCTTTGGCCCACGACTCAATCAGACATATGTGGTCAGAACCCTGACCCCCAAAATGAAATTATCCCGATTGATTAAAACTGAAACAGTTAAGTGATACGATGCGAGCGTAGCGAGCAGAAATTTTTGCGTATTTGAACGGTTCTTTTGGGTTTTTCTAAGCGTTTTTAGAACGAAATATGAAAATGGTTCCCCAAAAAGCTATATATATGACCCCTCTATTTAGGTTCGTTATTTATTTATTTTCCGACCATGATTTTCCATACTATTTTCGACGAATTGGGTTTTTGATTTCCCCGCTTGACGAAAGAATTTTACTAAAAACCTCTTAATTTCCTCCGAATAAGTATAATCTCAACCCCACCCGAATGAATTTAGTTCCGGGTTACCTGTTTCCGGAAAACATGAGCGCGAAGCGCGCGAATTTTTTTCCTATATACTCAGTTCTGGCTATAATTAATGTGTATTTTGGTTTGAAATGGGCTTTTAGAATGATATTTCTGGACATATGCACGCATAGCACACGAATATAAATGTTCTTGCATACGTACTCATTCATAATATTTGTAAAGAATATGGTTTCGATTCCTTCGACTGAAGCCTTGAAATTTGATAGAATTAAATATATAAACTCATGCAATGTCTATCTGTCAATTTCTAAGGGGTGCATGCCCCTCCAAGCTGGATTATATCAGCCATCCCCCCTCATTTGGACACGCCACTGATATCCCAAGTGGGTGCAACTAGGCCTTTTCAATATACCGATAGACATCTGTTTTCCTTTCCTCTCTTCTTTCCCTTTTCTTTTCTTTCCTTTTTCTTTTCTTTCCCTTTTCTTTTCTTTCCCTTTTCTTTTCTTTCCCTTTTCTTTTCTTTCCCTTTTTTATTTGACTTATTTTTTAGGCGGGAGTTTATATATGCTATGCGGGAGTGCGGGAGAAAGAGTGTCTATGCGGGAGACTCCCGCCTAATGCTGGAGAGTTGACAGCCCTGCTGATGCACAATGGATTTAAACAGTCTGAAAATTGAATTCCATAGGTTATTAATTTAAATTGAAGGCACAAAATTAAGAAACATGTTTCCACTTTGCATATTGTAGCTCAAACTGAACTGAAGAAAAGAAAAATATTTTCTGGTACAACCACCCCCATGTGATTGCAGACTTGCAGTTAAAAAGTGTGTTTAGGCCAAACAAAGAAGAAGGTCTGTCTCAGAAGCCCACCCGCATTGGTATGTGAAATGAGCTACGGCGCGTAGGTCTATGCGCTGGGGGCTAAAAAACTTTTCTTTTTGTTTGTTTTTAATTTTTTTTTATTTTTAAAAGTTTTAAAAAGTTCTCCGTAAAGCTTGGATAAGCAAAAAACCAAAAAATAGCAAAAAAACACCCCAAAAAATGCATACCTCATAGCCTTTTTTCTAAAAAATAAATAAAATCGCACAGCACTTACCTTTTTTGCACAATGTTTCTGAGACAGACTATCTTCTTTGTTTGGCCTTAATTTTAATTACAATTACTTGGCATGTTCATTCATTCAGCACTCGTAATAATAACTGAGATGGGGAGTTGAAAGTCGGGGGCAGCCATATCTGAGGGCGCAGTTGGTACACTGCAAAAAGTGCAGAACACGAAGCGTTCAGAACATGTTCACGGTGTTCAAATGTAACAGATTTCCGTATGAACGTGTTCTGGATGTGTTCTTTTTGTGTTCAGAACTTCAGACACATCAATAACACTTAAAATGCATTCAGAACATGTTCTATATCTGTTACATTTGAACACGTTCTGCGGTTTTTGCAGTGTAGGGTGAAGGGGCAGAGATTCCTCTTGCCGGGCCTCTTAGGATCAACGGGCTTTGTCCCCTGAAGTCATTAGTACTATAATTTGTTAGTAAGCCCTCCCTCCTCACTTTCTGGGATAAGGCGAAGAAACAAAAATACCTAGATGTTTTATGGGCCCGATCAACCCACTTTTTTTTTTATTATTTGTTAATTGTTAGATTCATTTTTTCTCAAATCATGCGTTTTTTGTCCGAAAATCTGTCGAAAATCTGTTTTCACAAATTAAAAAAAAAATCCAGATTTTTATAGATTTGGGTCACATTTTAGATTTAATTTTTTTTTTTAACCAACTGAACTTGACATGAAGTCCGCCCGTAAAACGTGTTGTGTGTTTTCTCGTCGCCTACATAAATGTTGCATGAACAAAGCCATGTGTCAATATAACAAATAAAACCACCCTCTTCACTTTTGGAAGGACAATGGAACGAGAATTTAATAATTATTTTTATGCGGCTTTTCTGACCTGCCATTTCCTCTCTTTTAAGGGTTTTGTAAGAATTATTAAAGCTAAAGATACCATTGAGGTATACATTCCCCCAGTTATGGCACCCAGGGTCAGGGCAAATGCCCTCCAGTCACGACACTTTCCCCCAGAAAACAATCGAAATTGTTGATTTTTATTGTCGAAATTATCTTAAAATTGGACTGAAATGTGACCTGTCTAGGCATGGATATATCACCTGCCCACAGGGGTTAACTTTTGTGTGGGACAGGTGATGATACAAAAGTACCCGGCCCGACTGGCATTTCTGTTGGGCAGGTATTTTTTGTGAGTTTACCTGCTCGACTGGTTGAACATGTTGGAGGCCCAAGTCAACGCATGTGTTATTGGTGTGACTTGAAAAAAGCAATGTTAAGTTTTGAAGTGATACTATGTTGTGTTGAAGGGAATCAAACTTATCACAAAATTGATTTGAAGATGCAATTTTATCTATTATTTTCTTTACATTTCAACAAAAATATCGGCCTCAAAACTGTGTTTGCTGACAACAATATTTTGCTCTTTATATACAAAAAAGAACAAAAACATTTTTGACTTTCTGGTCACAAATGTCTGATTTTAGAACTAACACATCTTGCCACCCCTTTAATTTTGATGCTGGTGCTGCCTCTGACGTCCCCCTTGGCTTAGACCTTTGATGGATCTTCTGACACCAATCAATCAAATTTATTACACCTTTAATGTAACATAAAAAAACTGGACACCTTATTGAATGCCAGTGGCGTAGCAACTTTTTTCATATGGGGAGGGCAAGAAATTAAAGTGAGCCGACAATATTTTCAACTAAATTTGCGATTTTACACTTCTACCCAAAATATTCCATTTTGAGGACACATGCTCGGATAGCGTGCAATTGTTTTCCATCTGTGTACTTTTGACCGTCATAATTCCATGATTTCTCTTGTCAAATGAACCGACAATGCCAAACTCAACTGACACGACAGTCAATAAGTGGACCAAAACACAATTTTAAAAAAATCCGCATTTACTCCCCCAAAAGTATGGGAGATGGACCTTCTTTTTTTTGCCATGTGCCAAACAAAAAAAATGTTTGCTTGTCCTCCACAGTTTTTGGGAATGGTCGGTCTGGGACATTTCATTGGTTAGTTTTAATGTTTTTATTCCAGTACAACCCTCACTGGGACATGAAAGTGCTCCAACATTAAATAAAGGTCATCATTACCAATACCAATAAATAATTATATTTCTAACAAATAAGTTTTGAAAATGTTTGAATTTGGGTCAATTTTTAGGGTAAAGTCAAAGTTAGGGTAGTTCGGTGGAGGACAAGCAAACAATCTTTACTTACCATAATGCATTGCACTAATTGGTCCGATGTGTCGATAGCAAGCTTGCAATTTAACCCCAAAAAAATTGTTATGTTGTCCTCCACAGCTTTCAGAGAGGAGGGGCGGGCGGGCGGATTTTTTTTATTTTTTTTTATTTTTTATTTTCTTTTACCAGCGGAAGCTCAAAGTTCAGCCAACAAGAAGTTGAAATCACTCTGAGAGTCGCACATATATGTTATAAACACTTAATTTAATATTCAATGCCATTTAAGCTGTTAAAAAAAAAATCTGAATTTAAAAAAAAAAAAAAAAAAAAATGTGATTTAAAAAAAAAAATCGGAGCGGCCCTAAATCCGGAGCGGGCGGTCGAGGACAACATAACAATTTTTTTTGCCTTATTCATCCATTGAAAATGCACAAAGAGCATATTAAAGTATGGTAAAAGGTCTTTTTTATTTTTTTTTCTCTAAAATTTTCACAACATTACAAAAAACTCATAAACAAAACAACATTTTCAATTAATTAAAAATTATGGGTAGTTAGACAAGTTGAGAACCGGGTTTTTCCCTGGCCCAAGGGGGCTGTCATTATTTTTCGGTCGGGGGATCCCAAATATCCTGGGGGTAGGTCATAGTTTTTTTACACAGAATATAGAGGGGTTATGAATTTAATAACATTTAGGGGGGGGGGGGGTCAAAGCAAAATTGTTTGCGCGCATTTTTCTACCTGGATTTCAACATTATATGTCTCAACATTGATTGTAAAACATAATTTGGGCTTGTCCACACCCTAATTTTAGATAAAATATGCACTACATACATACGTTCGCCTATGTTTTAACACTGCAAAACAGATTTGGGGTTAGTCACCCAATTTTAGTTAAAATACTGAAATTGTGTGTGTAGCTCTAACTAGATGGGCCTTACTTTATAAAGCCTTATAAGTCTTGTAAGTACGGGTGTGTGTGTGTTTGGGGTGGGGATGATACAAATAATCAACATCTTATACTCCCTGTCATAGTCCCTTGGGCATAATTCGCGTTATTTTACACGAGCTTATTCTATTCTATTTCACAATTGACCAATTAGGATGCGCGATTATTTGTTTAAAGGGACCGGTACGCACTTCCTTGTTTACGCACAATCGCACATACGTACGCAACTCGAACGTATGTATGATTTGATGGAATTATGTCCAAGGCATTATGACAGGGAGTATAGGGGGTCATGAAATTAATCGCTTTCGTTTAGGGGTGTGTGTGGGGGGGGGGGGGAGTCATACTCTCATAAATCAAAAGATTGAAAAGTCAATCTTAAAGATTGTGCTGAGGGAAGAATTTTAAAAAGATTGAAAATGTTCAATCTAATTTTTCAGTCTGATTGAATTTTCACTCTATTAGATCAAATATATTTAATCTTTTAAGACCCTTCCCCCTGGAAATCATAGGTTGTGGAGTATACAGGTCTATTTAACTGCATTTTTGTTTCGTCAAATAATTATACAGCATCTGCTATTGACAAATCTTAGTGATTGGAATGGCAATAAGGCAAGACTATTAATGATCTGAAACCTCAAATAAAGGTAAACAATAATGCAAATTAATTTATAATCGTTTTGTAATTCTGCTTTTCAACTCTTTAATGTTTATCGGAGTTGACATGGCAAAAATGAAGTATATATTATCATACAGTCTACTCTTGGTATTGCCATTGCTATCCGTCCACGGTTCAGTCTCATCAATTGTTTGAGCAGATTGACTCAGTCGGTGATGGTGAATGAAGAAGTTAATTGCAAATGTCCATTTTCAAGTCCTACGATGTTAGATATAGGATAGCCATGCAGACCACCCATAGTTAAGCTGCTTGCCTGCATGTCTCTCAAATAGTGAATCCATTTCATACTGGGCTGTCGTGTATCTGTTTTATGCAAAAAGGAAAAAAAATAACAATTAAAACAATTAGTTTAATTAAGAAACTATATTTCCAATTAATTCCAATTCCATACTTTTTTATAGAAACAATTTTTTTTAAATTTTTTTATAAAGGGCCATCTAGATTATGTGTAATCTTTTATAAAATAGAAATAATTAGGAATAGAATTAGATTATCATAGATGGCATTTTCATGGTTACAAAAAAACGACCGCACTTGAAGGTTTATATCATGCCTGTTTAACCTAACCCGGCCCTCTTCAACGAGCAAATGGATCTCTCAGGCAGGGTCGGTCAATTGTTTTTAGTTTGTTTTTGTTTTTTACTATACCAGGCTGTCAATCAAAGTTCAAACATTGTTGCAGATTACCCCTGCGGTACACAAAGCATGCCGTGGGTACATTCATGATTTAGACCATGCAATTTTTGTTGACCGGTTTTGAAGACAACCACGTCCACATATCGATACATCATGGCCTTTCATCGTTACTAACTGTCTTTCCCCCCACCCCCCACCCCCCCGATTCAAAAAGCGGCATTATTCTGTAATACCCTCCACACCCTACAATAGTAGTATGCGTCGTTCTTAAAAATCATGCACTGTGAATACCCCTGTGAAGGGTATAACAGAATTACTCCCAAAAAGCTGGCTACGCCACTGGGGGGGGGGGGGGGGGGGGGGGGGGGGGGGGGGTTAATAATAATAATAATAATAATATAATTTATATAGCGCCTAATATCCATTTACAAAGAAATGTTCAATGGCGCTGTAGAGTCAAGTGCTATGCACTGTATGCTTTCGAGAAGAGATGAGTTTTTAGTTTCTTCTTAAAAATGTTGACATTCGGGGATGACTTAATGTCCAGTGGTAATGAGTTCCAGTGGTATCGAGCACAACCAAACAGAGTATGGTATTCTTTTTCTGTGGCCTAAGCCTAGAATTTTGGCACAAATAATTAGTTCTCTGCTTTTGGCACTATAAGAAGCTGATGATAACTCAATTTCAAAGGGCACTTACTCAACAAGGCCACCTTTGAGAAGTGGGCAACAATTGCACCAAGGTCAATGGTGGTAAAGAATGCTTTGAAAAATTAAATAGGCTCATGGTAAAAAACAAAGTCCAAGGCATCATATTTATCCTTGGTTAGTAGGACTGCTCGGACTTATTAAAACATCTTTATTCCTGAATAGGCTCATGGTAAAAAACAAAGTCCAAGGCATCAAATTTATCCTTGGTTAGTAGGACTGCTCGGACTTATTAAAACATCTTTATTCCTGAATAGGCTCATGGTAAAAAACAAAGTCCAAGGCATCAAATTTATCCTTGGTTAGTAGGGCTGCTCGGACTTATTAAAACATCTTTATTCCTTCTCACCTTTGGCTTGTTTTGGGAATACATTGTTCTTGGACGCTGCTAACATGCATATTCTCTGGATTCAAATGGCTCAACCTGCATTCTCTGGGTTCAAATGGCTCAAAACCGAAGTCCACATCTGCAGTAGCATCTGTAGGCCTAAGTGTAATTTTAAAAATATACAATATACAATTATTGTTTTGATCCTAGTTGAGAGCAGGGATGGCATTTTAAGGGGACGACCAGGGCCCTTAGATTGACAGTTTTGACTAGATTGGACCCCTTAAATTTCTGTGGGGGGGGGGGGGGGGGGGGGGGGAGCCTGAGGGTTGTGATACCTGGATCCCTGGTTTTCTCGTTGTTGATGTGGAACCCCTTAAAATCTGCAAGTCAGCGGCAGTGCTAACTCTGGTTGAGGGCTATCCTATGGCGATTTTAATTGGTATGGGCACCCAATGAAATGTTTCAAACAATGTTTTACTTTGGCTGGGATGAGCTTGATTTGATGCACATGCACTCATAACATTTCCTGTGAAACCACTGTCAGTATTTATGCTAACATTCCAGAGACTTGTGAAGCTCTCAAAAGGGGCTAAAATCCTAATCACCATTCAATGCTTCATTCAATCTAACATATGGTAGGGGAGAACGGGGTAAGTTGAGTCACTGGGTAAGTTGAGCCACCCCCTGTATTAGGGAAACTATTGACATTCCTAATTTTACACTGCCCTCTATTGTTAGATGATATCACTCAAACCTCTCTGGTGACAACCTTGCATTGTGTGCACACATGGTAAGAAAATTGAGCTAGAAAGTTGATTTTGGACACATCTGAGTAATTTTTTGAAAAAATGGTTTACGTGTTTTTTTTCTTAGAAGTGCATAGATTGTATTAGTGCAACTTTGTGTGCTAAAAGGGTGACATGTGCACTTAAATTTAGTAACATGATGAAAATGTCATTAAGCTTCAGTAGGGAAGGGGGGGGGGGTATTTTTTCATAAGTTGACCGTCGCGGGGTAAGATGAGTCATTTTTCACGGGGTAAGTTGAGCATAGGAAATAGCCATGATAAAATAAAATTTGTCAAAATTTAGTACGAAAATTGTGCGGAAGTGTTTTAAAATTCCAGTTTGGATCAAAGTATTAACAATTATGAGTATATTTCACTTTTACCATGATTAAACCAAAATTTCTGAAACTTATTTTCTGATTTCAAATGTCCCATTGATTATTGTGGTGGCTCAACTTACCCACACTGGTGGCTCAACTTACCCATGGTCCGGGGCAAGTTGAGCCACTTTACCACATTTTTTCAAGCATCTCCCATGAATAAACAATAGCAATTGGTTCAATTATTATGTTATACTAAGTAAGTCAACACTCTAAAGTTTTACTTGCAACACTAAGTGTGAAGGTCTGTCTTTTAATATCTGCACAATAGGGCAAAATGTGAAAAATGGCTCATCTTACCCCGTTCTCCCCTAGGCTAGCAGGTTTGACGAGTTCCCAACTACTACATACAGGAGCATGGATAAACAAATATAACGTAAAATCCTCTCAAGAAATCGATAATGTTTGTCATTTCAATCATTACAGCTGATTTGGTTGGCAATCATGTTCATGTTCCTCCTATAGGCTATAGGCCTACCATGACTTCACTTCACTAGTGAGGTTGATTGACATCAGGAATTCACCTTTCCTGGATACATCGATCGTATCGTAGAATAGATCCGAAGAGATAAATTTTGGCTCTGACATGAGGGATTTATTCATGACACAACACAAAAATTGACTTAAAATATTGCTTACCTAGTTTGTGCTTGGTTCATCCAGGTTCATCCAACCGGGTTGAAACGATGACGGACAACGTAGGGATAAGCTTATTTAATTATGGTTGGCTTAGAATATCCATTGTTGATGCACAAATGAATGCGGAACTTCAAGTTTCAATGCGAACGAAGGCTTGTGTTTCCCCGCTAGATGCTGGCGGGAATTTCTTCATATCTCTCGACTTTTTCAGCGGCTGCTATAGGCAGAATTTTGGGAATTCCCCACACAATTCAATTGACAATTGCCACAAATTAGATGGAATTTAAACGAAATTCATGAATGAATCTGCGATCAATGTTTTCGTCGATATGATTGACAGATCTGATATAACTGACAGGTCTAAATGTCCGCTGATTGGTTACACTATTCCCGCATTCAAAGTTTGGTCGATTCAACAAACTCTGCAACAAATTTAATATAACTCGTCAATTTAGTTCACAATTTCGCTATTATAGGGTAATTTGTGTAAGAGATAAAATATATCGCACTGTTCAATTTTCGTTGTTTCTGCACCATGAACCATTCCCTTTAATATTTAGATTAGTGTTATCACCTTTGTATTCATACGGTTTGATAATAAATCCAATCTAGTGCTATCATGGAGGAATACTAAGGAGCGGTCACTCTTTTGGAAAGTCCCACTGATACGGGCTGATACGCCCTCAAGAACGGTTTGGTTAATCCAGTTAAATTTAGACTATGTTGCAGTGGCCGCTTGAAACTTAGTGTATAATGTATATGACTATTTCTGTGCGTAATCCAAAATAGGTAATCAGTCTTACTCTTTTAATAGTTCGGTACAATAGAGTTATAAAAGACTTTGCATCAGTCTAATGAAAATAGGCGCGAAAACGAGGTCACGTAATTGTACACGGAGTCCTAAGAAATGAACAATTTCAATTGTTTAAAATCCTAAATGTGATGCTTGAATAACTTCGTACTAAATATATCTTTATCAACGACTTTGCCAAAATAGTTAGGCTAGTGTAGCATAGTGGCCACGCTCTAGCGCTTCCACGCATGAATCCCGGGTGCAATTCCTCAACCAACCATATATCATTATGGCTAGTTTTTTTGGTAAATATAAAATAGCAATTTTAAGCTAATTTAGATGCAATTTTGTGTTATCCCTTTTAAAGGGATTTTTTATTAGCACTATCATTGGATTTGAATGTGCAGGCCTGACATTTTTGTGGCGCTTTTGATAAAACAAGTGCCCGTTCCTTCTGACTCACTCTGTATTACTGAGTTTATTGAACTTGCTCACATATTTCTATTCGTTTGAAATTATATTAAAAAGAATGTACATACGAGGGTCATTATATACATTATACATTATATATAACTAAAATGTACAAGTCATTAATGTGATCAAAGACTCTCTTAGGGGTATCGTTTGATGATTTGAGCTTTGAAAATGAGTCCGGACTCGAACACAAAAGGACTCAGACTTGACTCACTGCCAGGGCTCGCTGATTCAACTCAAACGAAAGGTACTCTGCCTAATAATATTATGATGGAGTAATTAAGAGGGTGGATATGTCTTTGGTAGTTTTCTGGGCTTAGACACTTTTTAAGATTTAGTAAAAATGAAATACTTTGTAATTTTAGCTTTCATTTGCTTTTTATTTGAATTAAATCGGACATTCAGTTCAGGGGTTATGGCTAATCACAGCGAACAAGGTGACGTGAAATTGAACTTTAATTTACTTCTTCCTATACAAACACATGTTTTATATTTCTTTTGTATTTTATTGTTTTCAAGGGGCGATATTTAACAAATTGACAAATAAAAATTAACCACACAGTTAATTAGTTGTTTTCTTCAATGGAAATTGTGTAATGAATAAATTAAAATATGATTGTAAGTATTTTGAAGACACTTTGTATAGGTATCTAACAGCTGTATTTCTGTAAATGGTTGGGTATCTAAATCATTTAGTCTTGGTAGAACCGGATTTCGACAAGGCTGTCCACTCTCTGCACTGCTTTTTATTATAGCGGCTGAATTCATGTCTACCAATATAAGAAATGCTGATCACATAAATGTTAAAATAACACAATTAGCCGATGATACAATATTGGTAAATGATATTCATTCTGTTACGACTACTATAGATACAATAAAAAAATAGTAATGCCTCGGGTGTAACAATGAATCTAAGCAAAAGTGAAGGCATGTGGTTAGGTAATTTAAACAAAGACATCAAATGGACAAACAATCCGATGACATGTCTAGGAGTTTATTTCAGCAAAGACAAACAAATAGCAGAAGAACTTATCTGGAAACCAAAAATAAACATAGATACAATTTTAAATGGTTGGAAAGCGAGAAAACTTACATACTACGGGAAGGTAGCTATAATAAAAACCTTGGGAATATCACAAATTTTGTATAATGCAACTTCTTTAAATGTTCCAAAATATGTCATAAAAGCAATCAACACTAAACTATTCAGGTATCTTTGGTTGGGGTTCTAACTGTGAAAAGGTCAAAAGAGATACAATCACTGGATATATGGAATATGGTGGCTTAAGTATGCCTAATGTAGAATATCACATACTAGCTCTAAAAAGCAAATGGATTTCAAGATTACTTGACCAGAATGAAGATGCCACTTGGAAACGAGTTGTGAAACAATGGTAAATCCTTTTGGAAACAGATAACAACATGTTTGAGAAGTCTTAAATATAATTCTTTCAGAATATCCCTTGAATACGTAATTTGTGGCTGGAAAATAAATAACTCTGAATTTGATATAGCCAATGTTATAATCATCCTTGCATGTTATGCAATATACAAGTTTCGCATGATATATAACGAAACCCCAAAAGAGATTCCAATATTCCATTTGGTTTATTTAGAAGTTAAAACACTCAATGATTTAATAGCTAATTCAAAAAAACACCAGAGGATTCCAATCACAAATACAGAACAATGAAACGAATTAAAAACGTGTCTAAACATACGAGGGTCATTCAATAAGTTCTACCTCCTCACTCATAACATCGCTAATATGAATGTCAGGCATTTGTCATGATTATAACTCTGAATCATAGCTACACATTTATGGTAAATGTTAATGGATACCTATTTCACTTTTGTCATGATGCAATCAAAGCCAGCGATATTTTGGACAACGGACACGGAAAATTACCTCAAAGATAAATACATGTTTTTTCGTTTTCTCTCCGTATTGTATGATTAGGTATAACCGCCCGATTTAAATACTGAAAATAGAAAACAATGAATGATTTCTGAATATAATGTTATACTATCATGTTAAAATCAGATTGTAGGCAATATTAACCTTTGTAGCTTACAAATAGTATAATATCAACTCGAATGTATTAACACGCCTTTAGCATACAAGAATACTGATATTCAGTCAAATGTTCGTTGTCACAAGTCAAGCCACAGTGATGCCTCAAATGTTAAATCTTAATGATAGTAACTTTATCAGTTTTCCTTTATGCAACATTTAGAATAAACAGTTAATCAGGTAGTCAGTGATAGAAAAATATATCTTCGAGAGACTTAAAATATATCCATTTAGTCCTGTAAAATGAAGATCTCTTAATTCCTATGAAAGGCAAATATGACTTTTGCAGCAGTTCTCTAGGGTAGGGTTAACATTGATGGCTGTCCTGGTCTGGTTCTGGCTAATTAGAAGGCATTTTTCGCCAAAAAATCAGTCACTTGTATTGTTTAAAGTCTGTTCAAGAGATATTTGTAACTTAGAACGATTGTAATTGACCAATAGGTACATTTTGTCTCTTTGAATTGGCCAAATGAATAGCACTTAGGAGACACTTGGCTGTTTTGTACCCGTTTCTGTCACGCTAAATGGAAGTTTGGTTTTTACTGCATATTCAGAAAAGTGCAATGAGTATTCAGACAAATCTACTATGATTTTGTAGCTGAGATTCAAAGCTTTAATTGTGGAATATTTCATATGACTGGCTTGTTTAACAGCAAGGTTATGATGTAGGAGGTAGAACTTATTGAATGAGCCTCGTATAAATTAGTTTTTTCTATCTCTATCAAAATATATTGTATTTGTTTGTCAATTCGACTGAGAGCGTCATGTATCATTGAAGATCGTGAGCCACTTAGCTAAGGTTAACGATATTTGGTGGTACAGGAGACTCACTGATCAAGTCATGATTTCTGTACATTATCAACAATAACAAAAATGAATACTCTTAATGTTATAAATATGTTATGATTAAGAAAATAAAAGCACGAGTGCTCCGTGCACTGTGGAAATGTATAAAAAAGAAGGGGAAAAAAAAGAAAAGAAAGTATTTTGAGGATTCAATTGGCATAATTTTGGCTTAATTTGAATATTCGGTGTTTCTAAACTGTGAACGGCATTTTCTACAGCAGGCATTCTCAACTGGTGGCGCGCGCGCCATTTGTGGCGCATCAAGGCATCCTAAGTGGCGCGAGAGGTGTTAAAATTTGTTTAAAAAAAATCATATCATGATATAGTCAGATTTCATAGGCCTATGACGGTCAGATGTTTAAATACAGCAATTTTTCTCGGGTTACGCGCGCATGTGCCCTCAAAAGAGTAATATTAGTTATTATGCTGCCTACATATATGTTAAAATATTTTGTTATAAAACGAATTTTGCCATTGTAAATTCTAAAATAAATATGACCAAGTGGAGCTTCAACAAGTTGGTTACTAAAATGTGGCGCATCAATGAATCTAGTTGAGAAAGCCTGCCATAGGTTGTGGTTGAAATGACCGTAAAATGGCGCATATTGCTAAATTGGGGACATTGGTGGTTTAGATTTCCGATCAATATTATCATTTAAAGAATGCTTCAACTTAAATCATTATCACGGGTATTGATTTGGTAGAGTTATTAGTTTATGAATTTGCAAATAACAAAGTACACCATTTCTTATTTTATCTAAAGACACTCGTCTACTTGTAGGACCCAAACGCCGTAATATTTGCGAATTCAAAGATACTCGCTGGCTACAGAAATCTGTGTAATGGCTAAAAACAAAAATGCAGTTTTGCCTTTTTTCTGAAATGTATTGGAGTTATTGATTGTTATAACAAATGGTGGTATGTTTTAAAACATTTTTGCGTAAAATTGATTACGTCACAGGCGTGTTTGAATAATGTTTCATCTCGACAAAGTGCTACGTCATTTGTTGGGGCAAGTGGTCCGAAGGGGTATGGGGCAACTGGTCCGCCTGCAAAAACTTAATCAAAATTGTAAAATTCATTTTGAAAATTAGTTGTTAGTGTCTATAAAACATGACTCGGTATTGAAATGTGAATAGAATATGAAATAATTCACATTCTTTCTAGTTCTTAGACATTTTGGGGCATTTCGGGTCTAATACAACTATTTCTGATATTGAAGGATTACAATATGACATGAAATTGCTTTAGAATGGTTTAAAACCTCGGTATTATGAATTACATCTTTATTATATTTTAAATGGTGTCTGTAAAGGTATTTGCTATGACGAAATATCATAATTTATGTATTTTATCCACTGCTTTTTGTGTATATTAACCGTTGGGTTATCATTGTCATATTGACTAACTTCCCCTGTAACATGAAAAGCTGGCTAAATATCAAGATGGTTTATTATAAGTACTAAATGATGATTATATGAAGTAAATAAAATCATTAAAGAAAGGGGTATATATAGACAAATGTATGGGGCGTCTGAATATCACAACCATGTAACCATTTAACTAGGTTCATACCGTTTTATCTAATAAACGTGCAGTCGAAAATTGCGCTTGCTTTGTACACCATTAGTATTACTGATTTTTACACGTTTACCACGAAAACTGTATAAAACATGGGTTTCATGAGACCTGTATCCTTTTTACACGTTAAATAATATGGAAATGAGTTTGTAAAGAAAATACTGCCTAGTTACCGTGTTGTCAATCAATGATTTCTGTGTATTCTAACCGTTGGAACATATAGGACCAGTTGCCCCAATGATGGGGTAACTGGTCCGTGCCAAGTAAAGTTTTTAGTTAGTGGTAATTTTTGGCCTTTTGTTTGGATATTTTTTATTATATGTTATATGTAAACAGTTACATGGGTGATATTTTTATAGCAATTCCATAAATATTTACACGAGCTTTAAGCTTTTATATCATGAAATATGCTTAACCGGACCAGTTGCCCCATCCTCCCCTACTCTTTTGGACCATTTACCCCCCCCCCCAAAAAAAACCAACTCAGCACTTTGTCGAGATGAACAATTATTCAAACACGCCTGTGACATAATAAATTTGACACCAAACTGTTTTAAAACAAACCATCATTTGTCATGATAATTAATAACTCCATAACTTAAAAGGCAAAACTGCATTTTTGTTTTTAGCCATTACACAGTTTTCTGTAGCCAGCGAGCATCTTTGAATTCACAATAATTACGGCGTTCGCGTCCTACAGGTAGACGAGGTGTATACAGCTAAAACAAGAAATATTATACTTTGTTATTTGCAAATACATAAACTAATAACTCTATCGAATTAATATCCGTGATAATGATTTAATTTGTAGAATTCATTAAATTATAATATTGACCGCAAATCCAAACCACCAATGTGCAAAGTTGGCAACATGTGCCATTTTTCGATCGTTACATCCACAACCTATGGTTTTAATCATATTTCGGAAAGTCCCTGATCACACTACAAAATAGCACCAATCAACTGCAATAGGCACTTAGCATCTTTTCAATCAGTCACTCAAGGAGATGGCTTCAAAGATCTGGAGAATATCACATGTGAAAATACCCTAATCGAACTGTTCAAAATAAAGCAGTATGCCCATACCATTACAAAAACCTTCATTTGGGACCAGTTGCCCCATGGACCAGTTGCCCCATATTCCCCTATGCATAAAAAGTAGACCCAAAGCAAATAATATAAAATTAAAACTCTAGTGATTGAGTTAAATGGATAGCCTAAACATGGGTGAATATAAAATAGCAATTATTATGATTTTCAACTTGAAGTTTTCTATTCGACATGAAAGGTCATCCTCAAAAAAGTCCTATTCCAAAGTTTGAGTTGCATAACTCGAATGGTTCTTATTTTAGACGCACAAGATGCCGTGAAGTGTGCCCATTGAGTTGTACACAAACTATATTGGTGGGTTACCACTTTTCGCGGTAATTCGATGTTATTTCACTGATTTCTTCGTAATCATAACTGATTGGACCGGTCAAATTTCAGTATGTTAATCAGAAAATATGATCTTTCATTTGATATGAAAATCTCCATATGTTTGAGAAAAATCTGTGCTATGAAAATGTAATCGGGTCATCTACCTTTAATGGCAACGAGAATTTAAATACTGTGCTGTCATGACAACGAAATGAAATATTGTAAACACTTATCAAAAAGCATAAGCAATTATCACTGTCTGCTCGCTACTTAAACCGTTCATGTATATAAATGTAAAAGTGCAATTTAGCTGGAAACTTTTACTTTATTTTTTGGTCTGAATTAGTCCTGCGTGCAATGGTACAGGAAAAGGTAGCTCATTAACATACTTTCCGTGATACCCATCGTGGTTGGAGCATGCGATGCATGTAGTCATGTAGTATTTGTCCTCCCCGATAGGAATACCGCTGTTGGCAAATTAAAAAGGTGTGCTAATACCCCCAATTAAGCAAAACAAACTTAGCTATAGTGTATGCCAAATGTAGCACTGTCCATTCAAATGACCGTCATTTGGGAGTCAATTCCTTTATCCGTTGTTTACGTTTTGGAAAGACGCTATTGAAATGGGTTGATGGGTTGCCCTTACATAGATTTGGAATCACGGATATTGGCTAATCAAGTTTTCAGTGAAATCGATTTAATACAGGAAACCATACAATAACGCCTAATATGTCAACAGCATCAGTACCAAAAGGAATTTGAATAGGAGTGTTGCTGTTTTGAATCCACATATAGTTCTTATTGTAGGATAACAAAATCCACCAAGGCCTATGTATAACGTGATATAACTTTGACAAAAAACAAATAGGCATGAGTTAAAAGAGACAATGAAAGTGACATAAGAATAAGATAAAAAACCCTGACATAGAGAACAATTTCAACTCTAAATAAAAGAAAAATACATTTGAGGTCATTGAAATCAAGAGAACCCTAACAAACGGACTCAATGTCAGTATGAATATGAAGGCTTAAAAATACGCCATAACACTGTCGTGATGATGATTATTTGCGGTACCAAGTCTACAGGTGTGTATTCTTATAAGTTTAAAGAAATTCTTGTTGCAAATATCAATGATTAGACAAACATAAATGCGGCCATTTATTGTTCGATATTGTTTTAGGCCTACATTTAGGAAGATTAGTCGAACTTCTATCAGTATCAGTTTACACTATTTCCTTTAAGTTTATTTTGTACTTTTTAGAGGTAGTGGATTACATTGCTTTTGTTTCAGCAGATAGCATCCATATAACATTGCTTTCTTGAGTAGATGGCACCCATATATTACATTGCTTTCTTCAGTAGATAGCGGCCTATTACATTGCTTTCTTCAGTAGATAGCACCCCATATATTACATTGCTTCCTTCAGTAGATAGCACCCATACAATGTATGTTACATTGCTATCTTCATCAGATAACATCCAGAGCACAGCAATTATTTACCTTAACTTAACGACAAGTTGGACTAATAGGAGATCGAGAGTGAATGACATATTTACAGAAAATTGAAATGTTTTATTTACCAACATTTCCAATGTTACCTGAAACTGCGATGTGAAAAATAACTGTTTTTAAATTGTTTATTTAAATTAATTTGGAGTTTAGACCTTTTAGACCTACAGTTAAGCCACAATTATCATTCATACCCTTTGACAGATATGATTTTTTTGTATTTTTTTCATATCTATAACAGCTAGAGTGGTGGAACTTTCGCTTTACACAAAAGACAGTTAGTTTGCAAGTACAAATCAATATATTTTGGCTCAATTTTTTTGCACAACAATAATAAGAATTGTGTTTTTATGCCTGTCCAAAATTATTCATACCCCATACCAAGTCTCAAGATTGAGGCCATTTGTTGTGATAATACACATGTTTTTGACATTCCAAACGTTCTTCATTGTGTAAATAGGCTTTTATATTGTTATGCAATTATTCCATGATGTATGCGTACAATGTGGATGCATTACAAACGTGTATATTGTGAATGCTCACAAATAGGGGAAAGGCTACAGAACTATTTCGAAACAATTCCTCCAGATTCCACCATACAAAGCATAATTAGGGAGAACATAAGTTCAACTCAGCAAAAACATTGAAGGACGCAGTCGGAAGCCAACGGTGTCCACTTGTTTGGCTAGAAAAGTATTGCGAAAGGTTACAACAATCCACAGGTCACCATCAATGCTCTCCTGAACAAATTTGGGAATTCTTGGACCAAGATATCATGGCAGACACTCCAATAGACATTGCACATGAGCCAATCTTAGCCAACCCAAACACTGAGGACCAAAAGCTTAGATTTTTTGTCCAGAAGTGGTCTTGCAAATGATAGACGAGTTTCTCTTTGTCTCTTTTCAGGAGTAGAATCTTCTTGGTCGGAGTCCATGGAACTCTCGTGTGCAATGTCTGCTGGAGTGTCTGCCTTAATAAGTTGGTCCAAGACTCACCAAGGTTGTTCAAGAGAGCATTGACGGTGATCTGTGGATTGTTGTTAACCTGTTCACCATACTTTTCTTGTCAAACAAGGGGACACCGTTGGCTTCCGACCGTGTCCTTCAAGGTTTTTAACTGAGTTGAACGTCTTGTTCTTCCTAATTATGCTTTGTATGGTGGAATCGGGAACTTGGAATTGCTTCGAAATAGCTTTGTAGCCTTTCCCCTATTTGTGAACAATCACAATATGCACACACAAAGGTCCTCACTGAGTTCTTTGGTCTTCTTAGCCATGCTGACAAAGAGCTAGAGTGTTTGTCCTATAATATCCCTCACTGTACATTCAATAGGACACATTTGCAATGGATCCACATTGTATGCAAACATCATGGAATAATTGCATAACAATATAAAAGCCTATTACACAATATAAAGAACGTTGGAATATTAAAAACATGTGTGTTAACACAAAAAATGGCCTCATTCCCGAGATTTGGTAGGGGTATGATTTTGGACAGGCATCGACACCAAATTCTAGTTCCACTTCTCATTTTGTGCAACAAATGTTGTGCCAAATCTATTGTTGTGCTACAAATGTTGCCAATATCTAACTGCTAACTTTAGTGTAAATCGAAAGTTCCACCACTCTAGCTGGTATAGATATGAGAAAAATGCATAAAATTCATATTTTTCAAAGGTTATGTAAATAGATTGGGCGTCACATGTATATGTCCTGTTATGTTTCCAGCCCGCGTCCAAAATAACCGAGAAACTAGTAAGAATCATTAAACATTCATAATTTCATTAGACTTCATGACTTAGAACTAACATATCATAACTTACAACTAGAATACGATTGTAATATACACCCCAGGATTATACTTGGATATGAAATTACTATGTTAAAACATAATACATGCACATTCCCTCGACTATTCGTTGATATTAGATGTCGACACTGTAAATAAATGCAAAATCTAGATATGCTTTTAAGAAGGCGACCACTTTACAAATAAGCAATAAAAACTTACTTTGCAACAAAGGCCAACCATTACCCTACCAACATTTACTTGGCACGGACCCAGTTACCCCCCCATCATTGGGGCAACTGGTCCGATATGTTCCACAACGGTTGAGAATACACAGAAATCATTGATTGACAACACGGTAACTAGGCAGTATTTTCTGTACAAACTCATTTCCTATTCAATATAACGTGTTAAAAGGATACAGGTCATGAAACCCATGTTTTATACAGTTTTCGTGATAAACGTGTAAAAATCAGTAATACTAATGGTGTACAAAGCAAGCGCAATTTCTCGACTGCACGTTATTAGATAAAACGGTATGAACCTAGTTAAATGGTTACATGTTTGTGATATTCAGACGCCCCATACATTTGTCTATATATACCACCTTTCTTTAATGATTTATTACTTCATATAATCATCATATTTACTTTACTTAAATTATAACCTAATATACCAACTACTATTACCATGTTACAGGGAGTTAGTCCAATATGACAATGACTCAACGTTAATATACACAAAAAGCATTGGATAAAATACATAAATTATGATATTTCGTCATAGCAAATACTTACAGAACCATTAAAATATAAAAAGATGTAATTCATAATACCGAGTTTAAAACCATTCTAAAGCAATTTCATGTCATATTGTAATCCTTCAATATCAGAAATAGTGGTATTAGACCCGAAATGCCCCAAAAATGTCTAAGAACTAGAAAGAATGTGAATTATTTCATATTCTATTCACATTTCAATACCGAGTCATGTTTTATAGACACTAACAACTAATTTTCAAAATGAATTTTACAATTTTGATTAAGTTTTTGCAGGCGGACCAGTTGCCCATACCCCTTCGGACCACTTGCCCCAACAAAATGACGTAGCACTTTGTCGAGATGAAACAATATTCAAACACGCCTGTGAGCTACTCCAATTATACGCAAAAATGTTTTAAAAACATACCACCATTTGTTATAACACTCAATAACTCCAATACATTTCAGAAAAAAGGCAAAAACTGCAATTTTGTTTTTTAGCCATTACACAGATTTCTGTAGCCAGCGAGTATCTTTGAATTCGCAAATATTACGGCGTTTGGGTCCTACAAGTAGACGAGTGTCTTTAGATAAATAAGACATGGTGTACTTTGTTATTTGCAAATTCATAAACTAATAACTCTACCAAATCAATACCCGTGATAATGATTTAAGTTGAAGCATTCTTTAAATGATAATATTGATCGGAAATCTAAACCACCAATGTCCCCAATTTAGCAATATGCGCCATTTTACGGTCATTTCAACCACAACCTATGGCAGGCTTTCTCAACTAGATCATTGATGCGCCACATTTTAGTAACCAACTTGTTGAAGCTCCACTTGGTCATATTTATTTTAGAATTTACAATGGCAAAATTCGTTTTATAACAAAATATTTTAACATTTATGTAGGCAGCATAATAACTAATATTACTCTTTTGAGGGCACATGCGCGCGTAACCCGAGAAAATTGCTGTATTAAACATCTGACCGTCATAGGCCTATGAAATCTGACTATATCATGATATGATTTTTTTAAAACAAATTTTAACCACTCTCGCGCCACTTAGGATGCCTTGATGCGCCACAAGTGGCGCGCGCGCCACCAGTTGAGAATGCCTGACCTATGGTTTTAATCATATTTCGAAAAGTCCCTAAGCACACTACAATATAGCGCCCATCAAATGCAATAAGCACCTAGAATCTTAAGACGACTGTATATATTTACTGTTGCGTATCTGTCAATCATATACATTAAATATATCTGAATATCTGCGGTATCTGAACATCGCAACTCTGTAACTATTTAACTAGGTTCATAACGTTTTATCTAAAAATTGTGCAGTCGAAAACTACCCTTGCTTTATACACCATTAGTATTACTGACATTACACGTTAACCACGAAAATTGTATACAACATGGGTTTCATGAGACATGTGTCGTTTGTACACGTTAAATAATATGTAAATGTGTTTGTAAAGAAATTACCGCATACTTTTCGTGTTCTCATTCACTGATTTCTGTGTAATTAACCGTTGAAACATATTGGACCAGTTGCCCCAATGATGGGGTAACTGATCCACGCCAAGTAAAGTTTTCAGTTAGTGGCAATTGACTCTTTCTTTAAATATATTTGAACATTGATATGTTATATAATATAAACGGTTACATGGGTGATATTTTCGTAGCAGTTCGGTAAATATTTACCCGCGCTTTAATCTTTTATATGATGAAATAATATGCTTAACTGGACCAGTTGCCTTATCCTTCCCTATGCCAATGTGTAGCGATGTTTGGTTTTGCAGCGGTTGGAATATTAATCTCTCTACAATAATAAAACTACATATCGCCATGATTGACTCGAAACCAAAGTGGAGCAGAGACGGATCAGGATGAATCGCAGTGTTGCTACCCCGGGGCTGCTATATGCACCCCACCCAGCTAGTCCGTGAAATTGGGCTCATTTGGCCAAAATAACCCCACACCCAGATTTTCCGCATATTTTGGACCAAAAAACAAAATCCTGAAGCCATCTTGTTACTTGTTAATCTTACGGTGGTTCGAGACCCATTATAATGTTGAAACCTGTAGGGAAATGAGCGCGAATGCTGAATCAAGCAGTCCAGAAAAAGTGTTTCTGACGCCATCTTGAAGCTTGAATAATGAAACTCATACGTGCAAAGCGCGCAAAATTGCTCTCTAGAAATCAAAAGATTGAAAAGTCAATCTTAAAGACTGTCCTTAGGGAAGGATCATAAAAGATTGAAAATGTTCAATCTAATATTTTGAAATTTCCCTCTATTAGATTGAAAATTTTCAATATTTTAAGATCCTTCCTTTAAGCACAATCTTTAAGATTGACTTCTCAATATTTTGATTTAAGAGAGTGGCCTTTCTAACACTAAAAAGGTCCAGTTTAAAGTTGTTAACGTCTCCCATATTAAAATTATGGGAACGTGACCTCGTTCCCCCCTCCATTTGCCGCCGCCTACATGTATGCCCTTACTTTTCCTCCTCTTTTCCCTTCTTCTCCTCTTCCTCCTTCTTTTCCTCTTCTTCCTTCTTCTCCTCTTCCTCCATCTTCTCCTCTCCTTCTTTAAACTCTTTTGTCAATGGGGGCCATGACCTGCTGGCCCCCCTCTGGATACGCTACTAGGGGG
>CM069456.1:37718287-38014277 GCA_035610835.1 Ophiura sarsii | reverse complement strand
TGTATTTCTCATATTGATTCCAAATAATTATGGTATACATGGTAATGGCATTGAATAATTTTGACATTTTTGAAACAATTTGGTCATTAGCCGCACCTATGAACAACGGTAAATGTTGTTTTCCCTTTTGTAGCAAACCTATTAAATTACTACAAAGATGCCAATTCTTCCAATAATCAATATTGTGCACGAGTATCAAAATGCTAATCAAATTTCCCGCTGATTCGACAATCTCCAACTTCATATTTCCATACCCAAGTTGGTGGTGACTCTAAAGAAGAAAAGACGCAACACAACAAACACATTGAATTTATATTCGACAAGTCCACAAACACGCTCGTGATTATTTTTTGAGTCGTATTCAAAAACAATAACTAATCGTTTAAGATTTCCTCAAACATTAAGAAATCATTAGTATATGCCTACAGAATATGCTAGAAATGATCGCTATACTACCTTTCATCTTTCATTCACTACTAACAGGTTTGAGGTTGCACTATCATTTATTGGGTAAAATGTATGCAGAGCTTGCCGCCGATGCCTGAATTCTGCCATTGAGCCCATTTCATTACTAACTCAATTAACGGGTAGTCTTGATCATTTCTAGATAGAGTTCAAGAAATTGTGAAAGAATTCCCACTATTCAAATCGAAATAATTTCAATCATACAAGATTGATACGATTCAAAAAATATTTGTATTAAATTGCTTTTCGGTTAAAATTATATTAATATCGACAACCAAATTATTCATCCATTTCTGTTTCGAATTAGCATAGATTGTTTTTTTTATTAGCATGTGTGTTATTAAAAGCATGAATCCCTTGTGTTTGTCTTTATTTAAAATACCTAATAATTATACAAGCATTATTATCTGGGTTATTCGAAATTCATATCGGAATAATCAATACCATTTATAATATTATGGTAATGTTTGAACATCCGAATTTGGATATGCAAATATGAAATTGTATTTAAAAAAACCCGGATATTATGCAAGTAGAAATAATCAAGCATATGCAAATAACAAAATCCGGAATAATGCTGGTTATGCAAATATGAAAATACGGATTATACAATTTGATAATCCAGAATAAATCTTGATTTGATTAATCGGATTATGGAAATATTTATAATTTGAAAAATGCAGATTATGCAAATAAAACATTATCCGGATTATGAAACATTTATGTAATCTGGATTATGTTAATCCGGATTATGCAGATATCAAATTTGAATAATTGGATTATGCAAATGTTAAATTTGAATAATGCAAATTTTAAATATTCAGATTATTCAAATTTTATATTTTCATAATCCGGATTAATCAAATTTATACAATCCAGATTATTTACATTTTTTATTTGCATAAAATATCAAATTTAAATAATCTTGGTTATGCAGAGATTATGTTGATATAAATTTGATTAATCCGGATTATGCGGATAATGTAAATAATCCGGATGCGGATTATGGAAATGAAAAATTTAAATAATCTGGATTATATAAATTTGATTAATCCGGATTATGCAAATTTTGAATAATACAGATTATGCAAATATAACATTTTTCATTTGCATAAAATATAAATATACTTTTGATTAATCCGGATTATGCAGATTATGCAAATGAAAATTTAAATAATCTGTATAATGCGGTTGAAGAAATTGAAAAAGGAAAAATTTAAATAAATATAAAATGGTTTTCCATCAAATAAAATACCCCTCTGGAATAAAGGGCTGTTCCATCAAATAAACTTACCCCCTCTGGAATAAAGCGCTGTTCCATCAAATAAACTTAACCCCTCTGGAATAAGGGCTGTTCCATCAAATAAACTTACCCCCTCTGGAATAAAGGGCTGTTCATCAAATAAACTTAACCCCTCTGGAATAAAGGGCTGTTCCATCAAATAAACTTACCCCTCTGGAATAAAGCGCTGTTCCATCAAATAAACTTAACCCCTCTGAAATGGCTATTCCATCAAATACACTTACCCCTCTGGAATAAAGGGCTGTTCCATCAAATAATCTTACCCCCTCTGAAATGGCTATTCCATCAAATAAACTTAACCCCTCTGGAATAAAGGGCTGTTCCATCAAATAAACTTATTCCATCAAATAAGCTTAACCGAATAAAAGGCTGTTCCATCAAATAAACATACCCCCTCTGGACTAAAGGGTTATTCCTTCAAATAAACTTACCCCCTCTGAAATGGCTATTCAATCAAATAATTAATTTAACCCCTCTGGAATAAAGAGCTGTTCCATCAAATAAACTTAACCCCTCTGGAATAAAGGGCTGTTCCATCAAATAAACTTAACCCCTCTGAAATGGCCATTCCATCAAATAAACATACCCCCTCTGAAATTATGTTAATCCGGATTATACAAATGTAAAATTTAAATAATCGGATTAAATTTTTCATTTGCATAATCTGCATTAATTTGATAAATTTAAATAATCCGGATTATTCAAATTTTGCATTCGCATAATCCGGATTAATCAAATTTATATATTAAATATTCCGAATTTAAATATCTGGATTATTAATTTGATTAATCCGGATTATGCAAATATAAAATTTGAATGACGCAGATTATGCAAATGAAACATTTAAATATGCATAATCCGGATTAATCAAATTCATATTAGCATAATCCGGATTATTTAAATTTTTCATTTGCATAATCCAGATTAATCAAATTTATACCAATCCAGATTATTTAAATTTTTCATTTGCATAAAATATAAAATTTGAATAATCTGCATAATGCAGATCATGCAAATATAAAATTTGAATAATGCAGATGTAGATTTAAATTATCTGGATTATGTTAATTAATAATCCGGATTATATAAATGTGATTAATCCGGATTATGCCAATTTAAATAATCTGAATATTTAAATTTAATTTTTCATTTGCATAATCTGCGTCATTCAAATGTTATATTTGCATAATCCGCATTATTCAAATGTTATATTTGCATAATCCAGATTATTCTGGACTATCCAAATTTTATAATTGCATAATAACCCAGATTATTCAAATTTCATATTTGCATAACCTGCATTATTCCGGGTTTTGTTATTTGCATATTCTTGCATAATATCCGGGTTTTAAATACAATTTTATATTTGCATAATCCAAATTCGGATGTTCAAACATTACCATAATAATACACCTAGCACATAAAGTTGCACTAGGTATAGGAAATCATTGATTTGTGGTGTGCTATCTGAACGAGCCACCTAGGTATCTGGATGAATGGGTCTGGAGTGAGGGTTTGACACACACACACACACATTTTCAGTGCGTAATCACACCGCACAAATAAATGATTTCCTATACCTAGTGCAACTTTGCGCGGACATTGAAATCGCCATAACTTTAAAAGAGTCCATTCGATTTTGTTTAATGAGGTATCAAACTGCGGAGAAGGAATTTGCTCATTTAATGTATTTCTCAGATTTTTGGTACCGATTATCTATTTTGAATTAGCCAACCTCAAAGCACCTGGTCAGGGACTTTGTGCTAGGTGTACACATATTATAATAAATGGTCTTGATTATTCCGATATTCATTGCGAATAACCCAGATAATAAGGTATTTTAAATAAAGACAAACACACAGGAGTCATGCTTTTAATAACACACATGCTAATAAAAACCAATCTATGCTAATTCGAAACAGAAATCTAGATTATGATGTTTGAATTTGGTTTTTGATATTAATATAATTTTAACCGAAAAGCAATTTAATACAAATACTTTTTGAATCGTATCCATCTTGTAGGTCTATGTATGATTGAAATTATTTCGATTTGGATAGTGGGGAATTCTTTCACAATTTCTTGAACTCTATCTAGAAATGATCAAGACTACCCGTTAATTGAGTTAGTAATGAAATGGGCTCAATGGCAGAATTCAGGCATCGGCGGCAAGCTCTGCATACATTTTACCCAATAAATGATAGTGCAACCTCAAACCTGTTAGTAGTGATTGAAGGGTGAAGGGTAGTAGTATAGCGATCATTTCTAGCACATTCTGTAGGCCTACATTATTGATTTCTTATTGTTTGAGGAAATCTTAAACAATTAGTTATTGTTTTTGAATACGACTCAAAAAATAATCACGAGCGTGTTTGTGGACTTGTCGAATTTAATTCAATGTGTTTGTTGGGTGCGTTATTTCTTTGAGTCACCACCAACTAGAAATTTCATTACTAATTGGAAATACGAAGTTGGAAATTGTCGAATCAGCGGGAAATTTGATTAGGATTTTGATACTCGTGCACAACGTTGATTATTGGAAGAATTGGCATCTTTGTGGTATTGGTAATTAAATAGGTTTGGTACAAAATGTACCGATGCTCAAAAATAGTTGCGACTAATGACCACCAAAATGTCAAAATTATTGAATGCCATTATCATATTTGGAATCAATATGAGAAATACAGTACATTAAAATAAGTACAAACATGGCTAGTATTGGATCAGTAATCCTTGAGATAATCCTTGGAAAAGGGTTCGAATTTCATTTTTGTATGCTGTAAAACAAATAGCAGATTGGAAAGTGTTAATGTTCCCAATATTCAAATCAGTCGGTATTATGTAGTCCTACGGCTCGGTGCGGCGGTTCTCGCTGCGCTCCCTCCCCCCTGGGGCGAGTGGGACTTCTCGACGGACTACATGTAGTAATATGTTGAAGCTTCACGTCAATGCCCAGGATCCAGCACACGTACACCTATCAAGTTGAATACTGAAAGAAAAGAACCACGAATAAAAATAGTAAATTTACAAAGAAAATCAGTGGTAGCTAGGTTTTTCATATTGATGGGAGTCAACAAATAAAACTGAACCGACAAGATTTGTGCTATTTTACACTCTTTTTTGCCATGATTGAAGCACATTTCGGCTTTTTCCAACAACATTAATTTGTGGGAACACATGCGCGCATAGCTCGCGAAAGTGTACCATATTGCGGTCATAATTCCTTGATCCCCCTTGTCAAATGAACCGATAGTGCCAATCTCAACCGACACGAGCCCCCCCCCCCCACCCCACCCCCATTATTGGCTGTCGTGTGACACGACAGTCAATATTATTAGCATATGCGTGCGCAGATTTTTATACCCAGAGCGCCTAAAAATAAATGTCATTGAGTATGATGATGATGATTGACTAATTAAAGCGGTAACGCGGACAGGGGAGTGTGAGGGGATGTGCCCCCCCCCACCCCGTCGGAATTGGTTTTCGAACCTATTTGGTGCAATTTAGTGTGTACTTTTGACCAATATTTTATTGAAAAGCCTTCACTTCATTTCCAACCAATATTGGCTTATTATCAATCAATATAATTCAAAATTGGATTTTCCCCTTCAATTTTGCAATAAGCAAGCAAAACGGCGTAAGGGTTTGAAATTCCTTGGCTATGTATGATATCATTAGGTAAGCGGCGCGAGCGAAGTGGAGTGAGCGGCGCGTTTTGCGGCGTGGATGGGATCTGAGTAGTATACATTTTTTAATGGTCCCGAAAAAGGTTCCTGGGCGAAAATCGGGTTAAATGTTTCAGTATTGAAGCTTAACATGCTTCTTGTTACGCATGACAAATTATTAAACAGTAATACTAATTCGCGCGGAGCGCCCAAACTATGTCTATTTTAACACTAAAAAGTTCCGGAAAACGTTTCTGAAGCCATCTTATTCAACTTGACTTACTTTTTTTACCCCTACCTTGAGTATGAGAATTTATATAGGGGTTAACATAATAAAATAATAGCTTTTCTAATTCATCCATTCGAGTCATTTTTGTCTTGGTAATGTATTGAATTGAATTAAAACGTTTGTGGTAAAAAGAAGGTATAATAATATAGGACTTTCAGTAAAAATCAGTCATGCGTTAAACGAGTATCAAAATCATGTATACAAATAAGTAGATGAGAAAACCAAAGAAAAGCAAGAGTGCAAGATGTGATACTTTGGCCAAATATTCTTCAAAGTGCATATTTCTATATGCGCTTAGGATTTATATTTCTGTATGATTTTTTTTCTAATTTTGTAGATCATATAGAAATGATTATGTTGATGACATTTACATTGGACGATTGAAAAGCTGATTTCAGATCATAGCATTACGTATGAAATAAACAACTTCTCACAAAATTGATGACTCCCTCCTCGGGGATCAGCGTGCCACCCCCATGACCCCACCTATTAGGGTATAGGGGGCCTACTGGCTTTAACAATCTGCCATTGAATGTGCCGAAACAATCTAATATAATTGGATATTTCTGAATCTATATGCAACAATAATTTTTGTCCATGCGATACTCAGTTCCTACCGGGGGGGGGGGGGGGGGGGGGTACTCACGTATGTCAGGTATACGGGGATGTGCCGCTCCAGTGGGTCGCTTTTTCATGAGACATCCTTAGCCATGGGTAGGCTTTTCAGTGAAAAATCCTTAGACATGGGTCCTGTTTTCGCTATTTTCGCGAAAATTTGCCAAAATTAGGTCTATTTTCGCGAAAAATCACCCTTAGAAATGGGTATGGGTTTTGAATCTCCAGCGGCACACCCCGACCAAACCAAATCCGAGTACCCCCCCCCCCCCGGGAGTTCCTACCTGTAATGTTGTTGTGGTCTCTCTAACACTTTTGCAGGAGTGAAAGGGTGCAGGTTCATAGTGCGATGTTGTTGGTTGACGTACAGTGCCAGCTTTGTTCTTGCGTCTTCTTTTAATAATATTTCGATGAGGAAAATGTTCTAGTTGATGCGACCATATCATGCATACGGGATCAATCTCAGTTAGAGCAGTTGTTAATTGATATTTGCAAACGAACTATATTAGTTTGTGTAGTATAGTATGTCTTCAAAGCTTCTCGTCATTAGCATTCATTCTGGAATAATAAACAATTTGAAGAAAGTTTAAGTAGCATATGTCAACATCGAAATTATATAAAAGCCATCCGACTTCAATAAAACAGAAATTTATTGTATGACGCATTGACGCTATTTAGACACAATACTACTAGCTAATACATGCAAAACAAATTTGACACACACTTGAAATTATACTCCCACTTTCCATACTCATATTTATTCTGTTGACCCATTATAAACGCACAGATGGGGAGGAACATTCACACTTTAAATGTAAGATGTGTCATCATTTTATATTTCCATTGATATATTTTGAACGATGTGTGCACCCAACCTTCAAAATATATAATTTTGATATTAATTGATGACACATCTTAATCAAAGTGTGAATATTCTCCCCATGTGGGCGTTTATAATGGGTCAACAAAATAAATATGCGTTGGAAAGAGGAAGTGTAATTTCAATTGTGTGTCAAACTTGTTTGTCATATAATTATTAGCTAGTAAAATTGTATTTAAAAACAAAATTAAATACATGTATAATAGGCTTGCGTTTGTTTGAGCTCTTTTCCCGCCGGGGTCAAGTTTATTATTAATCTGGTTTTTTTCTTCTTCTCAGAATCGTTTCTCACAGATCATGCATGAGCTGCAGCGGCAAGATTATAAAAACAATACGATACAATATCATGAAAAGAAATCTACTTAGCTTGTCAATTAAGTTGCTGCAGATCCAAGTTCTGAAATTCAGGTTCTGCTTCTGGTGTTATAGCCTACATGAATTGTGTGGTTTACAGCTTTTGACAATTAGGTGAAGTCTCGCCGGGGCATGAAAGGACATAGACCATGGCAGATGTGTTGATTGGTCAGTCTTCTATAGCAAGTGTTCAACTGTTTTCTGGCACACCAAAAATGGTCACCCATCGAATTAATGATAATAATTCTGAAGGCAGTCATGTTTTTGTCGGTCAAGAAATGTCTGCGGATGAAACCAAGAAACCGGTTTGCCTTTCCTGTGATTCATAGTTTGTTCAATTATGGGGTCTGTTCCAATTGAAGACCTGCTCACTAGATGATGTGTTCATATATCAGCCTATTTCCATCATAGATCATATAAATTGACATCGGTTACTTTACTGGGTGAGTCAAAGGTCACATTTAAAAAAAAACTAGGACAAATACTTCTTGTCAAAATAATTGACAATTTCCCCATTGATTTTAAAAGTAGACACACTTCATTTTGTGTGTCATGATGATACTTCATCAAAATCACTAACCAACATTTAGGGATCAGAGACTATGGTCTTCCTATAGCAGGGAGATAAAATATTTGGATACCCACGTGATCATTTAAGTGAAGATCTGCTACATTATTAGACCTATTATTTTGTTTTTGCTCCACATTCAATTAGGTTTTTGAGTTGAAAAACTGCTGCACACAAAGGATACGGTAGTTTGTTATTTTGTATTGTAATTTTTTTTAACCGGATTATAAGAGTTAAAATGTAAAGTGGATCATGCAGTGCAATTCAGACTATAAAGTGTGATAACTCAGTGATGAACTGCCAGGTTCTTAACTCGGGTTCTTAGTCATACTTGTTAATGCTGCCTGTGTTGGGTGTTTTGGTATCATTATTCTATTTTGAGCGAGAAAAATTGTCTGAAATATGTAGGAGGTCATGATTATCAGGTCTCATTGGCTCTTCGGAAGACGATTTATTTACGCCTTATGGGGATAACAACTGGCATCTAGCTTTATAATTGTACTACGTACATAGGTGTTGAATAAATTACCCTGGTCATCAGAAACAGTGGCGTGTCCAGGTGTTCCGGGGGGGGGGGGGGGGGGGGGGGGCTCCACCCAGCCGAATTACTTCCAAATCTTTGCTGATTAGATCTGTTCCTAGCTACGAAAGTGAAGCATATAGACAGTCCACGTTGCCATTTTTACTGTAGCGGGAATAGGGTGATCGAAATTCAAGCCAGTACTTCGAAATAGTTGCAGGTTGAGATTTTTAACCAATGGGCAGTTCCGTAATTAGGTAACCCAAATTGAAAAAAATTGAAAAAATTGAAAATCGTCGAAATAACCTAATTTATGTCTCATATCAAAGGTTATAGGTTGTAGTTACATGATATAATTTGGAATTTGACCTAACATTCTCGGTTTGGCTGATTTTGAGGTTGTTGTGGACGTACAGGGCGTTTTTGAGTAGAAATCGCACCATTGAAGTGCAATTATTTCCATGAATGAACTAAGGCAAGTATTACAAATTGATACAATCAATACAACAATGAACATGTGTTATGTATCATATAAAATAGTTAGTTAAAATGACCAAAATATAGAGGAATTACACTTTTTGGATTAAATTTGGTACCTTCTGTGTCGGACGTACACTCCCAAAAGCTGCTACTTTTAACCACTCCGTTCAATACTTTGGCAATGTTGGAAACCAATGAGTTAAGTATTTTTCTAAAGCTGATGATTTATACTTAATGTTTAAAACTTATTTTGTTCTGTACCTGTTTACATGTTTAATACATGGGCTCTTGAAGTGTGTCGGACGTACATCTGTGAATTATTTCAGAGATGTACGTCCGCAACATTAATATGTACGTCCGCAACGGTTAAACATCAGTCAATTTTAACTTCAAGATAAAGGTTCTGATAATTTTCTCTGATGGTTTTGTTTAGGTTTGTCCCTCTTACAAACAAAACAATATTAGTTTTCATTACAGACCTGAACACTTCAGAGATTTTTTGATTGGAATACAGGTGTACTGAAAAAATCACTTTCTCTGCGTACGTCCGCAACGGAGGGTTTTCACACTATATCTCATAAACCGAAAATGGTACAGCAAAGGAATTTTCATGTTTTGTACTCCTACTAGAGGTACTTGAAACTCAGGTGTTAAAAATCAAGCAACTGGTATAGTTAAGATTTTACCTGCCCTCAAAGTGTCTGAAATGTACGTCCGCAACTACGGAATTGCCCCATTGTATACATATCACTTGGACATGATATGAAGCAACAACAGTTTTACTAATTTTGAAGTTGAACAATATTGAATTATGATAATATTCGACCATCCGCGATGCCGACTCATAGGCCTATGCTTTCATTCCGATAATAGTTCCCAGAGAGCTAGGATTCAGACCTAATAGCTGTTCCCTAAAAACATTTTAAGTCACTATTTACATGAAGCTGTGGCCATAATTAAGGTACATTTTGGTTTTAAACGGGCTTCAAATGATACATGTACTCCTAAAATTACACTCACACTTACAATGCAATGGAGCATTTTGTGGGAAGGGGTATAAAAACATCTCTGAGTCGGCGTCAGATATTCTATCAATATTTTTCAACTTTCTGAATAAAATTATTCAAAATTTTGCTTTAGATATCATGTTAAAGGTATATGTTCCGATTACTTTTTGGGGGCTATGATTTATTTTTTCACATCAAGATATTTTGATATCAGAAGAATCTCCATATTTTTCTCATTATGTCTGTAAAATCTTAGGGGCCAGAAATGTTCCATTTAGAAATTATAGGCTAAAATGTGGTGAATTACTGCCAAAGGTCGTTAACCACCAGCCAGCTTGTGTACCATTCAATGGGCAACATTATTGTGATCTTGTTATTCTAAAATTAGAACCATTGGAGTTACTTATGCAACTCAAAATTTGGAATGTGACAATTTTAAGAATGACCTTTCATGTCAAATAAAAAACATCAGGTTAAAAATCGGACCAGTAATCAGAACATCTACCTTTAAATGTTCAAATAATATGAATGTATTGGTTACATATCTCAACCTGTTTCTATTTCCTACTGGCTTGAATTTGGATTGCCCAACAATAAAGATACGACGCCGAATAAAGCACAAGGCCAGGCAGTAATTAGTTTGCAATTGATTTACATAAATGATAGCTATCTGCCCTGTGCAGGCTTTATTCCGTATGTTGAGGATATTGCCGATTTCGGCTCTATATCACGTATAGGAGTTTCGAAAAATAGGCTTATCTTGAAAATAAAAATAAAATGGGATTATTTATTGATATTGGCCAGTATTTCTCTGTAAAATATACTTACGGGTAAATGCTCCATCCCGGATGACACGCAATTCACACAAACTCGATCATATTACAGCTTTTTAAAGCAATCACTAGCTTTGCAACAGCAAATTGATCGACTCATCAAGCTGTAGAGAGGTGTTATTAAAATTCCCGCTGATTTGAAGAGCGTTCACGGCCGCCCGGCAGTGTTGCCAACTATTTGAGGTGCCAAAGCGCGGCGCAAGCGCCGCTCAAACCGCGGCCCACGACCAAAAGTAGCCCAATTTTTCACAGCGCCCAGTTGCCCCCAAATACACCCAATTTTTGGTAAATGTAGCCCACTTTGACCTAATTTCCCTTAAAAACACCCAATTGGGCGAAAATGTGTTTGCTAACGTTATTTATGACTGCACAAACGTGACCGTGACAATCAAGGCAGGACTGAAGAAAAATTGCCTTTTATTGGATTTTAAAAATAAATCAAATATTGAGAAGGCCTACAACTAATTTTGTATTTTAAAATTATGTTATTTTGTGTCGGGATCTGGGACAATGACTCTTTGCTATCATTCTTTATTATCATATAAATATTACATTCCAAATTACAGGGCGATACGATTCCTAAATTACTTCAAAATCATGGTTTTAGAGAGAAAATAAACTGTCGGGTTATCCCGACCCGACACTAGGCCTATATTTTGACTCTAAACAACCCGACAGTTTATATTTTCACTCTAATAAATTCACTCTTAAAACTATGGTTTAGGAATCGTATCACTCTGTAACTCGGAATATATTTATGATCAAATATTGAGAAGGCCTAGGCCTACAACTAATTTTGTATTTTAAAATTGTATAAAATGTAAAAAGAAGAATCCAACGGAACCAGGAACAAAACACACCAAGGATCAGAAAACTGATACAAGAGGATATCTCGAAAATGAAAAAATGCTAAGAGTAAAAGCAAGAAAATTGTGTTATTTTGTGTTGGGATCTGGGACGATGACTCTTTGCTTTTCTTTATTATCATATAAATATATTAGCATTTAATACCTTCCATGATTCTATTTTTATCATGTAAATATTTGTATTATATTCTACCTTTATATTTGAAAATATTGTGTAATATGTTTAAGGACGCATCAGTCAATTACAGCATGATTACAGGTAGATGTTCTGATTGATGACCCGATTTTCAACTTGATGTATTAAGTCATATTTAATAATTTATTAAAATTATTTAATCGTATAATGCAAAAGAAAGCAATAGGCCTACAACATGCAAGTACATTTTAATATCCCACTACCATTCTATCTATGCCTTGTTGTTCTTCTACTACTACTACTACATGTAGTAGTACTAGTCTAGTCTTCTTCAGCGCCGGAGACATCCGGTGCTTTATCTATCAAGAACAAAGCCGTGAAAGAAGAGTTGTGTGCTTGAGATCGATTGGTTTAATAACAATACACACGGGCACAAACGGGAGACTAAAGCTAATTCAGTTTCTATTCACTGATGCGCCTGAATGATCACTTCACACACCCTTCAGTTGTGGAGGTACTGCTCAAGCTGTGAAAAACATCCTCATAGTCTATTGAAATTAATATTGACCGGTTAGTAATTAGTCAGAATGGGGATGCTCTTGGTCTTTTGAAATTGTGGAGAATACATACATGTAACTGTGAAAAACATCCTCTTGAGCTCTCTTGGTCTATTGAAATAAATATTGACCGTGTAATTAAGTATGGATGGAGGATATTACCTGCTTGATTATGTGCCGCGGCCAAATTTGCTGAAAGTAGCCCAATTTTTAGCAAACCGCGGCACACCTTTTCAACCCGCGGCGCACTAGTCAAAAGTAGCCCAATTGCGCGGCCAAACCGCGGTGTTGGCAACGGGTGAATCACGGGTGAAGCTTCGTTAGGGGGCGCTCCATGCGTTGCTAAAATTCCCAGAGGATGTTCGACATGTTTTGCCTACAGCAAGAAGGTATGGGGGTGTTGAAGAGGAATTTGACATGTGATATGCGAGTAACAAGTGTTGCGGCGGAAAATGTTGGCGATACATAAATTACTAATTGATATTTACTATAACAGCTCAAATAAAAATAAAAATAAATCAATCAATCAATCAGGATAAAAAAACCTAGATATTACAAATAAATAACACTAGCACACAAAACAATCACCCCTACCGACAAGCTCTTGTATGTGGATACGCTCACAATCAGGGGCGTCGCATTCCGTCTTGAGGGTGGGGTGTGTGAGGGTGGGGGTATGTTGAATTCGGCGCCAGGTCCGGGGGCTGGAGCTATTTGTTTAATTCATTTAACACATTATTTTCTTCTCACAAATCTTCATTTTTTTATCAATATTTTGGAAAGTCGTTCGACAGGGGCGGATCCAGAAAAATAAATTAGGGGGAGCATTATTTTAATATTTTCAAAAATAGCAATATTTAAATATTTTCAAAAGTGAAACCAAAGAGGTAGGCGCGCTAGGCCAGGCGGACAGGGGAGCGTGAGTAGGGATGTTCCAGTGGATTTGTTTTCAATTTTCGAACTTATTTGGTGCGATCTAGTTTTGACCAACATTTTATTGAGAAAAAAAAATGAAAAGCCACCTTTCGTTTCCAATCAATTTTTGTTTTTTATCAATGCAGAAAGAAGTTGAGCTTATACTGATATATGTTTGATTTATGTATAGGCCTAGATGGTTGAAAATCGCGGGAAGGGGGGGGGGGGGGGGGGTCTGAGGATAATGTGCCCCGCCCCCCCCCCCCCCCCCCCCCCCCCCCCCCCCCACCCGAAAATTGGTGGTTTTATTTCAATTTTCGAACCCATTTTCGTACGCCTATTGAAATTATCAATACACCAAGTCTCGGACCACTAAACACTCATTATCGAACCAAACTTATATTAGATTATTCTAATTCGTATTGGTACTCAACCGCATAAATCTATGTTTTTATACCAGAGAGATGTTATGGTTATACCAGTTACCTCCAAAATATCAAATTTATTGGTTGATTTGATTGGTTTCCGGCTGTTTTTTTGCCGATAGGCGCTATATAAAAGGGTCAAAATAGTAAGCCCCCCCCCCTAAAATGTGATCGCGTTTGTTTGCATAACTCCACACACAAATGTACCTTTTGAAAAATTGAAACGTTTATCAAAAGAAAAAACACTTGGCTACCCATTGCAAGTTTCCCTTTTGAAATAGAATGTTTACTTCTTCCAAAACATTCACATTTCCCCAAAATGATGTTTTCAGAAAAAGTGGCACTTTTCAAAATCTTATGCAAGAAAGTTACAAAAATGTCTCCAGTGCTCTTTAAAATTAATTTGAATTGTCTTAATTTGCAATAAAAAAAGTATTTTCTTTCTTAGCTGGTCCTTATTTGAAAATAAAAATAAAATGATTTTATTTCATTAATGACTAGCCAATTCACGTCGTCAATAACTTCCCTGTATCGTAGGAAAACATCCTTTTGGGGGAAATGTGACTGTCTTGGGAAAAGTAAACATGGTATTGAAAAGGGGAAACTTTGTGTGGGTAGCCGAGGGCTTTACCGTTTCATAAATGTTTCAATCTTTCAAAACGCCTAATTGTGTGTGGATTTATGCACACAAACTCGTATAGAATCTTAAAAAGTTCCACTTTTTTGAAAAACATCATTTTTGTGAAATTTGGCTATTTTGGGAAAAGTAATAATGATATTGAAATGGTGAAACTTTCTATGGGTGGCCAAGTGTTTTTGCTTTTTATAATGTACTAGCAAGTGTTTCAATGTCTCAAAACGTCTAATTATGTGTAGAGTATGCAAACTAATGTGATCAAATTTTAGGGGGGGGGGGCTTACTTTTTTACCCACTTTTTATTCTGAGACCAATAAGACCAATAACTCTCTTAATTCCAAAGATTAAAAATTCAATCTAAAAGATTGACTTTTCATTCTTTCATAGATTGCTGTGAGGGAACAAACTTTTAAGTTTGACATTCAATCTTTTTTTTTATTGAAGGTGTCAATCTATTAGATTGATATGTTCAATCTAATTTGGATTGAAAACATTTCCAATCCAGAATTTAGATTGAACTATTCAATTTATTGGATTGAAAGTTTCAATCATTTTTCGATTGAAAAGTTTTCAATCTGCAGTAAAAGATTGATATTTTCAAGCCTACACATTGATATTTTCGTACACACGAATAAATGACTGGCAATGGGAAGAACAATATCATTGGGCTTTTTATTGACATTCTCCCAAAAAATTGTTCATGTGTACAGTTTCTTTGTGAATTAATGTTCTTATTTGCCATTTAATTATAAAATAGTGTATGTTGCAGATAGAATCATTTATTGAAATGTATAAATATACAATCCAAAGTGTTTCGAAACCAATATGACCTACCTAACTGCGCATGTGTTGAATTAAATCTTTTTCTAGATTGACACTTTAGTCGAGATTGACGGTACAAACACACGTGTAGAGTGCAGTAATATGTATCAATCTTTTTCCAGATTGATTCAAAGCTACTCATTGTCACGAGTTTTTATCATGTTTTCAATCTAAATCCAATCTAATAGATTGAAAAAAGTCAATCTGTAAAAGACGAACATTTTCAGGTAAAATGTTCTTGTGTTTTCCATGGAAAATGATGTGTGCAAATGTTTTGTTGAAGCAGATGACAGAAAGTTTTCATTATGTAACCTCAACAGACATGATATTGGTCAATACACTGATAGAGGGCAACACAACACTAGATACGAAATACATTAAATCAATTTCAATTTATTGACCCCAAAAGCCCACATATCGGCACCAGTCTCACTTCAATCAGATAATTTCTACTTGCATGGTAAAATACTACTACCACCCCTTGGGTTGGGGTCCCAGGGGATCACTTTGTGGGTAGCCACTAGCTGTTTTTATTGGCGCACACCATCATACTCAGCGGAAAATGTCTGTCAGCTACTGACACTTTTCTATAAAACTTGGAACACCATTTTCCATTTCAGCAAAGCTGTGAGCTTAACCACTGTGTGGCCCCGCGCCCCGTCTCGTTGCTCTCAGACGGTGTACTCCATCGGCCAGTTGTATCTTCCATCTGATAGAAGAAATTTGATAGCCTGTTGTTATAAAAAGTGAAATGAGATGCTAAGTTGCTAACCTGGTTAAATAAACAAATGAATTGATCGATTGTTTGATTGATTGATTGATTGAATATGGGTCGATTTCTGCACTTGAAATTGTGTAAATACCAAAAAGACGTCGGGGTCGGGATAAATACGCGTACGTTGACGAGTTGCAGATATCAACAACAACAACAATTAAAACACATCACACCAAACATATTTTCAGATTAATTTTTCTATAAGAATTATTTATTATTTACATCTTTCAAAAATGTGATATAATAATTCATTCAAAGACAATGATATTATATAACAACAATCACAACAATATGGCTGCCCTTATGATGGGCATTTTACACATGGCTTTTACACACGAAACAAAAAACATTGCCATTTCCAGCCTATGACTAGGCTATTCAATTGAATGTCATGTGTCTCTGATATATCTTGTTTTATCTCCCTGTGATATCATGAAATAAATGATCGGTTTATTCCCATGCCAGGATGTGACATCAGAGGGTGTTTAACAGGATATATGGCACTAATCAAGAAACAGTCTGTGCTGTGTTTGCTCCAGTAATAATCCATAAGTGCAATAATTGAATTTGTACTTCGTCACAACTCGTATTAGATTTTTTCAATCAATTTCCACATATGCATTTGGCATGGAATTTGAATTTTAACTCTTAATACCCTACCACCACCACCACTCTGAGATGCAGTCTGAATTAATTTTTATGAGGAATTGATGTTAGAATATAAGGGTAAAATCACTGCCTGAACTCGCATTTAAAAAGGAATCATTGTTATCCTTCTGAGCAGCGACATCTTCATCAAAAATTATTCAATATTTATATTTATATTCATATTCATAACCATGAATCTTATATGATGGTGTATGTAACCACAAAATTGTGAAGACAAAATCCAAAAGAAATCACAATTTTTCAAAATATTCGCATCTGTGACATACTGTCGTTTTGATTGTCATCTGTTTTACAAATTCCACCGGCTTTTTAAAATTTTAAATTAAAGACAAAGAAATAAAATAATGAAACATAACTATCTATCCAACGTAACCAAATCAAAATATAATGGATATTTACATAAAACTTAATTAATTGACTAATTGTTGTGGGGGAAAAGTAGAATATCTCCACTGATATTTATTTAATGAAATGAAATATGAACACATATGTTACGGATTGCGGCATATTGATATATCATGTTAATCAGGCTTTTGTACCATTACTTCAAAATTTAAGTATTACTTCTTTTAAAAACCCACTAGGTATTACATAGTGGTATTGCCAAAATCATCATATGTGATGCAGCACTTCTAAAGGGGGACTTTGCAGTTGTGCTTTTTCAAGATATAGATCAGGCTTTCTCAACAAGATTTACTGATGCGCCACATTTTAGTAACCAACTTGTTGAAGCTCCACTTGGTCATATTGTTTAGAATTTACATTGGCAAAATTCCCCTTACAAAATATTTTAACATGTAGGCAACATAATAACTAATATTACTCTTTTGAGGGCAATGCGCTCGTAGCACGCGAAAATTGCTGTCTTTATACATCTGACCGTCATAGGCTATGAAATCTGGCTATATCATGATATGATTTATTTTTAAAACAAATTTTAACCACTCTCACGCCACTAAGGATGCCTTGATGCGCCACAAGTGTCGCACGCGCCACCATTTGAGAATGCCTGATGTAGATGAAACAGACCAAAAAAAATAAGAATTTAGGAGTCATTTTTGCTCGTAAAATCTGAATGCCTTGATCAATTTTGATAAATCTGGTGTCATTCTAAAGCTTAGAAAATGATCTGCAGAGTCCCCTTTTTGATGTGCTGCATTACATATATTTTCCCTTTCACAAGTACACAAGATGTAGCTTTTGACTTGATACATCACATATTGAATTCAAATGAAATTCAACACATGACTTAAACAACCCGATCCTTCAACTTCTACATCGATTATCCACACTTGTTGACCACACTAAAATTCATTTATAATAATCACACACAAATCACACCTTCAAAAACAATAGAATTCACCATTCCTAAAATGGTAACGGAAAAAAGCAACAACAGCAAAATCACTCTGTGTTGTTTCTATTTACTGTTGCCTATGCAAGATCATGAAGATAAATCAGGATACAAAAGCTGCAACATAACATTATTGGAAAGATTATGATATCAATAAATTGAACAATTACATAAATTAATGCATAACAGAAAAAATAAATACTACAAATCCCGATAGGCATAATGCTATAAATAGATCAAGCCTGCTTATAAAAAAACCCAGAAAAAATGTCATATTTGGACAAAATTGAGATTTATAGCGGGCAGTATTTTGCTCCATGTGTTATGTTATGGATGAGGAGCTTTCAGATTGATTATAGTCATTTGTAATGTCCAGAACATGGTGTTTCAATGGCGAGTGCTAGTTTTGATCAGCCATATCATAAAACTTTCCACGCGGCTGCAGACGACATTCCCAAATTTCACAAAATGTTTCAAACATTTTACAATTATTGTATTTCATCACCATATTTGGAATCACCATGAGAAATGCATTAAAATAAGTACAAACATGTCTGGTATTGGTTTGGTTACGTAATTTTTGATATAGACTTTGAAAGTTTGGTTAGGTTTTTGAAAAAAAACTGTTCAAAAACAACTAATAGCCGTGTGGAAAGTGTTAAAGACAACTGGTTCCATACATGTGGTACACACACGGTGCCTGTGTGATGCCAATGTGACACCTATAGGAAAACCTAGTGAAATCCATTTGGTACTCACAAAGAACCATGGGAACATGGAACATGGGTCAGCCATAACTTGGAGAGATAACTTGTTCAAACCACAGGACCTGCGTGATCCCCCAGTGACAAACCATGTGAAAACCCATGTGAAAACCCACTGAAACCCATGTGATACTCATGTGGAACTATGTTCCAATGGAAAGTGATAGCTTTGATCAGCAATGTATCAGCATGATCACACTAAGTGTGATATCCATGTGAAACCCAATATGATGCTCATGTGAAACCCATGTCCCATCTATATTGAGCTGTAACATTGAACGGCAATGTGTGAGAATGATAAAACTTAACATATGAATTCCATGTGAAACCCATGTGACACCAATGAGATACTCATGTGGAACATATGAGCCACACATGCAGTATTTCAATCCATATGCTACCCATGTGACACCAATGTCCTGCTCATGTGAAACCCATGTGACACCAAAATGATGCTCATGTGAAACCCATATCACATCTATATTGAGCTGTAAAACTGAACAGCAATATGTAAGAACAATAAAACTTAACATTGGAAATCCATGTGACACCAATGAGATACTCATGAGGCACCTATGTGGTAATTCAACCCATATGCTACCCACGCTGAACCCATGTGCTACCCATGCGGAACCAATATGCTACCCATGCGGAACCCATATGCTACCCATGCGGAACCCATGCAGAACCCATGTGCTTCCCATGTAGTGCCCATGCTCAGTGCATTTCAATGGCAAGCCATACATTTGATCAGCTATACATCAAAATCACTAAACATGACTTGTGCGTGACTTATGAATTTTATTGTCAATTCACGGCCAGTATAAAGAAGGACAAATTGTACATTATAATAGGTTATAATACTACTGGCAATTTATACATGGTAATATAGAAAAACAAAAAATGTAATTGGAAGACATGTTTTTTCTTCTTCTTTTATAAAGTGGCGTGCCTTTGATATGTACACACATGTACATAATGTTTGTACGCCTGTAACGAACTCCATGAAAACACAACTTGTGTACAATAAACATACCGATGGGTGTGCTTTATGGTACCTACAATACAAGGGGTACATCACACAGTTCAACAACCCATATACACGGGTCCCGGGACACGGGTAAACTGAGAGGTTGAGCCATTGGCTTCTGGGTATGATTTATGATACCCAGAACACAAGGGGTGACCCCAATACACAGTATACTTAGAGATTGACCCATTGGCTTCTGGGTATGATTTATGATACCCAGAACACAAGGGGTGCATCACAAAGTTCAATGAACCCAATACACCAGTATACCTTAGAGATTGACCCATTGGCTTTTGGGTATGATTCATGATACCCAGTATACAAGGGGTGCATTACAAAGTTCAACGACCCCTATATACACCAGTATACTGAGAGATTGACCCATTGGCTTCTGGGTATGATTCATGATACCCAGAACACAAGGGGTGCATTACAAAGTTCAAAGACCCCTATACACCACCAGTATACTGAGATAGTCCATTGGCTTCTGGGTATGATTTATAATACCAGAACACAAAGGGTACAAAGTTCAACAACCCCTATACGCCAGTATAATGAGAGAGCAATCCATTGGTTTCTAGGTATCATCATGATCTCTTAAAAATAGGGGGTACTGCCTTTCACTGTAATTCCAAGACTCCATATTTCATGGATTCATAAACTAAAATCTAACAAATATTATTATTAATCGTAAACAATATCTTGGAATGTCAATAAATGGACACATTATAAGCATACACTTTTGGAATAAATAATTGATATACTTGTTAAAATACAATTTTCGGGAAATCCACTCTTTTGGAATACAATACGAGAACAAAGCACAAATTCCATTTGATTCCAAACTAAGACTGTCAAAAATGTGCTGTCATCCTGCTCCCATTTGATACCAAACAAAACCAATTAAGGTATAAAAATATTATTTGGTGAAACTGCAAGCAAACAAAATGGATTTTTGTATCCCTAAGAAGATTTATTTTAAAATAATTGTACAAAAACAAAAATCATGCTTTAAATCTTGTATTCACACAAAGTAAAGATCACTGCAAAAGTGGACATTTTACATTTATTTTCGAGCTTTACGCGCTAAAATCAGCAAATGCGAAAATAAAAATGTGTGAATATATTCATTTTGTATGCAGGTCTATGTACGGATGCTCAAAACCGCGAAATTAAAAACAAGCAAAATTGTTCAAAATGTGTGGAAGTGCGAAAATGTCCACGCTCGAAAATGTCCACTTTACTGTACTCTGGTTAACCCCCTGGGGTCTACATGCCTATCTTACAGTGGTACTGATTGGTTTATTGCAAGATATACTCATTTAAATAGCCATTTAAAATGCAGCTTGTAAAATATTTCACTCCCACCTTTATCAGGAATACAATTATTCTAACAATGTCTCTCATTGGTGCAATAAATGATGTACCCATCTTTTTAACCAATCGGCCGGTGGTTCTCAGGGGGTTAAATCACACAAACAATTCTATGCCTTACACGTCATAACACTGAGGTCTTGTTTTACCCAAAAATGTATTTTGTATAATATTCATACAAAATTGTATTCTGTATATTTGGCAATAACTCCTCCCCTTGGATATAATATAATACATGTTTATGGCACTGTAAAATATCACCCGACACACAAAAATGATGGATTGGAAAACAGAAATATCCCCAAACACACAAAGAAATGAAGGATCGGAAACGGGTACATCTTAAGAATCTACTAATTAGTTTAGATAAGTACCTTTTCCGAGTCATTATTCTTGAGCTCCAAAAGCTACGGAGCTCAAGAATAAGAATAATGGCTTGAAAAAGGTATCTTAATTAATGATCAAGCGCAATATCAGTCTACATGCTGCTAAAAATGTACTGTTTGGTGTCAAAATACAGAGTAGAGGGTTGCAAAGTAAGGCAATATCCTCAAATAATATAATTGTGAAAATGTTCATGCTATATAAAACTGTGCGCTTTTTGCACTTCGAGCAGCTATTGTGAAAATAAAAATGCACAAATATTTGTGTGTGTGTAAGTCTTATTAATAAACTTTCAAATAGCACAAATTGAAAAGCAAGCAAAATGGTTCAAAATAGGCGAAGCGCGAACAATTAATTGTGCGAAAACTACCACTTTTACAGTACATTGCTGATATGAAACAAAGCATGAGGCAGCTATCATTTACGGTATAAAATTGCTGCCTCTAGCTTTATTCCTCGTTTGAGCCACGTTTTGAGGTTAGTGTTGAAAAATAATGTCCAAACAATGGGTCCAAATCTCGGTGAGCCAATCATTTTGGGAAATTGTCTGATAATTTACAATACACAATCAAAAGGGTGAGTATGAGCAAAAAATCACCCACAATCGGTTCTGATCCACCCACGTCCTGCAAAAAAGTCACCTGCAAGAATTAAACTGTGCACAAGGTATACAAATCAGATGGAAAAACATTTGTCTTGTCACATAAAGCCTTTAGTCACTATATTACATATAATATATAGGACCCTGTAGGAATATATGAATGGTTAAAAAATAAAAAGACCCCCAACACCAAAACATATGTCTGGTAAAACCTGATTTCTGTGATGTAACTAAATGAAACTTTTAAAGCAAAAAACCACAATTTTAAACCTAAATGTGCCATTTACAATCTGATAAATGCTATTGGAACCTAATTAATTTCATTTTAAACCCAATTAATAAACTGATAAACAACAGTTAGGACTGTTACAGAGACTGACTGTTACAGAGACTGACTGTAACATAAACTGACTGTTTCAGAGACTGGCTTTTACAGACACTGGCTGTTACAGAGACTGACTGTTACAGGGGTATATATGGAATAAGGTCACCCTAATCTGAAACCGTTTCCCCCATTAACATGCTCCTATGCCCAATATACCAGTGTAGATGACTTATCAAATTCAAGTTTCAAAACATGTGAAAACACAGTATTCATGGCAATGTCAACCATTCATCGCTTGAATTATTTGCTGCAAGTCTCGCCCCATTACACACACAAAAACAAAATCTAAGACTATTATAAATGTACTATAATATAATCATAATGTTCATCAGCGAATCAAAAAATAAATCATTTGATAAAATACATAAGCCAATTTACATACACATGTGCTATAATTATTTAAATTAATAACAAGCAGAGATAAACATAATTTACATAAAATAAACTGGCTGTACCATCAAAAAAGAAATCCCAACACCAAATGAAAATGTATTGCTCTCTAAAAAATAATTGGTTGTGTCGGAACATCACCAAAAAGTAAAAGACATACTTATTCTATATCAAGATGGAAAAATATTTGCCCCAATGTGTACATTCTGTTTTACAGATCTAAGAGACTACCTGCATGACCCGATATGTCCCCTGGAGACCCGCCCCCCCCCCAAAAAAAAAAAAGAAAAGAAATGGTGTCTAGAACAAAGAACAAAAGGGTGATAGTTACTTAAATTATAGGTGAGTCTTTAATCACAGTGTACAGAAAACATACAAGTCCATTTTGTTCCCTTCAGACAGTGATATCCTCTTAAAGGCTGATACATACATAGCTTCAATCGTTTTGTGCATTTTATGTACTGTAAAACAACAACATTTCGCTAGCATTTTAATTTGGCTAATTTTGCTAGGACCTCTTATTCGCTAAATTAACATGCCGCTAATTAAGATGTCATACATATGTTAACCTAGCTAGATGATTCAAATAAGTGGTGTTTTGCAAATTCGATAAATGTTACTGTTTTACAGTACATTCCAGAGCTTCCGTTAGCGTGCACATGGAAAGGGTATTGTATAGGACACATTTCAAAGTGACAAGTGATGCACATGTTTTTTTAGTACTGCAATCAGTAAACGACACAATGACATCATTATCTTAAAGAAACAAAATGCACTATAGGTTATGAAGTACTCAAACACATTGGCAGTATCTACTTCTGCAACCCATGGCATCCCTAATAGAATAAAGCTGTGCTCTATATGAAGAGCTTTTTTGCATAAGGGCTCACAGACCACTCCTACATGTTACTCATTTTGCATAATTGAGTTAATCAAATTATTGTATGGCTGACTTAGTGCATCCATGCACGCCAATTGAGGCACCAACAATACAAGCCACATTCCACATATGAATAGCCATCCATTCAATAATGCAAAATGAGTAACAGGTAGAAGTGGATGTAGGCCCTTTTGCAACACAGCTCTTCATATAAAGACTGTAAAGTAAGATTAAGCTTATTCCAATTGGGGCGTTACAGTAGACATTGCCCAGTCTTTTGATGTAGTACCAAATCTTGACCTGATGCAGTATCAAGTAACTCGTGGGAATCACTAGAGTACAAATTCTAATTTAAAATCAGCCCTTTTTCTGACAGGTAATACCATTATTTTAGTAACTGTATCAATCAATAATGGGGAGTGCCTGTGTTTGGATTAGTGGCCATTTTGGATGAAACAAGAGAGTGTCTGCAATACACACGATTTGAACTCATGACCTTCCTCATCCAATTAAATCTGGTGAATAACCTCCAGAATAGGATGACCTTGCTTTGAAATGTTATGATTACTTGAATGATTACGAACATATATGTATTCAGATATGAGATATACTTGACCACAGTTGCATGTTTCTTTCAAATTGTCTGCTAATCTAAAATACAGGCCACTCTCTCTTGTGCTAAATCCCAAGGCACTATTTCTGTACCATTAATGTGGAGAAATTTCAATTTCATTACATTTCTGAAATTGTTATAAGTTTGAAGCCCCTTGAAAAAATGAGAGATTTTCATATAATCTGAAACAGAGATTGATATAAGGAATTGAAAATACTATCATGTCTTAAAAGAACATCTTACACTTACGGCTTGACATGGTCTTAAAGATTGAGAGAGAACAAAACTTTGTCAACAGAAAAGAAGTAACTGTAAAAGCCAACATTTTTGCATTTTTTCACACACTAACAGACCTGGCAACCCCTGAAACTTGGAATGAGGGACAAAAATGTCAAAATAATTTAAAAAAAATCAAAATAAACTATACATATTTTTACAAACATTTTTAATGTTATACACTTCTATTGCCATATTTAATCAACAAAATGTACACAATTTACCGAAGTAAGATGTTGTTGCTTTGAACTGTATTTTACACATAATTACGGTCCTCAAAAATCAAACTTTTGATAAGAATGAATTAAATAATCTAGTATAGGATCTTTGGTTAGGAGTTACCATCCCTATGGTGTGGGTCAAGGAGTATTGTGTGGGTTATTGCTGGTCAAATATACGTCATCTAAGGTCCCGTTTTAGACTTATGTCTTTGACGTCAAAATGTGTGAAAATATCTTTACACAAAAATACTGGCTCTTACCGTGTATGATTTAGGATTAAGTAAAATAGGTAAGCAAAATTAAAGTAAGCACAAAAATACAAAATACAATAATTTTAATGCAGATACAAAGTATGGAAAGCTATAAATAATTAATTCCATTTTTTTTTCTTAAATATTTTTTATGATTAAATTACAAAATATTTATTTCATCATAATATCCACCGGGAAAAATATCCCATGGAGCCAACAAAAATGGCTCTCCCTTTGTAATACAAAAATGTGCGCATTGACTGACAGCGTGGTTTGCACTGTACCTACCACTCAGGAATGACAAAAGTGGTAAAAAAACAACCTTGTTCAACCAGTTATATTTCACATTGGCTATGTCTGATTTGTGTTTTAAGCAACGCACCAAGCATGTTTGACTGCATTTAAAATTAAAAAAAGGATTATTATGGTGATTTTTACTTCTCTTTCTTTGAAAACAAATATATTATATTTTATATTATTTAAAAACAAATATATTATGTTTTATATTATCATAGAAAAGATGTATTAATATTCCTGTAATAGTGTTCATGAAGAAAAAAAAACAATTTTTAAACCACATCTTAACCTTATTCAGCCCAAGTTCAAGTTCATGGCAAGCCATTCAATACCAGGAGATGCAGTACCTGCAGAGCATTATACTTGTGCATTGTTAACTAGACTTTACATATTTAACTGTCTATTTTTATACTGCCCTAATCGTGTAAAGATGTAACTTTCACATTTACGCCACTGGAAACAAATCCTGGAGATGCAGTATGTGCAGAGCATTGTACTGCAGTACACGCAGAGCATTGGACTCATGGATTTCTTCATCTTGATGTCTCTTACCATAGTCCAAGTGGCACTTTCTTGACTGAGTCATAAAACATTTCACCGTCGAAACACCTCAAGATGCATTACACGAAGAACCAACTATGCCAGCATATTGTTTCAATCTCAGTCACGTTAACTGTAGCTCGCTTGGGTTCAACTCCTGCCTGAAAACTCATAAGTTCCTGGTTCAATTCCCTGTCTCATTTTAATTAATCACTTGACCATGTTGCGATGTGAAAATAAGATTGCTGATTTGATCTAAATGAAATAACAAGTTCCTCAAACATTGCTCAAATGTGAAATATCTCTCGTTGTAAAGTCACTGACAAAAAAGGTGATTCCTAAACTATGAGTCCAATCGTTAGCTCCATTTGATATCGTAACCTCTCCAGTCCCTTGGGGGCGCTAGATAGACACGGTGTTGATTGTACATGAAACTCACTACTCCTAAATATCCGGTTCTTGGAACACCAGACTGTAGAGAAAAAGAGAGGAATAAAATATGAGATAAAAAACAGGTTACCATTTGAAAATTGATGTCTCATTTGCCAAATATATTGCAACTGGTTATGAATATATGTCAAATTGACAGGGTTCTCTAATGGTAATATGTGACGCGATCAAGAGGAATGAGTCGGATGTCGGGGAATCCCAAATTGAGATATGGCCAATTCAAAATGGCGGCTTACATAAGTTTTGATGGAAATTCATGTATACAATTTGACATAACTTTGGAACAAAACGTTGTATCGACATGGGGTTTTCAGTTTCTGAAAGCTCTAGGTGTCTTTCTTTAAAACTGTATTAAAAACTCATTTTCGACCAGGGTCGACATCCGACTCATTCCTCTTGATCGCGTCACATATAGAAGAATGGTGTGCCAGCCGATATGACCTCGTTTGGTGTTTTCCAACCCACCAACTAAGCATATCATTTTGTGGCATAAACTTTGTCAAATTGACCATCAGCATTCTTTGTTTGTTTGGTTTTATTTTGGCAACTTTTTTGTTGTTTCATATCGGTAAGAGGAAAGGGTAGTAATTACATAGATATTTAAAAATGGCATTTTATCAATATTCCTACTGAGAGCGCATCACCCAATCTGCTGCCTGCAATTTGCAGTAAAAGCGTAAACAATCTTTTGTGATATTTATCAGTCATTTATAAAGCTTCTTCGTCAATGAAACCATTGTGTCCTTAACACTTTCCACACGGCAGTCGTCTCCTGACGACAGTTCCAAAATTTCACAAAATGTTAAAATTGTTGAATTTCATCTCCATATTTGGAGTCACTATGAAAAATGCATTCAAATAGGTACAAACATGCCTAATATTGGTTCAGTAATTCATGAGATAAGGCTTTGAAAGTTGGGAAGGATTTCTGACAAATCTGTTTTGCATACTGTAAAAATTAATAGCCGCATGGAAAGAGTGTTAAGGACAGTTACTTTTACTGGTGCTGATGCAACAAGAGGAATAGCCATACATAAGTTATGATATCGGTAATATTTAATGCTACAAAAATGGCCACAGGCTTTATTTATTCATTGTTTGTTTAACAAAGATGAACGAAAATGTGATGCTGAATAAATTGAATAGAGAAGAAGCAAATCATTAAACCATTATATTAGGCAAAAAAAAAAAAAGTTGTGTTGCCTTCACAAGCCTAAAATCGGGAAGGACGGCCGGCCGGATTTTTTTTATTTATATTTTTATTTTTTTTATTTTAAATTTTACCAAATCAACGATTTTAAACCTATTATTTCAGTCAACATGTGTGAAGATACTAAGGAAAATGTATTTTCAACCCAATGGTGAATATTTTGGTTTCTTGCCCATCTCTTTTCACAGATTGGAAGATCTTGAGAATAAAAATCTTGAAAAAAAATCTTGAAGAAAAAAAATCTTGAAACAAATCTTGAAAAAGAAAAAAAAAATCTTAAAAAAAAATCTTAAAAAAAAAAAATCTTGAAAAAAAAAAAAAAAAAAAACCCGGCCCACATTCTCAGCATTTTGACCCGGCCGGATGAGGGCAACACAACTTCTTTTTTTTGCCTTACGGTGCAACACGCTGCATAATTTTAAAAAAGTTCCGTCGCATTTTCCACAACTTTAAAAGATATATTGGCTGATTTTAAGGATTGATGGATCCAGCACTATCATTAGACTTCTATCATTAAATTCAAATCAATCCTTCGTATTCATAACACCTACTTCATTTGAAAGAAACTTGAAATATGAAAAACACACCTTAATTTGAAAGACACTTGACAAGATATATTGTTATTTGTACAGATTTCATGGATAATTGATAACACCTCTACTAAAGCATCCTTCAGGCGACATTATTCTCTCAGTTTCTCAAAATGCGCTTTAATAATTGAAAACATCCGCCTGAATATTTCCCACGATCCATTTATTATTCAACGTATTCACTGCCGATTAATACCTGCTCAGCAAACACAGCTTAACACTCATATTCTAACCCTGCCCCCTGTTTGGGGTGGGGGAACACTCAAATTCGATTTTGGTAGGCGTGTGCCAGAAAAATTGGTACCAATCAGTATACAAAATTCTAATGATAAAGGTACCCAACACGATACCTGTTGACTCAATTTTCAATTGAAATTTGACAGAATTGTATCAAATGACTTCATTTTATTGAAAATTATTGACAGATCAGTGATTGGAAACCCCAATCTTGGTGACATGTAAGACAAATTTGAAAATTGGACCCATCTAAAAAACCTAAATGTGCAATAAAAAAGGGTCATTGATATACCAAACGGCTGACTTTGCTACCAGTATTTGTAGGGCACATCCCCATACCAACCTTTGTACTGAGTACCCCCTTCCCCGGGCATGATACACATCAATAATACTACTAATAATACTACTAATAATACTACTAATACTTTCCACCTGCTCATTACAATTTGGCACACTTTTGTCGTGTAAGGTTGAAACTGTGACTGAATATCAATTATGTCTTCCTCTTTTTTCTCTTATTTTGTTTGAGAATGTCAAAAAGTATCAACATTTAATAAGCTTCCCCACCTGGCCTGCCAATCACCGTTATACACAGTTACAGATTACTTGTATAAAGGATAGAAAGGATGATGACTAGAGGTGAATATTTCATATATTTTTTATGTGATTAACGTTCTTAATGCTTTCCATGCAGCAGGCGGCTGCAGACGACATTCCAAAATTTCACAAGATGTTTCAAAAATGTCAAAATTATTTAATTTCATTATCATATTTGGAATAACTATGAGAAATGCATTGACATAAGTACAAACATGCCTAGTATTGGTTCAGTAATCCTTGAGATTGACCTTGAAAGTTGGGAATGGTTTCTGAAAAATCTATTTTGTATATGGTTAAACCAATGGCCGCGTGGAAAGTGTTAAAGTTGAATGACCCAATTTGGCCTGATTTGTTTGCGCGATGTCTTCTATTCTACACGGGAGTGCACACCCAAATAAGATTTCTTGAGCAACACCAGCAGGCTTCGCTTTCATCACATGACAACTGATTTCTGTCACCAGTGTCTACTGGTTCCCATTGACATTACATTGCATTGAAATGCTTATAATGTTGTTAAACAAGACAATTCTGCTGCAAGTAGTTCAATTGATGTGACTTCAATTCTTTAGTTGAGATTCAACTTCTTTTCATATCTGTGGCAAAGATGCCTATCTGTATATGTATTATGAAGGTGGAAGACAGATGAACGCCAGCTGTTAATTATTTTAACACATGTTTTGCACTGTTTGTTGTGAGGACATTTCTGTTGGCGCTAAGCATGCTGGACTACACAAGAAATCTTCTTTTGAGTCCACTATGACTACAGTCTAATTACAAAATTTGAGTTAAAAGGCAGTTGTTCTATATATAGATAGAAGCTAAAAACAAATATTTAAAAAATCTGATTTTTTTTCTTCTCTAGAACTGTTCTTCATCAGGTGCAGTTTACCCACATTTTGGGATAATTTATTACTTTTTTACTCATAGCATATAAACTAAAGAATTCCCAGCATAACATTTTGCAAGGGGAATGAGAAAAACACAGGCTTAAATTTCTTCTCATACAAAATCTCAATTTTGATGGGGGCGGGGAAGTGAAATTTGATAGAGTTAAACACCTTCAAGGGTAGCCCGCTCAAAAATGGCAAAAAACCCAAATACGCTTCTATTGAGCCCAAACATGCAGGTATGTGTGTTACAGAATAAACCTGTATAACTCATCCAATAGAAGTCTTTGCACTAGACTAATTTGGGAAAGCTTACTCATAGGTAGAACCCAAATTTTGGTATTACCTTCATGTAAGGGAGGCAGAGTTAGTCTAGGGTAAAGACTTCATTGAGGGATTATGCTGAATAAAGCTTATAATCCCAGAATGAAGTTTTCACACTAGACTAGTTTCGTGATTCCCATACATGGAGGTAGAACCCAAATTTTGGCATACGCAATAAGCAGGGTCTGCTCGGTAGCATAATGCGAGCCTTATGCTTGTTCACGCTGTTCTGTATTTATTCGCCGCTGTAACAAGGCTTGCAACTTTAAAACTGACTAGTCTCGTTACACCCTACATCATATGCTTATTATGTTCGTATGCCAAAATCAGGAGTAATATGAATAAAGGTGCGTTCACACTCCCGTCGTTGCGCATCGGCTGATGTCGATGGTCATCGGCGCGCGAGTTGAAGCAATGTCAACTTTTATCCATCGACGTCGGTCGCTGCGCAACGACGGGAGTATGAACGCGCCTTAAGGCTATCACAAATTAGTCTAAGACAAAGACTTATGTCAAATTGGCAAATATTTGCATTCTGGTTTATAAAAAGAAATCCAGATAACAAGCAACTTTTTAACTCCATAAGACATTGCAATGGAGGCTTATGCTATTGTAGTAGCAGTATCTGGCTTTTCCATTGCTATTTAACCACCCTTAATAGAAAGCATATTATGCATACATGCCAATTTGAATTCAGATTTAACATTCCACAGGGAGGGATGATATATAAAGGAACTGCCCAGAATTATGTTAACTCACCTTAAAATCATTCATAATTCCTAACACTTTGGCCATGGATTTGAAGTTATCTTTGGTAGAATATGTTAACCTTACTGCCGAGTGTCCAGCCACTCTAGATTTTTGTAAATCGTTGATTCTCACCTCGGGGGAATCATATACTTCTTTCCTAAACGCTTCGTCGTATTCATCCTGAGAGGAGAAATAAATCAAGAAAATATGTGATGCGATCTGTGAAAACCCGCCACATGGTGGGCATTTTTCATATTGGAGATATTTATTATATCATAAGAAAGCTAAAACTGTGCTGATTACAGAACTGTTTCGATCATTTTTCTATGATCACTACAAAAAAAGTTATGAGTGAATGATGATTGCGATGTTATAAAAAGCTACAAAACAAGAAATCATGAATACAGTTTTTTTAATTTTTTCCATTTTACCCATAATCCCTAGTTCACATTTTGCGACATCCGACGGGTTTTCTCAGATCGCATCACATATGTTATCCATATCAATATTATAGTGAAAAATGTATAATCCTATGATTGAAGCATGTTCATTTCATGTTCATGGAAATAGTGCCTTGAAAAGATGACAATCCCAACAAAAGGAGCTTTTTGTAAACGAATTCTTTGTGGTTATGATTGGATACTGCTTTCTGATTTTATGAAGAAAAAATACTGTAAAATGTTCTTTATTTTCTTCGCTTTTCCGTGACCTAATTCCATCAATATCTTAAATGCATTTTACCGAAAACTGCAACCTTTTGCCGCGACAGTATACAAGTGTTGAAAAAAGGATTGACCCTGTAGTATTAATGACACCTTTTTTGCTTCAGATTAACCTCCAATGTTTAGGATTGTCATTTCAACCAGTCTTTGATATAAAATGTTACATTTTACCAGATTTTCACCAATTCTGTGTGTTTAAAAAAAGAGCATCTATTTTATTTTAAAAATTGATTGTCTCATATTGGGGAAGGTTTAAATAAGCTTATGCTAATCCTTAAGGGTTGGCATTTGGTATTGCTGAATATGGCAGTTAGGGCAATCTGGAAATGCTACCCCCCCTACTGATTTATAATTCCATCAACATTTGCTGGGAAGTGTTTAGATTCAAAAACTATCCCAACCTAATCCAATGTACTTGATCAAATGTGCTAAAGTCAAGATGCTTTCCTTTAGCAAAAAATACTAAATTATACTCATTCTTTTAAAATCCCATGCAACACTGTAAAAGTGTCCATTTTGCGCAATTGAGTTTTCACGCTACAACAATGTTAAACATTTTTGTTTGTGTTTAAATTCACTATTTTCAGATTTTCTCTAAAGACCCAGACACAAATAAAACATTTTTGCGCATTTTAAATTTTGCACACACTCAGAAATTTAATGTAGCGCAACGATTTCAACTTTTCCAGTCCTCTATACTGTACCACTACACTTACTTTCATTAGATATGATAAATCCCTCTTAGTGAAAGGTACAAACTGAGTGTTGAGCTTGATGTACTTTAGATGTTGGTCGAAGAATTGACCTCTGCAATGACAAAAAAAGGCAACAAATGTTGTAATTGCGATATTCACACATGTACAATAACAATCAGAGGTTGACATTTTTATTGAAGTTGATGTAGAGCTAGTTGACAACATCCTCCATGAATTCTAAATGTATCAAGAAGTTTGAAGTAAGTTCTGGTCCCAAATCACCCCATCTCATAGGAAGATTTTTGGTGATATTTCGCAGCTTCAGGCCACAGCGAATTTGGTCTCAGTTTTATTGTAATTCTCAAGACTAACCTTTTTCTATGCTAATTCGAGTTCTGTGTCGCATGCGCTATGATCTAGATGGCATTAGGCTGAGTTCACATACGAGTATACTATTCGGGTATACGGTGCACGTTTTGCAGGGCACGCGTATACCTTAAATCGAAACAATGTAATTTCATAATACCGGGTCACATAAGACGGCACTATTCGAAAAGGCCGTATACCTGCGCATAGTGTAGTATAGTATAGTATACCGGGAATCGTGCGTGTTCGATTTTCGTGCACCGTATACCGTCCTGTTTGGATGTGGCAGCTACAATTCGTGTGCACAGGCGTTCCGAATTTCCCCTATCACGATTTATAAACAATTTATTGTGTAGAATAGGGTAAGTTAGAACAATAGGACAATAGGACTCCTTTGTACTATACCTTTTTCGGAATCCTTGTGCTCAGCCGAACAATTTGGTGTGCTTTTTAGCTTAATTAAAGCCATTTGAATTTTTGGCTCAGTATGGGGCCATTTTGGAATTTTGATATAAAAGAACGTTCCCGTCACTTTTGAGAAATGCATGGGAGCTCATTTTCTTTTAAAATGGTTCCAGTTGACAATTCACTAAGAAACTAAGGTAGGAAGAAAATGGTCACGGAATAAAGACTCTATACTACGAGTAGGGCTCGCGTGCTACCCTATGTGACTCGCCGTGCCCGTATAGCGTATAGCGAATACCGAATAGCATATAGCGAATACCGTATACTCCTATGTGAACCCAGCCTTAGCGCCATATAATTGTTATGCTATGTTAGGTACATGTAGATGAACATGATTAGAATTTGGTCTTTCCTTAGAAGTCCATGTCAAAGTAATTATATTTTTGAATTCAGCAAGTGTCACCCAGTTTGGGAATCTAGATCGAGTCTCCCAACAACAGCCAATTGTGGGGAAGCACACACTCGATCGTAATCTGAAAACGAAAGTCGATCAGCTGATCTCGTATCAGCCATCTTTAGCTAAATAAACAAATCGTTCACAACTTTTCGCATTAACTTTCTTTCATTTTTTACAGTGTAAATTGTACTTTTTGATACTTTGCTAGTAGTGATAACTTTGGATACATTATGTAGATGAAAAACACATACACTTTTCATAGCTTGAGGGTTGAGTTTGATTGCCTTTCTTTTACGCCAAATTTCGTAAGCTAACTACCGCGATATAGACATCTCGGAGAAAAGATCAATTCTTATCTGGAGAGTGGTTTGTGTTTTATCAGTTGCTGCGAATGTTCATGATGTTCAATCATAGCAATAGATGTTATTCATAATTGGCGCATTTACGTCAAAAGAGGGCCGTGCTATCCAACTGAGCATGCTCAGAGCAATTAATGCTCTGCGCACTAATTGCTCTGAGCATTAGAATTCACACCCTCTGGTGACGTAAATGCGCCAATTATGAATAACGTCTATTTCTATTGTTTTGATGAGTGAATAACAGAAAACAACATTCTGGGACTTTTCTCAAGAAGCTGGTTCAAAGTTGCATCTCAACTTACTTGCTAACTCCTATTTTACCAAACGTATCTGTTCTGGATATTTCCGGTCGTATACAGGCACGGCCTTTTCTTTGATCTGGATTCCTCATCCAATCGTCCCAAAAACTAGTGAGAGAAGCAGAAAAGGAAAAAACAAGAAAAACAAATTGTTAATAATAATTCTGAATGAATAATCACATAAAATGCACCATCCCTAAAGACACAACACATTTAATACAAGATACCCCCTTCTTTTTTATCAGAACTGTAAAAGCCAACATTTTCGTGGTGGTTTTATTTTTGTGTGCATTTTGCGCACTAAAGATGCATCGTGAAAATGATAGCACATGGAAATATTTGCTTTCAAAATTGTCTCTGTACGGTGCTGGATAGGCGACATAATTTGGGGATTGCTTAAACGTCTTTGATGTCAAAATGGGCAAAAATATATTTAGGCGTCGAAAAAACACCCCCCCCCCCCCTGTTTTACAGGCGGACAGACCTGTCAAGTAGGGTCGGTCTGATTTTTTTAAATAAATAAAAATTAACATAAAATGTCACCAAAATCTGCAAAAATCTGGATTTTTTTGTTGAACATTTTGTGAATTTTTGTTTTCGCTTTTACAGTCAGTATACTCCATGTCATATCAATGAATATATCAAAATGTATCTGAGTTACCAGACAACAGCTCCAAAATGTTACAAAATGTTTCAAAAATGTCAAAATTATTGAATCTCAGCATCACATCTGGAGACACCTTGTGAAATGCATTAAAATAAGGACAAACATGCCCAGTATTTGGTTCAATAATTCATGAGATAAGACTTTGAAAGTTGGGGGAAAGGTTTCTGAAAATCTGTTTTGTACATGGTGAAACTAACAGCCGTGTGGAAAGTGTTAACAAGTTAACATTCTCTTGACACACTACTTTCTGTGCACTATAATCGCTGCACTAACATTGTGATATGTTTATCAATTTATTTGACTGTGTGAAGAGACATAAAAAACATGTTTTTTATGATGAACTTAATTGATAAAATTATAGGCTGAGCATAATAACAACCCATTTTATAAATTTGATGTACAGTGTGCCAGATTTGACACATAGTAACATACCCAACACCCACCCACGCAGCCGGGAAATCTACAAGGCACAACACGACACTATAGTTCACCCGATTAAGCATTCTATCAAATTTGTCATACACCCGGAAAAAAATGTGATCGAAAGCGAAAGCTTAAATCAAATATGACACGCATAACGTGATACGTACCTTGAATACTTAAGTGTAAATCATGTCTTAATTTATATTAATATCATGTTTCATCTATCAAAAAAGCTTGTTTAGATGCCAGTTTAGGTTTCATTTCATCAATCATTAATTGCAAGGAGATCAAATAAGTTGAAGGAAATGAAGGAAATTACATTTTCTTTGATCTCTTTACATTTATATGCACAAATTGTATATTCATTCATGTTTGGATTATGATCATGAATTGATTCCCCAATTTTCTAGTAAAGCATCTATGCCCTGAAGATGCATTACCTGTTCTTGCGATTAGGGACCCATATTAAGGGGGTTTCTACCTATAAATCAGATAATTTGATTGGTTTTTGTGTGTGTGAAGTTTGCAAAACAGGACCCATGTTTAGGGATTTCTTGCAAAAAAAACCATCAGGGCGGCATATCCTTGTATACCATATTATATATTTGAGTATACCTTTGTAATCTTTTCGCCTGACGATTGGACAAAATGACCGTATGGGATTGTCCATGAAACTCAGAGTAGCGATAATATTCCAGAAGGTCTATACCTCTGAATGAGTATACCTTTAATATAGATGAGTCTGACTTGCTAGTTCAGTTACTAGATAGACTTGGTAATAACCAGAGAGCGTGTGTGGTCTAGTGGATAGATCACAGGTCTCACAATACAAAGGTTGTAAAAGTTCGAGCCCGCTACGGCCAACATGTTTGTATCCTTGGGCAAGGTACTTAGTCTCAATTGCCTCGTGGTTCAGAAGTCACATAGAAATGGTAGTCTCGTTTATTGGTAGAGCAAAATCCGAACATGTTAAAAGGTCACAGACTCCTTCGTAAAGAGTAGGGGATCATCCCGGTCTGTGGCTGTACACACATCAGTCCTAGGTCACAGGGCAGGGGTTGATATGGGCTAAAAAAGCCCACCCAACCCTTGCCATGCAACTACGCCAACAACGAAGATGGTGTGGTGCTTCAAGGTATGTTCAAGGTATGTTCAACAATACTGGATTTACAATTTACTGCATTAACTGTATTATCAAATGTAGCTAGCCATAGAGTTAACAATATGTCTGAAGAAACCTTAATTTTTAGATAAACAGTTAATCTATATATTTTCTTCCTTTAATGAACACTTTTTTCCTTCTTTTTTTCTATAAATCCATAACTCTACCAGATACCACGTCAGAGATCCCCCAGCCAATGCGGGGACGGTTATCGATGACACAGTCAACCGAGCCTATAGTGAGCACAGTATACTGCGCAAACGTAAAGCTGATAGTCTTGGCTTGCCTATGTGGGTCGGCAGTTTGATGTGCGGAGGGTCCCCGGATCGATTCCTGGTCGGAGAGTGGTGACTTATTGGTTTATCTTGTCCCCTCTCCCCGAGGGGGTATGGGTTTAGGGTTTATGTGCGAAACGCCAGATCTGAGTATCCACATTATACATGATATATGCAGGGTTGTGCTATAAAGCATAAAACCGATGTGTTTTTTTATACATACTGCAGGTCCACATATGAGAAATGAAAAGTAGGGGGAGGGGGAGGGGAGGGGGAGGGGAGGGTGGGAAGTGAAAGAATATAGCTACCCCATTTTTACGATAAGTTATCATCAAATGTACCTAGAAAATTAACACTTAACAATTTCTCCTACAAGTTAACAATTCCAACACACAAAAAGTACAAAATTGCTTTGTTCCACAATCTTACGGGCGCACAGCACTAAATCACTCCTCGTTTTGTGTAATGGTAGTAAGTTCCGGCAAAAACAAAAACGATTTTGTGATTAATGGGGTCCTTTGGGAATCAGTTTGGCGTGAGGGTAGCATTTCATAATTAAAATGAAAGATGATCTCTTGTACTTTGATCAGGATATTGCAAAATATTGATTTTCGATTGTATTGAAAATTTATCACGTGGATGAACACACGTGATCGGAGGCGGTTAGAAGGCGAGCGTCCGGGCTGAAAATAGGGGTGGCGCTGTTTAAATGATTGTATCGTAAAATCTAATTGGAAGGTGTAACACTTTTTGACGATTTTATGAAATTTGAATGTTTGTCTATTAGAATAAAGCATTCGAGACATTCCAAAAATGGGTTTTTTTTGGACTCTTTTAGCCCTAATTTACATGTAATCCAATGGGCGGTTTATTTAGTGCTGTGCCCCCTTACACAAATTTTACCCAGACCTGCCAAACATTTTACCCAAATCATCCCAGCATTTGAGTGGATAATGCTGGCCCACTAGCACAGATAGCGACCTCGGCAAGTGTGGCTGTCATAACAACCGCCAATATGATAGCATATCTGCATAAATATCATTTAACAAAGTGACATTAGATATAACAGGCATTGAAGCAGTACATATGACATTCTGTATTCTTCCCATGTGAAACTATAGCTAAAGCTATCGCAAAATATTCATAAGCAGACGACATACCGGTTGTTATGAGAGGTATACAATACTGTAAAAAGTGGAAATGTTTGCGCTACATTTATTTTCGCGCTTTTCGCGCTCAAATCAGCAAACGCGAAAATTGAAATGCGCGAATATATTCATTTTGTATGTAGATCTATGTATGGAAGCTCAAAATTGCGAAAATAAAAACAAGCAAAATTGTTCAAAATGTGCAATGCGCGAACATTTACACTTGCGAACATTTCCACTTTTACAATACGTAAGGTATTGTATTTCAAAAACATTTTGCACTTCAGCAGAGCAGGAGAAATTTAAATATATGAGGGAATCTCAGAGGGGATTTCGACCTGATCGTTGTCAAAGAGCTTTCTATTGACACGAGCTTGGCAGAAATGTTCATTAAATAATCAGGGGACCAAATAAAACATTATTGGGGCTATATTAAAAATAGAATATGAATATATATATAGTCATAAGATATCAACTTATGGCCGCCATTAAATACCTGAATATGGTCATGAGATACCCAAATATAGTCATGACATTTAGCCCTTTTGTTGGTTCAGTTTAATTTACATAACAGACAAACCTCATTACATTGGGAATTGATTTGAACTAATGTAGATTTATCTCAAGAAAAAGCAACATGATCTCGGTAGAACATAATTATGTGTGATGGATGGCACATACTTCTATCAAGCTGCGTTGACAAGCCTGGTGGATGATATTTGTGCACAGATAAACATAATCTTCATATGCCTATTTAGATGTTTACATCCAATACCAACCATACAGGGCGAGTCAGAAAAAACGGGCATTTTTTAGAGAAAGCACCACAGAAGTTGCAGGCCTGCATATTCAAATCTAATGATAGCGCTACAAAAACCACATATTTGGCTTTCTATAATAAAATAATTATTGAATTCGAACATTGCGTCATAATGTTACAACACTTTTAGTAGAACCTGGTAATTTTAAGCCAATCCATGGAATGGCAATAACACACAGTATTGTTGGGTGGCTGATCAGAGAAGTCAACCAATGAAACTAGAGAAAAACATGAAAAGGCACATGAATGTTGGATACAAAATCTTAAAATGACTAGAAATTAATAGAACTGTGGAATTATGAGGGGGAAAAGCCTGGATTCAAAAAAGAAAAGTGAAAAGAGGCATTTCAGCTTATTCAGAAAGCGAATCGTCATTAAGGAATGGCTTTTTAATTCGACCATCCTGTGGATTGGCTTCAAAATAAGTGTAACATGATAGTATACAATGGTCAATTCTTAAAATTCTTCTTTTGAATGAAAGCCAAATTATAGGTCTTTATAGTGCTACCATTTGTTTTGAATATGCATGCATATATTTTTTGGTGATGCCTTTGTGAGAAAAGTGCCTGTTCTTTCTGACTCACCCTGTACATACAAAAGCCATACAAATCACATGAAATTGTCACCTGTGCACAAGCGCAATACATTACTCACATATAGCATGAAACGAACACATTGGTTGAGCGTCTGCTCGCCAGCATTTAACGAGAGGTTTATTTACCGAAACATTATTTGTTTCATATCATATTTCAATATCAAAATACAGAATACAGTACCGGTACTTAAATACATTTACACAATTTTCAAACAGTTCTTTTGACTTTACATTGGTGACTAATCAACAATTTCGGTTGCTCCTGATAATAATTTAAACTCTTATAAATGAGCAATTAAGATAAACCAATTACATCTACCACGGTTCGAAATTGGCTTAAATTTCAGATTTCATTTATGAACTTTCCCAACTTAGCTACGGATTAGGTGACTTAACGATTACCAAAAATCCCACCTTTAGAGGGATGCTCAGTTAGATGGCCAAATTGGAAATTCATTCTTTATATTTACGACTGTATAATTCCTTGACGCGCAGGCAAGGCAAGCGCATGGCACGCAGGCATGGCAACTAAATCAATTATATTTATAACGGAATCTTGGCACGCAGGCAAGAGTAAACCTATGATCGCAAGCATGGTAAATTACGAGAATATTTTCATGACCGCAGGCAGACATGGACAATTTTAAATCAATGTCCTGAAAATCACTTTTGTGTGACAATTATTTGAGGATAATGAGAGTAAGTGCATGTGATTAATTGACTGAATCTTAAAATACTGCCACCGTGGATAATACAATTTTTATTTTAAATTAAACCTCTCGCCTTCGAGCTGACAAGAATAATGAATCAACCGATGTAGTGAACAGAAAAAGCTACAGCCAAGACAAAGCAAATTTCGCGGGACCAAAATCGCGATCGCTGATTGGCTCTGCTTATGGTAACTATGACAGAAGGACGCCCGATCGGCACACAAGCAATTCCTGCTCAGTGAGCAAATGAGTTCATGATGCGCATGCGCTATCATAAACTTTATTATGTGTAAGTGATGCATGTGAATGCCACAATAACGAGTGTACGCTTGGATAACTTATGCACACAGAGAGATAAAAACTGCATGTTCCTCGCCAATTTGGAACAGATTAAACTAGGGGGGTCTAAAAAATCTTTGGCCACCCATGGCTACAACATGATATTTGACTAGAACACTGGAGAAACGCATTAAAAGCTTTCAAGACCTTGCCCTAAATCGTACAATTTTAGCATGTTTTGTTCAACACAGTTTGCGTCACAGCTCACATGGCCTACATATCTTTGTACCGTACAAGAATTGACCTAGTTTGTACGCGAGGCATTTGATGTTTTACACACTATACTCGCTCAGCTCAAAGGTAGGCTACACTCGTCTGCGCCCTAGAAATGCCCATGTTAATGATTTATTTTGAAGTGAGATATGTGTTTGCATGTTAAAGCCGGTAAGAGAGGCACTCAGTTCTAATTTCTGTTCCGGGATCAATACAGAATTGGAATCTGTTTTTCTGAATCTTAATGATTAATTGAACAGATGAAAATTGTCTACATTTCCTGTCATGGTATAAAATTTATTGTTTACAAAGGAAATCCCAGTTTAGCCACATCCTGCATATGCCAATGTGAATCAATCAAAAGTGATATGGGTGTAAACAGCCCTCAAATGTATTTGTTTCTCTTGAGTTGCTTAACGCTTTCCACGCAGCAGTCATCTGCAGACGACATTCCAACATTTCACAAAATGTTTCAAAAATGTCAAAATTATTGAATTTCATTACCATATTTGGAATCACTATGAGAAATGCATTGAAATAAGTACATACAAACATGCCTAGTATTGGTACAGTAATCCTTGAGATAGACCATGAAAGTTGGAAAAGGTTTCTAAAAAAAAATGTTTTGAAATGTTAAATCTAACAACTGCGTGAAAAGTGTTAATTGCATTTCACTTTTCATGTTGGGATGCAATTTCTTTATCAAGGGCGCGCAATAAGCCTTTTCGAGGTATGGTGAACTTTGCACACCCGACTGCACATTCTTTGTATTTCCTTGGTTTTACCCTTACTGCAGTATACACTCTCAGCCAGTAGGGAAGTCACGCTGCATGTCATATTTTGTTATACGCAAGAAAACAATGACGATTTAATCAGCTGAAATCTGAATAAATCGCTTTTGCTCACGGCACTGAAGTCCCTTTGTTAACTTGAGTTTCTATTTCACGGGATTTCCTCGCCTGATTCCACAGTAACAATAGATGGCCATTCCTTTTGTGTGCGTCCCTCCCTGCGTGCTTTGCGAGCGGCACTCAGTTTTCCTTACTGATTCATAACCTCCATGGTCTGCATTCGAAGAGGTTGTTCTCTTCCTGAACATAATTTAAGTCTTATAGTGACTGCAATATTTGCTAGAAATAGCTTCGGAAAATGGTCTATTTGGGCATCTCAAAAACTAAGAAACGTGTTAAAAATCATGTAGAATTTTAGAGGAGGGTCAATAACATCTGCAGAATGGTAAAATGTATAGTTTTAAACACGTTTGGTGACCAAATTTATGTCGTACAATGACGGAAAATTCACGTTTTGAAAATCTGTGGTCTTCAAAATTACAGGAATCCTAACTCATTCTAAACCTCACCAAATCATGAAATGAACCCACGTCTACAATAAAGTCCATGTATGTATTGCTCTATCTGCTTGGAGATAGCGAAGACCACGGAAACCTCATAGCTTTATACCATGGAATGAAATCTGCCATAGACATTACATGGCGAAAATCGTACAGATTTGCACTGCAGACCTCTGTGTAGGGAGTGTTGACAATAGCATGACAATAGCAAGGTCGTTTGACTATTGTGTTTGTGCATGTTTGTGACGACTGACCCCGTTTAACAATCTTCATAGCTTTCATATAGGGCTTGGGTGACCTAACTATTGACTGCTCTCCTATTGAATATACCCATTCCAAATACTGCCCTCCTATTGTGTTCACCATTCATCAAAAGGCTAAGATGCATTTGGCAATAACTTATAACTAGAAAACCTCTTACTACAACTTTGCACCACACTTAAAAAGTTCTATGGCAATGGATATATTTATTAGTGCAATTTGCAATGGGCAATGGGATTTGTTTAAGGTCCGGATGAAATATATGGTCTGGATGAAATATATAGCCCGTTAGTAAGACACAAGTGCTGACATTTTGATATTTATTGGTTTGCTATCGGGTCATAGTCAGATGCAACACCAGGATTTATGGTCAATTTTCATCACATTTCTCGTTTAAGGATAAAATGTGAAGCCTGAATATGCCAATATCAATCACATATAATATATATAAGTGATATGTGTGTTATGCACTGTTGGTTAGCGAGGTACACTACAGGATATGGAAATGAGATCCTGCGTTGTTTATAGGTCAATTAATGAGTCGGTGATCTTTCAAAAGAAATGAGATCAATTTATGATCACTGATTGGCGTGAACAAATGCTAAATCCTGTACAGTGTGTTGGCAATGGGGGTATGTCAACATCATCCTTCATAACATTCAAGAGTTCAGATGCAACATCCATTTTGCAATTTCCTTTTTTTACAAGAAGTATGAATTAAAGATAAAGAGACCATACATCATGCAGTGCATCCAAATATGACCTTTGCAAAGTAATACATTTCAACACCAGATCAAAATCTAGCAACAAAATAAAGGTTCTCAAAAAGTAAGGGAAACTTTGTGTGTATGTGTGGTTGGCGTCCCTTGACTATGGTTACCAGAGCATGAGCCAATCAGCTGTCGTATTGCTAGGCCTGTGGATTTTGCCTTTGTTTTTATGCTGAGGCAGTGGCCCAGCATCAGGGGCGGACTGGAACCTGAAAGTGGCCGTGGTAAAATTATTAAAGAGGGCCTTATAGACCATGTCAGCGTAGCGAGCGAGGGGGGAGGACGGGGGTAGGACAAATTTTAGTCCAAAACAGCCCGAAAAATGCTTTACTTTTCGGAAAACTTTGTGAGTAACAAGCCCTGAGAGGTCTAGAACCAAGCGGCCCATGTGGCGATCGCCACAACGGCACAGTGGCCAGTCCGCCCTGCCCAACATGCTCTTGCGTTTCTCCCAGCCATTATCTTGTTGGCTCTCATCACGAGAGGTTCTAAATATTGTTTGATTGAGCTTTTACAGAAGTAAATATCACATGGCAGCTATTACAGCACCACAAGGGGAAATAGTGGAAAGCATAACATGTGCAATAGCTGCTCTGAGTTACATTTAGTTTATATCAATTGCTCTGTGTATATATAGCATCTGGCAGCTACTATTGGAGATGGCACCTTGTGGGTGGCTCTAAACCTTCTAATTTATTATCTCCATCCTGATAAGCTTTACAGTATTAAAAGTGTATGAAGATTGTCTATTACTCGATTATTCAACACAAGATTTATGGTCTTTTATAACACTTCTCGCAAAAGCAAGCCATGTCCTGCTTGTGACGATATTAATAATTTACAGAAAAGTGATATATGTGTAAAGCTTGGCCAGTTAGGTAAATGGACCTCAGTTCATAATAAATAGCTCATTGAGATTTTGATATGGTGTTGAAATTACCATGCCATGGTCAAACTTGTATGCACCACATCACACTTCTGGCAAAGGAAAGTTATGTCCGGCATGATTCTATTAATGATTTATATGTGTACGGCAAAGCTGTCACAGGTAAACTATTAGTTACATACGAATAGCTAATTGAGATTTTAATCTGGTGTTGAAATTCATTTCTATGCGATGGTTAAAACGTGGATGGACCGTACAATGTATGGTGTTTTTACTCACACTTCTTGTAAACGAAAAGTTGTGGCCTTCATATGATAATATGAATAATTTATAAGCTCTTACCAATTGGGGAACTTAATAGCCGATAGAGGTTTTGATCTGGTGATGAAGTTTGTTACTATGCACTGGTCAAACCATCACACAACACACAATGTATGGTAATTTTATCACACTTCTAGTTTTCTAATAATATTCATCCAGCCAGAGGTGAGAACGTGGTACAAAATCGCATTCTACAGATCTAGGCTTACTATCGGGCATGTGTACTGCACCGGCGTATGTACTCACAAGACCAAGGAAAAATTCCAAAAAAAGCCTGATGCGTGTTTCATTGGAAGCGCACTGAAGTCGCATACCTACTTCAGGTGGGATCTAGCATAGCAAAGGCAGTGTGGCGTATGTCTGTAAGTGCCTAATAATGCTGGTGCTAAAATGTACCTAAATGCGGCTTATTTGACCTATATGCAGATTTTGGGTTACAACATCCTGGCAAGACCGGAAGCGACTGTGTCCTACCTGACGTAAACAATCTTTTTATTTTACAACGAGTGTATTACATAGTATGGATTAACCACAGGCGAAATCCACATCTCAATCACTCCGGGCTTTAACTCCCTATTATTATGTAATGTGCTCATCGCAATGTCTACGTCAGATAGGACACACTCGCTTCTGGTCTCGCTTGGGTGATGAAACCCAAAATCTGTGTAGTTTAGCTCCAAACAGGAAAGGTGGGGTACTCTCAGCAATCAGCATATACAGAATATTTCAATGTCTGTACAATGTTGTTTTTCATATCTCTGAAAAGGTTCATCAGGATTGGTGATAGCAGAAGTCTTCCGTCAGGGAAAATGAAAATGTCATGGATTTGTTCAACATACATTTTCACCCAAGCAGGTTATCATAGTACAAATACAGCAATGGTTGCTAACACTTGCCCCTCAGGTCATTTGGATTCTAATTCCTACCATAATGGAGTTGTGAATGGGGTACATGTGGTACCCTTTAGGTATGTCAATGTTAAGGCAATTCAGGTTACCACAATAAATATGTACAGCAATGGTTGCTAACACTTACCCCTCAGGCAATTTGGATTCTAATTCCTGCCATAGTGAGTTGATTATTATTATTATTATTTACCGGTGCTTATAGAGCGCATTTCCATAAGATCAATGCGCTAAAATTGGGTACATGGGGTACCTCTTATGTATGTCAATGCCAAAGCAATTCAGGTTACCACAATACATACATACGGTAATGGTTGCTAACACTTACCCTTCAGGCCATTTTGGATTCTAATTCCTGCCATAATAATTTGAGAGTGGGGATACATGGGGTACCCCGTATGTATGTCAAAGCAATTCAGGTTACCACAATAAATACATCCAGCAATGGTCGCTAACACTTACCCTTCAGGCCATTTTGGATTCTAATTCCTGCCATAATGATTTGAGAGCGGGGGTACATGGGGTACCCCTTATGTATGTCAATGCCAAAGCAATTCAGGTTACCGCAATACGTACATACAGCAATGGTTGCTAACACTTACCCTTCAGGCCATTTGGATTCTAATTCCTGCCATAATGATTTGAGAAGCATCCAGCCAAGGCCGGGGAAGAAATCACTGCGATATAGTAAATCTGTACCAAAACAAAATATTACAGAAGTGAAAGTATAAATCTCCTCTAGCCGAGTTGGAATAATTGCCATTGCTTTCCACAAAATCTAACTATCGGCCATGAGATCTCAACATTTCTTGCACAATTCCTGGTAAAAATTGATTTGTAACAGATGATAGCAGTGTATGTGTATGGACAAGTTATCAACACTGTAAAGATTTGCAGTTGCTTCCAAAAATTAAAATCGCCTTATCAACATAAAAATGTATTTTAAATTATACACTATACTTGAACAATGTTGTATTATGAAACATTTATTTATTGTTGTTAAAAGGATAAACACAAAATAAACTAGATGGCGCGGTTCTCGGCTTACGCGATTTGTGGTTTGAGTTCGTTAAATGACGCTATATGATCCTATCGGAACCGTATATGACGTGCGGATTAAGCTCAATCAATCAATCAATCAATCAAATAATCAATCAATCAATCAATCAATCAATCAATCAATCAATCAACATACCTGCATCTTGTGATATCCTATTCTCCTTGCCGTTGTCATTCCAAGCAGACACGCACCATAGCGATGGGTCGTCTCTTAGTACAGGATACAATGATAGAAAGTACTCAAAAAAATCTACGGAAACATCAAGGTCATCTGAAAGAAGAGAATAAAACAAATTGTAAATTGTTAGAGGGTTTTACCAAGGACAGATAGTAACACTAACAATGGATGCTTTTTATAGAAAACTCTTTTAGCTGATGAAATGAACATAGTTATAATGCAACTTTTGATTTATATCATCAAAACCAATCAACAAAATAGCAATTTTCTGATGAAATTGACAACATATTAGATATTCACACAATCTCAAGATGGAAAGTATGTAGCTACAAGGCGAGTCAGAAAGAATGGGCATTTTTTTAGCAAAAGCACCACAGAAATGCCAGGCCTGCATATTCAAAACCAAGGATAGTGCTACAAAGACCATATATTTGGCTTTCATTCAAAAAAAAGTATTTTTAATTTGAACATTGCGTCATAATGTTACAAGAGGCATCTCAGCTGATCGTAAAAAGCAACCCTCATACAATTATAGGTCAATAAATGCGTATGTGTTGTTTCGAGAAAAATTAGACAAATTAATGCACATGCGCTAATGTTGATGTGTGATTAATGGCACGACCCCGAAGGGGGAGTGCTATTGTGAGCATATCAACATTTGCGCAAGTGCATTGATTTTTCTAATTTTTCGAGAAACAAAACATACGCATGTATTGACCTAATTTATACACGACATTTACAAATCAAAATTCACAATTTGAGCATAACTTTTGATCTATGTAAAAACCAATAAAAACATGTTAACAAGTTTGCTAACACCCACAGTGAAAATCGGCGAACCCACGATTCCTGATGAACAACGAATCAAAACAAAGCGAGTGGTGCGTGCAGTGAATGGCGCACACACGGAGTGCATTAGACACTTTCAATGCACTCCGCATATTTTAGTTTCTTGCTTTCTGATTGGTTCGACATCACTAAGAGTGTATGAATACATTATAATGAATGGCTTGAAAATTCGACCATCCTGTGGATTGGCTTCATAAATTGGGGCTTTACTAAATTTGTGTAACATGATGAAGCAATGGTCGATTTTTAAAGTTCTTTATTTAAATGAAAGTCGAATGTAGGTCTTTATAGCACTACCATTGTTTTTGAATATCCATGTCTAATTCGTTTGTGTATAATGCACCGCATAAATGTCAACCAACAGAGACAATTGTCAAGGTGAGTTCAATCAAGTACCACCCATAGTATGATTTTTTTCTTTATTTTTTGTCCATAAGCAAAAAAACACCGTCACAAGTGACTGAAAGTATGATATTCATTTGACATTTACACTGAGCCAGATACGGGTTAATGCGGAAAAGAAGCATTAATCCACTGTTACAACCCAACCTATCTGAAACACACTTAACATGCAAATTGTAATACAACTTCATCCACATCGCACACGTTCCAGATTGTTTTTGTTTTGTCTCTCCATAAATATGCTAATCCCAAGTCTAAATTCTACGCTTTTTTATGCGGGAAGATCTTATCCTGTCTCCATATCCTGCTTTCGAGATTACGATGTGCATTTATAAATGGAAACCAGGACCTTTCTGATGTATCTTTTATAACTTTTATTTGGTATGTAGCTACTGGTTGGAGACATTAACACTTTCCACGCGGCAGGCGTCTGCAGACGACATTCCAAAATGTCACAAAATGTTTCAAAAATGTCAAAATGGTTGAATTTCATTACCATATTTGGAATCACCATGTGAAATGCATTGTAATAAGTACAAACATGCCTTGAATAGATTCAGTAATCCTTTGGCTAGACCTTGAAAGTTTGGAAATGTTTCTGAACAATCTGTTTTGTATGTGGTAAAACCAAAAAGCCGCATGGAAAGTGTTAAGAAAGACTTGACTACTTGACTCAAGTCATATTTTCCAGTGACTTGACATGAGTTCTATAATTCAAGGTTTTAGTGACTTGCTCACAAGCCTGATTACCTAGTGGTACCTACCCTAACTAAAGCCAGTCACCAAACTATAATGAGACAGAAAAGGGTTAGAACTAGAAAAAACCCCAGCATCTCACTAATATGAGGTTTACAATCAAGTGCATATATACACACATTTAACTTGCAAATTGTAATACATCTTCATCCCAACTTCCCTTTTTGGTATCCTCTCTCCATAAATATGCTAAGTCTCAAAATTCTACACTTTTTTATCTCTGGAAAATCTCATCCTCTCTTGCCACATCCTGCTCTCCTCGAGATTACGATGTGCATTTATTAATGGAAACAGGGCCCTATCTAGTACATCCGATGCATCGTTAGGTGTACATGGGTTAAGCCCAGCATAAAAGGCGTGTAATATCTCTGACACATGTTTTGCATACCAAATGATGATAGAGCAACAGAGCGTGTGGAAATGATTCATAAGCGTGTGAATGAGTCTTTAGCCCTTACAGCCCTGAACACCATGAAATCCCATTTGAAAACTATGCTGGCAGCACGTGACGCCTAAGTCTATCTCGCCGGGCGCTGATGACGGCGAGTGATGAATGCGCTCGCACAGAATTGTTAATTGCGGGCGTGTGACCCCCTGGCCGAGTGGACTAAGACACAATCATCCATGCTGGAGGACCCTGGGATCGAATCCCGTCATTGGCAAGTCCGGTTTTTCCCGCTAAATTTCGCCCATTTCCACCCCTGGATATCTTTTTCAACATTTCCATCCCAAAAGTGTTAGGGTTAGAGAAGAAATAGGGAAAACTCTTCTATAAGGTTGGTCTTTTCAAGTAGGATTGGTTTTTATTTTTGTCAACAAAACTGTCAACATCACAAACTTTATCCCGACTTCCCTTTTGGTGTCCTCTCTCCATAAATATGCTAAGTCTAAAATTCTACACCTTTTTTATCTCTGGAAAATCTCATCTAGCCTGATTACCTAGTGGTACCAACCCTAACTAAAGCCAGTCACTAAACTATAATGAGACAGAAAAGGGTTAGAACTAGAAAAACCCAGCATCTCACTAATCTGAGGTTTACAATCAAGTGCATATATACACACATTTAACTTGCAAATTGTAATACATCTTCATCCCGACTTCCCTTTTGGTGTCCTCTCTCCATAAATATGCTAAGTCTAAAATTCTACACCTTTTTTATCTCTGGAAAATCTCATCCTCTCTTGCCACATCCTGCTCTCCTCGAGATTACGATGTGCATTTATTAATGGAAACAGGGCCCTATCTAGTACATCCGATGCATCGTTAGGTGTACGTGGGTTAAGCCCAGCAAAAAAAGGTGTGTAATCTCTGACACATGTTTTGCATACCAAATGATGATAGAGCAACCGAGCGTGTGGAAATGATTCAGAAGCGTGTGAATGAGTCTTTAGCCCTTACAGCCCTGAACACCATGAAATCCCATTTGAAAACTATGCTGGCAGCACGTGCGCCTCAGTCTATCTCGCCGGGCGCTGACGGCGAGTGATAAATGCGCACGCAGAGAATTGATTATTTCGGGCGTGTGACCCCCTGGCTGAGTGGGCTAAGACATGGTCATCCATGCTGGAGGACCCTGGGATCGAATCCTGTCGTTGGCAAGTCCGGTTTTTCCCTCTAAATTTCGCACATTTCCACCCCCGGATATCTTTTTCAACATTTCCATCCCAAAAGTGTTAGGGTTAGAGAAAAAAATGGGAAAAAACTCTTCTACAAGTGGTTGGTCTTTTCAAGGAGGATTGGTTGGTCAGCTGTTGTTGTTGTTTTTATTTTGTCAACAAAACTGTCAACATCACAAACTTTAAAGGAAAAATCCAAAATTGTTAACAACTCAAACATTTTCCGTAAAAAAACAAATCTTGACTACTTGAACAGATGTGACAAAGATTCACATACTTTCCAATGACGCTTAACACATTGCTTTAGTACGACACACAATATACCCAAAATACTATTTCTGAACAAAAAATCCACCGATTCTCTGAGGGAATTCCCCAACTAGAATATCTTCTCTATCCCCTCATCTCCCTTTCTGCCTTGAGTTCACCAGAATTGCCCTACAAAACAAGTTTACAAATCAATTTTAGACACCCACATGAAACGGTAAAGTGTAATTCCTCGCATTAAATGATTCAATGACGCCATTCGATATCCGCTCATATCAGATGTGAAATTCTTAAAAGCTGTAAAAGATAGACAGATAGAAACTAGGGGATAAAATGTTTCTAAATGTAGAAGGTTATCACCTGCAGCTCGATACAAGTTAAAGGCTAAGTCGGCTTCTATTTTTGGACCTATCGCGGCATCAACAGCTGTTTACCACAACCAAAGACGTCAACAAATCATTTAAGCGAAAGTGGACATGACTGGGAGGTTGAGAATTGATGCGTTTTCGTCTGGCATAGTTTCTGATCCAATGTAGAAAAGTTGGTTGTGGGGTCAGTCAAGAATTGTCATTTATAACTGTACTATAGTTAGTAGGTTTCAAGATACAGGGTCGTAATTCCAGTACTAAAACTGGTTTTAGCTTAAACCATTGGTTAAAAACTCCGATCTGATGTAGAAAGTTGGTTGTGGGGTCAGTCAAGAATTGTCATTTATAACTGTACTATAGTTAGTAGGTTTCAAGATACAGGGTCGTAATTCCAGTTTTAGCTTAAACCATTGGTTAAAAACTCCGATCTGATGTAGAAAAGTTGGTTGTGGGGTCAGTCAAGAATTGTCATTTATAACTGTACTATAGTTAGTAGGTTTCAAGAAACAGGGTCGTAATTCTAGTACTAAAACTTGTTTTAGCTTAAATCAGTTGGTTAAAAACTCTTTTGAACTACATGTTTAACAAAACATGTCTTTTAAACACACGAAGAGTAGTAGGTAGTACCATAAAATATACAGGTTTACAAAGAATCATACATCCATGGACAGGTGTGACAAACCAGTACCGTATTATCTCTATTAAGCGCCCATGCCCTTATAAGCGCCCACCCCCGTTTTTCTCAATGACTGTGCCTTGTACCAATAAACAATCCCTTATAAGCGCCCACCTTTTCAATTACCGTAGCACTGTACAACAACATTTTTCGCCACAGCGTCCTTCAGTAAAGCAGTACCAGTAAGCCTGGTTCGATTGCTGCCGCCCGCTCTCCCCGATGCGAGCCATCATCTTTGTTTTTTATTCATGGCTTAAATACAACATCGCGCATGCTCAAAACTACCTAGAATAAACTAAGTTTTCGAAAGAGCCACTTGAAGCTTGTTGGAACATTGACGGCATGTAATGTGGCCACAGTGAGACCACTTTTCGATCGCACATGGTTTTCCGCTAGTGCAACCTTGCCTAATTCGACAGTGTTTTGATAAATGAGTTTTAAAAAAAGGTAACTTAATAAGCGCACCCAAAATGACTTTGCTAACTTTTCCTTTACTCTCATCAAATCAAATTGCTTTTGTACAACACAATACTAAAACCTATCTAGTTCTGAGCAAACCAATTCCAATAACTCTCTGAGAGAATTCCGCAACCCCTACCTTTCACTGGCCCATAGTTCACCAGAATTGCCCTACAAAACAAGTTTCTAAATCAATTTCACATACACCATTGATGGGGCAAAGCGTAATTCCCTGCATTAGATGACTCAATAGCGCCATTCAATATCTGCTCAACGCAGATGTGAGATTCTTAAAAGCCGTGGCAGGAGGATAGAAACTAGGGGATAAAATGTTTCCAAATGTGGAAGGTTATCAACTGCAGCTCAATATAATGGATTGGAGCCTCTTTTTCTGACCTATCACGGCATCAACAGCTGTTAGCCGCAAACGAAGATGTCAAAAAATCATTTAAGTAAAAGTGGACATGACTGGAAGGTGTGGAATGGATGACACAGAAAATTGATGCATTTTCGTCTGCACGCACTGGCATTATATTTTTTCTAATGTAGTACAGATGGTTTTGGGGTCAAGAATTGTCATGTTTGACGGTACTAGCAAGTAGCTTTAACACTTTCCATGCGGCTAAATAGTTTTACCATTTTAAAACACATTTTTTAGAAACCTTTCCAAACTTTCAAAGCCAATCTCAATAATTACTGAACCACACTAGGAATGTTTGTACTTATTTTAATGCACTTTTCATGGTGATTCCAAATATGGTAATAAAATTTCATTATTTTGACATTTTTGAAACATTTTGTGAAATTTTGGAATGTCGTCTGCAGACGCCTGCCGCATGGAAAATGTTAAAGAAGAATGCTCCTTCTGGCAGGAAACATGGTTATTGCCGACGACGCTTTGGACCCTGATAGTTTATTTTAACGAAATAAATCATATTCAAAACTAGGAAACAGCGTGAACGTTCATGCTGCCGTAGTCAATTCTTTTCAGGGCCGGTCTTGTACTAAAAGTTGTTATAGCTCAAACCACGATATATGAAACATGTTATCAAGTTAATCACACGTATATTTTTTGAACTACTTGTTTAAAAAAAAAGAAGCTTTTAAACACACCAAAAATCGTCCCCAAAATAGTTTAAGATAATCAAATACATGTTTACCAATTATCTTGAGTCCTTGAAAAAGTGTGAGAAACTAGTACATGCATCAAATGCTTTTGTATGACACAATGTTTTCAACGTATCTAGTTCTGCACAAACCAATTCCAACAACTCTCCCGGTAAATTCAACAAACCCCTACCACCACTCACTAATAGTTCACCAGAATTGACCTACAAAACAAGTTTACAAATCACATTTGATATTTGATATCTGCTCATCTCAGATGTGAGATTTTTAAAACCTTAAGCAGGAGAATAGAAACCAATGGATCAAATGTTTCTAAATGCGAAAGGGTATCACCTGCAGCAATGGATTGAATGCTAAGCCTGCAGCTGGTGTTTTTTTCACCTATCACGCATCAACAGTAGTTATCCCCGACCAAAGATGTCAAAAGATCATATGGACATGACTGGAAGGTGTGGCATTGGATGACACAGAGGCACTGTCATCTGCACACACACGGCAAATTTGTGATATAGCACTGTAGGTTCTGTATGGCATTATTATATTTCAGTCAGTTCCAGATTGGCGAACCTACTTACAGCAGCGAATTAATTCAAAAGAGCCTTGGCGCACTAAACGCTTGCATGGCGCATGTGAATCATATCCGTAAAATTTGCATATGCCAAAATAGCGGTCGTACGCTTAGATTACTTTTGTGTGCAGAGAGATAAAAATGCATATTTCTTGCCAATTAGGTACTGATCAATCAATCAATCAATCAATCAATCAATCAATCAATCAATCAATCAATCAATCAATCAATCAATCAATCAATCAATCAATCAATCAATCAATCAATCAATCAATCAATCAATCAATCAATCAATCAATCAATCAATCAATCAATCAATCAATCAATCACATAACTTACCTTCTACAATTATAACAGCATCATAGTTGAATTTGTTAAATATTTGTCCCAGCGCCCATTTGTAATGTCTCACTATGTTATATGTTATAGTACCCTTCAAACTTTCTCTGATTGGTTGGTAGTTTAATGACACAAACATCAATCATTCAATCAAATAACTTACCTTCTACAATTATAACAGCATCATAGTTGAATTCATCAAGTATTTGTCCCAGCGCCCATTTGTCATGTCTCGCTATTTTGTAGTACCCTTTAAACTGTCTCTGATTGGTTGGTAGTTTAATGACACAAACATCAATCATTCAACCAATCAATCAATCAATCAATCAATCAAATAACTTACCTTCTACAATTATAACAGCATCGTAGTTGAATTTGTTAAATATTTTTCCCAGCGCCCATTTATCATGTCTCGCTATTTTGTAGTACCATTCAAACTTTCTCTGATTGGTTGGTAGTTTAATGACACAAACATCAATCATTCAATCAATCAATCAATCAAATAACTTACCTTCTACAATTATAACAGTATCATAGTTGAATTCGTTAAATATTTGTCCCAGCGCCCATTTGTAATGTCTCGCTATTTTGTAGTACCCTTCAAACTTTCTCTGATTGGTCGGTAGCTTAATGGAACTTAGGTTTGGTTGCTAGGGAAACAAACAGAAAAAAAAGAGAAAACAGAATGAGATACAGTCAGATGTATACCTATGTAACCATGTGATGAATTAATCTGGACATCTCTCCTATCATCTTTAATAATGTTCTTTCTTTGATATTCATTAGGCCAGCATGCCCTACGAGGCTTATCCATCCCCGCTCTATTTTGTATTGTCAGTATACATTTGAGCTTTGTGAGTGAGTTTCATGGTGGTACCAATGCACGCCTGTATAGCTGTCTCCTATACACAGAAATAATAAACAGAAACAAGACATCCCATCCAAACCTCACGAAGCTGTGTCGTTCCTTACAGCATCTCAAATAGTCACTCTCGGAAATCATGGTACATGTATTTGCTGAAATAAATCTTAGTACAGCATCTTCCATGTTGGAAAATAGGGAATTATTGCAGCCCATTGTACAGCGTCTTCCAAATAACACTGGTTTTAACTTATGTCACACACATGCTTTGTGCAAAGGTGACACCATTCCCTGTGCTTATAGGGTTATATCATACACATTAACAAGTTTTTGGCACCACCAATAGACAACTGAGGGTACACATGTTGAACACCATAGACTATAACAATACCTGCAAAAGTCTATTTTTGGAGGACGGGTACCGGCATCCTAAGATTTTGAAATCAAAGTTTGTGTGTGAAATATCTCGAAAAATACAGCTTGAATGAGTAAGATTTTTGGACACGATATTGGTACAGTATTTAACTCGGCTGAGTTCGAATGACTGGTTATTTGGATAATTATGATGGATAATGTTTCCTGCGATAGGGATATTTATTCCCTATCCGATATTGTCACATCAAAGAAAATGGCGGCGATTCTAGTTCGTAAACCCACCCGTATATCACCGTAATTGTTTTTAATACTCCATACGCTCTGTCGCTGAGCGCAAACGTTGATCACTTTTTTCCAATCAGGGGGCGTCATTTTGCTGTGCCGTCGTTTACTACGCATGTGTGTGAGCGGAACGAGTTCGATCGTAGTTGAGTATGACAACCCATTGCGTACAGTTGGGGACTCAGTCTATGCACAATCTCCCATTGAGTTGTGAGTCAGTCTATTTGGGGGCCCTATAGAGATGCACTCATCCCGATATTGTGTTTGCGATTTCGTCTTCATTAGTTTACTGATGGGTGCCAAATTTTGTGAGCGTGTACAAATCGCCGAAAACTTGGACGAGTTCGAAATTGGGGTTATTTTGAAGCTCATGAGAGAAAATTAATTTTGCCTTGAGAATTCATATAATTCCTATTTTAGAATTGGTTATTTCTATAAAATACGCGCCATTGGCTATGATTTTCAGAATACGGCACGTCAAATATTTGTTTAAGTCTTGATCAAACTAGCCAGACAATCAAGCCGTTCATTCAAACAACTTCCCATAACATATAAGGCCTAGTCAAAACAAACACTGTGTTACCCTTTCAAAAAGACTGAACATTTGTTTGCAAAATCTTGGGTCGGGATTTAAAAAAATAATAATAATAGCACAAGTACAAAATTAGCAAAAATATCGGGACTATTTTCAATAATTTTGTTCAACATAAAACCGCTAATATTTCCCCTTAAAACATAACTCTGCCCTACACCCTTTTATTTTATTCACTGAGTTGTTTTTATTCTAAATTATATGCTTCAAACATTTACATTTAGTACATGTTTACATGTTTGTATCTGATCCAGGGGTAGTTTTTGCTGACTCATTACTTGGACAAAAGTATTTACCCTTGAATTGAGTAAAAAACAACAACAAACACAGTGTGTACGCCCCACGCACCCCTCAGTCCTTCTTTGACAGCTTGCATATTGACCTCTATTCAAGTTTAAAATGGATGAGTTTGAAAACAAATCGACCAACTCAATCGGAAATGTTTAAGATTGGAAGGGTAACGTACCGATGTTTTTGGCCTTTGGATACAATCTTGACAATAGGCACCAATTATCTGCGCTCATAAAAACTCCGTAACACCCTGACCAAACAAACATTTTCTAGAAATCAATTGGATCAATAAACTTCCACTTCAACTTTCTCGCCAGCCTAAACAATTTCCTCGCCATCAAGTAGCCGTCAATTTCCAATGCAGATAGGGCTGGACTCGGATGAGCATGATGAGATGGATTCGCCCGTTGGTATCTATTTCCAAGTTTTAAAAATCATGAATTAACAATTGATGGAATCATGGAATATACTATACTATACTATACTATACTATACTATACTATACTATACTATACTATACTATACTATACTATACTATACTATACTATACTATACTAAATTAATAGAATATAATAGAATAGAATAACCCCCTCCCTCAAAAAGGCTACACAATTCATACAAGACACCTCTATCAACAATAGTATTTTTACTTTTACACGCACCTCGGATGTATACAAGACAACACACCCCGCACGTACAGGTTTGTGTTTAGTTTTATGTTTGGGTAGGCTACAAGTAAAGTCCCGGGCGGACAAGGGGGGGGGGGGGGGGGAGGGGGGGGGGCGGTGGCACTCAACTTTGTAGGGTGTGTCGTTCAGGGTCTCAAAAGAAGGTGGGGTGCTTAGGAACTGGGCTGAGAGAATATTTTTGACGAACAATAAGAATGATAAGGTCTTAAAGGTGTATGTTCCGATCACTTTTTGGGGGCTATGATTTGTTTTTCACATCAAGATATTTTGATATCAGAAGAATCCCCATATTTTTCTCATTAGCCTATGTCTGTAAAATATTAGGAGCCAGAAATGTTCCATTTAGAAATTATAGGGTAAAATGTGGTGAATTACTGCCAAAGGTGGTTAACCACCAACCAGTTTGTGTACTACTCAATGGGCAAATATTTTGTGACCTTGTGCTTCTAAAAATAGAACCGTTGGAGTTATGCAACTCAAACTTTGGAATGCGACCATTTTAAAGATGACCTTTCATGTAAAATAGAAAACATCAAGTTTGAAAATCGGGCCAGCAATCGGAACATCTACCTAAAGAACTGATTTTCTCGAAAAAATAGATTTTTTAAAACACTTTTCACACGCGGCTATTACTTTTAGTTTTACCATTATACAAAACAGATTTTCAGAAACCTTTCCCACCTAATCTCATGAACTATACTATTGAACCCAAACTAGACAAGTTTGCACTTATTTTAATATTGTAATGACATTCAATAATTTTAAAATGTTTAAAACATTTTGGGAAATTTCGGAACTGTCGTCTGCAAACGCCTGCCGCGTGGAAAGTGTTAAATAACTGGGTTGTTTTTATTTGATTAGGGAGCAAATTTAAAACTCGACCGCGCGGCAACCGGCGATTCCGCCCGGTTGGACCGCATATCATTGTTTAGAACAATAGAAACCGACTGCAACCTCACGGAGCTACACGGAACCGGCGGTTGCCGGGCGGTCGAGTTTTGATGTGCTCCCTAGTAAGAATGAGTAGGGTCTACGCAGTGGCATGACCATTATATAAACAGGGAGGGTGCAAGAAACACAATTGCCTGATTGGCTTTTAATGGTCCAATTATACTTAAGACCAACTTCAAGCCAATTTTAGCTATATTGTCGAGAAATAACCGACATGACTATAGTAACTCAATACTAAACAAATTTGCGCGTGCGTGGAGCGCGTGAAAATTGGCAATTCACACTTAAATTTGCCATGATTGAGTCTATAGACTAATTTCTTAAATATCATAAACTTAATTTATTAGGCACACGCGCGGTACTTATATGGTGATTCCCATTGCTAAATGAATATTAAGCAATTTGAATAAACTGTTATATGAATATCATTTTTTATTGGGACGGGGCGGAAGCTGTTGGATCGTTAACGTTGAATCCGGATAAAAACACTATGACGCGCACCCCGCTTGATTAGGAAAAACGTTTGTTGTCAATTAAAAAGTGCGTGATCCCACTCATCAATTACTCCCGCCCCGACCCTCGGTGGAAATAATAAACGGTTCCTAATAATTTTCGTTTCGAATACGGGTATATTCTGTTCAAATATCACGATTAATTTAAGTTAGCTTTTCATTCATTCAGCAGGCAAAATAAAATCATAAAAAAACATGTTTATGCAAGAAAGAAACCCTATTGTACGGTCGGTCGGGGGCTTTGTTCTTATTTTCCTTTGACATGTTTGAGCTGGAAATGACCGTAAAATAAATAAAAATCTTAAAAACAATGAAATCTGGCCATATCTATGGGAAATTTAATATAATTTCTTTACGGTGAATGGTGTCAATAGATGTTTCACCTTTAGGCCTAGTCTCGGTCTCAAAATTCATTTACGGTCTAGGCGGTGAGTTGTAGACAATGGCGACACCAGTATCATAACAGTATTTCTATGGGGTGGGGTGGGAGTGGGAGTTGGGTTGGGGCAAGTTTTGTTAGTCGCATGAAGAAAGAAGATGCGCTGGCCTGGAAGCGCGCACATTTTTTTTCCACAGTCAAATTTGGACAAATTGCAAGGGCCAGTGCCTCTGGTAATTTTTGTAACCAAATATTTAAAAAAGAGAGAGAAAGGAGAAAGAGAAAAAGGGGAATAGAAGGGAATGAAGAGAGTACAGATATTTACCCGAGTAAAGGCGTCTACCGTTTACATGTCACATGGTCATGTCGCAAAAAAATAGGTACAAATTCAGCTAAAAATCATGTTTTAGTGGGCTAATTGAAAATAATTTCATTCAATGGCAATGCCCCTTGCAACTCGCAACAAGATCACTTTCATTACATTTTGACAAACCCTCGTATGTTCTTGTTCAATCACCACTAGGTTCAAGCAGCACACGCTTACTATTTTGAAACTGTCCAAAGCTTCATGACGCCGATTAAACGTATACCTATAGAGATGGACATTTCAATTTCTATTGTGATTTTAACATTTCATATGAATTGATATGTTTGCACGAATATTGTTCTAAAAAGAAGGTTCTTGTCAAATATAGTTCGTAACCAATACACTAAAGTGACGAGATTGTCATTTCAATGTCTTCAAGGTGCTCATATTTTAAATATGATTCAGAATACAACAAATCTTCAATTGAATTATAGTTATTTAATGTATCGATAAATGCATTAAATTAATAGAATTAGTTAAAGAGTAAATAATCGGAAATTCATAAATAATTAAAACAACCCATCGATTTATGTATTAAATGTATTTGTAAATGTAATTAAAAACAATGAACAAGAAATATAATAGTCAATCAATGATTAAATTTGTTTTATTCTATTGAAATGCGATTGATAGATTACTTGAATAATGACTAAAATTGATATATTTATTTTTGCTTTTAGTATCAAATAATATTAATGAATGAACTGTTGGAATAAGTAATAAACAACATCAATAAGTTAATAATTAATTAACAATCTTATTAATTAATAAGTTAATTAATCAATTCGAGAATAAATGAATTAATTATAGATTGGTATAGTGATTCATTTCAATAATTAAGTTGATTTAATTGTATTTTCTATTCATTTACTTGATTTTCAAATAATGTTAACAAATTAAGTGTTTTGAATAATTAATTAAGTTATTTATTTATATTTATATAAATTAATAGATAGATAAATACATTTATACAAATGATGGAATACATTATTATTACAATACATTTCCATTTATCCAAATTCAATGAAGTTTATTCAATGAAGGCTATTAATTGAAAATAATTTAATAGGTATAAATGCGTAAGTGTTGTTTTGAAAGAAATTAGACAAATCAATGCACGCGCGCTGATGTTGATGTGTGAATAATGGTTCGACCCTGCACGGGGTGCTATCGTGAGTATATCAACATTTGCGCAAGTGCATTGATTTTCTATTTTTTTTCGAGAAACAAAACATACGCATGTATTGACCAGATTCATACACGACAATATTACAAATCAAAATTCACAATTTGAGCATAATATTGATCTCTCTTATAACGAATAAAAACATCATCAAACATGTTAACAAGTTTGCTACCACTACCCGCAGTGAAAATCGGCGAACCCGCTATGCCTGAACAACTAATAAAAACAAAGCGCACGATGCGCGCATTGAACGACGCACATGCTGAGTGCATTATGCAATTTCAATGCACTACGCATATTTTAGATTCTTGCTTTCTGAATGGTTCGACACTATTAGAGTGTTTAATATACCTCATCTGAGCGGTTGTTGTCTTTAAAGACCCTTTTTGATAGAAGTATTGGACGCATCCGGGTACTTTGGTTGAACCAAGGCATCAATATTCAATACACAGTTTTATTGTACCGTTAAAAAGCCTGATAGAAATAATACTTAATAAAATATCTATATAAAATTATGATTGTATGTAATCCAACGAATTGGATTGTAATTGTGTCTCATATCATGCAAAATAATAAACATTTCTCTTCGGAATAAAGATAAATTTACTTATTTTCAAGCATAAATAAATATCACAAACAACTATACTATAAAAAATATATATTACATTATAAACTTTAAAATAATTACAAATATCAAAAATATCAATAACGAATAGAAGTAGGCCTACCATTTTTTGAGCAATTGTTAAATATGTGTATATCTTGTAGCCTTATTCTGAATCCTAAATATAATCTATACTTTACTTGCCAAAATAATAGAATTCAATCTTAGCCTACTACAACACCCACCATTTTATTATTGTCTCATTTTCTGAATCTTTGCCCCTTACTTAATAATGTATAGTTATGTTACGTCCGAGTGGTTGTACCTGCTCACACGCATTTTTTTTAAAAATTTAGATCACAGTATAAGCTACCGAAAATAATGTGGACACAAATATCTCGGTTAAAATATTTAAACAAATCATCATTGCGTGATTTTTTTAGTATGGTGAGATCTCTGTTAAAATTCACACTATATTAATTTGAACATAACATGTAATAAATACCCCTATTTTAAACTGTAATAAGAGGTCTGCCGTTTCAAAATAGAATATATCAGGAATATCGTGTTTATACCTACCTTTCAACTTTATGCCTTCACGCAAGTATGATTTCATGGATTATTGCCAAAAGACCCAATTATCAAATTATACATGATCAAGTCCCATGTCCTTTGCAATCCTTAAATTCATTTTGATGTCCACATTTACAAAGCGAACCTTCAATTTCCATATAGGAAGATTACAGATTTCCCGGTTTCCAAATTCTTCAAATTTAATTCAATAGCCTTTTTCGTTTCAACCGAAATATATACACATTTGTAACCTAAAATGTTAATGTCAAAAGTCTCCTCCGCCATTGATGAATCATCCATGAAACAAATGAAAACTGTAGAATATGTACTTAAGTAACATTTTGACGAATTGAATTATGGGTGAGTACCTCATATTTGTGCTCATTCCATGTTGTCAATCAACGCCCGTCCTCCATGGTTCTGGTAAGACCCTAACATAATAATGTCAAGAAACTGCAACGAACTGATCTCCCGAATATTGTTCACTTAATCAATAAACCGTTCGAATGACAACCACCAAATCCAAACACCGCGAAACCCACAAACCGCTAAACCCGAGAACCGCTCTAGTTTCTGTTCTATTTTTATACTGCCATTTTAGTACCAATCTTACTATAGCGTGTCCACTCCAAGCCAAATAAAATAACTATTGCCTTTTTTTCCATCTGTACAGAGAGGCAAGTAAAGACACGAGCGACATGAATGAGGTTGTGTCGTCTCCCATTATGTTAACTGTTTTGATTGACCAGGCTATTTCCGTTGGCCATTATTGGACCCTGCCCGACGAGGTGAGTGCGTATGTGCCACCATTAACCTGTCTCTGACTTATTACATTGATTGAAAAGTGAATACACGTCAGCCAGGAGATCCGGTCGGATGAAGTTTTCATTTGCGAGGGACTAACAGTTACTGATGATTCTTTTGTCACTAAGTTGCATGAAAAGAAGGGGCTCTCCTTTAGAGCCTTTATTTCAAAAAGTTAACAATGAGAAAGATTAATGTATAGAAACACTCAATTATGGAAATACTGCACAGCGCAGTTCTTGGATTGTAAGTGGTTCTTGGTGTTTACAGGCTCAGAGATAGTAGAGCCACATAAAGTATTCTATTGTAGGACTAGATGTCATGGTGTGACAGAAACAAGTATAGTACGATGGAGTGCTCGTGGAAATATTGCGATGATGTTCATAACTGTGAAATATAGGCTAAGTATTTCATAGCAAGAAACTAGAGCAGAAATCATTCAAATGAAAATGAAACATTTGTTTCATATCAAGAAAACATACATCTCTGCCAACTTGATCAATTATCCTCATTACACCTGTGTGTGGTGCACTTAATCTTAGAGAGACACCTGCGTAGCCTACACATACTACCCCTGTTACAAATTTAACACCATACCAACGCTGCTGCATTTAACACACAGCTTTCATTTCAAAGGTTAAAACCTATTTTGGCAGGGATACATTACCGAGCTACATTTTGCAGGATATGTAACATTTGTCGATGAACGATGAATTATTCAACATGATAGGATACGTACACCTCGCGTTACAGATATACGATGGAATGTAAATCGTTGATGACTCTTCTTCCCGGCACCATGGTACGTTTAATATTCTGGGGGAAAATTGTGCACATTGATGAGGAGCGTGAATGGTGTTTTGGGAACTTTCAAAATCGTGACTCCTTTTTCATAGCGGGATGACTCCTGGTGGCAGGTTATATGATTTATACTTTTTGTCCTTATTTACCCTTAATAGCATACATTACAAAAAACAAAATGTTATGACCCTCTGCAGGAAATTCATATTCTCTTGAATGGTACAAAAATGATGCTCCGTTGTATGTACTTCAAAGGTGATGGACTCTTTTTTGAACTGTAACTCTTTTAAAGCTTCCACACTCCTGGGCATGGCGATGGATCGAAGAACAGGGGGAGGGGGTTAAATGGGGTGGGGGAAAACACTATTTCCACCACCCCCAGGAATTGAACCGAGGTCGCCATGGTGACAAGCAAGTCGAACAACCACCACTTCACGAGCTCTGGGCTTCCCAGGCTTAATGTTCGCAAACCATATATACCCCAGGGTTTAGTGCACCAAGGGATAGAAGTTGCGTGCCTGCGCCTAGAAGTGCTGCTGGCCATGTGGTTAGTAGGGTTAGGGTTATGAGGGTTGGTTGCATTTCAGGACCCCTTGTTATGTAAATTCTTGTTTGTTTTACCTACTAAAGAACTATTACCTATTGGTTGTAAAAAGATGGATACATCATTTATTGGACAATCAGACACATACATGATTGCATCGTTGATGTGCATTTGGGTGAAGCATTCAGACGCTGTATTTTAATTGGTCATTCAAATAAGCATATCATGCAACTAACCAATCAGAAATAATGTTAGAAAAGCAGATAAGTGGTCAGGGAGTTAAAACCAGACCAATGCATTCTGGTTGCAGTGTGTGTGCTCAGTTTATCACTTTCCACGCGGCATTAGTTTTACTATCACAAAACAGATTTGTCAGAAACCTTTCCCAACTTTCAAAGTCTTATCTCACGAATTACAGAACCAATACTAGGCATGTTTGTACTTACTTAAATGCATTTCTCATGATAAATTCCAAATATGGTAATTAAATTCAATAATGTTGACATTTTTGAACCATTTTGTGAAATTTTGGAACTGTTGTCTATAGACGACTGCCGTGTGGAAAGTGTTAAGAAACTACAGACTTCTATTAAATGGCAATGGATTGATTTTTAACAAAAGGAGGCTTGTTCCATATCAACTTGAAAGCTGGAACAATAAGTAGCCATCTTAACACTTTCCACGCGGCAGGCAGCTGCAGACGACATTCCAAAATGTCACAAAATGTTTAAAAAAGTCAAAATTATGGAATTTCATTACCATATTTGGATTCATCGTGAGAAATGCATTGACATAAGTACAAACATGCCTAGTATTGGGTCAGTAATCTTTGAGATAGACTTTGAAAATTGTGAAAGGTTTCTGAAAAATCTGTTTCGTGTATGTTAAAAATAATAACCGCGTGGAAAGTGTTAATAGACAGAATGAGCGAGCGAGAGACAACCGAGTCGAATAAAAGACAAAAGGTAAAGTGGGGGAAATAATGAGTAAAATCTGAAAACAACAAAATCCAATTTCACCTGATACAATATCGCAAGTCCCAATGCTACACCACATAATGGTTTTTAAATTAGTGTACAATTCCGCCGAGACCACGCTCTATCTATATGTGCACTTAATTGTCAGCTCTACAGGCTGACAAGCGAATAGGCAGACACAATAGCATTAAAAGAGGAGCAGTTTTTCACAAAACAGTTATTTTCACAAATTAACGCGCACAAGAACAGCACTATTTGCTGCTATTATGATTTATAAAACACAGTTTCGTCATAGAACATGTAGCATTTCACAAGTTACTAATTTCACCGAAAATTCCTATTTAAGGAAATTCAGACAAAATAGAACCCTTGAGAGAGAGAAACCCACACACCACAATTATACAATGTAATCAGTTTCTGTTGATTTCCAATATTGGATGATCGATAATCAAGGTACGGTATCTCCTTTTGAGAATAGACTTCATGCATCTCTGTTATACAACAATGATATTTAGAGACATTTGAAGTCCCAGAGGGGTAAGTGTGACGACATTTCATGATCGAGATTCTTTGTTTGATTTTTGACATTCATGAATAAAGCTTATCCATAACTTTTATGTGTACTGTCGCGGCCTAAGGGCGCAGTTGTCAGTCAAATGCATTTCAAGATATTCATGGAATTAGACACGGAAAAACACCGACAATAAAGACAATTTTACAGTAATTTTTCTTCATGAAATGATTAAAAAAAGCTCCTTTTGTTGGTATTATGATTTTGGCTTTTTCTTTGAGCAACAAATGTACCCTTCTGCTGCAGCTGTACACATATGCAGTGTTGTGAGTAAAACATATAAATTATTAATATTCGTATCAAAACTCGTAATAGGCAATTCCATTTAGCTATGTGTATTATGTATGTGCCATCTTCCTTTCTAGCATCTGATTACAGTGCACAGATACTATTGTTTTGGGGGGTAAGTACTGATTAAATATTCAATGGAAATTTCAATGCACTATTCTGCTATCATTTATGGCATAATTCTGTTATACCCTACACACCAACATTGGTAGTATGCGTCGTTCTTAAAAATCACGCACTATGAATACCCCTGTGAAGGGATAACAGAATTACTTCTCATTTATGATCTACCAATGCAAAGTCCCAGGTAACGTCATAGGATAAAGGATTGAAAACTTATCGTTCCAGTTTATGACTTAACACTTTCCACGCGGCAGGCGTCTGCAGACGACAATCCGAAAGTTCACAAAATGTTTTAAAAAAACATATTGTATTGACTTTCAATACCCTATTTAGAATCACTATGAGAAACGCATTGAAAGAATTTTAGTTGAAAGAAGTACAAACATACCTAGTCTTGGTTCTGTTATCCTTGAGGTATACTTTGAAAATTGGGAAAGGTTTCTGAAAAATCTGTTTTGTATAATGTCATAACTAATTGCCACGTGGAAAGTGTTAAGGATACCTTGTGGGACCGCCATTTCAAAAACCAGCCTATCCAGGGAAATACTAAGATTTAATATAGAAACACTGAGTCATGTCATCCTAGCTGTCTGTGGAACCCACGGGGCGGTTCTCGAGTTGATAACAGTTCTCAGATTGGGTGCAGTTCCTGGGCTCATATATGGTGGTCCTACGGTAGGACTAAAGGATACATGGATACACAATTGAACTGAATGATTTAGAATACTATGAAAATGTTTAATGGTGAACTTACAAAAGACCCTTGTATCGTTTATGGCTGTAATGATGAACTAATTACGGGCATTGTGCGGGTGTACCGCGGAGCATGAATTGGTTGAGGTAGATGCTTCTTGCTCGCTATTTTCAAACAATGTCCTCTAATTGACCATATCGGTGCACAGCGGTGCACAGCACGTCCAATATATAGGAACGTCCAAATTTGTATCAGTATTTAACAAATGTTGGGGCTCAACAATTTTGAGAGAAATTCCGATATTTTCTCTGGGATTCTCATTAGAAACATCAAATCTGACTATGTAAAATGGTTACGTCTGGGAAGGGAGGGGAGGAGGACACCCTCCTTCCAGACCCATCCTAAAAGTGTCAAGTGATGTTCTAATAGGTGTGATACAACACTAATGGGTGTGATACACCACTAATGGGTGTGATACACCACTAATGGGTGTGATACACCACTAATGGGTGTGATACACCACTAATGGGTGTGATACACCACTAATGGGTGTGATACACCACTAATGGGTGTGATACACCACTAATGGGTGTGATACACCACTAATGGGTGTGATACACCACTAATGGGTGTGATACACCACTAATGGGTGTGATACACCACTAATGGGTGTGATACACCACTAATGGGTGTGATACACCACTAATGGGTGTGATACACCACTAATGGGTGTGATACACCACTAATGGGTGTGATACACCATTAATGGGTGTGATACACCACTAATGGGTGTGATACACCACCAATGGGTGTGATACACCTCTAATGGGTGTGATACACCACTAATGGGTGTGATAAACCACTTATGTTGAAAACCATCCTCATCAAAAACATCAAATTTGATAACCACTACAGTTGCATGTCACTTTCAAAAAGGGCCTATTGAAAACCTGCCCCATATATGTTAGCCGAAAATGGATTCTCAAAACACAGTTCAGGTAGCATTAGGCCAAATTAAATTAATTGTTTGTCTCAAAGCTCCCGCGCGCGTTAGTTTATTGGTGCGCATTAGACATTTTTTTCAATTTAAAAAAAAAAAAATCCAAAATTTCACAGATTTTTCAGATTTTCATTGATCACATCATCTTAAATACTAAAGTTCACTTTTACAAGGATTTCAATATTTTATATTTAAAAAAAAAAAAAAATGAAAATGAAAATAAAACCGCATTCCGCATTAGTTTTACAACAGGAGAGGAGCTTTGAGACAAACAATTAATTTAATTTGGCCTTATAGTAAAATTGTTATCATACACACACACACACAGAATCTGCATTCAGCAATTCAAAGAAATGTAACACTGCCATGTTCCAACCCATTTAGCAATGCGTACTATATAAACACATCGTGATTACAACACTCCTGCCTAGGGGTATATCCAATTCAACTGCAAAATATTAATACCCAATATACTTCAAAATCCTACTTCATTTCGGCTGCTATATTGCCATAATCGTCGGCATAACCAGGTTACAGTTCAGCCTCAACGAGGCAAAAAGTTTCCAGGGAGCGCACTACACTAGCGTTTAGTAAATTTAATCCGAAACTCAATCATTTGTTACAAACATTTTACTTTATAGGGAAAAGAAAATCCATGTCTCGTTTTTACTCTTTGTACTTTGAATACGGTTTGGAAAGTGGGTTATGTCATTAGCTTGCTGGGAAAACGATTACACTAGGCCTTTAAAATGTTTTGGGTTGTTCGCCATTACCTGATAGAGCAAAGAAAAACCAACCTTCCAAACATTTTTTTCTTATTATGCTGTCAACGATAAAACAATCTCTAATCAACCATGATTTCTTGTCAGTACGTTCCAATTCTTTTAAAAGTTTCTTTCGTAATGAATTATGGAATGTTAGTAGTGAAAAAGTAAAAAGAGTACCAAAAAAATCAACCAACTCCATTTTTCCAGTTTGGTCCACCAAACAAACTATTTTTACACCTTATCCCCAGCAGGAACAAGGACTGTTAAATAAGTGTGGCTCTCTATATCTCGTCTCTCTCTCTCTCTCGAGCCAGAGGCGGGCTAATTTCCTCAGCAAACTTGCTATGTACCTGAGCTATTCATTCAGAGCATTAAACTCAACAGTATTGGAAATTGCCATGGGTGCAGTGTGGATAGCATCCATAGTATTAATGTGGTGCTATTATGCTTGGTGGCAGGATACTCTATTTCGAAAAACGTTTGTCAATGGACTTGTTAATAAGGAACAAGATTGATGCCGTATTGTGTTGTCCCCACAAAGTAAGTATGAAATAGATACCACAGTAAGGCTGGCACTTTCAAACCAAAAGACATTGATGACAAGACAAGACAATGCCACCCCACCCCCCCCCCCCCCACCCCACATGGGTGACAAATAAAAAACCCAATCCTGAACAGGTGATCTTTCAATGAAAATGTTACCCCCTCTTTAAAAATTGGGGAAATCTTTGGGAGACGGAGGTTACATTTGATTTGAAAGGATATGTGGTCTTTGAGTGTCGGCAAGGGTGAAAACGTGATCTTAACAGCTTCACATACCCATACCACAATTATGTGGGAGTGCCAACCCCAACCCGCTGTACCTAGCAGGCATCGACTCTTTATTCTTACTTCTTTCTAGAAGAGCAAGAGAGTTTGTTTTTGTTTTTTGAAAGAGAGAGAGAGCAGTATACATATATCCATCTCAGAAGGGCACCTACCAGTATAAATTGTTTAAATGTTATACAAATTGATGCTTTCTACTTTTAAAGAATCCAATTCATTCTGCAATTTTAGTTCAGAACAGACTATAGTGATTTACAAAGAGGACATTTATTCTTTTATCCAGGTTGAAGAGATTTGGAATAAGCGTGGATTCTAACCCATCTCAAGCAATACAAAGATAAGTAGCTTGTCAAAGAGAGTTACGGTTGATGTTGAAAGTCCAGCACTGGATATTAAGTTCATTTCATTAAAAAGGCCATAAAACTTCACCACATCTAAGTTAGTCCATTTACTATCTTTAGGGTATTAATTTTAAATAGGTCATCGCATTTCTCTTTTCTGAGATGTTTTTATACTTTCTTGAAGTAAATTACAGTTGAAACTAAAACACAAGCTCTCAGCCAGATCGCTGATCTCTTTCTTTACTTGGCAATGCAGTGTAGCTGTAGGGTTTAGTGCTACTCCAATACAGCCTTTCTGTTTTACTTAAATAATAAAGGTTTTGATTTTAGGACAACAAGGCGACGCTGACTGCCAAATAGTGCTGTCGCCCGTAATGATGACTTAAACAGCATACCACCATGAGGATAGGTTACTTTAAAAGTGCTTATTTTCCAAAGATTAAATTGTCTCGCTTTGCTAATTTTTAGCCATTACGCTTGGTTTATAAATTTCGCGATTTCAAGGTTCATTACATAAAGACTTATACACAAAATAAATATATTCTTGTATTTCTATTTTCGCGGTAGCTGCTTGGAGCACGAAAAGCGCAAACATTAATGTAGCGCAAAAAAGTCCACGTTTACAGTACTCAAAGAGCTTACAACAAAGATAAAACAAAGTGAACTTATAACATAAGGAAAGACAATCAAAACCAAGAAGTCTACAATGATAAACAAATCTATTCTGCTGTAAAGAAACCTGTCCCATACCCTTAACACTTTCCACACGGCCATTAGTTTTACCATTATACTAAACAGATTTTTCAGAAACCTTTCGCAATTTTCAAAGTCTATCTCAAGGATTACTGAACCAATACTAGGCATGTTTGTACTTATTTTAATGCATTTGACATGGTGATTTTAAATATGGTTCTAAAATTTAACAATTTTGACATTTTTGAAACATTTTGTGAAATTTTGGAATGTCGTCTGCAGCTGCCTGAGGCGTGGAAAGTGTTATCAACAACAAAATTGAATACAAAGGACACTCTGTGTTTCAGGAACCTTTAGGTTCTCACATAACACACCTGAAGATGAAAGTAAATACTATTGCGACTTATTCGCCAGACCATCGATTCTAATTCAATTCAAAGGTTTGGCTAACAGGCACTGCGAGTCCAGTGACTCGGGAATCAATAGCAATTTTCCGTCAAATTATTTTGATAGTTTCAAATAAAAGGCATGATGAGTTTAGTGGACTGTGCCCTCAAGCCCCCCAGTCCATTCTGTGGTTCAATTTGCTCTGAGATTCTCAGATACCAATATCCCTACAGACACAGTATGATAGCATTCAGGCGTATTTGGTAAACAATGAAAATGATACTTTCTCTAAGTAATAATATTTGAGTATCACAGGGTATCATGTGTGTGAGACACAGGCGCAGGTGCGCAATGGCAAGCTATAGCATAAGAACCTGAATGGTCAAACACAAAATTTTGAAGAAAAGATCTGACACTGGAATGTGTGCTGACGTCACTGTACAGTGGAAGATAAATGGACTATAACTCAATCAAATGGACACAAGGAGTCCAGCAACTTCAGGAACTATACTGTACATCCAAAATGTTTGTGTGTATTTAAATTTCACTAATTTTGCGAGGAGCACTTTTTTCCCTCACGAAAATTTCATGTCGTGACTATTTCCAATCTACCTTGTAGCAGTGCGTTGCAAAGTTTGCATTCATGTAATTTTCATACCGTGAATTAGGCCAGCATCGCTGATTCGTGAAATGTTAAACTCGCAAACATTTCTGGTTTTACGGTACTTCATTCATCCAACTCTGAGCAGTGACATCCGAGCATAGTCTAGTGACCGAGGCAGCAGTTACATGCGATTGCTGCAGTGGATCCGTCTTTGATTAATTATAGGTACGTATGATGGTGCATTACCATCAAATGTGTGAAAATGAGGTATGATCATTGGAATACGCTCACACTTCAATGTATAAAGTTAGATGAATGGAGTATTATTATTTTTGTATAGGTTTTAGCTGAAAATGACACCGCTGTACATACCATATTGTCTTTAATAAACACCATGAGAGCTTGAAAATTCTAGAGAGGGAGGCTTTTAATGGGTGAAATTTTGTTTACAAAAAAAGTAGAGATTTTGGAGGAAAATATTGGTGTCTATGAAAAATGTTTTGTTTTGTGCTAAACAATTAGTAGTAATGTAACATCCTGATTGAAGTTCTCTTATGGTACACCCTGTATGCTCTCCCGTATAATAGAGACTTCAAATAGCCTGTCATCGTTGACCAACTTGACTCAGGAAAGCAGCACCGTCCGATCACACAAAAGGTTTCTAATAATATATGTAGTTGTTACGGCGGAGTATTGATGTACTGTGTGTAACATGATCAGTTTGAACTATCACCATTGCCAATTACTTCAATCAGTGTCCTTGCTTCGAGCCGGCGAGTATGGATCGGAACGAAGATGACGATACCGGTGGCGTCGTTCGTACGTGCTGCGCAATGGGTTACGTGACCCTTCCGTGGGGCTGGCCTGGTTAAAGGCTATGTCGTTGACTGGTGGTTTTGATAATATTAACCAATTCTAACTTGAAATATCATAAAGCTTTTGGTTGGTTATTACAATGAGCCTAAATCTGGTTTGTGATGGGGGAGAGGGACATGAAGGGAAAAGTTGATTAGAGTGTGGGTGTGATGTACACTGAGCCAAAAAAGAAACTTATACAATTTTAACAGATCACCATAGGGGCAGTGCACATTTCTCTTGTGTCATTGAAGCAAACAATTGGTTATTGACTGCCATTTGAAGCGATACATTGCAGTAATATTGTATCCAAATTTGGTACATTTTCATGCACAGAATATTATTTGGTGATCTGTTAAAATTGTATAAGTTTCTTTTTTTATAAGTTTCTTTTTTGGCTCAGTGTATTACTATCGAAACCAAACACTTTATAATGTTTTTTAACACTTTCCGGCAGTCATCTGCAGACGACAGTTCCAAAATTTCACCAAAATGTTTCAAAAATGTCAAATTTATTGAAATTCATCACCATATCCGTTATCCTTGAAATAGACTTTCAAAATTTTTGGAAAGGTTTCTGAAAAATCTGATTTGTTATGGGGTAAAACTAATAGCCGTGTGGAAAGTGTTAATCACCAAAATGCTCCATTACTTTCTCTCTGTGCATTGACATCAAAGTGCATTCAAGTTGTCACAGCTGATAACCAGAAAATTGTGAATGTGACTCCTGATTTGTTCTGGAGATGGTGTTTTTTTTCCTTTCTCAGAAAACATATATTTATTGATACACACTATTTGTTGAATATGGTTTACATGTAAATTGCCAAAATAGCTTGGAGTAGTGATAGATTGATTGATTTACAGAATTATTTTAAAATGTAATGAAAACAAAATTAAAACAATTTTCGACAAAACTAAATCAGTTCCCATCAAATTTCCTCCATGTTTCCAAAACTAGACTTGGAAAGTGATTTTCACTGAAAAAATGAAAGACTTTAGAAGGGGGAAATTCTTAATATATTAATTTATTGATGCTTTCTATATTGAAGTGAATATACCTCAGCGGCCAGTGACATTTTACAAGAAGGCTCTCATCTTGACAAAGATGTCCAAATATTGATATCGAAAAACAATGATAGGTTTTGAAGTGTAGCTACTTCATAATCTAAAACAATGAAATTAAGAATTGAAATATTGATAGATTTGATTTTAAATTGACAGAGTAGACAATCTCATATCAGTATGAAAATGAAGTAGACATCCTTGTTTTGAGATAAAAATTATGTAAAAGTTGAAATGTTTATGCTTCATTTATGTTCGCGCTTGACACAGCTACCACGAAAATAATAACACACAAATATATTTCTTTTAAGTATAGGTCTATGTGATGAAGCTATAAATCGTGAATTTTTAAAAACACACAAAACAGTTCAAAATTGGCAAAGCACGAAAAATTAATTGCGCGAAAATAACCACTTTTATAATAGATGACAAGTGTAATCTACAATGATATCACCAGGAGGTGTTTGGGAGCCTGGAGGAGTCACGATCCATACAAATCGTTAACTCGGATTTGTTTTGGTCGGGGGTGTGCCGCTGGAGATTCAAAACCCCTACCCATTTGTAAGGGTGATTTTGGAAAACATGGTACCCATTTCTAAGGATTTTGGTTCATTATAGATCCAATTTTCGCAAAAATAGCCAACATTTTCGCGAAATCATACCCCATGTTTAGGGATTTTTTGGCAAAAAAGCGACCCATTAGAGCGGCACATCCCTGTATACCGTATTAGGCGAGTACCCCCCCCCCCCACACACCCGCTTTAAAAAAAAAGAAATCAGGATAAGAGGCCTTGATTTCAGATTTACATACAGAAGAAAAGTGTAGATTGCAATCAAAATCAACACTAGAGGTGTTACATACGAGCCAGGAGGCACAAACATGTAGCCGTATTATATCGCAACCGAATCCAGAGGTCTTTTTTTAATCATGCCCTGTGAAAATCAATACGACTCAATCGTTAAATATCCTGCCGTGTTTGTGTGTATAGGACGTTGGGTAATTCTGTACAAATTGTAGTCTGCTTACACGTTTAAGGCAGTGTTGCCAAATTTAGGATTTAACAGCCTACTTGGGCTACTTTTGAAGACCAATAAGTGTTCTGGAGAGGGATCTTTTGAAAGTTGAGCTTCTTTGTATTAGGCCCCTTGCAATTAAATGTGAGTTTACTGTTGCGTTTTTGAAAAGCAGGACGAGGTGACTATTTAATATTAATATTGTAATATTTTGGGGTAAAGTCACCTGATTTAATATTGTCGGCGTTGTTAACTATTATCCAAGGTACGAATACAATTCAAATGCTGTTAATTATGTCCTACCACCACCTACTGCCTTGGCTTTGCATTTTGTTTCTTTTATAAAGGAGTCTACTCATATTTGCATCCCTATTTTGAATATTAATGAGATATTCGATCGATGTTTGTAATTAAAAAAATTGTTACGCTAGCTCGGAGAATTTTAAAGATGGCGATCGTAAACAAACCTGAAATATTACCCAGAATGCACTAGGAAACTCCAAAGAAGTTCGGCGGTTTTGATGTGACGTCATGCGCTGAAGCGATTGCGCAGTAATCAACTGCCGTGCCTACGAATATGCTTCAAATGCACACATTTCAATACAAAGTGACAGTTGCAAGTTTCCCAGAAATATTTTCCCAACCCGGAAGTATTGCAATGCGGCTCATCGGCTAATTTTATCGTCTGAAAAGTGTTAAAAAGCTTATGAAAAAGCTGTAAACAATGAAATAATTAAATATTTTAAAAATATTACATATATCACGCGGGTGACTTTTGGACACGCGCAGGCAACAGTAAACTCACATATAATTGCAAGGGGCCTTGCTGCTTATCCAACCAAACCAATGTTTTTACACACAAACAAGGCAAAATGGTTTACTTTTGAGACAGAAATGCTGTAAAATGATTTTGGGGCTTCTTGTTCTATTGAAATCAGCAATGGTTAACAAAAACAGTATTCAACTATGAATTGACTGACCTCTTAGGGTACTTGGCACTCATAATTGGTCTACTTTACACTACAATTGGGCTAATTCTCACAGCAAAATGGGCTATTTTACTTACACTTCGAACTTGGCTACCAGTCCTTTCAACCTGAATTTAAACTATTTACTTTTAAATATCAATAGTCAACTATTTTACTGATAGGGCTAATTTATTATACACAAATTGGTCAATATGGATTAGGCTACTTTTAATATGATTTGGGCTACTTTTCACTAAGTTTTTGGGCTACTTATCACTACAATTTGGGTTACTTTTCACTATAATTTGGGTAACTTTTCACCATAATTTAGGCTACATTTCACTATGATTGATTTGGGCTACTTTTCACCTCAATTTGGGTTACTTTTCACTATAATTTGGGTTACTTTTCACTATAATTTGGGTTACTTTTTCCTACGATTGATTTGGGCTACTTTTACAATGATTTTGGTTACTTTTTCCATATGTATTGGGCTCATTTTCACTTGGGCTACTATTTTTCTATTTTTGGACGATCATTCAAGTGATCTGAAACGAGAAAAGAGGAAAGCAAGAGTTTCTGCTACTGCCGATGATGATGGAGATGGTGATTTATTTCTATGTAGAGGAAATTGGATACAAGTGAACGTCTTGGACGGAAACGCATTATCGAATCGATAGCGACACCTTTTGGTGTGGGAAATCGATGGCGATAGGATGCCATCTTTGAGGGGACCTTTGGTGTAATCGAAACTGAAAAATGGAGGCCACAACTTGTTCACAGAGTCTTTGCCTGACATAGAGAGCTGTATAAACCTACATAGTGAGAAGAAAAAAAATAGTTTGGTTGTCCTCTAAATTAAATTCTAGTATTCAAAAATGTGCGACATATACATGCAAATCGTGATCATGGCGCTGTGTTACTGCCATATTGGCCAAAACACATCAAATAAACCCATATTTCAGAACAGATTAATGACATGAAGCAGGAGGAAACCCAAGATCATTCACATAAAGCTATCGAGCACAGGAATCAAACTCGGGACTCATTGGTGAAAGGCAAGGGTCCCCCCCCCACCACTGTAGTCATATAGTAGCAGAGTTTATGGTACTTTGTGCAGCTTCTTTGGTGGTCGTCGTCGTTCTATGGATCATGGCTGATTCTTTGTGACCCTATTGATGATGGAGCGCCACTGTTGTCTATTGTGTGACATGCGATGCACAGAGATCATACAGGTCATACAGTCCCTGTACGAATACTGAGCATACAGTCGCTGTACAGATACCGAGCATACAGGGTGAGTCAAAAAACATTGTGCACGATTTGAAACGGCCATTTGACTTTGATGCGTGCATTAATCCATGACTTTTTTGATGTCAATGTAAAGCGTTGTTAATCTAGTTTATCCTCCCAAAAAATGAAAGTAATTGACTGAAGAATAAGCAAACTGTGGTAAGTTTTGTAAACTGACAGAGTTTTTCGCCATTCCTATGGGATTTACACAGTTAAGACGTGAATATTACTGCAGGATGACGGTATAGAATGGGAGTGAGAAAGCACCATCATCCTAAGCAAAGGAGGATGTGGTATCCTTAGTGCTCTGTAACATGTGATGCTTGTATTCAGATTTGCCTTTTCATTTGACAACTCGGTATCAGACGATTAACTACTTATCCCAGAGTGAAAGAATGATTTTCAGAAACATTTTAACAATTAACATGATTACTGTGAGTGATAATGACCATTTAGCAAAACCAATTTTCCTGTGTGTAAATTCCATAGGAATGGCGAAAAACGCGGTCAGTTTACAAAACTTGCCACAGTTTGCATATTCTTCAGTCGATTACTTTCATTTTTTGGGAGGATAAACTAGATTAACACCGCTTTACACTGACATCAACAAATTCATGGTTCAAAGCACGCATCAAGGTCAAATGACCGTTTCAAATCGTGCACAATGTTTTGACTCACCCTGTACAGTCCCTGTACAGGTACTGGTTTTGTAACTGTGAGTATCCATGATGCTGGACATAAGAAAATGGCTGTATAACCAAAGTATAAATAACAAGCCTGCTCCTTTCACATAGTATTCAATGACACTCAGGTTTAAAAGAAGAAGATAAAACAAACAAAAAATAGCATTTGCAAAAGTCTGAAGTAGCATTAGTCGCTCTACTTTTTCGTAAATCCACTTCAATTTCTCCGACAAACACTGAACTACTGTTTACTTGTGGACAGTTTTGAGAGGTCTTGAAAATTGTGTCTTAGTCAAGCATATGATGCAGAATAGCATTAAAACCTATCTCTTTTGTAACATATCTCTTTAAAAGTGTTTGCTTTTTGACTGAGTGATTTACATCATCGCTACTCTGTCAAAACATCCTACGCTTTTCAGGCCCTTCAGCATGCATAAAGTACAACTGCCCAATGGTTATGCATAAGACATGTTGCTATAAACATGTTCAGCCGCAAGGGTACTTACAAGGTTTTGATAGATGTTTTTGGCCCCTGGACATGTTTAGAGCAGACTGCCCAAAGGTTATACATAGAAGTATTATTTTATAAATACTTAAGGGCCAGATGGAGATACGAGATACGATGCATGTTTACCTTTCGAAAAACATATTGGAGGCCACCCCTATCAAGTATAACTTGAGATGCATGGCAAAAGAGATGCTGTTTTCCTAGGCAAACTCACTTATGAAATAGCATTTTTCTTGAAATTAAGGTCCACCGGGGGAGAGAACCATCTATAGTATGTTTCAACTCAAGTCGGAAGGTGACGTCGATGTCTAAACGTCGATGTCTAAACACTGGCATTGTATTTCTGCACCAGGGTGGACAGTAGACTCGATCCTCATGTCTTCCCTATTTTACACACGGCCTCTGCGAGGGTGCTCAAATGGTCTGCTATTTTTAAAGATGGCGGCCATATAGAGGGATGCGGGACCCAGTCTAGGTGGACAGTCTAATTTGGTTGCATGGTATCCAATGCAATATTGCATTGTAGTTACGCATACGATATTATGGCGCAATTATTAGAAAATGTGCTGATGTAAATTCCCACCTTGAGGTAACACATAGTATAAGTTCTTTTTGGGTTGACAGGTTTGTTTTTATTTGTGACTTATGCCTACCTTGATGTGTGTGACTTTGCTGCCAAATTTGGCAACTGCATCTGCCGTCGCCTTGTCGCCGCAATCCTGACTTACTACAATGGGGAATTGTGTAGCAGACGGTCTGTTCCTGAAGGGAAAAAACAAACGCAAATAAATAGGACATTAATAAATACATATATTTAGGAAATTATAAAGTACAAATGAGAAGGAAAAATATCAAATCAAGTCAAAAATAAAACAAATAAACATATAATTGTCATTGACAATATAACAACTCTGTTCTACGAGCTCAAATGAACCATAATTTGAAGAGAAAAAAATTATTTTTTTTCCTAGAGAAAAATTTCAAAATTGACTTAATCTTTATGAAAACAAAAACAAAAGACTTTGAAATCCCCCCCCCCCCCCCCCCCGAATTCAATTTGGATTTTGTTCTTATTCTTTAGTTTTCTTTTTGGTGGTGGTGGGTGATAGTTTTCTTTTTGGTAGTGGTGGACACCACTCCATCTTCCCAATAACAAGATTTGTGTTGCCTAATCAACCAACCATATTGGATCATACTACATTCTTATAACACATCTACATTATAACTATGCTGGTTTCCTGCATCAATCGGCTCCACACAACTTATCCATAGAGGTACGCGCCAATTTCCACTCGAAGCTGACTTGATGGCATAAAAGACATGCATATTCATGATTGACAAAAAATAGATCCACAAATAAATTGGATCAAGCCAGCGTCACGCTTAGAATGATAACAAATTTGCTGATTGGCACTAACTACACGTGTATCTGCACTAACCACAGCGCCGGACTTCACACGCACATATGTCATATCACGTTCCCCATCGCGCCATAGCTATGGCAGCGCGACAATGCATTCAGCGTTCGATGCGGTTTCTCAGCTACAGTGTGTTGATTATTATTTACCTTATGCCATAACAGAGCGACAATGCAATGTGTTGAATTTACTGTTACGCCAGCAATTGAGAACCCTGTACCTCAACCTATAGATAAGTTGGGCCAGGGATCCAGGGTGCAGGGAACCAGCATTCATTATAACTACATGTATATAAGTTTTCTACATTTCCCACTAGATAAGATAAAATGGCACATAACAATATTTGTACAGTAATGTTTATGATTTGTGCGTGCAGATATTACGTATTCCCACTCGTGGGAACAACAACAAAAAGTACCAAAAAGTAATTAGATCACGTACACAAGACCTAGATATGAGCCGTGTGCCACAGAAATGTGACAAGAAAATTGATGACGCTGATAATGCTTTACATTAAGATCTATGACTGTTTTGATGAGCGGTCCCAAAAAGCCGGCATCGTAATGCTTTTTAGTGAAGTGGGATTTAGTGAGATTAGATATAGCAGCGTAACATTAATGGCTGTTGTTGGGGTAAGTAGGTTAAAATGTGCAGGTATTCCCAGAGCTCTAGCGGTAGAAACTTGCTTTAAAGGGGCAATCTTGGCATAAGTTTGTTTTAAAGGGGCCCTCTCATGAGAAACTTGCTTTAAAGCGGCACTCTATGCTGAAACTTAAATGGTGAATCCTGAAATACTTTGATTGTGCCGAAATAAGTTTGACTACCTTTGCAAATAATTTAACTTTCTAATAGCCTGTATATAAATTATATTACATCACTCTATTATAGTTCCTGAAGCAAGGAACTCTTGTGTATGTGCATGATTGGGGTCCCCTGACCAGAAAATGAGCAGATCAGCTGTCGCAATTTTAGGCCTGCAGTATTTGGTCTTTGTTCGGACGCGGAGGCAGTGGCCGAGAATCCCCTTGCATTTCTCTCAGTCCTTATCTTGTTGGCTTACTTCATGAGAGGTTGAAAATGTTTTAAATGAGTGAAAACTCTCATATTGTACACTATACTTATCCAATAAGTGCCATATTTCCAGTCTCACTTTTTCCTGACATACTTACTCTAAAAGTGTATTTAGACTTCTTGTTATAGCGGATGCCCTATTGCATGCTATTACGAGTACTGGAATGATATAACTGGAGTAGGCGTATGGACTGTCCTCTCCTTGCGCAAAAGTTCTGGCAACGAGGGCAGGCTTCCCGTTCCCAGCATTCTCTAACTTGGCTTTCTTTTCCTCGTGTAAGGATCTGATTTTTTTATCTGAAATATAAAATGGTACATGTTGTTAGCTCCTAAGTCTGATGTGTGACTATAAAGGGGTACTGTTGTATCTGTCATAATGCTATGGAAGAAATTAAAAGCTATTTCATACGAGCATGTTTTGTATGTTGCTTCCAGGGCTGCGTCCAAATGCATGACAAGCGCTGCGTGTGGTGATTTCACGTTTGACCAATCAGTACACGCTGTCATTTTTCAAAAGCTTCCGGTATGCATTTACGCGGTTACACAGATATGCATGCATTTGTAGAATTTTGTCCTAAGCCTTAACATGATCTACATAACGCACCATCATACCACACAGAACCGCTGGTTTCACGGGGCACTGTACATCGCGCGTGACGTGACGAGGATGTGCGACTTTACACATTGTGTCAAGACACTGCAACGCACTGCAGTTTGAATAGATCAATCAGGTGCTTTTCTGCTGTTGCTGGAATTCCACAAAGAGGCCACACACTTTTTTGACATGTTTTTTCCCCAAGTCCCTCAATTGGGACTCCCGCCATTTTTTTAAGAATGGCAACCATATAGAAAGAGGGACGTGGGGATCCAGTCTACCAATTTAACTAGGCTGCTTTTATGATCTTTTTTGAAAACATTCGTTAACAAGTCCATTTGTGATAACAATTGATATTATGAGTGTTAAACAACTTAAACTCAATCATGTTTTTAAAATATATAATGAAATAGCACCTGAGTACTTGAATTCTCAATTTACCAAATTGTCCAACACTCACAGATACAATACCAGGGGCAGTGCAACAAATTTTCTGGTTCCCAAAGCTAAAGGTCAGCAGTGCAATACATTTTTCTTTACTGGTATTCGGGAATGGAACTTGCTACCAACTCGGGTTAAAACATCCAAAACCCACGGGCAGTTCAAAAAGGCAGGAGTCACTTTCTATCTTGATTTTTCATCCATTTTTATATGCAGTTGTTTCATAAAAAGTGCAATATTATTTTGTGTGCAAATATATATGATGTATAATGTGCTGTTTTAATAAGGACCCCAATGGAAATAAGCCCTTTTCAGAGCTTTCTTGGTCTATCCTTGGCATTATATGTTTTCTTGTATTAATATGTTGTGTTCATTTTGTAAGTTTTTAAGATTTGTATATTTGATCTGATGTATTGTATCTCTGTGTCTTGATATGCCAAATAAAACTAAACTAAACTAAACTATGATACAGATTTTAATTTAATTGGAATCCATCCAATGGTACCAGATGCCCTTAAACCTCATTTAATAGTAATCATGCGTATCTGGGCTAATACATCCACTTAAAATATCAAATGTTTCTCAGTTCACTTCAGATTTTGTCAGAAAAAAGTAGGCAGCCCATCTATAATGCACATCGATAATACGCCGGTTGATGGATTTTGTAAATCATCTGTATTAACAAAAAATCCAGGGGCATTTTGGAACAAAGCTTGACATTTCGCTATATTCTCCGAAGATTTGCTGCATGACTTTTTTAAAGAGTTTCCCCACCAACCTTTTAAAATCTGTTGTTTTTGCACATCGATTTCGTTGATTAGCTGTTCGTTGATGGTCATCTGGTCTTGTAGTCTTCCCTGCAGTCTGTTCAGTTTATCTGAGAGCTGTCTGGAGGAATTGATCTGCGAAATAGAATGTATAATCAATAAGCAATCATGTCATGATAAACTTTGCTGTGGCAATGACCAAGGAACAATGGAGATGTCAATACGAGCATTCCACATAGACAAACCATGCGTAGTGAAATTAAATATTTTGTTATTAAATAATAAGTAGAATGTTACAATGACCATTGTATCTCTTTCATGAACGCTTGTTTGAAATTGACTTCCTTTGACCTTTCCATCCCATAACCATAGGTGCCAGTGGAATGGCACTCATTTTAGAGATAATAAACAAAATGATTTGGTCTATTTATTTTGATCATCTTTTGACACCTGAGATGTAGGTTGCAATTGTGACTTTAAAGTCTACTTTTGATCATTCGTACTAAATTAGAAGAACTATAGATTAAGGCCAAACAAAGAAGAAGGTCTGTCTCAGAAGCCCACCCGCATTGGTATGTGAAATGAGCTACGGCGCGAAGGTTTATGCGCTGGGGGCTAAAAAACTTCTATTTGTTGATTTTTGTTGTTGATTTTTTGGGCATAATTCTGTAATACCCTCCACACTCTACATTAGTAGTATGCGTCGTTCTTAAAAATCATGCTCTGTGAATACCCCTGTGAAGGGTATAACAGAATTACTCCATTTTTTTTTTAAACAGATTTTTTTTTTTTTGATTTAAAAAAATCAACAAAAAAAAAAAAAAAAATCCGTAAAGCTTGGATAAGCAACCAAAAAAAATTGCAAAAAAAAATTTAAAAAAATGGAAACCTCATAGCCTATTTTCTAAAAAAACAAAAACAAAAACAAAATCACAGAGCACTTAGCTTTTTGCACAATGTTTCTGAGACAGACTATCTTCTTTGTTTGGCCTAATGTGATGTATTTTATGTTTCACCATATATTTAACTCCTCTCGACCGTTAACCTTTAATTTGTTAACAATACACAGCCATGTTCTTATGTCCGGCACCATGGTTAGGCTGTCAGTACAGGACTGGACCTTCAGATTTCTTTCAACCAGCCAGTCGAGCAAGTAACTCACAACAAATACCTGCCCAACAGAAATGCCACCAGCCAGTGTAACACACTTACACTGTGAGTTCGAAAATGTGTACTAGCCAGTTGGGCAGGTACTTTTGTATATTCACCCGCCCGACGCAAAAGTTACCCGCTATGGGCAGGCAGACGGGTGATATTTCCAGGCCTGTGTTAGTACCTGATTTAAAGCGCAACACAACTAATTTAGCATGATTAGAAATATGGGGATTTAACCCCTAAGCCTTAATTTTTCAGATGCATTTTTAAAGCCTCAATACCAATTGTCTTCTGTAGCTCAGTTAGTAGAGCGTCCGTCTCCGTCTGGAGTTCGGGACGGCCCAGGTTCAAATCCTGGCCAAGGGAATGAATTTTTCATTTCTCGAACACCACAAGGGAAAGATAAATTATTATCATCAATTCTACCTCATCATGAACTGAGTAACTTTAATTTCAATACAGAAACATTGTCATGACCAGCTCAAGGGTGTGACAGCCGATTGCAATTCACAAAATAGTCTAGACATATAAAAAATCTTGCTTAGGCTAAATTTTAACAAATTCATTTGTCTGAAAGCTCCCGCGCGTGTTAGATTATTGATGCGCTTTAGAAAAACAAAATCTTAAAAAATCTTCTCTTTTTTTTAAATTTTTTAAATTTTTTCTCAAAAAAACCCCAAAAAAACCAAAATGTCACAGATTTTTCAGATTTTCATTGATCACATCATTTTAATACAAACGGTAACTTTAACAAGGATTTCAATATTTTGTATTTAATTTTTTTAATTTTTAATTTTTAATATAGCCTTAATTGTCTTATACGAGGGTCATTCAGTAAGTTATGAAAGTGATCATGGTATGGGATGCATGAGTGATTATATTGAGGGATAGTGTGATCAATACAAAGTATGAACCTTTGTCTTTCAAACAATACAGTTTTGGATTTTTAAGTGTGAACTATGACGTCATAGCATTGTCTCAAAGTAAGTACACTTGGGACACTGCTAAATCAGTTATTTGGCGGTAAATTTTAATTGTTTGTATGAAACATGTGGTAAGAAGATTGCATAACATGACACCAGAAGCAGGTAAATCCCAATTTTTTTTGCATAAGTATGATAAACAAGACAATAACTTTAATCCCTGTGTAATTTGATATATGTAGTATAAGAGGAAAAAGGAAGGAGAGGCAATTGAATAACAAGTATACAAATATCAGTATTTCAAATAGCCAATTTCATTGAAAAATGCCCAGTCAGTGAATCACTAATATTGCGGAAAATCAAACAATTTAGGAAAAATCCAAGCAATTAACCAGTTTGGGAGATTCCATATGATAGCTAACTAATTATCCGAACTTATTTGCATGAAACCTGCAGAAAATATGCGCATGTGCAGACCATTTTGAACTGGGCCCAAAATTTACCAGATAAAAGCTTACTGTGCCTTCAAATTCTAATCAGAAATAATGAAAAATGCTTAAATCAATGTGTATAAATATTGTGATAGTCAAAATGAAGATATACATGAATGTATCAATCAAAGATGGCTGCCACAACCTCTTTTATTACTGTTATCTTTAGAGCTACTAGATATGTATTGTTAAAGTAATCGTCACATAATTTCAATGGTTTGAGGACATTTTATGAGCAGCTCCTCTTGAAATCCCCACTATTATTGCTTTACATCCCACAACAATTTACTAAATTATAATCCCTCCATTGTTCTTCATCCTTTGTTGTTTTCTAAGGTATACATATTATTGCGGATTTTGCTAAATAAAAGCGTATTTGAGATGGTCCCTTCTTGTTTATATTAATGAATTCAGATCTAAAAAAGAGTGTCAAACAGAGATAAGTGTGTGTTCTAACTATGTGCCAAGTGTTATCTGTGTTTATGCTTGCATTGCCGAGATATACGCAAATGTATCAATCAACCCATATTCAACATATTACATATCCAGCCAAATAATTGACAGATTTCAGTCAGTGTCTGAAACCTATTGTGTTTATGTTAATGACGTTACATAACCAAAGGTATCTAACAATCCAAAAGTGTATTGTTTGAAAGACAAAGGTTCATACTTTGTATTGATCACATTATCCCTCAATAGTATCCCTCATGCATCCCATACCATGATCACTTTCATTATTTATTGAACGACCCTCGTAGTTGCGCTTTAATCCATTTTGTACTTGTTTAAAGTCTACGGTCATTTTCATGGATGTAAGTTGGATTAAGCTGTTGTTCAGAGAAGTTATTAAAGCCTGGCTTGTCTGAGACCTGTCTGGCAATATTGATCAACAAAGCCAATTATGGTTAGTCGGCTAATCAATAACTAATCACATGGTAAGAGGTGTTATCCAAATTTACGATATTAACCCTAAAAGAACTAAATATTACGAATTACTACGCAAAATCCTTTCCCCAAGCGCATGCTTTCACATTGATTTGAATTATGTCATCGACCAAACTCATATGTGGGTACCAAATTGCTGCCCGGGCAAGCTCTCGCGTATGTGTTAGCTCAATCGGTAGGAGCACGAATGTGGTGTGCGGAAGGTCTGCAGATTGAATCAAATCCCTCAATTTCCCCCCCTCCCCACCAAAATCTCTCTGCCGGGGCTAGGGTTAATGAACCACTTTTGTCATGTTCCATTGACCCTAAAAGAACTAAATACTATGAATTACTACGCAAAATCCTCTCCACAAGCACATGCTTTCACATTGATTAGAATGACATCTTCGACAGAACTCATATGTGGGCACCAAATTGCTACCTGGGCAAGCTCTCACGTGTTAGCTCAATCGGTAGGAGCATGAATGTGGTGTGCGGAAGGTCAGCTGATCGAATCCGGGTCGGACCACAATTTTCCCCTCCCCCGATCCACACCAAAATCTCTCAGCCGGGGTTAGATAACAAAATATTCTTTTTAAATCAACAGAATAAGCTGCAATTTTATGCCTTATCTAGTGCTGCAATTCGTTTTGAAATTCCACTCCGTCACTTTTTCATTCAGGTTATACTCAGCAATGACATTGAAAGAAATATGCAATACCATTCCCTCAATCTCTATATCTATTCTATATCTTTAATGAAATAAAACTTTCTCCAACTTAACTTTGATAAAGTTCATAGATTGAGTTACAAAAGACTTTTGCTACAGGTGCCTCAGGAAGAAGATAAATATTGAACAATATCCAGCAATGAAACCATTCCACTCCATAACACTTTTCATGCGGCAGTCTATTCCAGACGACAGTTCCAACGTTTCTCAAAATGTTTCAAAAATGTCAACATCATTGAATTTCATCATCATATTTAGAATCGCCATGAGAAATGAATTAAAATAAGTACAACCATATCTAGTATTGGTTCAGTAATCCTTGAGATAGATTTTGAAATATGGGAAAGGTTTCTGAAAAATCTTGTTTTGAATATAGTAAAACTAGTAAAAGCCGTATGAAAAGTGTTAATTTTCCCCTACGCCCCTTCCTCCGATACATGTCTTTTCCATAGGGAGAGAGATAACTACTAAGTAATAGCCTGTTATTGAAAGACTAAGAGTATACGAGTTCACGATGAAGAAGTAACATTGTCATTGTAACTGCATTATGGGGAGGAAATTCCCACAGCGTCGGTTTACGCTTAATTGATAACCAACCTGCAACGCAAACAATGCGACTTAATTGCATTAATCCCAGTGCTTAATTTGGATGCATGTTTAAAATCAAATTTGCGTGTCTCTGTGACGCAGAGCCGTTTAGTAATTCTTTTTATTAAATGATGGTGAATTTATCCATGTGTAGAATATAGCATTTGAGTTAGCAGAGGGCATTGCGCTATAGTGACATACAGCTATAAACTATGCAAGTGTTGAAATAATAAAAGCTATCACAGGCCTATTAGAGCCCATCGATTTAGACAAATTGGCTGTGTTAAAAATGACTTGAGTCGAACATTTGACTCAAGTCTGACTCAATTCATGATTTTGAAGACTTGACTAGACTTAAGTCACTGAAGAGGGGGAGGGGTACTTGATGAGTCAATGCCTCACATATTTTTAGAAGGACTTCAACATTGTAATTTAACCAATCACTTAACTCAAAATTGACTCAAATTCAAGATTTTAGAGATTTGATTTGACTTGAGTCACTGAGGGCAAAAAACTTGAATCAATTCACTGCATCGCAAATTATCATGATCGCCACTGAACAGAAAATCAAAAACAAAATAGAAACACTATCGTAACTTTCAATGGCAAAATACCGTAATGGATCCATGTAGCTGATAGGTTGTCTTTTTTAAACCCTTTAACCCTAACCAGTAAAGCTAGTTTTTTGTGCGTATCGGGGGGAGGGGGGAAAAAGTGCTATTTTTTTGACCCGAAAAATCACCCAGCACCCCCCGGGATTCGATCGCCGGACCATCCGCACCCAAATCTGTCCCCCTACCGACTGAGCTAACTCCCTAGGTCACATGCGGCCACAAACTCCGTGGCCACATATGCCCGCGGTAGGTGACGTCATCGCGGCAATGCAGCAGCACGTGCCTGGAGATAGTTTCTGGCAGTGAGATTTAGTGAGATTCAGTGCGGTTAGGGTTATTGCACATCAAAAATTGACATTTATTAACCCTAACCAGTAAAGCTAGTTTTTTGTGCGTATCGGGGGGAGGGGGGAAAAAGTGCTATTTTTTGGACCCGAAAAATCACCCAGCACCCCCCGGGATTCGATCGCCGGACCATCCGCACCCAAATCTGTCCCCCTACCGACTGAGCTAACTCCCTAGGTCACATGCGGCCACAAACTCTGTGGCCACATATGCCCGCGGTAGGTGACGTCATCGCGGCAATGCAGCAGCACGTGCCTGGAGATAGTTTCTGGCAGTGAGATTTAGTGAGATTCAGTGCGGTTAGGGTTATTGGCATTACAACAAATACATGACAAAAAGGAGGAAATACAGCGTGTCCCAAAAAACTGAGTTCAAACGTTTGCGAGCTTATAAACGAAATAAGTAGGAATTATGGATAGTTTATATTGAAGGATATCAAACAAAATATACCTGACCTTAATTGGGTAAATTCAGAGACTAATCCAATGTAAACTTTTTGAAATACAAAGATTTGAATAGAGCGTGTTCGGAACCCATTTGTCCTGGTTTAAGGAATAAACTATACGTGCGTTGCATGAAACTGTGCGCTATGTGCAGTATTCCCGGCATGGGGTTTATTCTCCGAAAGAACTTAACAATAACTCGGACTATAACAAAGAACTCTTTTTTTTAATGTTTATGTAAATAATGAACTTGTATTATTGCAATATGACCAAGATAATTTTGTTTACTGCCCAAGTCTTTGTAAAGAATGAATGCAAAGGCAAAACTTTGACGAAGTCACAACAATGTGCAATTGCAACACATCGGGGTGCTTCTTGAAAAGAGGGTTTTGACCACGCTCTATTAAAATCTTTGTATTTCAAAAAGTGTATATTGGATTAATTACAGAGTTTAACCAATTAAGGTCGGGTATATTTTGGTTAATATCTCTAAATATAAACTATCTCTGTTTCCTACTTTTTTAGTTGTAAGCTAGCAAACATTTGAACCCAGTTTTTACTCATACTCACGATGTAAGGCATACGGGGACGTGCTGCTCCAGTGGGTCGTTTTTTCATGAGACATCCTTAGCCATGGGTAGGCTTTTCAACTGAAAAATCCTTAGACATGGGTCCTGTTATTGACACTAGCCCTTAGCAATGGGTCAGATTTGAGCACATCGTTGACGACGTTTTTTCCGGGCGTTTTTCAATATCAACCTCAATTCAATTCGATAATTTCAACCCCAGAATCGTGGAATTCAACCCATTTAACCATGAGATTAAACTCCCATCTCGGGGTAGAAACCCTTAGACATGGGTCTACATTTGAAGAAAAATCCTTAGACATGGGTACCCTTTCCGGCAAAATTACCCTTGGAAGTGGGTATGGGTTTTGAGGCTGGAGCTGCACACCCCCGTCCAAAATAAATCCAGGGGACATATTAGACTGACCGTGCACAATCCCGCATAGCTACTCTCATGTACACTGTCCTCCCATGTGTGACACTTACTTTCGGATCACGATCATATGCCTAATACGAACCTGAAAATATTTGCCAATTTTGTACAGAAAAAACTATAGCCAAAGACGTATGTACTTCATCTTACACTTCAGATGAATGACTATCTTAGTTCCTACCACGAGCTGCTGCTCTGTAGTTTTTCACTACACATAATTATCTTGCCAATGCCTGCACTATATTGCTATGCTATCAAAATCCCGATCTACAAAAAAAATTACAGGGAGTATGAACTATGCGAGTTAAACACCTCCATTTTCAGATTAATCATATTATATTCCATAATAATGTTTGTGCCTGGGGTGGTAATAATAACTATGCCAGGTCCATACGATAAGATGGCATACCACGCCTGATGTCGGAGCTCTTTGTAAGCCTCTTGTGACAGTTATATGGTATATCAGCGAACGAGCACCTGCGATGGTGCGAAATGCAAGAGAAAAACAATCGCAAGCTAATTGAAACTTCATTTTAATTTAGGTCTTTATGATATTGTTCATAAACTCATATTTGGTATACCTTTCTACTACTTGGGGTCAAATTGAACGATAATTTGAATCTACGAATACCCTAAGGATAGGTACAATGTCGTGAGGCGTACCATCACTATCATTTGATTGCCGAGTATGGAAAGTATAATCCTCTTTAACCCCCTGAGCACTACCTGATTTCTTACAGTGTCTCTGATTGGCTCATTACAGGATATAATGTGATATTCCCCTGTGAGTAACCAATCAAAGAGGTGCTTTTTATATCTCTTTATCAACCATACCCCATTCTTACTGTATCTCTGATTGGCTAAATGTATGATATAACACTCGTTGTAACCAATCGAAATGGTACTAAAATGCCGATATACAGACAGAAAGTGTTCAGGGGGTTAATACGGTGGAGAGGACTGTTTGTGTAGCATCAAATCTTGTTAATGCCTTCAATGGGATAATCCCTTCTCCGAGTAAACGACAGGGAGGAAAAGACATTTCCGGAGGGCAATTCATTTAAGCTTATTGATCCCGCATAATTTGACAGATTTATTCGGAGATAGAATATCGTGACTTGCGGGTGGGTTTATGTTACAAACAGATTCAAGTACCTTGTCATATTGGTTACCTTTCTGTCTAATTTGTCAGCCGAAAACTGTGAAACATTTTTTTCTTCTTCTTTGAAACAAACACAAAAAAATCCCAAAAAATCCTGACCGACCGACTGTACCTGAGTGAACAATTTTGGGGGTTTTTTATCGCCTAAGAGACATGTCATTTATTAAGCACAACATAAGCCGTTAATCAATGGACCTAATCAGGCCAGTGCCACTGTACACAGTCTCCCATTGCCGAGATTGAAGCCTTTCTAAGAAGTACATTGCGCGCCCTCATGCAAGAGGTACATCACACGTCTAAATCATGCTAATAAGTTATTAAGAGGTACACCATGCATCTAAATTATGCTAATGAGTTTATTAAGAGGTAAATCGCGAGTACTCACGCCCACATGCCCATATATAGCTGGCTTCAATTTTGCGATTCAAATTTCCTCTCCCATTATATAAGCTCCATGATCTAACTTCATTCACATATGAAGAGGTATTTTGCAGAAGGGCCTGCATCCACTTTGGCTCTTATTGAGAAAAAGTCAAAAAACTGTTTCTAAATATTCAAGTTGAGCAATTGAAAAACTGAATGGATTATGAAAGAGGTACACTCCATACTAATTGAAATTGATATAAATTTTAAATGTGCTAGTTTTATTTATTTTTTAAATCATGTTTACATTTTTTGAAAATTTGGATGTAGGCCCTTTTGCAACAAGGCGGTTCTCGAACGGCGCGTCTCGCCTGTTCATCAAAAGTGACTTGAAAGAAATGATGATGAAACATATGATACAATGTAGCACTGTCACAGAGGTATGCATTGTAGTTAATGCAAGGGATGTAATGCCTTGAAAAATTTAATCAACAAAAAGAACACACCAACCCCTTCCCTACACCAAATCACATCAAGATAGGCCTTACAGATCTTATTTGACCCCAGATGACCTCTGATGACCTTGAAAAATTAATCAGCAAAAAGAACACACCAACCCCCTTCCCTCCACCAAATCACATCAAGATAGGCCTTACGGATCTTATTTGACCCCAGATGACCTCTGATGACCTCGACAAATTAATCAACAAAAAGAACACACCATCCCTCTTCCGTCCACCAAATCCCATCAAGATAGGCCTTATGGATCTTATTTGACCCCAGATGACCTTGAATGACCTCCGATGACCTTGAAAATTTAATCAGCAAAAAGAATACACCACCCCCCTTCCCTCCACCAAATCCAATTAAGATAGGCCTTACTGATCTATTTGACCCCATATTTGACCCCCGATGACCCCGAAAAATTAATCAACAAAAAGAACACACCACCCCCCTTCCCTCCACCAAATCCCATCAAGATAGGCCTTACTGATCTATTTGACCCCATATTTGACCCCTGATGACCCCAAAAAAGTAATCAACCAAAAGAACACACCACCCCCCTTCCCTCCACCAAATCCCATCAAGATAGGCCTTACTGATCTATTTGACCCCATATTTGACCCCGATGACCCCGAAAAATTAATCAACAAAAAGAACACACCATCCCTCTTCCGTCCACCAAATCCCATCAAGATAGGCCTTACTGATCTTATGACCCCCGATGACCCCGAAAAATTAATCAACAAAAAGAACACACCACCCCCCTTCCCTCCACCAAATCCCATCAAGATAGGCCTTACTGATCTATTTGACCCCATATTTGACCCCCGATGACCCCGAAAAATTAATCAACAAAAAGAACACACCATCCCTCTTCCGTCCACCAAATTCCATCAAGATAGGCCCCACTGATCTATTTGACCCCATATTTGACCCCCGATGACCCCGAAAAATTAATCAACATAAACAACACACCACCCCCCTTCCCTCCACCAAATCCCTCTTCCGTCCACCAAATCCCATCAAGATAGGTCTTACTGATCTATTTGACCCCATATTTGACCCCCGATGACCCCGAAAAATTAATCAACAAAAAGAACACACCATCCCTCTTCCGTCCACCAAATCCCATCAAGATAGGCCTTACTGATCTATTTGACCCCATATTTGACCCCCGATGACCCCGAAAAAATAATCAACAAAAAGAACACCCCATCCCTCTTCCGTCCACCAAATCCCATCAAGATAGGCCTTACTGATCTATTTGACCCCATATTTGACCCCCGATGACCCCGAAAAAAGAATCAACAAAAAGAACACCCCATCCCTCTTCCGTCCACCAAATCCCATCAAGATAGGCCTTACTGATCTATTTGACCCCGATGACCCCGAAAAATTAATCAACAAAGAGAACACACCATCCCTCTTCCGTCCACCAAATCCCATCAAGATAGGCCTTACTGATCTATTTGACCCCATATTTGACCCCCGATGACCCCGAAAAATTAATCAACAAAAAGAACACACCACCCCCCTTCCCTCCACCAAATCCCATCAAGATAGGCCTTACTGATCTATTTGACCCCATATTTGACCCCCAATGACCCCGAAAAATTAATCAACAAAAAGAACACACCACCCCCCTTTCCTCCACCAAATCCCATCAAGATAGGCCATACTGATCTATTTGACCCCATATTTGACCCCCAATGACCCCGAAAAATTAATCAACAAAAAGAACACACCACCCTCCTTTCCTCCACCAAATCACATCAAGATAGGCATTACTGATCTATTTGACCCCATATTTGACCCCCAATGACCCCGAAAAATTAATCAACAAAAAGAACACACCATCCCTCTTCCGTCCACCAAATCCCATCAAGATAGGCCTTACTGATCTATTTGACCCCATATTTGACCCCCGATGACCCCGAAAAATTAAGAACAAAAAGAACACACCATCCCCCTTCCCTCCACCAAATCCAATCAAGATAGGCCTTATGGATCTTATTTGACCCCCGATGACCTTGAATGACCTCTGATGACCTTGAAAATTTATTCAGCAAAAAGAACACACCACTCCCCTTCCCTCCACCAAATCTCATCAATATAGGCCTTACTGATCTGTTTGACCCCATATTTGACCCCGATGACCTCTGGTGACCTTGAAAATGTAATCAACAAAAAGAACACACCATCCCTCTTCCCTCCACCAAATCCCATCAAGATAGGCCTTACTGATCTATTTGACCCCATATTTGACCCCCGATGACCTTGAATGACCTCCGATGACCTTGAAAATTTAATCAGCAAAAAGAACACACCACCCCCTTCCCTCCACCAAATCCCATCAAGATCGGCCTTACGGATCTTATTTGACCGCATATTTGACCCCGATGACCTTGAATGACCTCCAATGACCTTGAAAATCTAATCAGCAAAAGAACACCCCACCCCCTTCCCTGACATCAAGTCCCATCAAGATAGGCCTTACGGATCTCTAGATATCGCGTCACAACGCGTCTCAAAAGTTTTAAGCATATTTGACCCCGATGACCTTGTATGACCCCCGATGACCTTGAAAAATCAATCAGCAACAGAACGCACCACCCCCCTTCCCTCCACCAAGTCCCATCACGATAGGCCTTACGGATCTCCAGATATCGCGTCACAAAGGTATTTCTTAGCACACGGCGGACGGCATACGGCATACGGCATACGGCATACGGCATACGGCATACGGCATACGGCGGACAGAAATAGTGATAACATAGTCTCTTTCTGATTACATCAGGCGAGACAACAAAACTCCATCTGTTTGTACATAAAGAAAAAATACCACACACAAAAAATCATTTATTTTAATCATTGAAAATAAATAAGTTTGATATTGAAATGTATAGGTCACAATCATATGTTTCAAGGAAATAAAGTCATTGTTTTCAAAAATACCTACATCTCATTGTAAACAGCCATTGAAGTTGTTGTTTTGTTGCAAAAGGGCCTGTATCCCGATATAATTCTGGATACAGGCCCTTTTGCAACAAAACAACAATTTCAATGGCTGTTTACAATGAGATGTAGGTCTTTTTGAAAAAAATGACTTTGTTCCCTTGAAACATATGATTTTTCCCTATACATTTCTATATCAAACTCATTTTTTGAAAAAATGCACCATAGCCCTTTTGCAAAATACCTCTTCAATTATACATGTACAATTTCCCCTCCCCATAATATTTAACCCACCTCTGTTCATCCTCCTCATAATTCGTCTACTTAACTTATTCAAATATTTTCAAATCTCATACTTATTTCTACATATATATTTCTTATTTCCTGCAACATCCTCCGATTCCCCTGCGGAAACTGTTCTTCAAACATGACGGCGCCGCATTTAAGTACTATTAACCTTGATATTCCGTAATAACGAACACTACTACTGCTGCTGCAGCTATTGCTGGAAACATTATACTGTTAAACCAGAAATGTTCGCGAGTATAAGAATTCACGAATCAGTAATACTGGCCTAATTCACAGCATGAACATTTCGCCAATGTAAACTTTGGGAGTCACATTGTGTAACTTTGTAATGCACTACTACAAGGTTGAGTGGAAATATTTGCGGCATGAAATGTTCGCATGTAAGTGCTCCTCGACAAATTTAAATGCAAATATTTCTTGTTTTACTTGCCCTGTTCATATTCAATGTCTACTGTCAATTCTGAAAGGCATGTCTGTGTATGGGTGCCACTAATGTATTCAAGTTATGTACATATCAATATCAATGCTGAATGCACACTTTAGCAACCACCTTATTGCAGATTCCTAAAGAACAAAAAGTGATAACATTGTAAACCGTGAAACTGCTAGATGCATTTTTTGTTCATTGACAGTCCCTCGCAATAATATTCAATAGTATTTAACCCAAATCTATAACCATACTCATAATTAGTCCAATTAAATTTGTCAGTTCAATCCTGATCTATTTGTGTATTATTTCCTTGCAATATCCTCCCATTCTCCTCCAGCATGCAATGGTACTTAAAATAACTTGGCACCAAATTCAAGTACCATTAACCTTGCTCTAATGTATTAGCACTTTCCACGGCGGCTGCAGTCGTCTGCAGACGACAATTCCAAAATGTCACAAAATGTTTCATAAATGTCAAAATAAATGTCAAAATAAATGTTTCATAAATGTCAAAATTATTGAATGTCTAACCATCTTTGGAAAATCTCTTGAGAAATGCATTTAAATGAAGTACAAACATGTCTACTATAGGTCCATTAATTCATGAGATAATAAGAATTTGGGAAAGGTTTCTAACAAATCTGTTTTGTATTAGGCCTTATAAACAAAAGAAGTTGGAGATTGCCCTTTCACCTCAATAATTCTTTGGGTCGGTGCATGTAGATCAATTTTTTTCTTCTTCTTAATTTTTTTTTTAGATTCCAAAGAATGACCAAATCACACTGGAATACACTGAGGTTTATAATTTAACTACATTTTGATATCAAAAAGACCAAGTCTGGTGGCATGGATAATAAATATTTCAGAGTGGGGTCACACAGGGTTCAATTGAGCTCATTTAGGTGACAAATTTGTAATTTCTAAAAAAAAGGTTAAAAGTTTTAAACTTATTTTTTCTTCAAAAAAATAAAAATTAATTGTTTTCCCGATTTTTTACGGTCTGTCGGGAAAGGGCAATCCAACATCTTTTTTTTGTTGGCCTTATGGTAAAACTAATAGCCGCGTGGAAAGGGTTACCGCTACTGCTGCTTCTGCTATTGCTGCACACACTGTCTATTGATAAAGCAATGTTGCCCTGTCCATATACAATCTCTACTGAAAAGTTCTGTTGAAAAGCACCGATTCCAGACGTACTGAAGGTCTACTCAAGCCACAGAATTAATTTGCCTTTCTAGGAACTTATACTAGGCATAGCACAATGCACACACACAGAGTCTGCCACTGGGAGCATTGCACCAGTGAACAACAACATATGAAGAGCTGTGTTGCATAAGGTCAGAAGTTACAAACTGGTCCAAAAAAATGTTTCACTTCTAATAATGTTGAGGAATGCACCAAATCTGATTAAACGGGACAAAACTTAAGTTTTACATACTTAATGACCCACAAACTATATATCGTTGAAAAGCTGATGATTCAAGATTTTTAATTTTTGCAAAAAAGAATCAAATTATATAGGGTGTGTAAAATTTGTATAGGGTGGAACATAAAAAAGTTGATCGTTTTTGCTCCTCACAAAATATTTTGATAGTTTGTACAATTAGGGTTTAGCTGAAGATAGTCACCAAAATCAGACCAACCGCAGAAGGTGCTACCAAATTTGCTAAGAATCACTTGCCCAAAATGTTCACAGGAAAAGTACAGTGTGTCTAAAATTATGATGAAATAATGCATAAAATGAAGGTTTGTATATAATATTCTATGAAATTAAGTTAGCATGGACTATTTAATTTAAAAGAAAATAGTTATCAAAATGAACTACACGAATATCGTTAAAGTTCCTTTTATTTTAAATACAGGGTGGTCCAAAATAGGTCTAAATAGCAAAATTTTCATAAATCTATGAACAATTCTGTGAAGAAACACTTCTGGCTTTTTTAGTTAAATGTTTTACTACCCAGGGTAGAAAAGGACCGAAGAGTCACACAAATGAAATAGAGAGACTGCGATTTGGCCATTGTTTAATCAATAAAATGAATAAAACTGTGTGTTTTTTACATTAAAACACTCCCTGAATTAAACATCATATTCTAGAAGAGAATGTCTAGATAACAATTCAATATTATTATTCATAGTAGCAGGCACATGTTATTAACACATATGAGAAGTTTGAAAACTTTCCTATGTATAATTTTAAAATGGCATCAATTTCAAAAGTTCTAGTTTTCCACTATTTTGTGTAGAAACCTATGGGCGCCTCATCCACCGGCTCCTCATCCACCGCTCCCACCCTTGACTCACTCGACGTTTAGATTGATAACTTCACTGTTGCTAAACATGTGGCTTTAAATCTTTTTTTATTCGGTAGCTGGATAAATTGTCTTTAATATGATACCAAAAATGTTATGTTTTTTTGACAACTTCTATTTAAAATAGAGACACGTATCACGATTTTAAGGGTTTTTTGAAACGATCCCACCTCATTTGATATACCTATTAGTGACCTGTGACCATAAAGCCCTACATCCACTTCTACCTGTTACTCATTTTGCATTATTGAATGGATGGCTATTCAGGATGTGGAATGTGGTTTTGTATTGTTGCCTCAATTGGCGTGCATGGATGCACTAATCCAAGTTATGAAGACAGCCATACAATATTTGGATTAATTAATCATGCAAAATGAGTAACATGTAGGAGTGGTCTGTAAGCTCTTATGCAAAACAATCTTTTCATATAATGTATGCAGCTCCACTTTGAAAAACATCCCTATATAAAATTAATTATCCTCACGAGAGGCACTCATTGTAGGGCAGTGAGCTTGCCATATATGGTAGTCATGACCTTGGACTATATAACCTTGATCCAGGTATAAATACTTATCATCCGGTTTTTTAGTTATGACTGTTTTTACCAATTTTTGAAATTGGCTCTGAACTTGAATATATTGGGCCGATTTAAATAAACCTAACCTGAGATATTGTACTAAACACTTCAATCAATTTAGTGATATGCTCAGTTTTTGCATCCTTTGAGTGCCTCCTGTGAGGAAAAGACTGAGAATTTGAATATGGGTATTTAAGAAATGGAAAAGCTTGTTTAATTTCTAAATCCATCAATATTTGTCAATCAAATTGGGTATACATGTTATATATCTATTATCGATCACTCTTATGATGGGAAAAAAATTGTCGGACATTGCTCATTAGCATATCAATGACTTGAATAGATAATTAGCTAATTTGCATATTTAATGAGCTTATGAAACTAAATTATAGTTTAAAAGATTGGGTATCGTACAATTAGCCATAATACCAAGTTTGATTGCAATACACCATTCACATCTGGATTTATAACATTTACGCATATTAATTAGCTGGACTTAGTCACTTTTTTGATTGCAGTCAGTAAAACTGGTAAAAATGACCAATTTCACTAGGTTATTTTAGCTTAATGAAATATAATTTTACCATATTTTTTAATTTAACATGGTATATAGATATTCAATTGTTAAAGAAATATGTGTAAATGGTGTTTTGAATGTTACATTATTAACAAATTGAGCTCTCTAAATCCTGATAAATTATATTTGTGGGCATTGTTACTGTTTTTGGCAGGTTTTCGGCCATTTTCCGAGTATCTCAAAACACCGTACCACAAGAATGCATTGACCGATTGTCATAATTCTTTTTGGAAAATAAATCTTTCATTGCAATCTTTCATTTGAATCCAATTTTGTACATGTCTCAATCATTTGAATGTTATGTGTGTAATGCCTACTTATACTGAGCAAATCTGACCATTTTTTACAACCACAAGCAAGCAAAAGGTTAATCATCCCGCAGGAGTTTGATTAAAAAATGATGATCTCTCATTACCCTTAACCTCTGCACGCGACAACTTCCTGCCTTTCCAATTAGCGACGCTGCAGATTTAATAACTGAGATTAATCCAATCACTATTTTAATGGACTCTCCCATCAAATCTCAATCAGTCCCACCGTCGATGCATTAGATTCAAATTGTGTCCTAGGTGGTATTACAAATAAATTGGATATACAATTGTATGTCGCAAATATCAGATTGATGATGCTACCATCTCTTACCATCTATCTCCTCTCCCTAACTATCTCTATCCCTCCCCATTCATTTAAAACATAATTTCTTCATTCGGTGCAATCTTTGAGAACATAGCGTGCCGCAAGGTTCCACATAACAATAACACGTACCAAGAGTCTGACAACCCTATCTCCCCCTCTCCTCCCTTTCCTTTCCAACCTCCCTCTACTCCCCACCCTACCCTCTCCTCCCATCCTACCCAACCCATCCTCCCCTTCCTATCCTACCCACCCACACTCTCCTCCCCCACCCTACCCCACCCACCCTCTCCTACTCACCCTACCCACCCATCCTCTCCTACCCACCTTCCCTCCCTCTCCTCCCTACCTCTCCTCCTCTACTCTCCACCCCCTCCAATGTACCCATATAATTCTCAATAACTTACAGTTTCTTCATCTGGTGCATTCTTTGAGAACATGTAGTATGCCGCAAGGTTCCACATGACAAACAACAACACACACCAAGAAATGATGCTCTGTCTGCGCATTCTAACCGGAGACCTCATGCCACCACGAAAAAATGCTGCGATGAATGGAAAACCGCAGGGGGTGGGGTGGAATCTTAGGGTTCGGGGGAGCAGCAACGAGGAGCGGTGAGGTCGATTGCACTGTCTGTTGTTGCTACTGGATGACAGGGGTTGTTGAGTTGGTCTGTACCCTTGTGTGAAAGCTGCTGCTGTTGCGTCAGGGGGTAGGACGGGAGCGATACCTTTCGTTGACGCACTTCATGATCTGAAAGTGTTTACACATGGTCGTCCATGATGATGCTGCAGAAAGATACAAATGTAAAAAAAAGATATAGATATAATAATTTGCGGTTATAATAACACAAGAGCAAACAATCTCCCTACCGTTCCACCGTACATCGTTTTATGTGCAGGCACTCCGCACCTGCTTCAAGATTTACCTCAAAATTGATTTATACAATCATCGGCATTATGACTAAAAATGTATATTTGTTCAACCAATAAATTGGGGAGAGGAAGCTATTAATAAAACTACGCATTATTGCAGGGGGAAAGAAAAGAAGAAGAAAAAAAAAATTCAAAATTCATTATCGCTATTATACTGTCATATTTTATCGACAAAATTCTACTCCTTTTTACAACCAGTATTGATGAAATCACCATGACAACATAGTTAAAATCATATATTTGTCTGTTTTAACAGCAACGGATGATGAACCGGAGTATCGATAGTTCATCTGCGATTCAGAAATTGCAATTTTCTTATCCACAGAAAATGTATTGTCCTTTTGTGTTCTTGGGAAAGATAATTACACGCTGTACACCAACTATTATTAGTTGCAATTACCGTAAAAAGCCAACAGTATTGCACAACAAATTTTCGCAATTTCCAACCACTGATAATTTGTGCGTAGGTTGTTGAATATCCCAGAATTCATATAAATTTGATGTAACTCGATAACAAAAATGTGTTCTCAAGAAGATTTATATTCCTGGTTTCATGTTGATGCTTGTCAATATGCCAATGTACAAAGATAAAACCGCTGCAAAAAAATCAGATTTTTAAGTACACTGCAAAGCCAAGTTTGATTTGAAATGCCCCATTAATACTGGCCGTTAATTTCCCCATGTATCATTAATTTGTGGCCACTTTTGTGTTTGAGTCTGTAGTGCTCTATCAATTTATTATCAGGTGAACTTTGCAATATAGTGCGTGTTTCTTGCTGCAGTATCCATTAAGTGCCTGGTTCCAGGGGTGAGCATTTTATGACGTTTCTTGAAGTATTCCTTTTAGGTGTATGGTTCAAATCCATGGAACAGCAGACGAACCTTAATGCTGAGATTATATGCGGAGACCTATAGTATAGGACAGACAAAGATGAATTACTATTACTCTGGGACAATATTTATTAGGCTTACTGTAAAAGCTGACATTTTTGCGGCGGTTTTATTTGCGCACTTTTCCCATAAAATATTTTTCTGCGAAAATTATAACACACAAAAATATTGTTTTCAACATTCATGCAGTGCATCCAAAAGGTCGCCTGCGAAAAAACAATTCGTGAAATGTCTATGATATCAAAATGCGTGAAAATATCTTTACGCAAAAATATTGGCTTTTACAGTATACCATTTCATTAAGATTTCATTTTTTTTCTTCTTCAAATTTCAAATTTTCAAATTTAATTTATTTTTTCTTATTCACTCCCCCCTCCTTTTCTCTCTCTCTCTCTCTCTTTTTTGGCGGCGAGGGTACAAGTTTCATATCCATCTACAGAATAATCAAGTATGTATGATTTCCAAATATAATATACTACTTCACTTATAAAGCAACATAATTCATTAAAACTCAAATTCCTCCTCATAAAACCATAGAAGCGGTACAAATCTACTCTATAAATGTCCCATTCAAAATTTGAAATAGAGCAAAAGAGCTACATTGGATTTTTTTATTAAAAATCATAATTTCTTTGATGTGGTATATTGATTTATTGACATACGAGAATGTTACAAATCATATACGCTACATTTCACAAGTTTAATATATGGAGCAATATGAATTCTAGTTGGGAAGACACGAGTAGTTTATTTGTACAAAGTATGTTTCACATCAGTACATTTCAAGGAAATTAAATTAACAATTTGAAAGTTGCTGCGGAAAATGTTATGTGAAGTGAAACGTGGTCACAACGAAGAAAACTGAAATCATATAATGGCTGCTATATATCCACATGTTTGTTGTTGTTGTTACTATTGCTTACAATTTTGTCCGTTTTGTCAGTTGAGCACATCAACAATGACAAATAAGTTTATACTTTTTGTTTGATCAAATTCTCTACTCTTGCTTCTGTCTTCTTTGAGCTTAGAAACGTTTAATTTATCAACTTACATTTTTTTCATTACCTATTTTGTATACCACTCCCAGGTCGTTGCCCTCTGATGGCTCTTGAAGACTTTTTCCTGATGATGCCTAGCATGTTTAACACTGTAATCGTTTTCTCTAAATTTGTGTAAATATTGTGTCATGCGGAATTTTAAAAAAAAATCTCAAAAAACAGAATTTCCAGTTTTTACCGCCCTCTCCCCATCCTGACAACGATGCCAAGACAGACAATTGGTAAATGTTGTCCGTATTTGCAAACATCTACCAAATGGCTATGCCAACCTCTTCTCCATTCACCCATTCAACATATCTTACCACCAAACAATTTCTCAACACTGGGTGACTATTCATTTAGGAAGTTGACAGATGACATTGCATCCTTATATATAAACTGCTCACAAAAAGTTAGGAAACTTTTTTTAATCAAGTATATTTTTATTATTTATTACCATCTTTGTATCTGTTATATATCAATAGAGAGCTGAAGTGTTCCTCTTTAAAATTATACCACATTTGCAATGATTACATGTTGCTGAACTTGGCAACATGAATGAGAATGAGGCAAAGTCACAAATCAAATGTGCCAAAATTACCGTTATCTGTGCTAAACAGTCAATAGGTAATGATCAATAATCAAACCGGCCATGCTTGAGAACCATGAATGGTTTACACAAAGATTTGCACCAGTGAGCACAACACACACAAGTTAACCCTCATCTCTTTAGAAAACCATTATTTGGGTATTTGCAGACTGGGTTAACAATGACTCCAGGTGGAAGGTCATGAAGATAAGTGATGAAAGGTTTAGGCCTACAACTTGTACATTTTTCTGAGACACGGTAAACGTTTTGCAGTTTCAATATGCCGCGTTTTACAGATTTGGAGCCTGTGCCATTACGTATTGACTGTTTAGCATAGATAACGGTAATTTTGGCATATTTGATTTGTGACTTTGCCTCATTCTCATCCATGTGGCCAAGTCCAGCAACATGTCATCATTGCACATGTGGTATCATTTTAAAGAAGAACACTTCAGCTTTCCATTGATATGCAACATAATACAAGAGGGTAATAAATAATAAAAATATACTTGATTAAAAAAAGTTTCCTAACTTTGTGTGAGCAGTTTAATACAAAGACAAACAGTCTTCGCCTCGCACCTAGCAAAGTGGCTACACCAACAGTAAGTCCAAAGCCGCAAACATATCCCTACCTTATCGCCAAACGGTTTCTCAACACTGGGTGACCATTCATTTAGGAAGTTGACAGACTACGACATTGCATCCATAACTAATGCAAAGACGGACAATCTTCACCTCACATATAGCAAAGTGGCTACACCAAAAGTAAATCCAAAGCCGCAAACATATCCCTACCTTATCGCCAAATGGTTTCTCAACACCGGGTGACGATTCACTTAGGAAGTTGACAATTTATAACACCACCATCCTACACTTACGCAAAGATGGACACTATTTCCCTGGCAACTAGCCACATGGCTAAACAAACCATACGTCCAACCGGCCGGCCGAGAAACCTCGTAATTCATCACCAAACTCATTAGCGCCACTGTATTATTTATCGGTTTGATTTGTATAGCTCTCTCACACGCATCAGGGGTTTTGAACCCTCATACTTATCGAACAGGTCCGTATCTCCAGAGATACACTACTTGCAAGGTACAATTACCTGAGATAAGGAGAAATCACTGTATGGTACTTACTTGTGATATTTTGCGGGTGGGGTGGGGGTCGGTGTGCATGTCCTGTACACAATATACATAAACAACCTGGGTGTTGTAATTATACGCTCGTTGGTGAGAGGGGGAAGGGGGTGCACGGTTAATATTGTCACATGATGATTTAGTATATATATTTCATATTATGGGTTGTTTGGCATATCAGTGACCTCGTGTGGTTAATTAAAGATGGTGATAGGTTTAATCATGCTGGAGGGAGGGGGGGGGGGGGGGGCAGCATATTTTGGAGTTTTCCTTTATGGCAAAATCAAGAAATGTTTGAAAAGTTTCATCACATTATTCCCTAATTTGAGTTTAAAGTAAAAAGGAAAAAATACACTCGCGGGTATTAACACAAGTCCATTTTGTTCCCAAAATTGCTCAACGTATGGTTTGCACTTGATGATGGCACATTTACATACACATGAATCTAATTCCACCCCCTGGCAGAGGTAACCATCTCTCGGACACATAGAAGCCTATGTAACATGAACTGTTTGTGCACCGTAAATAAATCAAAGCAAATATTTTCGGTAAGACTATCTTCTCTTAATCTAGCGAACACAATAACCGCACCGTGAAACTAGAGGGATAAATAAATTAGACTAAAATCTTCTCATGATGGGAAAGAGAATAGGTTGCCGTGAGCAACATCCATCTCCTATGGTCTCCTCGACAGGCTCGATACCATCACTCAAACCTGTAATTAGTGTGGCAATGGAGAAGAGGATGATGTATTTGATGAAGAGAGCAAATTGACAAGGCTCCACTTAGACACTAGGAGAAGACATGGGTGAAAAAAACACCCGACAACGTGGTAATTAACACTCGAGGCATTAAATCTGAGATCTTGGAACAACTGATTATTGTGTGTGTGTGCATTGTAGTGGCTACAGTCTGTTTGGTGCTAAATCGGCAGAAGATACATTTGCAAGGCTGTGGTTAAACCATGCGTGTGAACTAAATCCAACCTATGCTTGCTTGTATCCAAAGACATGTGCGCATGGGCCTTGTTTGTGCCCCAGGTTTTATTTGCTGGAATGAAAGTAGATGAAACTTTGTAACAACTTTTTGGTTAGCTTCTACAGGCTTGCATATTAGGCCAAAAAAAAAAAAAGTTGTGTTGCCCTCACAAGCCTAAAATCGGGAAGGACGGCCGGACGGATTTTTAAAAAAAAATTATTATTATTATTTTTTTTAAATTTTACCAAATCAATGATTTTATACCTATTATTTCAGTCAACATGTGTGAAGATACTAAGGAAAATGCTTACTGGATGTAATTTCAACCCAATGGTGAATATTTCGGTTTCTTGCCCATCTCTTTTCACAGATTGGAAGATCTTGAGAAAAAAATCTTGAAAAAAAAATCTTGAAGAAAAAAAAAATCTTGAAAAATAATCTTGAAAAAAAAAAAAAAAATCTTGAAAAAAAAGGGGAAATCTTGAAAAAAATCTTGGGAAAAAAAAAAAAAAAAAAAAAACCCGGCCCACATTCTCAGAATTTTGACCCGGCCGGATGAGGGCAACACAACTTTTTTGTTTTTTGCCTTATGCATGCATGGCAAATGTAAGCAATGTTGTGATCCATGTTCCTGGGATGCTACTTAGAATTTGTTATTTTGGAGGGACATTTTGATGATATCACAACATTTTGTGTGCACTTTCCCCCAACCTGAGCATGTCCCTCAAATGTTATTAGCAATAGCGCTTATATTGCACTTCTAAAGTGTGGATGTGTCCCAGAAAATGCAGGAGTCTGTTTTGCGAATGGTTATTAGAGGTTTGCAGAATTTGTATCGATCAGACTATAACCAACATGTACTCACTATACTATCTCTTCTCTATATCTTCTCTCTCTCAATATTACAAGCTGTTGTTTTATTCATAGCTAAGAGGGTGCAATGAATACCGGCTTGTGAAAAGAACCTTAGGGAAGACAGATTCAGGTACTCTAGAATTTGTTTTTTGTAGAGATTAGCCGCAGGGGAAACTATCTGTGGACCTGATGCGGGTGCTACTTTGTTTTTTTTGGAGATATAAACACAAAATCTACGTCAGAGAGTCAATTTGGCATCCTATGATAACAATGTGGATTAATTGAAAATCATAATCGTGGCCCATATTTATATCAGGTCGAGGACTGGGTCTAATTTTTGGAACAAAACTGATCTATTTTGCCATGTTTATGATAAATGTAGATTCAAATTATCGTAATTCTTTTCTCAAAATCAGGACCTTAAATAAATAGTGCCACCGATATTTTCATATATCGATGAGAGGGAGTTTACCGATTAGCAGTTGTAGTGGACTTTCAGGAGTGAGTCAAACTGATCGGTTACCATAAAGGGTGTGTAATTGTGAGGAGGATGATAAGGCTGTAGGTTTTATTCTTCTTAATCACAGTTGAACACAACATCTACACACACAAAACCAGAACATTTCTTATGCTTAGAAAATGCACAAATATACTCCTGAAGTAAACGTAAACAAAAGTAGGCAGAACATGGAAAATGCTGCGCACAAAACGCTACAAAAATAACTGACTTTCACAGCTTACGAGTATATATTAGATGGTGAGTACAGATATTTTTGTATTCCTTCAAGCACCTTATAAATATGACTATAAATAAAATTCCATAACAATGCAAAGTGCATTCCAATAGTTCCTATAGAGAAGAATTCATGAAGATCACAAATGAAGTAATCAAGCAGCAACCTTGGTAGAAGGAGAAATAGCAATCGTTAATTCAATGCTATAATTTCTTTCATCTTCTTTTTTCATTCATAAAATCTTTCTTATTACTATTTCTGGTTTGAATTCCCAGTGTTCTCACTTGACAATGATTAGATGCAAATACCTTAATAAAATCACAGAAAAAAAGTGCATTTAAATAAATATATAAAGTGTTTTCGAAGCAGTGTACATTTTGTAAACCAAAAATGGTCAGAACTATCGTAAAATATTTTCCTTTTGATGGTTGTTTTGCACCCTTTTGCTATCTTCAACCACAAATGATCAATTACCATGAAATGTGATGAGTTGGTAGTTTAAGGGTGGGGGCGTAGATAATCCCCGTCAATCGCGGACATTAGTTTGAATACACACCTTCCAACTGTGGACACACCTGCAACCGTGGATGTTCCACGGTTTCCTGATATGCGCAAAATCAGTATAAAAACGCTACCTAAATGAGGTCCTCGCATGTGATACCCCCTGACATACCTCGGTTGGATAGTGCACTGGCTGGTTGGTGGTGTGATACCAATAACAAAATCACCATTTTGTCCTCGGTGGGTCAGTGGGTATCCATCCAGGTTGGTGTGTCCTCGTTTGGATAGTACCACTTTATGGTCCTCGTTTGCCGGTGATTACCCCTACCGGTAACCACCTGGGGGTGCATGTGTGATGAGGGACGCTTTTTGATTTTGTAAAACAGTCACGTTTCACCCCTCAAACTATAAGAACCGATACTCCTAGAGTTTGGTATAGGAATGTTTAAACTAATGGTAGATCTTGAAGTAAATCTTACACTTTTGGGACTAATTACTACATGTACCTAGTATCTGAAATCACATCTTGGTAGGAATAACACACTGTGGGTAAACGGTAACTTAACTAGGTTACGCATCAGCGCCTCGGGTAAGGATGTCCCAATTCTAAAGAAACATCTCCAATTTGCACATATATTATGTAACCATTACATTCTGTTTTGGGATTAAATTAATTTATGTACCGGATAGCTGCTATTTACTGTGTGGATGATTTTCTACATTCTGTATGTATAATAACCCCAAACCCCCAAACCAGGTTTTTAACCAGGATCGAATTTTGGAAGCAAAAGCAACAAATAAATCGCCCCTCCCCGACCAGGGATCAAACTGGGGGACTCTCTGAGACAAAAATACCTGGCCCCCATAGACAAGCAACGGCTCTAAGCTACTCGTTCAGTATACTGCGCTCACTATATAGGTTCGGTTGATTACGTTTACGTCATTGAAAATCGTCCGCACTAGGGCGTAGCATTTTGTAGTGCTAAGTTAGGTTAGAGTTAAGTCCATAATGTTACAGTGCATTGCATGAGGATGAGCCGTATTACCATTTTGAAAACAACAACAAATAGAGCTCTGAAGTTCTAATGGCAAATAGAGTTCCTTTTTATCAGGATTGAGATCAAAAAGGTCAATGGTTACTTTTAACCACTAATGGTTATTTTTCACTAAGATTAGGAAAAATAGCTTTGAAATACAACAAGAAAAACCCAAAGCTAATTATCTATCCAACTTGAGTGCATTCTGACTATTCTAAACCAATTTAGTTGTACGAAATAAATGAATGAAACAGTTTAACCCCTGGGGTCTACCAGTCTATCTGACAGTGGTTCTGATTGGTTTATTACAAGATGTCCTCATATGAATAGCCGATTCAAATGCAGCTTGTAAAATGTTTCACTCCCATCTTTATCAGGGATACAATTATTCTAACAATGTCTCTCATTGGTGCAATAAATGATGTATCCATCTTTTTAACCAATCGGCCGGTAGTTCTCAGGGGGTTAAACCAAAATAACACATACGGCAGCTATTTGAGGCCTACAACGCGGCATCTTTTGACAAATCCATCGTGAATGTGTTAAAAGATACTCTACTGTTATTACCAACTCCAATATTGTACTAAGGAGCCTCGATAATGTAGTTGGAATACAGAGTGTCTCAAAATAAATTGGATGAGTACACATTCATCTAAAACAGGAATAGAGTTCGTAAATAGATTCATCAGGTCTGTTGATAATCATGAAGTAGTAAGGTTTTTGGGCAAGACCAATATCAGATAGATTAAAAAACTTACGTTTTTTCCACGCTGACAGTTTCGCTGATCAACGATCAGCTTTCTCAAAGCTACTGATCGGCTGTTGTTGTTTTGCCGGGAAACTGACCGGAAGTGGTCAGTTTTGTGACGCCCTTGGTGGTGGAGGGCGTAATCAGTGGATTGTACACAACAACAGCCGATCAGTAGCTTTGAGAAAGTTGGTCGTTGATCAGTGAAACTGTCAGCATGGAAAAAAACGTAAGTTTTTTAATCTATTTGATATTGGTCTTGCCAAAAAAAACCTTACTACTTCAGGAATAGAGTTGATTTTGCTGATAGTTGCATATGATGTAAGAGATATGATCAAGCAGAAAGTTATACTTTCATTAAAATCATAGTGTCACTGTCATACCAATATACTTGGTCCTGAGTAGATCTGAGGCATGGAATCTTATGTTAAAAGTAATAATTGCTGTTTTTATTACGGCTTCTCTGAAAAACAACTGCATTAATATTATGTTGAATAGCGTTTCTTAATTAAAATGAAGATAATGAGACAAATAATTTAACATACCAGCTTGACAAAGAATGTACAGACTTACATATTTTTCCTTTAGCCAATTTATAACCAGCATAGAAATCAAACCAAAAATCACTATAGTTTAATCAATTCCAAATTGGCGAGAAATGTTAGGTTTTTATCTCTCCATGCGCAAAAGTAATCCAAGCGTACTTGCGCACTTACGGCCACACACGCATGATGCACAGTGCGTTAGTTGCCTTCATGCGCGCCCGCATCCTTTTGTATTGTTTCACTGCTGTAAGGAGGCTTCGCCAATTTGGAACTGATCAAACTATATAGACAAAACTGGAACTGACTAAAACAGCAATTTGAGACAGTGCCAGGTGTTACAGCATCGGGGTTTACCACAACACATTTGGCCAAACATGGTAGAGACTACTAACAAACCAGTTAATATCCCCTCTTTTTTGAGACACACTGTAGGCCCTACTCACACATACATAAAAAGTACAACCTCAACTACAATGAAATAAAACATGTAGAATGCAATTTGAATCTCAATGAGCTCTGTATATGTAAATCTCCCCCAGGCGCCTAGATCTTGTTTTCCACCCCTAATATTAGCTCCACATCCACTGTGGCGGGTAGTGCATATAGATTATGTATTACTAATGATTAAAATGCCATCGAGCGGTGGTGTATCTGCACAAAGTTCTCGAAAACTGTGCATCTACACGGAGATCCAGTGGCGTGAACTCTTCCAAATTCTGTGTCAATCACACGCCGCCAAACGTTTTCATTATTTGTTAGCATTTTGTTATTACATCCCACGGAACACTTAATGAAACTATATTTTGATCAGAGGTAAATTAACTTGGAATAGCGGTAACTCCCTACAGGAAATTGAAGCGTCCCTAGAAATGCTATGCGTTCAGAGCTGTATAAATATTTATGATAAACAGAGTGCATTGTGGGTTGAACAGCTGGCAGACTACCACAGTTTCACTCTTTATACAGGAAATTATCTTGATTGTTTGGGGAGGGGGAGAGGCACCTGACATTGGGGGGGGGGGGGATATATATGAATTGCCCTAGAAACACCCCCTTGTCTTCCTGTAATACTACTTCTCAATCTGCTTCAGTTCTATTTTTTCGATAAGACTATAATTATGTTCTTACCACAAAAGTTAAAGAGTGATGGGATGCATTTATTTACCTCTAAAAATAGTATCTACAGCGTGAAGTATTGATGAGCAAAAAAGGGTGCGCTTACTATGAATCATATGATAGACAAAACAGATTTCCTTATTTGCTGTTGAAGTGTAAACAACGTCAAAATCAATCAACTCAAATATTCTCAACCAAAATCAAATTGATCCAACACAATAACAATAGTAATAATAATCAGGATTTATATAGTGCCTTTCCAAGATTGATCAAAGCGCTGTAATTTCGCTGTCAATGGCGAATCATCAGAATCAGATCGCATCAACAAGGGTGCTGCCAATTCAGGCGCAAACCTATCCGCACTTAGATTGTAACATCCATCATATTTCAGTGCAGCTCCCCAAATTCCATTGGGTGAAGGAAGTTTTTGATAACCGAAACAACTAATCACCGATTTTGAAAGCAGGAGGAAACCGGAGAACTCAGAGAAAACCTGCGAGAGTGTGCATGGATCGTGATAAACCAAATGCACATAAAGCCCGGCCTTGTACAGAATTGAACCCGGACTTCATTGGTACAAGGCGAGGGAGCTACCGCTGTGCAAACACGCTCCCCTAACTAAATGGGTTGTTAAAAAGTGAGAAATTGAGGCACGAACCTGTGATCAGTATGATATACATGTATTCAATCCCATGAGTGACAAATCAATGCTACTATAGTTTAATCAGTTCCAAATTGGTGAGAAATATTTGTTTTATATCTCTTAGCACGCAAAAGTAATCCAAGCCTATGTGCACTATTTTTATGGCCACATGCACACGTCACACATATTATGCACAGTGCGCTTGTTGGTTGTTCCCTTCATGCGCACCCTCATCCTTTAATGTAAGGGGGCTTTGCCAATTTAGAATTTATTAAACTATATTAATTCTACCATATTACAGGTGCAAGATATAAAATAAATTGATGTCCTCATAAAGATGGATCAAATCCCATGCAAAATTTAACAATGCATGTTTGTTTTTCTTTGAATACAGCTGGGTAAAAGATCTATAGACCTTTTTTGTTGTTGTTGCGTTTCACATTCTCATTGCAAACAAATCTTAAGCCCATAACCTGAGTTATCTATATTATAGCATACTTAAATCAAGCCACCATTGCACACAGAAAAAGAGTGGGCCCAACACAGTGACCCTGGGGGACACTAGAGACGACTACAGATCTGTTAAGGATTCGCATTACATAATACCCTGTTGGGAATTGCTTGCCATGTAAGATTTCCGTATTCAAGTAGTTTGTTTACATGTTTTAACTCTAACCTGTAGGACTGTTATGGAATCATTGGCTTATGATGACATTCACTTCATACAAAATCTGTAAATAGTAAACTTAACATGGATAGGCTACTCAAAGTCAAAGAAGCTATATAAAAAGGCTATCAGCATTTGTTAAGTGAAAGCCAAATATCTGTATACACAACCTATATTACGCATTTACGTAGTGAACCAGTGAACGTAGTGGCCTTGTGAAATTAAGCAAATTAGATATTAATTACAATCTTCCAACTTTGACCCTCCTTAAAATAGCAGTTTCATTGTTAAAAAATTAAAAGATTAAAATTCAGTAAGAATTTCTTTTGACCTTCCACTTATTTTTTATGTATGTTATACCAAGGCACAGATAGCCCTCCTCATAATACCACTAAAACCAGCATATCCAGGGAAATACTATACTAAGAAGATAGAATATAGAAACACTGATTCAGCCATCCTACGGGTGGGTGGGGCGGGGGGTTCTTGGGTTGATAGCAGTTCTCGATTTGGGAGCAGTTTTTTCTAGGCTTAGATAGATTAGTCCTATAGGCACATACAACTAAACAATGCTAACTGTTTCCAAGTGGCCTAATTCATCCTTCAAATGGAATCATATGTGATAATGGGCTCTCCTTTTTTAAGGGATTTTTTTAATTTAGGTGCTCCCAGAACAATCCGTGGAGGGGTACGTAGTGGATATGAGGTTGCGGGGATGTGCCGCCAAACAGGGTCCCATTTTTAACCCTCTGGTAAATGGACGATCCCTTATCAAAGCCATTTCTGGTAAACATATGGGTCCATTTTCTCCCGAATTGGTCAATGTTTGGGTCAATTTTCATATTGCTGGCAGCACATCCCTACCAATTTTTTTTCTCATTTAGTCCCCCCTCCCCTCCCCCGGGAACAATTTTGGTTGTAAATCGGATTTGTAACCTCAAACTCCTGGTTCACTTATTTTTGGGTCATTGACCTTCCGCTAGCTAGATGCGCATAACTTATTCCGGGGTTCATGATCTGGAAATTTGGAGCTGAGTTTATTAGAGTATGCACAAGATGGCGAAATGGTGAAGGCTTCTTACGCTCCAGGACGAACTCTTTGGAAAAAACTCCCAAGTAGGGCATGAGTGTACACAATATTAAAGTATGATAAGATGAAAACCACTGCCTCTTCCAACATAATATATGCATGCATCCCCTTATCCACAAACACATCCCCAATACGTTTGGAAGCGACAACCTTGCCCACCGCAACATCTATCACCACGCAGTAAGCTTCAACAAATACCCTTACGCATACACAGGTGAAATCTCCGGGATGAGACTCTGCGGTCTGCATATGTGACGCAATCAAGAGGAATGAGTCGGATGTCGACCCTGGTCGAAAATGAGTTTTTAAAACAGTTTTAAAGAAGACACCTAGAGCTTTCAGAAACTGAAAACCCCATGTCGATACGACGTTTTGTTCCAAAGTAATGTCAAATTGTATACATGAATTTCCATCAAAACTTATGTAAGCCGCCATTTTGAATTGGCCATATCTCAATTTGGGATTCCCCGACATCCAACTCATTCCTCTTGATCACGTCACATATAAGCCTCGACAGATTACGCCTGGGAATTTATGTGTCATGCCCCCAGCCGCTGGTCCATCCCAGATTCCACGTATCTAAAACGAAACCTGCGAGAACGACAGGAAATTATGCATTTTTCATGAGCGAGTGATACATATAGCCGAGTTTTGCATAGCTATTATTTGTATGGTCTAGAAAGGTGGTTGTTTCCATTTGATATGATAGCATAATGTATGAAGTTATTTACACACCTAGAAGATTGGGCTTTGCAGGTTATGGACTTCCACCTAAAAGACGATTTTAAAGACACCACCACAATGCATTGCATTTTTGCAAACTGCCCTAATTCTATAGCGCGTTCATAGTTGGAGCTCTTAGGTTCTAGTTTACATCAATGAATAAATTATTAACCGTTTCCTTTTTCTTATTTCTAAAACTTAAGAGCTTGACAAATGCATTGTGTGAAAAAAGCTTTAGATGGCTGGCGTTCGTGCAATGCATTGTGGGAAAACATTAAAATATTCTTTGGTCATCACCCGTAAATATCTCACCATGTAAGAATAGAAGTGACAATTTTATTTTATAAAACGTATTTGAAGCGGAATGCTAATTACTAAACTGTTGTCTGTCTGTTTTAATTTCACGGTAAATTCACATCTTCGCTGAGGGAAAAGCTGACGTCCTCAGGTCAATAACCTCTCAGGTTTCAGCGTGTAGGTAAAGACACCAAATGTGCTTTGTTATCCTCCTCTCCCCACTTCCCTCTCTTCTCCCTCGCGCTTCAATCACCCTCCCCTGAATGCCATAGGTGGCAGAAGTGGGAGGGTTGGGGTCATCAATCTGCCCCCCCCCCCCCCCCCACCCCCTAAAATTTGCCAAGTCTCATAGAAATGTGTATTGAATATGTTGTGAACCCCCTAAATTGTCCACGACCCCCCTAAAACGTCCACGACCCCCTTAAATCGTCCACAACCCCTCCTAAATTTGGATGCCTCCATCGCCTCTACTGAGTGCAATACTTGAGATATTGCAACTGCATTGGAAGGATTGCACTTGTGTTACCATTCAAGACAGACTGTGCTAGCGTATAATCCATACAGAGTCCACATGCATAATGTGGTAGGAGAAAGTTGATATAGCCTATAGCGGAGGAGGGTAGGGCACTCAACATTTACAGAAAATGATACATTTCAAGGCACTTTAACCTATATATTTTTGAAAAAATGGAAACGGCAGCCATCACTGACCCCATAATTGAACTAAAATTGATGCACTCTTTCCAAACACAGATGCAATTTGCAAGAAAGAACTATGTTACTATGAACTCCCTCTGCCCTATACGCAAGTCACACAAACGAACGCTATCATATGAATACGAAGTCAACCCCTCAGGGGTTACCGAGGTTCAGTCACGCTGACCCTTTGTACAATTCCTTGCCATTATATGTATCTATTGTCAAAGAAAACACCGCATGCCATCGCAGAGACTGACCGTCCGTCATCCCAACGATTACACAAATACGACCACTATAGATATTTATATACATAACCCATCACATAGCTACACTACAGCTAAATGACAAATTGGTATTCAAAACAAGCATCGTTTCTTTATAAACGGTGCGGTTAGCCCTCATGGGCAAAGCGCCTTGAGTCCGCTATATATCCCAGCCAGCTAAATTTTAAATAACGCAATTTGCGCGACTATTTATCTATCGCTTGGTGCTGTATCAACTCATGTGCATATGATGCGTCTAATGTAGTGACATTTTCTTGAGGCTAAATGAATCTCTTCCCAGATAGCAGCAAGCCATGTAGCATTGTTGTGGCTGTAGGGAGATAAATTCTGTCACATAGTTTGATACACATTCGCCTGAAGATGGTGCATGCAATAAACTTAACCCCCTGGGCACTATCTGCCTATTTAACAATGTTTATGATTGGTTAATTTTAAGATATACTCATTTGAATAACCAATTGAAATACAGCGTCTGAAATATTTTACTCCAATCTTTATCAAGGATACAATTATTCTAACAATGTCTCTCATTGGTGCAATAAATGATGTATCCAGCTTTCTGACCAATCAGCAGGTAGTTCTGAGGGGGTTAAAATTACACTGTTTTGAAGAAAAACCCAACAGTTTTCAGTCAAAGAGTTGTACACCAATTTAGGCTTCCAATTCTCTTAGCGTTTCAATAGACTTGAGTGAATTGTACAATGGGATGACTTTGGACAATGGGGCGACTTTGGATAACAAGGTGATTTTGGACAATGGGGTGACTTGATATAACAGGGTGACATTGTACAATGGGGTGACTTTGGACAACAAATCATCTGAAGTATCTGGAATGCATGCTTGAGGTATCCTTGGATAATGTACGGTAGTTGTGGACTAAATTAGAGAGAGAAAATTAACTCATGGGTATGAATCACAGCTTTCTTGTCGTTTTGACCAAAGTTATCCAACTTAGGTGAGGAAAAAAAACCACCTGTTTTACGGGCCCGACCGACCCACTTTTTGCATTTTTCAAGAAATTTTTAAGAATTTTTTTAGAATTTTTTTCTTCTTCAATTCATGTAAAATCAGCAGTTTTTAGGCCGAAAATATGGCGAATTTTTTCTTCTTAACAAATTTCAAAAAAGAATCCTAATTTTTGTGACATTCTAGGTTTAAAAAATTCATGCAAAAACCAGACCGACCGACCCTACTTGACAGGTCCGTCCGCCTGTAAAACAGGGGTGTGTTTTTGTCGCCTTATTAAAGGCCATAAGCTTAACAACAGTGACACGCTTTTAAAACAAGTGACTGCAATCCTGCCATTTCACCCACATACACAAGATCGGTTTGATCATGTGTTATTCTATTCACACAGAAATATTGCCGCTTTTTACAGACTGATTGATGATCAATAAAGCTGTTATTAACTCCACAAAAGAATGATTTACAATCCAAATATTTTGTACGTAGGCTTGTTGTTAAAAGGCTCGCAACTGTATCCCGACACACATATCTGACTGCACACTCTATCAGAATGATACCGATTTCACCCCAAATAAAATCATCCATCTCACAAAAGAATGATTTACCATCCAAATATTTTGTGTAGGCATGGTGTTAAATTGGCTCGCAACTGTATCCCGACACACATATCTGACTGCACACTCTATCAGAATTATACAGATTTCACCCCAAATAAAATCATCCATCTCACAAAAGAATGATTTACCATCCAAATATTTTGTGTAGGCATGGTGTTAAATTGGCTCGCAACTGTATCCCGACACACATATCTGACTGCACACTCTATCAGAATTATACAGATTTCACCCATCTATCACCCACACAATGAGCAAGCAGCATCACGTGCCACCAAGTTAAAAGCTCTCAAGATGTGATGTGTTCAATTTGTATAAACATGCCTTGCAGATCAAATCCAACGTAGCACACTTTATTTCTCTCGTTCCTCCGTTCCATTCTTTGGTTTCAAAACACTTGAGCCCGAGCGAGTTGTTCATTCTATATCGATACTGAGATACATTAAAAGTAAAAGCGAGTCGCGAGAGCACACAAAACAAGCAAGGAGAAATATCCCTGCAAATCAAAGTTTACTATACCCTTCAAAGATGTAGATGTGGCACGCCTCGGCACATATCAGGCAAATAGCAACACTTGACTCTGTATAATTATACCCTGTCGATGCTATTTCCCAATTACAAAAGCTTGGAGCAGAATTCACTCGCTTGACATTATAGTTGTGCAAAGTCTAAGTTAGAATAGTCACGTTGTGTCGAGTGCTGTGTCAAGTTTTAAGTTAACGCAGACTGGCAAAGGAGTTGGCAAAAGGTCTTAGCTATCACACACAGGGAAAATGTTGTTAAAAAGTTCTCATGTGCCCAATTTTGTTCACACTCACTCAGTATAATTATACCCTACTGATGCTATTTCCCAATTACAAAAGCTTGGAGCAGAATTCACTCGCTTGTCAGCAGTTGTGCAAAGTATAAGTTAGAATAGTCATGTCCTGTAGATTTTTTTTTTTGTGTTGCTAAATTTGCGCTATTTTCTTTAACATAGATAATGTTAACCTAAGAAACATATGTGATGCAGGGGGGACTATGCGGCTGTGTTTTTTAACGTATAGATGAAAACGAACAGAAAAATATAAAGAAAATAAGAAGAATTTAGGAGTCATTTTCACTCGTAAAATCTGAATGCCTTGATCAATTTCGATAGATTTGGTGTCATTTTAAAGCTTAGAAAATGATCTGTGAGCACATATTAAACTCAAAATTGACTTTATTTGCCAAGTCCCCCTTTGGTGTGCTGCATCACATATTACTGTATTTATATTTTTACTTAATCGTCACACCGTGGAAAACTAAATACTGCAGACATGTAAACCTGATCCGTATCCATTTATCTTTGCTTTCTGATGCTATGTGACCCACATACTACAGAAACTAGTACTAGGGTAAGATAGTCAAGACCAGTTAAAACCCCTTGGGACTACTCTTACAGTCTCTCTGATTGGTTCATTGCATGATATAACCCTCTGAGTAACCAATCAAAATAGTGCGTCTATTTCTCTGTGAGTTGACTCGCTGTAGCACTAGCACCTTTCTTACAGCATCCCAGATTGGCTCATTAGATGATATAATGTTATGAGTAACCAATCAAAATACTGCTTTAAAGCCAAATTGACCGGTAAACCCCAGGGGGTTAAAAAGAACAAGTATTTATTTGCGTGTGCCATTCGGTTTGTCTTTCATAGGGAAATCTGCAGGGAACGGTTGGTTACTTTAGTAAACACATTTTCAGCATTTTTAGAAACTAGTGTAGGTCATGAGGGGAAAACTTCGGGGCTATGTCTGTATTTATTCGTAAATACTTTTTGAATCTAGCATAGGTCACAAATGGGAAACGCTACAAACGTGTATATAGGTTGCTAATATTCTTCTTCCATAGAGCTGATGACTGACCTATCGGAAAACACTCTATGGTAGATAGCTATATTTGTGATGGCCAGTGGCCTATATCTCACTCTGGTTCATCAATACTACAGGCCTGTTGGCACGGGTCGCTCGACAGGGATTTTGATGTTATTGGTGTGTTGGCCATAATTTTCTATAGCATCAAATTGTTTTCATACAAATGCATAAGCACTGGCCACCTATAAAAGTTTGATATGGTTCCATCCAATACATGTGGTAAAGAGTCAACACACTAAACTGCTCACAAAAAGTATCGAAACACTTAGAAATGATCCAATATATAACGGCTCGAAAGGGTATGCATTAATCGAAGCAAATAACCAAGTGTATAATATTGTTCTGCGTATTTTGACACCTCGATCGATGAGATACGATGTTGCGGAGCGGAGTTATTGTCATTTCGCTGGTCGTGGGTCCAGTTTCAAAAGTGACAATCATCCTATAGAAAGAGGTTTGCATTACTGTTTAGAATGATCAAATTCGTGATTTTCAATAGGGATGAGTGTCACTTTGGAAAGTGGACCCACGATCATTGAAATGACAATAACTCTGCCCCGCAACATCGTATCTCAACGATCGAGGTGTCAAAATACGCAGAACAAAATTATGCACATGATTATTTGCTTCGATTAATGCATACCCTTTCGAGCCGTTATGTATTGGATCATTTCAAAGTGTTTCGATACTTTTTGTGAGCAGTTTATAAGTATGCCTTCATCAGCAAAACTTGGGGTATTAACACTTTCCACACGGCTAAGTATTAGTTTTACCATACAAAACAGATTTTTCAGAAACCTTTCCCAACTTCTCAAGGATTACTGAACCAATACTAGTCATGTTTGTACTTAATTTAATGCATTTCTCATGGTGATTCCAAATATGGTAATGAAATTCAATAATGTTGACATTTTTGAAACATTTTGTGAAATTTTGGAATGTCGTCTGCAGACGCCTGTGGCGTGGAAAGCGTTAACACATTAGTGGATCTGTAGGGTCTGCCACATCCAGTTTACTGCTTCAAGTTGATGTAAGAGTAAGCCTCATGAGGACACGTTCATTCAAATCAGTCCTAACTCAGTTTAAACAAAATATCATTGAGAGCTTTAGCTAAACTAGAATATGCAGTTTTAAGAAGAGAGACCATGGTTTTAAGGCAAAAAAAGAAGAAGTTGACTTGCCCTTTTAGAGTCAAAGTCAGAGTCGGACAGTCGGATTTTTAAAAATAAAAATAATAAATAAAAAAAATTACTGCACAAAAACACGTTTGAAAGATTTTATGTTTGTTTTTTTGATTTTTTGATTTTATATTTTTTTTAAACGAGCAGATACTACTCAAAAACACGTTTTCATCTTTCTTTATTGTTATGTGCTTCTTTCAACAACAAAAAATAGCGACCCTAGTTTTCTGAAAATTCGGGTCGGTCATAAAGGGCAAGTCAACTCTTTTCTTTTTATTGGCCTAAGGACAATCCATCGATTAAAAGACAGAGATAGTTTTAAAAAAAAGGTCTTGGACCGAGTTTACGAACAATGCCGTCACAACTCTACTGCCAAAATACAGAACTGCTGATGATATACATTGCATTCAATACTAACATGATTTATCAAACAAGACAAATATATCTACAGGCGACTAAACAGATATCTCTCGATGCTACGCTGACCTATCTGAAATCACTTCAAGGTATATTACTATAGGGTATTGTGTGCCACTCACAGCGACCAGGATGGCCTCTGGTGGGGTATCTTGCTCTTCACTGGTACAATATGAGATTGACCTCGCTTTCTCGTCTCGGCAAGATGCCTAATCTTTCGCAAGATGACATTTTAAGCTTTCAGGTGCGTGATCATAGAGTTTTTGACGGAAAAATGTAATATTGCTGGTTGGCTACTCAAGATAGATGCAGAAATGGCTCTCAACAGTTTAAGACTCACATGCAGAAAATATGGTTCTGTACAGAACCTTTAAAATAGATAGAAATGGTAAATTGGATAGAGTTAACGAGAAATGATGCCACAACTCTACTGCCAAAATACAGACAGAACTGCTGATGATATACATTGCATTCAATACAAACATGATTTATCAAACAAGACAAATATATCTACAGGCGACTAAACAGATATCTCACGATGCTACGCTGACCTATCTGAAATCACTCCAAGGTACATTACTATAGGGTATTGTGTGCCACTCATAGCGACCAGGATGGCCTCTGGTGGGGTATCTTGCTCTTCACTAGTACCATATGAGATTGACCTCGCTTTCTCGTCTCGGGCAAGATGCCTAATCTTTCGCAAGATGAAATTTTAAGCTTTCAGGTGCGTGGTCATAGAGTTTTTGAGGGGAAAATATAATTGCTGGTTGGCTACTCAAGATAGATGCAGAAATGGCTCTCAACAGCTTTAAGACTCACTTGCACAAAATATGGTTCTGTACAGAACCTTTAAAATAGATAGAAATGGTAAATTGGATAGAGTTAACGAGAAATGATGCCACAACTCTACTGCCAAAATACAGACAGAGCTGCTGATGATATACATTGCATTCAATACTAACATGATTTATCAAATGAGACAAATATATCTACGAGCCACTAAACAGATATCTCTCGATTCTACGCTGACCTATCTGAAATCACTCCAAGGTATATTACTATAGGGTATTGTGTGCCACTCACAGCGACCAGGATGGCCTCTGGTGGGGTATCTTGCTCTTCACTAGTACAATATGAGAATGACCTCGCTTTCTCGTCTTGGGATAGATGCCTGATATCTTTCGCAAGATGACATTTTAAGCTCTTAGGTGTGTGATCATAGAGTTTTTACTAAGTGAATCCCCTGAATAGTTTTGGTTACTTGTTCAACTACCTTGGCTTATCGTGGTTATGAGTCTTTGGTTAGATGCGAGAGGTATCAGAAGAGTAATGTCAACAATTTAAATGGCAAGACCAACAGCTAGCGGGGGGCGCATCATATTCTGAATCCCTAGATTTGTCAGTAATAACTCAACGGTAAATGCCTCTCTTGTCAAATAACTTTAAGATTTGCAAGTACAATTATAAAATCAACCTCTCATCTACTTTGCAAGATGGCTGCATAAACAAATAGAATTAAAGTACTAACGAAAATATCCATAATTCGGGTTTTTTGCAAACTTTTAATAATTAGCTTAATATTATACCATCATGATGATGTTTAATGTGCTACCATTCTTTTTTTATCAAATAAAGCTCTATCTATGAAGAGATGCATTATCATGAAGTGGTTTTAGAATTGCCTTTCAACAAATATCGATCAGCTACTTGAGATAATCGCTATATTTAACTTGCTATAGCCATTGACTCTCTTATCATGTTGTTGAGAAGCTTTTATGAAAAAACAACAAATACTCTTCATTTAACCCAAAGTAAATAGAGTGCTTTTAGCTAAACCAAAATAGCACAGTGCGAGACAATATTAAATACTTAAACTTAATACAAATACAAAATTCAGTAAGCACCTCCTGTAAATGGAAATGGTGTGCCAATTAGTATTAAAGGGGCATTTTAATGCCCCTTTAATACTAATGCTGCCTCCACCACATCTCTTAAAAGAGATGTGGTGGAGGCAGCACCCTCAATTACAAAAATATATGATAAAAACTGGGATTTGTTTATTTTTACAATTGTATTACATGTATGAACTTACACATTAAGGATTAAGAAAAAATCAGCCCTCTTTGTACAACAAAACGTTGATTCAAAAATTTTGGTAGAGCCGCAACCAGCATTTTACATGGTTAAGAGTGGTATTCCAACATATTTAAAACATAATTTTAATCAAGTGTTGCAGGTATTTTTTAGTAGAAACAACAATAATGGCAATTTTTAGTGTTCATCTTGAATTCTGAAGTAAATTAATTCAAATTGAAAAAATTCAACATGACATTGTGTCCCTTTAACAAATTCAAGATTTGCAGATCAACATTTCCGTTAAATACCATCCATTTTGTCCAGAATATTCTTAGTCACTCCTGTAAAGCAAACTATCGTTTCAACTAAAACAAAATCTTGCATACACCAAACACCTGCACCAAGTACAAGACATCATTCATGGCCTTGGCATTTTCATACAAAACATCAGTTTTGCATTTTTTATATGAAAAAGCTTAATTCTGCATGAATAACGCTTGTATAGAAATTCAACAGACAAATAATTTTGACAGTTAAATAATTTTGACAGATAAATACTTTTGTGAGATAAGTACTTTTAACAGATAAATACTTTTGACAGATAAATACTTATGACAGAATAATACTGTTGACAGATAAATACTTGAAATGTTACCCATCATTTAAGGCCTGTAGATTTTCGTACAAAACAATTATATGTGCAACTTGTCTATAACGTTGAAGGTAACTAAGGCTTCTCCATCTTGACAGATAAACACTTATATTTCAGAATAACTCCCCGTCTTTCTAGCCTGGACATTTTTTGTCATGCAAAAACACTTCATTCTATATGAAGACATCCAATATATTGACAGATAGACTCTTACGTCATCAAATACTGCCTATCATTCAAGAAACGGAAATTTTCATTTAAAAAAAACTTTGTTCTACACATACCTTATCTATAACTTTGAAGGAACAGATAAATAGTTGCGTCAAATATTCATCATCATTCATCATAGCCTTCACAAATTGTCATGAATGCTTAACATGAAAATACTGCAAACGGCAAGCACTGATTTTCATACAAAACACTGTAATGAGGTTTTATGCTAAATAAAGTTATTTGATTGAACTAAATGATTGAACAAAAGTTTTAAAAATGTGATTTGCCTTTCTCTATCTGAGCACATCACATTTTCAAACCTATACAGACTCTTGCTCAGGAAAAACACACACTTTGACCATGAACTTCTCATGCCTGTCTACTAGCAGGCAAATTAAACTAAAGCACTTGTTCACAACCTTGGCATTGTTGATGTCTAATAAGATAGATTGTCTTCGCTAAAAACAATAATGGCCGGATGCCATCTAATAAAAACCTTAATGGTGATCAATACGTGCAGACCGCTTTGGTGATAATGGAAAATGAATAGAATGATCAGGCAAATAAAAAATTGATGATATAAAATAGAAAACAAATTGCTTGGTTGTCAGCCGCACCTTAATGGTTAGGCGAAGAAAATTGACTATCATGGACTAGGTGATGACCAGTTCTAGACAAAATGGGCAATTCAGGAAGCCCCTAGCGGTGAAATTTTGCATTTGGAGGGAAATGTTAGTTAAGAAAATTGAATGAGTTTGCTGGTGTCCGTCTTTTGATCATAGCTGTAAGTGGTGTTAACACAGTCTCAAACCCTGTAATATTATTTACGAACAAGAAAACAGGTAAGAAAAATTAGTAGTTTGTGCAAACTACTCATTTTCAATCGTTGATTTTGAAGTTATTAAGAATTCTATTGCTCTGTAACTTAAGATATTTTAGTTTTATGTTCATGAATGTAATTTGGCAACAACAAAAACCTCCATTTACAGGACAAAAAAAGGATGGAGGGCATTTCATGAAAAATATTGCATATTAGGCCATATTAAATTAATTGTTTGTCTCAAAGCTCCTCTCCTGTTGTAAAACTAATGCGGAATGTGGGGTTTTTTCAAGTTTTTTTAATTTTATTTTTTTAAATATAAAATATTGAAATCCTTGTAAAAGTGAACTTTTGTATTTAAGATGATGTGATCAATGAAAATCTGAAAAATCAGTGAAATTGTGGTGTGTGTTGTTTTTTTTTGAAAAAAAGGTTTTTTCAGATTTTTGTTTTTCTAATGCGCATCAATAAACTAACGCGCGTGGGAGCTTTGAGACAAACAATTAATTTAATTTGGCCTTATGGGGCTTTAATGGCAAGAAACAAGAAAGGGTCCCCAATAAGCATGCAAATATTAAAGATGCAAGATGCCCAGTGTATATTACTACCTTTCTCCCCCTGATTGATGTTTAAAAAATGATTGAATGTAGGAGAACATCTAATCATTTTGTGTTCAGCCAAATTCAAATGATTTTGCGTTTCTATACATAATACTATAGATCATAAAAGTAATTTAAAAACGTAATAAATGCAATCAAAGCCCACCATTTAACTAATGAAGCAGCACGCATGTTCAAGATTGACAAGTTTTCAATGATACAAAAGGCTCTACCGATAAGAATGCATAAAGAGTTATGTATTTAATATTCTCAATTATTATTTTTGTATTGTGTGATTTGATAGCTACAAGAAATACCGTCGGGCAAAACATAATGGCTAATGGTAGCTAATAATATAGAACTGATAGACAAAGATATTGTTGGGGTGTACTTCAGTTTGATCAGACATATTCAGCTAATGGTAGCTAATAATAGTTGATTGGTTACGAACATCTAGTTAGGGACTTGAGTTATATGATTCAAATGTTCAATTATTGTTACCAGTTTTGTTTGTTAACTTCCTGTGAATGTTAGTGTTTTCTGCTATCTTCAGAAGATAGCAAGAGGCATGGTATGCTTTAAGTCCACTCAGTTTATAAGTATACACAATTATGTGTTACAATTACAATTGTTGCTATCTTCTAAAGATATCCAGACAAGTTTCAAAACAATTACAATTATTCATGGCCAAGGGTGGGACCTGTATCACAGTCTTACAGACCCGACTGAGCTATAATTCTAAATATAGTTGTTATAAGTTGTTAAAATATAAATAGTCATAAATAGGAATCCCAAATTTTGTCATCTTCCCGACAGCCCCTAAAGGTGGGATTTTCTGGGAATCGCCAAGTCACCAAATCCTAAGCTAAATTGGGAAGTTCCTCCATGAAATTTGAACCATAATGTAAAACAAATAAATGGTTAAAAATTGTGTAAATGTATTCATGTACCAGACTACCGATTTTGTATTTTGATTGAAAATTTTTGTTTAAAACTGAATGTTCTCATAAATAAACCTCTCGTCTCGTTAATAAGCTAATGGACAGTCCTACATCCATTCTTAGTTTTGTTTCCTGCTATATGTAAGTAATTCAAATGTTCAATTATGTTATCCAGTTTTGTTTGTTTCTGCTATCTTCAGAAGATAGCAAGATGCGTGGTATGCTTCAAGTCCGCTCAGTTTATTATAAGTATACACAATTATGCGTTACAATTACAATTTTTGCTATCTTCTGAAGATAACCAGACAAGTTTCAAAACAATTGCAAGGGTAATAACCTGTATCAAAGTCTCACAGACCTGACTGAACTATAATTTTGAATTGTGAGAACTTTTTACTGTTGAAAGTTTTCCAAACATTCAAAATGTTTGAACTTTTTCAAATTTCTGACAATTTTGACAATGTTTCAAAATGTTTCAAACATTTTTTTCAAAATTTAGAACGGAAAATATAAATATAAACTATACAACGGAATCATTGGTTTACTTTCTTCTAATATGTTATGTGCAGCGTGAATAAAGAGTCAGTTCAAAATAATTTAAATGTTAACATAAACATCTTAGTGTTAGATCAAAGTCACCTGCCTGCACTGTTAAGTTTAGTGTTTACTATCTTCAGAAGATAGCAAATAGTATAGACCATATCATTCAAATTGGCAGAATAAGGCCTTAGTTTAAAATCTTTTATGAAAAGGAGAATGTAAGTCATAAGCTAACATACCATCAACATAGCCTTAACAGCAATAATCATGGATAATAGCTTAAATTCTGCTTTCTAGTCTTTATTAGATGAAACAAACATCCCTGTAACAACCAAATCAAACCTTCTCTTTTCCAAATAACTACACACAGGTGTTACAGCTTTCTTTAAACAATGATGTTTCTCATTCCATGTTGACTCATTAAAACACAAGGACTGACAATTCCATTACACCCTCAATCTACAAACCACAGTTAACCAATTAAACTCGCCCCAAACACCCACCCACTCTCGCCGCAACTATCTCTATTCATTCCCCAAAATGTGTTAGAATCACACCTGCGAAAGAACTGGATTGGAGCAGCTTTTTTTCTTCTCACGAGTCAGTCTGACATTTATGCGTAAATGTCTCCCGGATTTGCCTGGTTCGGTGTTAACTCACCGCATTAAAAGCTCCGCTCGTCTGACATTTCCAGGTATTTTGCGTGACTCGGGAAAGGATTGCTACACCTTCGCGTTTACTACTGAAAGTGACACTGGAATTAAGTTTGAATCTATTTCCACAAGGTAGTTGATTCCAAAGCTGTTATAGGATTGACAACAGTACAAATCTTCTGCTGGCGCACCTTTTATTAAATTGACTAACTTTGACATTTACATGTATGTTATGTTGTCTTTTCAAAACCTTTTTTAAGTACTCGAAGTGAATTGAAAATATGATAACCGATTCACAATCTAAACAATTGCTTATTCCTTTGCATATTTGCAATTTTGCATGCCTAGTGTTTAATAACATGACAAAAGAATTCCAGGAAATACTCTTTCATAAAATAAACATCACACTCATTTATGTGGCTTTTCATATGAACTTGGAGGTGAGAAGGGCTGGGAAATTGGGAGTTCTTCCCTTCATCCAATCCAGTTATGTCCCTTTCCAACAATCTGTCATCAATCTCACTTACGTTACGGCAAAGAGTTCACATCGCATTGTACAACACATCAACTTCAGCCAAAAACAAAATAATCGGAGCGAGTATCAAATTTAACATTATTGCGGCCGTCAATTTTTTTGTGGCTAACTTTTCGTTAGCTGATCTTCTCAAAAAAGAAAATGTCACTGGCCTGAGTGGTTAAGTGTTTCTTAATGCAGGTATCCTGATTATAGGCACACTTTTCGTATCATCTTCTGGTGATATCGCACTGTTACCGTGACACCGAATCTCTCATCTATAGTTTGTCCCATAAAAAACTGGCACAAAAAAAATATTGCGAGGCTTATATTATCAGCATGCAAAAGGAATCCCACATGGTGTGTTCCTATTGATAGATTTGTGCATCATACATATCACCTACAAAGCCACACAAGCCTGTTGAGATTGTGTAGTGGCTTTTCTCAAGTTCCATTGCATTACACTAAAGTCGCCGGCAGAGAATTTCAGCACTGCCCTACTCGCGCATGATAAATAATGAGCATGTGGGTGATGCAATCGGGCCAATCGGATGCGCGTGTTGGTCAGCTTAAAGTCACAATATTTTACTCCACCAATGGCAACAGCACTTCCGTGTTTTACGCTCAGAACGCGGCCGTATTACCAGAAAACAGTGCTGAAATTCTTTGCAGCAACTTAATCATATCGTATAATTCATATCAATTGGTACAAAATGAGAATTGCCTATTCGGTTACGGACATACTATAGCTGTGTCCCATCATCGCAGCTTTCTAATCTTTCATGGCAAACATAATAGTCCCCTGAAATCCCGTCCCAAAGCGATAGAGAGTATAATGTGACTCTAGGAGGAAGATGCAGCGCTGGCCAAACTGGCAAAATTTAATACACACTTGCCATTCTACGCGTCGCACATCACGATATCCGTGATAGTAAGTGGGCAAACAGCACACATCGATGTCCGACTCTTGACCTATATATAAATCTCCGGCGCAGTCTGGGATGAAAAATTACACGCTGGCAATGATTAATGTGAAGTCTGCGTTACTGGAATGATATGAAGATGATAAGAATGCTCCCAATACCAATATACCGCAGGGCATACATTGGAATCGCTAAAGAGAGAGACCTATACACAACATAGTACTAATCCTCCACTCAAATGTATGCTCCTGAAGTTTTTTAAAATGTTTTTAAAAATGTTTTACAGAGTGTCCCAATAAAAAACATATTTTAGGCCAAACAAAGAAGGTCAGTCTCAGAAGCCCGCCCGCATTGGTATGTGAAATGAGCTACGGCGCGTAGGTCTATGCGCTGGGGGCTAAAAACCTCTTCTTTTTTGGATTTTTTTTTGGATTTTTTTTTGTGGATTTTTTGTTGTTGATAAGCTTGGATAAGCAACAACAAAAAAATAGCAACAAAAAAAAACCAATCGCAGCCTATTTTCTATAAATAAAAAAAAGGAAAAAAAAAAGCACAGCACTTAGCTTATTTGCACAATGTTTCTCAGACAGACCTTCTTCTTTGTTTGGCCTTACTAATTCTCAAAGAGGGTCTGCTACTCATCCCTTGCTTACTCTGCAATCAAAGAAGATTTTAAAGACAGCACCACAATGCATTGCATTTCTGCAAAACACCATAAATCTGGTCCCCCTTTTATCTCGGTTCCCATAGACATATGCATAAAATCATGGCTTCAATAATAGCGCCATTATTGTATGAGCTCTTAGATTCTTGTTTACATCAACAAATAAATTAGTTCTCAGTGTTCCTTTTTCTTATTTCTAAAACCTAAGACCTTAGTAAACAGCTTACTCAAAGTTATTAGAAAACCAAAAAGACAGGGGATCCATCTCGGGGTACAAAGGTCACTGATAAAGGGTTCAACAAAAGAAAGTAAACCACTTTGTTTATGTCATTTTGAGTAACATTCAATTTGTTTTGACCAAACAGGCTAGATAGGCATTTAGATGAATCTTTTAGGCATAATTTGATACCAAATTTTCCCCCTAACAACAAAGATAAACCATGATTAGCACCATTTAAAGAAAAATATCCCATTTTCAAAAGTCGCATTTCCAATACACAGCACGAGAAGAAAGGACCAATTGGGGTCTCTCGGGGTGTGTGTATTAGCCAGGATTGACGGGGCTATCGATCGCACAGTGCAAATGCGATGGGTCTTACGACATTGTGTGTGTTAACAATTGGTCCTTTTTCTCGTGCTGTGTATTGGAAATGCGAGGAAAATGGGATATTTTTCTTTAAATGGTGCTAATCATGGTTTATATTTGTTGTTAGGGGGGAAATTTGGTATCAAAGTATGCCTAAAAGATTCATCTAAATGCCTATCTAGCCTGTTTGGTCAAAAAAAATTGAATGTTACTCAAAATGACATAAACAAAGTGGTATACTTTCTTTTGTTGAACCCTTTATATCAATTGTATTGATACAAGTATCGATAAGAGGAAATTCAAACGCATCGTTGGGAGTTGGTGCAATGCATTGTGGGTGCGACGCTAAAATCTTCTTTACTCTGCAATGAAGTGTTGGTATATAAAGTGTCTTGCAGTAGAGCCCAACACATACAAACCAAAGAAGAGCTTGAACCCATAACATCTTTATGTTATGCCAGTGCTCTAAGCCAGTTTCTAAATGTATCATCAATTATATCCATGATTAATTTTTTCCATTTTTTTTCTTCAATAATTGCGACAAAAGATTGTGATGGGTTTTTCCCTTCATCATAAATTAAGGAAGGATCTTAAGCAAATCTTGTGTCACATAAAATATCAATAGCACGCTAAGATAGGGTGGTGTGTGATAGGCAAGTCTAAAGCCATGGTGGGGGGAGCTACTTAGTGGATATGAGGTTACGGGGATGTGCCGCCAATTAGGGTCTCATTTTTCATCCTCTAGTAAATGGATGACCACTTTTTGAAGACATTTTTAGTTAATGTATGGGTCTAAAATCCTTAATTTGGCTGTTTTTGCAAAATCTGTCAAATATATAGGAAAATTAGGGGTTTCCGATAAACATATGGGTCGATTTTCCCCCGAAAATTGGTAAACGTTTGGGTCAATTTTCATTTTGCTGGCGGCACAACCATACCAACAATATATCTGAGTACCCACCCCAACCTCCGGTTTAAAAATAGATAACATTTCTCTTTAAAAGGCATTCTACATCTTCTACCATCAACTCACCCCTAAATATCACACTTCACATCCTGATTGTCTCCACACAGAATCAGGAGTGCACTGTAAACAAGTAAGAAGGCAGTAAGTACGTTACCAGCGAGACAAATATAAATTGTGTTGGCTAGCTCAGTGCTTATGTAAGTAAATCTTCTATGAAAGGAAATAGAGTGCATACAAAATTGGTGTCTGTATAAGGAGTCTTCAAGTTGGTTGCTCCTGGCAAGGTAGGTACGTCTCTGTTCCATATGTACAAAATTATCAATATTCACTAAAGCGAAAAATGAAGAAAAAAAACCCCCTGTTTTACGGGCGGACGGACCTGTCAGTAGGGTTGGTCGGTTGGTTTTTTTGTGGGTTTTTTTAAACCTAAAATGTCACCAAAATCTGCCAAATTGGGAATTTTGTTAAAAAATTTGTGATTTTTTTTTTTGACAGATTTTCTGCCAATTTTTTTTGACAAATTGGTAAGAGAGAAAAATTTGACAGATTTTTGGACAAAAAAACGGCTGATTTTAAATAATTTGAGGGGAAAAAAATCTAAACAAAAAAGAGATATGTTCAATTAGTTCCAAGTTAGCAAGAAATATGCGTTTTTTTATCTATCCGCGCAACAACTGCAACATTTCTGGAATTTGTGAACATTTTGAAGAAAATAAATAGGGCCAGAGGTATTGATGGCCTTTTAAAGCTTGATAGATATCTCATAAAAAGAGAGGAGTCCCATTTCTCTCTAATCAAGTGTAAACTGCCTAGCAAGCAGTTTAACTTCCCATCTTCAACCCATAAAGAGAAAAAAAGAGAAAATATATACTGTAAAACCACTTTATTTTGCAAATTTCGCAAGGGACATATTGTGGATGTGAAATCAAATACCCGCGAAAACTGACAATTTTGCAGTGAAAGTAACAGCAAAATTTCTAGATTCACGAAATTAAATGCCAGCTAAAATAGCAGTAATTTTCAATTCGCGAAATAAAGTATCCGCGGAATTATAGTGTTTTACAGTAACTCCAAGCCACTAATATAAATCTTATACATTGCTCCCAGCCACCCCATTTAAATCTTATAAAGTCCTCGCACAGATCTTGGAAAAAGTAGAAGTGACCGCGGGTGAAAGCGATTTACGAGAGCGTGCACACATGGCAATCTCATGCATATTGGATAGCCTCAGTGTAGAGTTTCAAAAAGAGTGTGTGATAACAATACCCAAAAATATATGGTGTTGTTTATCGGCAATCTGTAAAACATTTATGATGTATCATATCAAGGGTTTATAGAGTGCAACAGAGCCATATTTGCAATAGTTGCCAGGCGTTATATACTTAACACTTTCCACACAGCTATTGATTTTACCGTATACAAAACATATTTTTCAGAAACCTTTCCCAACTTTTAAGGTCTATTTCAAGGATTACAGAACCAATACTAGGAATGTTTGTACTTATTTCAATACATTTCTCATGGTGATTCCAAATATGGTAATGAAATTTAATTATTTTAACATTTTTAAAACATTTTGTGAAATTTTGGAATGTCGTCTGCAGACGCATGCCATGTGGAAAGCGTTAAAGCATACACTGAACGCTTGAGTTGAACTAAAAACTGAACATGGCAGCTATATAGCATATAGGACCTGTTTGCACCCACACATTGGTTAGATGACAAAAGGATGTATCTGCAATAGCTGCCATGTGTTGCATATTGCAGAAGCTCAATAAGGGTCTATATCGGATAGCATAATCTTATTGATGGCAGCCATTGTAGATAGGGCTTTGTTGCACCAAACCCTCGATATATAGATTCAAGAGTCTAAACATTTGTGTAGAATATAGACCTCGAAGCAGACTAGTAGATAATGGACTGTCGTCTCATCGGAGAGAGAAGACTACAACATATGTTTGCTTGGTTAATGACGATGAATCGGTGATTGCTTAACTCAATCTTATTATGAAAATAAAACACTCTACTCTTTAAAGGGCATTGAGAGATACATATAGGAGGGCGTCCTCAATTTCCCTGGAAATCAGGGGTTTTGCACCTATGTCACGATTTGGTTATACAGGGTGAGTCAAAATAGTCAGGTCCCGATTTCACAGATTTTTAAAACCAGTTCAAATGCAAAAATGAATATATTTAATGACTTGCCTAGCAAGGTGGCATTACTAGCAATAACATAAATTTTATTTCATTCAAATTGGTTATTTGAAACGGGAGATATGTGAATTTTTCCAAATTATGTGAAATAAAATCTGTTCCAACTTATCTAAGGGATCCCTATGGATGTAAAAGTTTAACGCGCGCATTTTGAATAAGTCAATCAAAGGCGTGTTGGTATTCACAGCACTTACAATAGGAACAGAGATTCTATTGTCTTTGCGGTTATGTTTTGTTTTAACAGTTTTCGTGCAATCAGAGATAGCATATAACAAACATTATTGAGTGTTAACAAAATGTTGACCGAGGTATTTTGAAACTTGTTATTATAATCGAACTGATATATCTTTAAACAGTTTGTGCTTTGACAATTTACCAGGCCAAGTGCATAGTCCATTTTTATGAATATGTTTGTGCAATACTGAGTTATATTATAATATATTTAAATACTTTGCATACAATATCGTTCTATTTATCAAATATTCAACAACAACAAACATGTTAATTTGGTATAAATTGCACAGTTATACAGTGTGTGTTGTGTTGTATGAATAACTAATATTACAGAAGTGTTAACATCCACCATCAAACTTGGAACACTTTGGATTTCGCGTCTTTTCCTAAATATGTTGTAAATCTGGCGTGGAATATGATATCGTTGTGAAATCATCACCAGGTATGAAGAAGTATGTCTACTCTCATAAACAATGAAAACATTTACAAATGTTGTACAAGAAGTATTTTTCCTGATTTTTTTGAAAACGGGACCTGACTATTTTGACTCACCCTGTATGTAGATCTATTGAAACAATTCATTTTTCTTGGCAACCTCTCAGTGCCCCTTTAATGTTACTATAGTCAAAAAGTGGGAGATGCTTTAGTTTATTATCTGAGCCCTGTACTGAGATATTCAAACATTTTTGCTTACTATTTACTCCAGATTAATGTCAATCATGTTCTGGGAGAGTCAGCTATCACGCTCTTAAAACATGTGTGAACAAATATGTTCCAGACACCCCCTAAATGCATATTTCCTCTCAAGCCAAAATTCATCATATATTGAGGTTTTTTGCGTGTTTTTCTCCCCTATTATGAGAAAATTGTTTGAGAGCATTTCGGAAAGAAAGTACCCTTTAGACCCCTTAACCACCCTTATTAAATGTTTTGTGGTTAATCATGCTTACAATGTATTGGTCAATTGCCTCCCCCCCCCCCCCCCCCCCCCCCACCCCCCCATCGTGTCTCCCTCTGTAACTCACCCTTGACGTATGTAGAGGCAATTCCAATGAGACATACATGTATAACACAACTTAATGAAATGAGAGACTCACTAAGTAAACACATCATCGGCCTTTGATCTACTTTTCAAATGAATTTATTCATTTCCTTCTCACTTGAATGTTTACCTAACAACGTTTGAATTCGTCTTCGTTAATGGCATTTCCTACAATCTTCCTTTCGATTGCATTTGGCCTTATCAAAATAAATACAAAATTGTGACAGAGAAAGAGAAAAACTGCATGGCACTCTTTGAACTACTTTTCAAATTCTATCAATTCCTTCTTCTAAAGCAAACATAACAATGTTTGAAACTGTTTTCCTAAACAGCATCCCCCATCTTCCCTGTTTACATCCGACCTTTTTAAATTGATAACTACAAAATTGTGACAGAGAAAGAAAAAAACTGCATGGCACTCTTTGAACTACTTTTCAAATTCTATCATTTTCTTCTTCGTAGGCAAACATAATGATATTGGAAACCATTTTCTCAATAACGTCTATCAGCCCTCTTTACATATGACCTTTTTAAAATAATAACTACAATATAGTGACAACAGGAAAGAGAGAGAGATAGAGCGAAAGAGAAACAGAGAGGAAAACTGTGTGATCCCGCCCTTGGTTAACACGCATCCCCGCCAGACTTCGCCACGCCACATATATACAAATCACTATAACACTGTTTCCTATGCTTACTTCACAATACGTCATTCCTTGTTATTACTCGTATGATTTCTAGCAAAAACTGGATTAAATGGGACGCCAGCCAGAAAGGCTTTTCCGCCAAATTTAAATGCGATCAAAACATTCCCCGCCCGTCGATGACAACGAGTGCTGTGCTAAGTGCTGTGCCGGCCACGCAATTTAATGGATCACACGGTTATGTAGGTTTGTCGGTCTAGTGCATTTTTTAAAGTTTTTTTTATTAACGGCTGTTTGCACTAGTTAGATGCCGTACCTGGGAGTGTTTTTTGTTTTGTAAAAGTCTGCTCCAGTTCTGGGGCTATAGCCAAAATATACAATTTGTCAGAATAACTATGGGATAAAGTGTACTTTAACACTTTCCACGCGGCAGTTAGTTTTATCATATCATTCAAAACCAATTTTTCAGAAACCTTTCCCAAATTTCAAAGTCTACCTCAAGGATTACTGAACCAATACTAGGCATGTTTGTACTTATTTTAATGCATTTCCCATAGTAATTTCAAATATGGGGATGAAATTCAATATTTTTGATATTTTTGAAACATTTTGTGAAATTTTGGAATGTCATCTGCAGATGCAGTGTGTTAACCCTATTCCTACTACACCACACGGCAACAGATTCTTTTTCCGACCCCAAAAATTCACCAGAAATGTCCCCCTGCTCCCCTGGGATTTGAACCCGGACCTCCTGCACCAAAGCCCAGCTGCCAATCCACTACACCACGGCTCAGAATATTCGCCTCGTTATATAGTCTGGGTCCATTTTGGAGCCAAAAAATGTGCACGCGGGGTTATAAAAACAGGTTGGCCGTATTGTTGCCGTGTGGTGTAGTAGGGTTAGGGTTAAAGTCCCATGCATGCAACAATCACACAGTAGAATTAACACAAACCTTCCTGGACCTTACAAATTCCTACAGTGTTCCAATCTTGTACCGCGCGGCAGCCCCATCAATCTCGTGCCACGCTCAGCGCGTTGTTCAACTTGTTTAAAAAACTTTTTTTGAACATCACCCGTGTAGCTCAGTCGGTAGAGCATCAGACTTGCACGCACACGGCCCGGGTTCGATCTGCGGCGCGTGCAGAGACTGATTTTCCCCTCAAATTTGACCTGTTTTTCTCCCCTGATAGTTTAATTCAGAAAAACACACCCGGGGAGTTAGGGTTAAGAAAGAACCTTGTTGTAATTATATGATGCGCTTTATTCTGTCGATTCGCGGCATGGAAAGAACACTATTCCCGATTTTGACTCCCTTTCTTTGACAAAGAACAACATCTATTCTTGAACACTGATGTCATGGAAATAAGAGTTTTGGATTTCTTGCCAATTACCACTTGTTTGTCAGTATGGGCACTTTCAAGTAATGACTTTCCAAACGCAGTGAACAATTGTGTATTGATGCTCCACATTTCCAGCACAGATCAACATCAATCTGCCTATATGTGATGCAGCACATAAAAACAGGGGGGGGGGGGGGGGGGGGGAGGGTGGTTGTAAGTGAAGTCAATTTTGAGTTTATTATGTGTGCTCACAGAGCATTTTCTAAGCTTTAAAATGAGACCAAGTTGATCAAAATTGATCAAGTCAATCCGATTTTACGAGTGATATTGTCTTCTTTTTTATGTCCGTTTTCATCTATATCTTGAAAAACACAGAGCCGCAAAGTCTCCCCAGTTGATGTACTGCATCACACATGTATTACATTCTTCTCAACAGAAACCGGTTAGGCTCCGCTCCATTAACAACCGCTGGCACCAAACTGCCTATATGACACAAACACTTCAATTACCACTGACTTCTAATACGCCACTTGGGCCATATTCTCTCATATACAGCTAGACTAATCAAGATACATAACAGCGGTTTCTAAACGGTATCAACTGACGTATCGGCGCCAAGATGGCAATTAGGATTCCGTCGAGGGCCTAGAAAATCTTAAGAAAGGCAATCTGTTTACAATCTGAATCTAAACTTCAAAGTCCCTGTGGAAACTGTGTGGACACTTCAACCGTTTCTACAGGTTGTTTACCATCAAGATCATCCTATACTACACGTGTGTACAGCCTGTAGTGTTCTACTCATGTGACGTCAGAATATTTTGAGTGAGCGCAGCATATTATCGGGTATGAGATTCTAATGGGATGGTGTATAGACCTTATTTACAATTGGTGCCTTCCTGCAGAGGATGGTTAAACATCGATATCATGTAACGAAAGTGAGGCGAAGAATGTACTCACTTTCGTTATGCGATATTGATATTGATATTGATATCAACTGCATGCAGGAAGGCGCCAAAATTCCAAAATTGAGACACAACTGACGGATCTAATCACTGGAGTACTCATTGGCATCATCTTTGTACCTGCAGACCCTATTTCAAGCATGTGCAACCTTTTCTACCACACGGGCCGCATTGTGATTTTGAGATTTATTCACGGGCCGCAGCGATTGTCAAACATTCCAAAACACGTCCGGAGGAGGAGTAATAGGGAGAGGCGAAGTCCATTGCTCATGGAATACCCGCTTCTCTTCGTGTAATCATCTCTTTTTACTCACTGTTAGTGCTGCAAGCGCCATTTTAACCAGGGATTTTATCACGCAATCACGCCTTGGGTTATATTTACCTAATGCAGCGCGTCACCCTACTAATTATAAGGGAGCACACCACCAAATCAATCCGCCATTTGTGTAAAACTAGGGAGCTCCGTTTAAAACGGGCCGCATCAGTGGGAATTTTAGGATTGCTTCGCGGGCCGCAGATTAGAGGTCGGCAGGCCGCATGTGGCCCGCGGGCCGCAGGTTGCACATGCTTGCCCTATTTCATAAAAGTTAAGATTCTTTGAAGTGGACTTACGGAGAGTGATTATTGTACTCTTCGTAAACCTTGATCATAAGAATATTACAGAATTCTTCATAAGTTGAGCATTATTAAGTTGGACCCAGGTCTAAAGTTTGCATGGGTGGGTGGGTCCTATTTCATGAAGAATGAATTATGAATTCTTAAACAACTGTTTAAGAAGAGTCGAAAAAGAAATCACTCTTCTTAAGACGTATCTGAACTTTTATGCAATAAGATCCAGGTAGGATATATTATACTGTATTTATTTTTGCGCTTTTCACGCTCGAACAAACCACAGCGAAAATAATAACAAACAAATTTGTTTTAAAGCCTATAGGTCTATGAAATGAAACTACAAATCGCGAATGCAAACGCCATCGCATTTGAATTATGTCTGCGATATTATGAGTCCATTAGGTAACTGCTATGCCAACGTCACATCCAAACTTGAGCGGACAAGCAGTACATGTATACTCTATCATTGTTTCCCACGCACATTATCAGTGTCAGCCCTGACTAGAGAATGATTCAATGAGTAAAAATAAAATATGTTGTACTTACAATATTTACGTCAAAACATGTCAGGTATCTATGGCAACCGGTAAGAATCTCAGTTCAGATCACACACTGCACCTTTTAATGAACAAAAAAGAAAACAATTGTTAATCGGTGAGGAAGGAAAATGTATTGAACTAAACCATAAAGACTTTTGGAACGGTGCCCTGTATTTTCCACCACTTAGTCTCGAAACCTATAAGCCTAAAAGATGTTTATAAATGAGCACAAAACATAACATGTTTCCTGTAGCATGTGTTGTTGTTTTGGAACCATTCCAATTGGATTACAGTTATTTACTTTCAAGTAAAGGGAACAAATATTTTCAGCCAATATATCCAAGAAATTCATAATTTTCACATGAAAACAATCCCTGATATGGACATTGTTGTATAGATAGAACTTTGGTTAGTGCCTTTGAAATTTCAAAGGCACTCATCAAAGTTCTATTTATAATAACTTGAATAATCATTTTCAAGGGTTATTTATTGTAGCTTTCAAAATTGGTGTAATTTCATAGTTAAATTTGATCCTAGAACTATAGATTGTTTAGGTTATTGGACCTACTAATAGAAACATATCATTTAAAGCCTAAAACACATCCTTCTTCTTATATCAGAAGTGGCCTAAATCGGATTAGACAGATAATTGCATTTATTTAGTTTTTAAACACCATAAACATTTCTCACATTTCTTATAGCAAAATCGGTGCTGTTTTCTGTCTTGATGTTAAATACTGGACTATAATGATACAATGGATAACATTGGAATACTGTAGAACCAGAAATGTTCGTGTGCATTTCAATTTCGCCAATTTCGCGAGGAGCACTTACTCACAAAAAGTTCATGCCATGAATATTTCCAAACTACCTTGTAGCAGTGCATTGCAAAGTTACAACATGTAACTCCAAAGTTTATTCACAAAATGTTCATTCCGTGAATTAGGCCAGTTGATGATTCGTGAAATTTTAAACTCGCTAACATTTCTGGTTTTACAGTAACTCAAATTGAGTCCACAATGAATGGAGAATTATCTGTGTAGCCAACACAAAAACAGAAGTGCTTGTACGATAATTTGCACCCGCCTCCGTTTTGCATTCAATTGATTAAATTAGTTGCAATGTAAACGTTATGACTTGTAGTTGTACATCAAATACAACATGCATGTTTTCTATCTAAAAATCTAAAATGCAGCTCAGGAACATTACCACTGCTAGTCCAAAACAAAGATAACCACTATGCACATAGCTGACAATTCCAAACATATTGTACACTCCATCTAATATAATTTCACCTAATACTCCACCACGCATCACACATCACATTATACCAGTCATCTATTCGCGATAGTTAAGTACGTTCGGCAAATTGCTGATTAAATCAGATTGAAAGGCATGCATTAAACATTGAGCCAGCCGGTAAGCGAGCAAGCGGTAAATTACAAGTTGTTGAGAAGTGCACCCCATGTTTTCAGTAGCCATGAGTAACGAAATCAAGTCACCTGGCAGGCAGGTGTCACATGTAAATATTTACATGAAAGAAAACAATCCAACTGTCCTTAGTGTGCCCTAAAGTTTCTCTAGTGTGACCTTCTGTAAATAGCTTCAGAAATCAATTTTCTGTAATACTGTCGAAATTGCATCTCGTCCAAATCACAAATATTGTATGGCAAATAGCCATACAATCCATACATTTTGACCATTCCCTAATATAGCTTAACCTATAGATGGTGTGACCGGTGACGTAGTGCCCGGCGGTTTGCGTGCGCACCTACAGGGAACGGTGCTTTAATTCACACTTGATTGATCAATACTTACCATGCTTACGGTGTAATAGTTCATAGTCATGGTATGCATCCCTAAGCACAATGAGAGACCAGGCACTAAATCTGGTTGCCCGGCGGTTTGCGTGCGCACCATAAGGGCATGTGCTTTTAAAATTGGCGCTCAGTGATGTGTGTTTTGCTTTCATATAGTAATGTATGCAGTAGTCATGGACTAGTACCTCTAGCATGTCTTTAGACCAGGCGCTAATTAATATGTAAACACTACTGATGTAAACAACGGTCACCTCATCTATAGCTTAATCAGTTTCAAATTGGCAAGAAATATTCCGTTTTTATCTCTCCACGCGCAAAAGTAATCCAAGCGTACATGTGCGATTATGGCCACTCGCATGCGGTTTTGGTCACACGCACGCATCACGCAACTGATACACAGTGTGCTTGTTGCCTTCATTCGCGCCCGTGTCCTTCTGTATTCATTCGCTGCTGTAATGGGACTTTGCCAATTTGGAACTGATCAAACTATAGTACTAGACCACTCATTTAGTCAGTCATCTCGTCACGGTAGTTAAGTGCGTTCTGCAAATTAAATCAGATTGAAATGCATGCATTAAACATTGACCCAGCCAGCGAGCCAGTGGTAAATTACAAGTTGTTAAGACCACCAAAAATGTTTCTCGGTCTCAAAGCATAATGAAGGCAACACAAAAATCATGTCACCCGGCAGTCAAGTGTCACCATAAATATTTACATGAATGCAGTCCAATTGTTTAAGTGAGGAAGGGAAAGTTTCAAGTATTTCTCTCCTGTGATTTCCGCAAATGGCTTCCGAAATCAATTTGCTGCATTGTGTACCATGCATGTTTCTTCAATGGCACATGATACACATTTATATGGGAGTCGCTATGTCGACCTAGTTCATTTACATATATATACAGTACTGCGAGTCGCTTTTAAAAGTTTGTTTTGTGTCACCTGTGCAAAAAGCATTCAAATGCAAAATGTTAACACATTTCTTGTCTGAGCTGTAAAGAGAAACCAATTGAAGAGTGCAAGATCATATTATAAATGTATAAATTTGCCATGAGGCAACAAAAAACGTGGACAAACAAACACTAATGTGGACGTGGACAAACAAACAACTTTTTTTGTTTGGCCTGATGTTCATCCTTTTCCTAGAGTGGAAGGCAAGACAAATGTTTTTTTGATGTACTATGTCACATTGATATGACAAATATTACCTAGTTTTCTGGGCAGACTAGGGAAAAGTGCACACACCTACTTTGTGCAATCTGTTTAACAAACAACAAGAGGGTTTGTTTAAATCACACCCTATGGCTATTGAAAATATAGGTCCATAACTCAAAACTTGAATATTGAAAAAAATTGAAACTTAAAACTTGACAAGATTGGAAAACTGAAACTGGAAACTCGGAGATAATGTAACATAGGCTGCTGCTATTTACATCACAAACTAATAATAGGACTGATAAATGACACAGCCAAATGACACTGTTTACCAGGTAAAGACTATATAGCACCCTATTTCTGTGTGACTTATCATATAGAACTTAATAGAAGATATGTATAGCCCTTTTTTACTGGCAGAGTAATACATCTTTGTTAGTGCATATTGCACGGTTTTGCAATAAAACATTGTTCTGTCTTATAGCGCCATTCAACCATGTAGAAATGAAACCATTTTGTTTATTATGTTAAAACCTTCACATTTTGATGAATATATGTAGAGAAAGAAGAACCATTTCAAAATAGATAATTAAAAACAATTACATTTATTTTTTTAATAACTACCATCTGAAACCGTTTACCTTAATTCGCCGTCTATCGTGTAACATTTTACAATTTGGTATTTTCAATGTAGATCACATGAAATTATCAGCATCACCACATAAATTGCTTCAACCGAATATCTATCTAGCGCCATTATTCTAAACCATTTTCACATAAATTATTACCATTCAGCTCCTACGCACCTTATCTATTGAAACAATTCATTTTTTCCAAATTTCATTTTTCTCAGCAATCTCTCAGTGCCCTTTAACGATATGTAGCAAATGTATAAGATTTCTTATACCCTATGAAAAGAGGGTTTAATAATTGAAGTTTAATTCTTCATTCTCATTTCTCTGTGTTCATAGATGTCAAATATGACCAAAAAAAGGAACTGAATGATCACACGGTGTCTTAAAATAGGACAGCTTGATGTACAGTCATCAAAAAAGTAACTATACAGGTAATAAATCGGCTACTAACTCTAAAAATATATGTCCTATCTAAAAATATTAAATAATAAAGTTTTTGAGAAATTTATCTTCTTCAATATGAAATATTGCACGCTAGGATCAGGTGATTATTGAGGAAGTGACACTCCAAAATGTAAGGAGAAGTCATTTTAATTTTCACATTTTTCTTTTCTACACGCGGACCCAGATACGGGTACATTATCGATTACCGGTAGTGCATTGGGGGATGCATGGGAGGGTTGGATAGTCGGCCGTATTGTTCCGATGGATCAATACGCCACACACACGCTACCTGTCATACTCTCCCCCATGTTGAAAAATAAAATGTGAAAATGAAATTGTAACTTTACCTTACATTTAGGATTGTCTTCAGTATTCAACCGATCCTAGCATGCAATATCTCATATTAAAGAAGATAAATTTCTCAACAACTTTATGATTTAATATTTTAAGGTAGGATATATATTTTTAGAGTTAAAAGCCCATATATTACCTGTATAGTAACTTTTTTTGATGACTGTATTTTATTTCACTGGGAATATTATTTAGCATAGTGAGCCCCTTGATTATTTTGTCTACAGCTTCATCTTTCAACTTGTTTATTTGTACGAAGCTCTTTCCCATCTTCACGCTCATTGACCCACAAAAAACATCAACATCTCCAGAGACTGTGTACTCTCATTGACTCTACTAAGAAAAGTACTTGAGGGATTGACCTGGACTGGTCTATTTTTTACTCGCTTGCTATGAAGCGATGCATCCTTTCTGCAGTGAAGCAAATATCCTCAAATGATAAAGATATTTTTTTCAGGCTATGGTGAAATTTACATAGCTAGAATCAGTTATTTTGATGCTTAAAAGAAAAAAACTAAAATGTTATAGTTTAGGCAACAAAAAACACACCAATCCTGTTCTAAGGGAAACCGGACCTCTCCGGTAGGGTTGGTCGACCGGGGTCTTGCGGTTTTTCTTTACAACTGTTTTGGTTAATTTTCGACCAAAAAATCAAATATGTTTTCAACAACAAACAAGGCGGTTCTCGAACGGCGCGTCTCGCCTGTTCATCAAAAGTGACTTGAAAGAAATGATGATGAAACATATGATACAATGTAGCACTGTCACAGAGGTATGCATTGTAGTTAATGCAAGGGATGTAATACCTTGAAAAATTTAATCAACAAAAAGAACACACCATCCCTCTTCCGTCCACCAAATCCCATCAAGATAGGCCTTACTGATCTATTTGACCCCCGATGACCGCGAAAAATTAATCAACAAAAAGAACACCCCACTCCCCCCCCCCTTCCCTCCACCAAATCCCATCAAGATAGGCCCTACTGATCTATTTGACCCCCGATGACCCCGAAAAAATAATCAACAAAAAGAACACCCCATCCCTCTTCCGTCCACCAAATCCCATCAAGATAGGCCTTACTGATCTATTTGACCCCATATTTGACCCCCGATGACCCCGAAAAATTAATCAACAAAAAGAACACACCACCCCCCTTCCCTCCACCAAAGCCCATCAAGATAGGCCTTACTGATCTATTTGACCCCATATTAGACCCCCGATGACCCCGAAAAATTAATCAACAAAAAGAACACACCACCCCCCTTCCCTCCACCAAATCCCATCAAGATAGGCCTTACTGATCTATTTGACCCCATATTTGACCCCAAAAAATTAATCAACAAAAAGAACACACCATTCCTCTTCCGTCCACCAAATCCCATCAAGATAGGCCTTACTGATCTATTTGACCCCATATTTGACCCCCGATGACCCCGAAAAATTAATCAACAAAAAGAACACACCATCCCTCTTCCGTCCACCAAATCCCATCAAGATAGGCCTTACTTATCTATTTGACCCCATATTTGACCCCGATGACCCCGAAAAATTAATCAACAAAAAGAACACACCATCCCTCTTCCGTCCACCAAATCCCATCAAGATGGGCCTTACTGATCTATTTGACCCCATATTTGACCCCCGATGACCCCGAAAAATTAATCATAAAAAAAAACCACCATCCCTCTTCCGTCCACCAAATCCCATCAAGATAGGCCTTACTAATCTATTTGACCCCATATTTGACCCCCGATGACCCCGAAAAAATAATCAACAAAAAGAACACCCCATCCCTCTTCCGTCCACCAAATCCCATCAAGATAGGCCTTACTGATCTATTTGACCCCATATTTGACCCCCGATGACCCCGAAAAATTAATCAACAAAAAGAACACACCATCCCTCTTCCGTCCACCAAATCCCATCAAGATAGGCCTTACTGATCTATTTGACCCCATATTTGACCCCCGATGACCCCGAAAAATTAATCAACAAAAAGAACACACCACCCCCCTTCCCTCCACCAAATCCCATCAAGATAGGCCTTACTGATCTATTTGACCCCATATTTGACCCCCGATGACCCCGAAAAATTAATCAACAAAAAGAACACACCACCCCCTTCCCTCCACCAAATCCCATCAAGATAGGCCTTACTGATCTATTTGACCCCCAATGACCCCGAAAAATTAATCAACAAAAAGAACACACCACCCCCCTTCCCTCCACCAAATCCCATCAAGATAAGCCTTACTGATCTATTTGACCCCCAATGACCCCGAAAAATTAATCAAAAAAAAGAACACACCATCCCTCTTCCGTCCACCAAATCCCATCAAGATAGGCCTTACTGATCTATTTGACCCCATATTTGACCCCTGATGACCCCGAAAAAGTAAGAATTTGACCCCCGATGACCTTGAATGACCTCTGATGACCTTGAAAATTTATTCAGCAAAAAGAACACACCACTCCCCTTCCCTCCACCAAATCTCATCAATATAGGCCTTACTGATCTATTTGACCCCATATTTGACCCCGATGACCTCTGGGGACCTTGAAAATTTAATCAGCAAAAAGAACACACCACCCCCCTTCCCTCCACCAAATCCCATCAAGATAGGCCTTACTGATCTATTTGACCCCATATTTGACCCCCGATGACCTTGAATGACCTCCGATGACCTTGAAAATTTAATCAGCAAAAAGAACACACCACCCCCTTCCCTCCACCAAATCCCATCAAGATCGGCCTTACGGATCTTATTTGACCCCATATTTGACCCCGATGACCTTGAATGACCTCCAATGACCTTGAAAATCTATTCAGCAAAAGAACACCCCACCCCCTTCCCTGACATCAAGTCCCATCAAGATAGGCCTTACGGATCTCTAGATATCGTGTCACAACGCGTCTCAAAAGTTTTAAGCATATTTGACCCCGATGACCTTGTATGACCCCCGATGACCTTGAAAAATCAATCAGCAACAGAACGCACCACCCCCCTTCCCTCCACCAAGTCCCATCACGATAGGCCTTACGGATCTCCAGATATCGCGTCACAAAGGTATTTCTTAGCACACGTCTGACGGCATACGGCATACGGCATACGGCATACGGCGGACGCCGGACAGAAATAGTGATAACATAGTCTCTTTCTGATTACATCAGGCGAGACAAAAATCAAAACATTTTAAAATTTGGCATCAATTTTGACCAATAATGTTGATTTTTTGAGAAAATAACAACAAATCACTTTTTGACCCAAATCTTTTGAACAAAGCTAACAAAAATAATGTTGAGTAAAAAATGCCCAAATCGCTTGATGATGATGTAAAGACACTTACTTACGGACGAATTTCTCATTTTTTTAACCTATAAATCTAATATTTTTTGAAATTTTAACTAAAAGTACCACCAAAAAAGTGTCCATCTTTTTTTTCTCTTTTTCACTTTTTGGTCAAAATGTCAAACCCTTAGCACAGGTTCCTCCGGGCCTGTATTGCGGTCGGGAAAACACACTTAATCCACTTTTTTTGTTCACACGGACGATTACAACATTACCTGACTGGCCCCCGAGTATATTACACACAATAAATTTATATTTGCCCAGTCATATTTATCATCACATCATCATCTTCTAAAGATAATGAGCACTTATGTAGTTGACTTGCATACAATTCCTCACGTTGTAGAATTAAAAATCACATGAATGGTTAATTATATTTGACAATAAAACTAGACTATCGCTAGTCATAGAATTATCCTATCCTTCTACAATCTATAACTGAAGAGGTTTTTTGCAAAAGGGCCTTCATCCACTTTGGCTCTTATTGAGAAAAAGTCAAAAAACTGTTGCTAAATATTCAAGTTGAGCAATTCAAAAACTGAATGGATTATGAAAGAGGTACACTACATACTAATTGAAATTGAAATAAATTTCAAATGTGCTAGTTTTTAATTTTTTTTAAAACATGTTTACATTTTTTGAAAATTTGGATGTAGGCCCTTTTGCAACAAAACTCCATCTGTTTGTACATAGAGAAAAAATACCACACACACAAAAATCATTTATTTTAATCATTTAAAAAAAGAAGAAGTTTGATATAAAAATGTATAGCTCACAATCATACGTTTCAAGGAAATAAAGTCATTTTTTTCTCAAAAGACCTACATCTCATTGTAAACAGCTATTGAAGTTGTTGTTTTGTTGCAAAAGGGCATGTATCCCGATTTAATTCTGGATACAGGCCCTTTTGCAACAAAACAACAATTTCAATGGCTGTTTACAATGAGATGTAGGTCTTTTTGAAAAAAATGACTTTGTTTCCTTGAAACATGATTTTTACCTATATATTTCTATATCAAACTCATTTTTGAAAAAAATGCACCATAGCCCTTTTGCAACAAAAGCTCTTCAACTGTAAAACAACTTAATTTCGCTAGGAGATTCAATTCCCCAAATTAAGTTGCCATCAATTATATTATTTATAATGGTTATACATAGGAAGATGATACAAATGAGTGAAATTAAATTGCCGCAAAAAGTTGACTAAATGCTCATTTGCTAAATTAAATTGCCATGAAATTAAGTTGTGTTACAGTATCCATTCCCCTGGCATGTAATAACCAAGTATCACACACTAAATGACCCTTCACTATCCCCTTCTCTCCCCCCCCCCCCCCCCCCGACCTCTGAAAATGTAACATCAACAGCACATCAGGTATTTAACAGGGAATTTATATTCAAAGAATTTATAAACATGTTGACATGCACCACCACAGCACAACACGAGACATGCCCTACAGTACGACATCTCATCATACTGACGATGCCTGCAAATTGCCAGATTTTTTTTGTCTTATGTTCTCGTCGTGTGTTTTCCCCGCGATCGACATTAATGTGCCCTCATCATATAAATACTAATAGCATAATCCATCTATTGAGCTTGAAAGCCGATAATATGTATGCGGCGTGCGGTTGGGATTGTGATTGAGATATTGTTAGAGCGAGTTGACATTATACACACGGGTTCTTCACCCCCCATTGCACCTTCGGGGTAAAATCACATTTATCCCTGGCTGTATAAGGCTATTAATGTACACAATCGTGCACAATCTTAGCAACGCTTGATGAATAGTATAGTTAGTGCTTGTTTAGCAGCACAAACCCAGATAAAAATCATAGATAATATAGTGTTGACGAGATGTTTTGTGAATTTGATGCGACATTACTGTGCCAAAGTGTGACAAAGTGTGAGTATAGTGAATTGCAAGTGTTAAATGTCTACAAAATATCATAGTATGAAATTTCATTTTTGCATCATTCAAATTTTTGAAATCCAGTGAATTGAAAGGGACATTATGAGGATAATAAAGTATATGACAAGTGCGAGTATACAAAGTATTTCAATGTGTTAAATTAAATGTTTAAAAAAATAAAGAAGATTTGTATATGATTGAAATTTCATATCTGTATCATTATAGACAAGATTTTCTTATGTTGGCTATCAAAATCAATGTAATATTGCCATGAGAAATCAAATTATGAATACCTGTCGTATAAGCCTAAGACTAAAGAGTTGACCGTCGGACAAGTTTGAAACGTATCTGGCGGCAAACATGTTAAACTCTTATCCTATAATTATGAGAAATCAATGTAAAATTTGCCATGATATGTAGCAAGGAGGTCTCTGGTTCCGATTCCAGTCAGGAATATAGCATTTGTTTTTACTGTTTGTGTATGGTGGTCAGCAGCACTGCATGATGCCCCCCCCCCCCCCCAAAAAAAAGGTGAAAATCTGTACCTCCATAAAATCCTAAGCCACAAGGCATTATGGTCGTAGAAATACTTTGAGTGACAGTGTGTAAATTTATCAGACGAAAATATGAAAACATGACCTGTCATGTCAATATGGGAAGAAAGCAGAATAAAAGTTATAATATTTGCTTGGACAGTACCGATGTTATTGCCCCCACGGTTCAAAGTAAATCTTCTGGTTACACAAATGAAGTGAACACTGCCTTTGACAGCCACAGGCCCAGGCCTCCAAATTACTATTTTGACAAAACACGATTCCTGGTCTATACTTTACTGAGCAAAGTTTGGAAATCACCAGGAGACAAAACTTGGCAACCAGTGGATAAAAAACTCCTAGGTGGCCGCTTATTTGGAGGCTTGCACAGGCCTATGAAACACTGCATCTCATGAGGTTAACATTTTGTAAAAGTAAACGGATACTACGCTCACAAAACATCTGCCATTAGATTCACAAAACAATGCGCCAATGAATTGCACTTTACCCTAAAGTGGCCATCTATCTATTACTCAAAACTCAAGTTGAAAGTTGATGTGTTAGTGAACATTCCAGTGATCCCAGCATATCAGTTGAGTCACACCACTATAAGGCGTATGTGTATCCGTACTATCAAAGACGAATCTTAACCCTAACCGGGTTTTTAACCGGGATCACAATTTTCCAAGAGAAAACACCAACCAAATCGCCAGGGACCGGCCGGGAATCGATCTGAAGACCCTCAGCCAATGTCCCACCCATAGGCGCTACTCATTCGTGCAGTATACCGCGCACACTATATAGGCTCTGTTGATTACATCATCGAAAACCGTCTGCACACAAGCTTTCAAAATAGGCTTACAAGTAGTATTTTGTTAGGGTTAGGGTTAAAACAAAGCAGTCAGTCGGACAATGGATTACTCATTATTATCACGCAGGAAACACCAACGCAATGGCGTACATATCCATACGATTAAAGCAAAATCTTAAAACAAAGCAGTCTGTGGGTCAATGGATAACATGTCCCTAAAGTGGCCCTATTTACCACCAAAATCCACTGAAGTTTGAATGCATATATCATATGAACTCACTCATTATTACCACACGGGTAACACCAACACGATAGCGTACATATCTGTGAGATTAAAGACCGAATATCAACACCTGTAAGAAAATGCTGCATTTTTTTGCTGGAGTATGCAGTAACATCATCCTGGTTCCAACTTGAGCGGAAACTAAAGATGCAGTGTCATTTTGTGAACAATATCTGTACTCGAAAATATCAGATAGACATTTCACTATATTATAGTTGAATCAGTTCCAAATTGGTGAGATATATTTGCTTCTTATCTCTCGGCGCACAAAAGGATCTATGCATACGGGCATGATTATGGTCATACGCACACGTCACACACAGGCCCGTAAGCAGGATTTGTTAGGGTTGGGGTGTTTTTTTCTGGAGAAGGTACATTGGTACCAAACAAATTTGTAAAATGTTGCCCCCCCAAAAAAAAATTATAGTCATCTCAGATAATTTTGAGAGCGGGGGGTTAGGACGTATTTTAGCCCAAAATGGCCCGAAAAAATGCTTCACACAATGGGAAAGGGGGCATTTTCGGAAAATAGGGGTGGGGGGGGGGGGGGGGGGCATTTAAAAAAAAGGTACATTTGTACAAATAAAAGGTACATTGGTACAAAAAAGGACTTTTTCAGATTGGAAGGGGGGGGGGGGGGCAACGGGCCTATTCATACATATGATCCACAATTCACTTGTTACGTTCACATGCTCCTACACCCATCTGTATTAATTCACTGTTGCACAGAGGTTCGCCAATTTGGAGCTGATCATACTATAGGTTTGCATGCAGCATGCCTAGGGTCATATCTCTTGTCTGTATAAATTGCCTATCAGCGAAATAACAACATAGCCAGCCAGGATTCTTCTGCCTCAAGCCTGCAAGCCACCAACAACCTGAAGCAAGATCACCATCCACTGAACTCTTTGCATTTTTGACATTTTGAGATGAAACTGATTCGTGGCGAATTGATCTTTAGATTGCAACAAATCCCCTCAGAAGCTCTGGCTGATCAATGGATAATGATGCTATATGTGTATATATTTCAGCTGACTCATGGATTGTATATGGGATCAAAACATTACACCACAATTGCGGTTAATCTGCCAAGTGAATGTCATTGATTTACTATCTCTTCTGATATTACCCTTGGATAACCCCAAAATGTCTCTTATATCGAGAAAACAGCCTCACAATCAAACACAAAGTTTATTACATCGTTCATGATATGGTTAATCTGCTATCTGGTTCCATATCTTTCATTCTTGAATGGTCCACAAATGCCGCTGACAGATGGAACAGCCTCATAGTCAAGAACATAGTTCACAAAAACGTTCTCACTGCAGTAATGTTGTGATTTCAAGTCAAAAGTTAAGACAGATGCGACTTGATTCAAGTCAAGTCTCTAAATTTGCTCTACGTCGAGTAAATGTTGAGTCAAGACATTGGTTGATCCAATAATATCAAATCAAGTCAAATATTTTGCATCCATCAATACTAAACATCTTAACATGATTACGGCATGTACTAATCAAGTCACAATTTCACCCCCCCCCCCCCCACCCCCCGTTTTTATCGGCTCAACAAATTTCACACGGCTGTTAGTTTTATCATGTACAAAACAGATTTTCCAGAAGCCTTTCTTAACTTTCAAAGTCTTATCTCATGAATCACTGAACCAATACTAGGCATGTTTGTACTTATTTTAATACATTTCTCATGGTGATTCCAAATATGGTGATGAGAATCAATAATGTTGACATTTTTGAAACATTTTGTGAACATATTGTTTTAGATTGAACATCGTTTTTCAAATTAGTATAGCACCAGACACAAGTTAAGCCAATTCATTTCGAAAACCAAGCTATCAAATTCTATCGTCACAATACTGAATTAATTGCAAGTAGATGAAAACAATATAAGAAGATGCAAGTTAAAATAAGCCACATACTTAACTTTGATGAGTGATTCCCACTTTCCACTAATTAGGCATTGTACTTGATTCCCCCCTCTTTCTCAATCTCATTTATTCTAGCGGTAATGATTGCTACAAAGAGTTGGATGATCAAAAGTTGCCTAATGAGATAGACGACAGTCTCCATCACAGCCTAGCAAGCAAATAGGTCCCTTTCATATACAGGTACATGTATCACTGCATATATGCAGGGCTATGAAGCTTGATGAACGTATTCCCTATGAGACTCTGAACTCTGTCACCAAGTGTTGCAACAGTGCAAGTTAGTTACCATAGAAAAAAACTTGAACTAGAATAGCATGATCACAATGTTTCAGTTTAACAGAATATGAAACATCGCGTCACACATTACGTCATAAGGTACATTTTGTCATCCATGCTTATTTCAGAATTTTAAAGCTTAAAGTTAGATTTCTAAATAAAATAAAAAGAAATACAGACCTTCATTTCCTCATATCTATGAGTTTTTGTTCGAAAACTATAGGTATCAATGAAAAGATTGCTTAATACCTGTCAGATTTTGTCAAAATCTTGTATTTTTCCCAGAGAAGTCAAGAACCTTCAAGATGCACGCATTGACTGACGCGATGCCTCACAGTCACAAATACATGTACGCTATATAAAATTGTCCTGAATGACAAAACACTTGAATCTTCAATAACTTGATCCTTTACTTAGAAAGTAATAAAGCTTGTCTGATCAAGGAGGCGACTTGAACTTGCAGTCATTGAACTTAACTGTGGTTAAACAAGAGCAGAGAGATACATCTGCTATCAGCGAAAAATTTGCATAATTAACCAAACCACTAGACATTGGCAGATGAACAGATAGCTTTGATGCTCGGGGGAGGGGGACCCAATCTTGTTTTTGGTAGGGATGCCACATCGTAATATTTCACATAGACCCTCATATACTGATTTATTTCATCCAAATATTCCAAAAAATGTAAATTTAGCTAAATCTTTGGCAAATTCAAATGCACACAACAAGATATACAAGCCAAAAACATAAAATAGGGTGGTGGGTCATAGATACACCACACTGACAAGAAATAGACCCCAAATTTGTAGCACATTCCTTGACCATTATTTTTTGTAGGAGTATCCACCATTCATTGTCCCAATCTGGCTAGGAAAAGTCACGGATTCTGTTACCGATATTTATCTCCAAGAGAAGATGTCATTAACCGAACTAGCCACGCCAGTCAGATGATCAATTGTAGTCAAAACACTATCCATCCAGACACATCCACATGAATCATTTCACTGACCATTCACTGACCGTATAAAACCTGAAAAGTGATAATTTTTTGTTTTACAATTTGTAAATATTGGCAACTGTCATGCTAGGCATATGTGAAAAAGCACAACAATTAAACTGCACTAATATTTCTGCTCTGACACTATCACAAGCTTCGATCTAAACAGTGGAGCAAACTATGCATAAAACCTGATTTATATCTCATCATCATGCAGGAAGATTATACCAGGAAAAACAGGTGATTGCTTTCTTGCGGACATACTTGATACTGCATCCTCGTGACAATCCAATCGCAGCAGGTGAACCAGATGATTTTGATGAAGATATACAGAGCCAATAACACAAGACAAACTTCACCCTTACCTGTGTGTTATGCTAGAATTTGTGGTTCATGAACTGATTCTATCAGATATAAACACCACTATATACAGTTTGTGGTTGAAGGGAAGATGAGTTGTTTGCGACCTCGCTATATTGAATCACTCGCATCCGGATAACAATCTAACAAAGTTTAGAACAAGTAGAATAAGTTGCCCTGTACTGAGTAGGAAATCAACACACACTCAGCTAGGTACAAACATTTCACAGTAATATTTTCTGGCACATTGAAAACATAGTTCAAGTTTGTGTGCATGTATGTGACCACAGATTGGAAACGAAATATCCATGACTCATGTATCAATGTTGACAAATGGAAACTAGTTTTTGACCAATTTACAAAACATGACACACTACCACCTGTTTTACGCCTCATGAAACATTGATTGGTTGTGTCATGGAAACAATTGGTTCTTGATGTGTAGACAAACTCTCCTCAACCCCACATGACAGAGCTTTGATTTAGGGTTCAGTTTAGGTTTCAGGGGTTTGGTAATACAAATTGGGATTAAGGTGGGTTTTGGGTTGTTAAGGGTATGTTTAAGGATAGGGGACTGAGAAACTGCAAACCCCATAGTTTAATCAGTTCCATAGTGGGGAGAAATATGCAGTAAATATCTCTCCCCGCGCAAAAGTAATCCAAGCGTAGGTTACAAATTATAAAAAATACTATGAGCAACCAATAACGAAAATCAGGAAGATTAATAAATTTATTCACTTTAACAAGGTAATATAAATCCGTTTTCAGGAAGTGTTCTGCGGAATCAGGAAGGATTGGCAGATCTGGTACATGAGCTATTTTGGCATACGCAAGCATCACACATGCGATTCACAATGCGCCATTTTGCCCCATGCAAATGTTTTATGCGCCCATGTTCTTTTGAACTTCATTCACTGCTGTAAAAAGCAGGTCGGGGGGGGGGGGGGGGGCACTCAACTAATTTTTGGGTAGGGGTGTGCCATCCAGGGTCTCAAAAAAGGGGGGTTCTGTGCAGATTTTGATGAAAAATGGGGTCTTAAAAACTGCTCCAACACGTGTAACCGTGAAGGAGATGGTGGTAGGAAAGACCCATCAATCCTTTAAAGTATTCATGACAAACCTGTGATGGAAAAGCATACTGGTCAGGTATACCAAACAAAATGCACCTTTACCTCAATTTAATATTCTTTCAGCAGATTCTGTTTAATCTCAGCTTGATTACATAGAGCCTCCCTTACACTCATCCAGGCAAATATTTTCATCAACAAACAGCCTTAAAGAAAACGCTACCTGCGAGTTTAATTACAGAATGCAATAACTTACCTGACCAAAACCCGCCGTCTATAAATAAACCGCATTGCCACCGCTTAATATCCACTCTCGAGATTCCCCGAGGACTTTGTTTAGTCCAGTACAAAAGATAACCCAATTAAGTATCTGTGTTCTTATTCGATGGCTTAAGCCTCCCTACCCTGGCCTGCCTTGGCCTTCCTCCGAGCAATTTCCTATAATAGCGCGTATAGTTTCACTCTCTGGCCGACCCGGTGCCCACCGACTAAGACTCAGACATCTCGTTCAATACTACTGATGAACTCGGGACAATACATGTACAGGTTTGCTTAGGAATAGGCCACACACACAAAAATAAAGAGTTGTTCGACGGAGATCAGGGCAGAATCTTGGTCGATTTAAAAGAAGTATTTTCTAGTTCAAGAGTTTATGACCACCTAATTTGTGATGATTGTTTTGTTCTTAGATTGGTATAATGTGTGTAGTGCTACTGTGGCCAGCGGTGTAACCACCAGGAAGGGGCAGGAAGGGGGCATGCCCTCTCAAACCCTGCCACATACACCCAACTCCCAACCATAAATGAGTTAGACCATTTAGCGGTACACCAGGGGTGCGAAACTCAAATTGCCGTTCGGAAGTTACTACTTCATCCAGGAACCTAACTTGTGTGTGATCACACCCTGATGGCGCTGTGGGCGCTGTTTGTCGTCTGCTTGGGTATATAGACTTGTTGGGAATATTCCCTCAACAATTATGCGGTTTCGAAAATTATGATAAAACTTACATGCTGGACGTTTTTTACAAGCCTGAAATATGATAATTCACATTTCATTGTTTGATTTATACATTTTGAATTTATTTTCTCACTTTACACCATACCGTCGTTGTTTGTGTCTGACGGACTCGATGCAAGTCTACATAATTTCTGTGCATATTTGCGGCAGGTGTTGACGAATCAGTTCGCAAATCTTGTTCTTATTAAGTGGTGCTGTTGTAATTACGACGTCAAATGATGATAGTGAGCTATGGGTACGTCAACGTGACATTTTTTATGTTGCGCAGTATAGGAGTTTCCTATCCCAAAATTAGTAGTATCCCTGGGTACACAATGTCTAAATCAGAATTTACAATTCCGTCCACTCATATTACAAGTTACCCTTTTCACATCCATTAAAGTGAAAGTCCTGGTACACTATAACTGATAGTTTTTCTTAAAATCAGAGCAATACAAAAAAGAATATCAAAATCTAGATGAAATTCAAATATGTTACCTGGAACACATTGTACAAATTATGGTCCCTGCATGACCTGCCTTTAAGGCAAACATTCACAGGATTTAATGTAATTCAAACTCTACCCCATTTACCTGCCTATATGCAGTGACATCAGAGTGGGTCACATCACATAATACAACTCTGATACACTGATGTATGAATGTGCTAGCTGCCATACTAACTATGAGTTCAAAGACGGACACTTGTTTTCTCAGTTAAAACACCAACATTTCATGGCATTAAAATTGAGCAAATTAGCAAAACACCACCTTAAGTGGCATTTTAATTTCACTAATTTGAATCATCATGCTATGTTTAACCTATGTATGAAATAGCCAATAGAGGTCCTAGCAAAATTAGCGAAATTAAAATGCTACAATATTTTGTTGCTTTACAGTAAACAGACTATACAGTGATGCGATGCAAATCACGATGTCAACACATGTGTTGATCAGCCGGTAAATATTTTGACATGGAAATGCCCTTAGATAAATCCTCTCTATCATAACTGTTGATGTTAGCCAAGTTCAAGCTTATAAACATTGGATTTAACTAGGTGTTCTCAGCTGTCCCAATCCAAACTTATACTAAGCCATGCAATAACATTTTACCTACTGTTGTAAATCGGGTTATTTTTACACCTTTTATTTTGGTAATGCACCAAGTCTGACCTTTCTGTGATATGCACCAAACCTTTTGAGGTTGGGGTGTACATTAAGATTCAAGGGTTCCGGTTTGGGTTAGGATTACAATAAGTATAAGGATACGATTTAAATTTGCATTACGGTTAGGGTTAGGCTAAGGTTAGGGTTCATTTTAGACCTGGACTATATTCAAGATACAATATATTTGACATTTATATTTGAAAGATTTACATTAATAGCACCACATTTAGAGTTTAAAATAATTATTATCATCATCACCTGATCATTTTTCTTCATTAATCCTCACTACAGTAGATGCAGTGATTCTGCAAAATATAATGAAATGAAAGGCCAAGGAAATGATACGGCCTCCGAAAAATGACATGTATAGATAGATATATTCATTACATGCATAAATCATAGTTGATAGGAGTCAGTCTGCTGCCCGACTGTCCCTGGAGATGGAGGTCCACGCGAGAGGAAAGCTGACAGCGACACGTCCAAGAGGGAGCTTTCACACCTTTACTTGCCTCGTGCGAGATTCTGCATGAATCAACTTCCAATTGTTTGACATTTATTCGTAGTGACAATGTGTCATATCAGTAATGAGATTTATCGTATTCCGTCTCATTTTCACATTTGCTCATCAGAATTTATTGCCAATTTGAGTAATTTGTCATGCTTTGGATATATCATTATTGAAGTAAATGCAATTTATGTAATTTTCTTAAATAATTTGAACGTAAGGGGATGAAAAAGGGTATTAAAAGAAGATAGTCGGATACCAGCCATCATCATAGTTGAATAATAGAACTTTCTCTCAAACCCCTGCGCACTACCTGCCTATATCTAACAGTGCCTATGATTGGTTAATTACAAGTTATAAGGCTTGTTCAGATGGCCACTAAGTTTATTCTCGAGCTTAAATATTTTTTACTGCTAACCCAGGGTGTCTGTCTGCAAAACAAACTTAACCTCAAGAATAGTGACGCTACTGCGGTAGCTTCGAGGTTAACTCAAGGTCATGCGACTCTTCATTTTGTGGTAAGACCTGGGTCACAGGTCATTAATCTCACTCGCGGTTAGCATTACGATGGATTCACACGGCGCACACACTCTCAGTTAGCTCTCGGTTAGTGCTTTGGGGTTAGTTAACCGTAAGATCTTTTAGGATTAACATTCCAGCTCTATACTCGGGTTTAGTTAACCATGATCGATTCACACGGCCATTAACCAAGAGTTTAACCTCTAGGTTAGCGAATTCGACGATAACCAAGAGGTAGCGCCCCTCGTCGGAACGCACCTTCACTGATTTGAATATTCGATTAAAATACTGCTTTGAAAATATTTCACTCCAATCTTTATCAGGGATTCATTTATTCTAACAATGTCTCTGATTGGTGCAACAAAATGATGTATCCATCTTTTCTGACCAATCAGCAGGTAGTTCTCAAGAGGTAACCGTTCTATAGATCTAGACTGATTCATCAAATTAAATCCAGACTCAATCTATTTTGATTCCACATAGAATCTGTTTCCCTTTATTTCCCCTTCAAGTTTCAAGAACCATTTTTAAAGTTCAAAAGAAAGCTGACAGCGACACGTCCAAGAGGGAGCTTTCACACCTCTACTTGCCTCATGCGAGATTCTGCATTAATCAGCATCCATTGTTTGATATTTATTTGTAGTGACAGTGTGTCACACCAGTAATGAGATTTATCGTATTCCGTTTCATTTTCATCAGAATCTATTACCAATTTGAGTAATTTGTCATGCTTTGGATATATTATTATTGAAGTAAATGCAATTTATCATTCTCTTAAACAAATCAACCATAAGGGGATGAAAAAGGGTATGAATTAAATTCATATTTATAGAACCGACAATACTTTTGTATTACATTTTAAGTAACATATTTGTTGTTCTTTAGAGAATATTTTAAATGTTCTGCTGAGTACAGAACTTGCAATTTAGCATCCTTTCCAGAACATATTTTTCTTGGTGTGCGGTCTACAACATACACTATTATACAATAACTCAATTGGAATGACGAGGAGAGGAATATTTCGATATTTCATATACCTTCTACGGAGTCTATGGTACTATGTCAGCAAATTAGACGATGATTCTTAGAAATGCAACCACCCCAAATGACATAGGAGGTGTATTTAAAGTACCCTGTTATATTGTGTGCACCTTTATATTTGGATGGAGTCATAAAAGCAGCAATAAATATGCAATCAGAGCTCACAAAGATATAGAACTAAAGGATTACGATGTAAATATTCTGAAATTCAATCCATAAAAATATACTAATAAATATGCAAAATGAAATCACAAATTCATCAGAAATGATGTACATTTGGGATTTGGGTGTTAAGTCTATGGAGAATATAAATGTAGATTGGTTTATTGATGGGTTTTTTTGTAAAGGTTTTATTTAGAGGTGAGAAATTATCAGCATCCTAAAATTGAAGAGAAACTCCATTTCAGAGGGTGTTATACATTTATACACAGGGATCCTATTGTAAATGCACCATTTACATTTGGAAGAGCCTGTGAAGGTGTGTATTACAAAATGAATAAGTAACCATTTAAGAATGATATTAAGGTTACACAGGGGGAAGGGATGGGATATAGATTTGGGTTAATGGTTATAGCCTCCATTTGTCACAACAAAGCTTTTTGAAGAACACAAACCCTCCTGAAAATATCTCAAACAAGGAAAAATAATCCAGATAAGATTTATGTTTTCATGATCAAATTGTTAGTATTTCTGCAGGAATGAAATCAATGCGTCATCACTCAGGGTCTTTTCTTTGCCCAATTGCTGCAAAGTGCACTTGCTTCTTAAAATTATACTGACGTAGAATAGTGTATGTGTCTAATTGGGAATTTAATTACCTGATTCCTTAATTACCTGATTCCGGTGTGTGTGTGGGGGGGGGGGGGGTACTTAGTTGATAGGAGGTTACAGAGAGGTGCCGCCAAAAAGCGCCCCCTTTTCACCTGTCTGGTAGGTGACTGTGAATGACCCCTTTTCATAGCCATTTTTTGTAAATTGATGGGTCTAAAATCCTTAAATTTGCTGTTTTTCACAGAAATTGTAGCAACATCTGTCAAATATGTAGGAAAATTATGGGTCTCTGGTAAATACATACGTCCATTTTCTGCTGATATTAGTAAATCTTGGTAAATGTTTGGGTCAATTTACATTTTGCTGGCATAACATCCCTACCAAAAAAAAAATCTGAGTACTCTGATTGCCTTAACTCTGACAAGAGTCATTGATACAAAAAGTGCACACAATTAGTTTCATCTCACCCCTCCAGATCACAACTTCTCAAAACTGGACACTCTGCAAGTTGGAGTTCAAGAGTTTCTGACACAAACACGTCTTTGTTATTAAAACATCTCTGACAAATGCATGCTGTACACAACTAAATTTGATGGGAATCGCACAATTCACGAGGCAAGATAGTAAAGCATTTTCATATTGGACGGACATGCTTGATATAACTTGTACATATTAGAAAGATCAAGTAATGCATATCGTCTGCCAAGAAGGGAAAAAATGCTTTGCATCGATCGTCAATGTATTATATCCATCTTGACAGCTTGGCATATGACACTTTTGGTAATTTAGAAGTTAACTGTCGGACAACAGCGCTAGAGTGCCTCATAACAATGGCTGCCGGTCACAATTTACATCGTAGGTACGAAAATCTAACATGGCGCTACGAGATGAATGCGCTGGAGTCCTTTCGGAACAATTGCTGCCAATTGCAATTTATGTGTGATAAAACTTCTTGATTAAAGTAATGGTATGGTAATGATGGATGAGCTATACTTTGTTTGGTACCAAAAAGTGGTTCCATCTCCATGTAAGGGTGTCACAAAACTAGTCTAGCATGAAAACTTCATTCTGGGATTATAAGCTTTATTCAGTATAATCCCTCAATGAAGTCTTTACCCTAGACTAACTCTACCTCCCTTACATGAAGGTAATACACAAAAAGTCTATAGTCTGATCAGTTCCAAATTGGCGAAACCTCATAATAGTAGCGAATGAATACAGAGGATGAAGGCAACAAGTGCTGTGTGCGTGCCACCAAAAGCGTGTGGCCACAGTTGCATGCTTGGATTACTTTTGTGCACAGAGAGATAAAAACCAAATATTTCTCGCCAATTTGGAACTGATTAAACTATAGAAATTGTGAGGCTTGTAAACCGCTTGCAAATGCAATCCCCGGGTGCACATCTTTAGGCGTATGTCCAATTTGAAATCCGGATCCTTGTATTTGTGGCATTTTATCAAAATGTTGTCAAAAGGCAGAACTTGAAATGCTCTAATGCTTTCTACTTTTAATCTCCTCTCCCCCTCAAAAGGGTCAACTATATGAATGAGCACTTTTATTTATAACACAATTCAGCTTTTGTTTTTAAATTGAACTCCTTCATGGCAGCTATCATCCTAAAACACTTGTCATACCTTCATACATTGGCATGACATGTACTTAGTGAAACAGAGATGACATTCTGCGGCCATAGAGACTTGTAGCATATGACAGCTACGCCCGCCAGCAGAAAGCCCTCCCGATATGCCCTCAACATCGCCGATGCAATCGTTGACAGGAAGTCTTCGGTGTGGTAAATCTTTCTTCGCTGCAGTGCTGGCATTTGCATATTAATGTGACACATGGATAAGATCTCATAATGCTAATGCAACACTCTTTCTATGGACGTTTGTACATAAATAGAACTTAAATATCAGCGTAAAATGTCCACTTCGATGGTGAAGATTAAATAGCTATAGTTTTTAGTCAATTCCAAATTTGTGAGAAATATGCAGTTTTAACTTCCCGTGCTGAAAGTAATCCATGAGTACGTGCATGATTTTGGCATACGCACACAACACGCATAGTAGTGCATGATGGGTCATGTTGTGTTATGCAAGCTTTATGCGTGTTCATGCTCTTCTATAATAACCCTAATCCGGTTTAGGGTTTTTGACGGGATCACAATTTTTGAGGAAAAAACACCAACTAAATTTCCGGGAACCTGCCGGGATTCGATCCGGGGACCCTATGATCTCAAGCCCTACGTTCCACCCACTAAGCCACGGCCCTCAGCTACATATTCGTGCAGTATACTGCGCTCACTATATAGGCTCGGTTGACTCTGTTATCGTAAACCAGCGGCGCATTCGCGTGGAGAAGGGGGTTAGGGTTAATATGCTGATGAAAGGAGGGTCGCCAATATAGAACTGACTGAACCACAACAAATTGACAGGTAGATCACTTTTCACACAAAATGTTAACTGTGTACATTCAGGAACGTAGGGCAACGTGGTAATTAAACAAAAATTCAAATGAATAGACAACTGCACTTTTTAGTTCACAAATGCTTATTATTTGTTCTAAGGGCATTGGCACTGTGGAAATGTGTCACATTCTACTTTGGTATTAAGAAATTTCCATGGGGGGGGGGGGGGGGGGGGATTGACATGAAGGAAATCCCAAGGTCTACAGCAAAATGTTACACATTTTCACAAATAGCAAACATTATCAACCAACCAAAGTCAACTGAGTTATTCACCTACTTCGGGAATGAGATTACAAACTTTGCTTTGAAACATATCGCGAGGGAAAAGGGGAAAGATTGCCTTTCCATGACTGAAAGACAGTTATGGTCACTGTGGTGTATAAGCCATTATTAGCTAGAATTTGTTTGAATGGGTCTTAGCAGTCACGAGGATATAAATAAATAGTACATTGCCCTACCCTCGCGATTGTTATCTTTTATTCAACTCCACACTGCCAAGTCTTCCGTCTATTCATTCCGCAATTCCCCAGGACCTATGCTCGCTAACGACATTTCCCCTTCACGTCCGTTAATCACAGACTCGTTTTTCTCGCCCCCGAAGTCAAACGAGATGAGATTTTCCCCCGTTCTGTGCATTAACCACGTCCAGGGCTCTACATCTCAACTCATTCACAACCAAATTAACATTGACTCCCGAGAACATTGTGCATTGCCAATCAGTGATAGTGTAAGAGAGAAAGAGGGAGATTCTATTGGGAAGATGAATTCTACAATTAGAGGCAATGGATGACCTGCGAGATACGTTGCAAACAAACGCTCTTTGTTATTGTCCCTAGGTCCTATCTGACATTGACTACGCGTATACATATTGCCAATCGTGGATTTGATAGACTTGGTTGGAGTCCTGTATAATCGTGATGATACCCAAACAAATCTTTGCTAACTATAAATAAGCTATTGGGTGAAGTGTTGGGATTGATAGGGCAGCATATTGCCATACTTCAAGCCCGATACAGGGTGATTGAATGAAGCCATTTAAATATATGTACACCCAAATCTCAGAACAGGGTGATCCTGTTGAAAAATGCCACAGTGAGAGTTGGGTTGTGAAATATCCATCAGAATCAAACAAGAGGGATGATTGGAGGAAGCCAAACTTCTTAAGGTAAATGCTCTACTCGGAATGGTGGCAAAAGTTAGAGTTATTGATGAGAGCCTTCGCTTTAGAATAATTCCATCTACAATTACTGCCAATACTTTCAAACTTATAACAAAGCCTTTATAGCCTTTTTGTTTTCCCCATAAATTCTGAAGGCTGTACTGAATTGTTTTCCCTCTGTGGCAAGACTACAGTCAACACTATTGGCAACATCCTTTATGAAACATGAAGTTGCAGCTGAGAACATTTAATCAAGCAAAATAATAGATTTTAGAGACGTTTTCTGGCAAATGAACCGTTTCTAATATATGTTCCACGGAAACAATACTAGACTTTCAACAAGACTACCGCGGAATAACAATCGTGACACTGCTTCTGTCAAATCTGTATCTTGCATATATTGTGTATGTTTCATTCCTTAGCAATTTAGCTACAAACTTCATTTAATTGAAATTGGATATCTGAAAGATACGATGCAGAAATAAGCAGTCCCATAGAAAAAAGATTCGTAAATGAGAATAATCAACATTCTGATCGCTTAGTTTACTAAATGTCTTGTCATTTCTGTTACACCTGTCTCCTTTCTTGTATTCACCTTGTCTCTCTCACCCCAGACACAAACACGCTAGTCACAAAATAATGGTAATCTTCCCTCAAGACGTAATCAAACCGGGGCTCGGAGTCGATCATCTCCTCAGTTAATACACATCTTCGCTTTTCTACCGGAGATGAAATCGCTTCACCTCTCCGCCTGCCTCGAGCGCATCAATGCACTTTATATCACGAGTCGAAGAAGAGATAGAGATGGGAGACGGAATGGGAAAGATTAACTAAACGTGAGAGATAGAGCCTATTCGAACGTGGACTCAGGGTGAGGTATAGCTCCGAATGGCACTGCGCTGTAAGTAATGGGCTCCTCGCCCGTTGCAATTCCAAAAAGCAATCATGATATATTCAGTGGGGTGTAGTTGGCGTATTAAGTACGGCAGATGTGTTCGATCAACTTCACGATAACTGCTAGCTTTGCATTCATACAGGGATAGTTGAGTAGCTTGATTTGATCACCTCTTAGATAACTTCTCTAGCTTTGCATTCATTTGAGCTGCTGTTGTTAACACTTTTGTTGTAGATACATCACTTATTTCAAACTCTAACTCAACACATCCAAAACTGCCATGCATAAATACATATGTATTTAACACTTTCCACGTGGCAGGCGTCTGCAGAAGACATTCCAAAATGTCACAAGAGGTTTCAGAAATCTCAACATTATTGGACTTCATTACCATATTTGGAATCACCTCAAGAAATGCATTGAAATAAGTACAAACATGTCTAGTATTAAGGCTGTGACTTATACCCGGGTAACCCTGGTACCCTCCCGCTATTCCGGGTACCCAGGTACCAAATTGGGTACCCGAATACCTGAAATGTTAAAAAAAAAAGGTTTTTTTAGTATAAATTTGTCCCATCCAATGATCTCTATTGACCCCATTACGTGTCATTTTGGGGACAAATTTGTACTTGGGAAAAGAAGAAAAAACTTCTTTCTTTTTTTTAGTGTCTATTTTCGGGTACCCGCCCGAAAAAACGGGTCGGGTACCCGGGTACGAAACTACCTTTGCATTCACAGTCTTCTCTAGTATTGGTTCAGTAATCCTTGAGATAGACCTTGAAAGTTGGGAAAGATTTCTGAAAAATCTGCTTTATATAGTAAACCAATAGCCGTGTGGAAAGTGTTAAAGGAGAACAGTGCTATAAATAAAAATAAGCATTGTATGGTAGGGGAATAATTATTTGACATATGTGATTCGATCTGTGAAAACCCGTCGGATGTCGCAAAATGTGAACTAGGGATTATGGGAAATTATTTTTTGTTTATACTTTTTTTTAGACTTTTTTTGAAGATTTTTTTAAAGAAAATTAATTTCCAATACTTTGTGTCATCATCTTTCATGAAATTGCATCTTCAAAAACTTACTTCAGGCACTTTTATTATTAACCTTATAATGTTATTCTATTGAATTATGTATCTTTTGGCCTGTTTTCATGATTTCTTGTTTTGTAGCTTTTTATGTCATCACAATCATCATTCACTCATAACGTAGAAAAATGATCGAAACAGTTCTGTTATCAGCACAGCTTTAGCTTTCTTATGATATAGATATCTCCAATATGAAAAATGCCACCATGTGGCAGGTTTTCACAGATTGCATCACATATATTGACCATTTTTATTGAACACAGAACTATAATATTCAGTCAAACTTATTTAAACCGCACATCCCCAACCTGTGATTATTTGAAATTCATGCTCGGTGGTTTGTGTCGAAAGTACTACTGGGTTAGCAAAACCTGATACTGTGATGTTATTGTTACTAAATCTGCCTCATCAGCAGCACACAGGAATTCAATGCATAAATCGAAAATATCAGTACAAGTAACAGAGATGTTGAAATTTCGTAACTGTTTCGTCATCAATATGGCGACGTCCATACAGGTGATTTTTTTCATTCAAAAGCAGATTTTGTCTTAACGCGGCATTTTTAGTTAGGTTTTTATTTTTATCCCAACAAAATAAGTCAAGTGTTTTATCTCCCACTGGAATACAACGCCACTGTGCAGATATAAAAGCAAGGGGAGAAATATGGACTGAATAGTCTGTTTGATTTGTCATTGATAACAGCAAAACATACCAGAATTTCAAAGGAGAGAGAGTTTTAAAGCGTTCCTTTTGGAATCCCAAATTGTTCACCAAATCACACTTTGTTCTGATTGCCAGGAGAAGAGGCTGTGATTTTTCTTTGTGAAGTAATACAATATCACAACACATTTTAAAAAAAACAAGCTGTGCTTTCGAAAATCGATGCGAGAAAAAAACTCACATTTACATTAGCTGATCCTTTCATCCATCCCCCATTGGGAACCTATTACACTAGCCGTAACTAATGACAACTGACGGATACAATGAATGAATGAAACATCATTTCAATCATTGCAATTCTAAGAAGAGGGTTTAATCACTGCACAAATCAACTTCCCTACACTACACATTAGACTCATCAACCGATATTGAACCACCTGAGACCATGTAGCTAAGCTGGCATGGACAGGCAGAACCACCAGAGACTATGTACATGTAGCTAGCTGGCATGGACGGGCGGAGGACAGCGATGGTCAGTGAACTTGACTGCATGACCACATGCAACGTGTCGCAATGTTATAAATAAATGCATCTACAAGTCTCCTCAATGGAGGATAAACCTGTAATGAATGCCTCAATTGTTGACCGCAACAAACGTCATTGCTGTCACCAGAACTGAAACATAACTACAGCGAAAAGAGCTAACAAATGGTGTTAAATTGCCTAACTTGGGAAGAAAACACATGAATTTGAGCTGAAAAGTGCCAGGCCTGAGTCACTTAGAGCCACAGAAAAAAAATCATAGACTCTGACAAATAGGAGTGAATTAAATTAACAAAGACCTTAAAAATACATGGTCTCGGAAACCCAGCTCTGCTTTAATTATAAGCGCAGCAAAAGGATTACCCACTGGACCACAGGGACTGTGTTTATCAAGTACAAGCACTAATGAAAGTATACAAAGTCTTTGTTGGAGAGTCTCAAGCGGCTGAAATACATGTACTAAATATTAACTATATAATGGCCTATATGCATTAGGCTTTTTGCATTCTACAATTAAAAGACTGCTTTCTCATAGATGCCAAAGAATCACGGCAGTTTATTCCTTGGATAACCTAGCACAACCAGTATCCTCAATATTGTGGTCTCAGCCTTTATATATATTAGTATCTGTAGCAATAGCGGAGGAGCTGGAATTGTCCACATGATCAATCTTTCTCATCTTGGAATGGGTCTGGTGCACTAAAAACATTTTGGATTCCTTTCAATTTGGCTACACCATTATACAGTCTTCAAAAAAAAGTAACAATACAGATAATAAATGGGCTTTTAACTCTGAAGATGTATATCCTACCTAAAAATATTAAATGATTAAGTTGTTGATAAATGTTTTTTCTTTAATATGAGATATTGCACGCTAGGATTGGGTGGTTATTGAGGAAGTGACACTCCATAACGTAAGGTGAAGTCCGATTTTCATTTTCACATTTTTCTTTTAAACACGCGGACCCAGATATGGGTACATTAACATCGATTACTGGTAGTGCAATTGGGGATGCATGCGCAGGTTGGATAGTCGGCCGTACTGTTCCGATGGATCAATACGCCACACACACACTACCTGTCATACTCTCCCTCGTGTTAAAAGTAAAATGTGAAAATGAATAGTGACTTTACCTTACATTTTGGATTGTCACTTCTTCAATATTCAACCGATCCTAGCGTGCAATATCTCATATTAAAGAAGATGAATTTCTCAACAACTTTATAATTTAATATTTTTAGGTAGGATCTATATTTTTTACAGTTAAAACCCCATTTATTACCTGTATAGTTACTCTTTTTGCTAACTGTATATCACGCTCATTCAAACCAGCTTCTCATCCTTTAAATGCATATTGACTTCCTTACGTCGTCGGTTGATCAATGTGCAAACAATTCATCAACACAGAAAAAGAGTATTTGATTCAGTGTGCGGTCTGGTCAATGCTGGTCACTCACCTTGACCGCACACAACGGCTTAAAAGCATCTGCTCATCTTTGCGAGAGGAAAACACTCTTAATGAATGTAATCAATTTATCTCAAGACAAAGATGGAGTCACTGACAGTGTGAACCGTAAAAAGTCACTTATACTCCATGTCAACTTCCTCCCATGGTTGTTTACAAATGAACACTCGATATATCAATCCACATACATGGCGCGCTTGGCTACTTAAGGTGGCTTGGACCGATGCTGTTGGGTTCTAATGCGAGATAGTATAACTTTTAAAAGAGGCATGAAATTTGAAATTAAAAATAAGAAATAAGAAATTAATTGTTGAAAGATGCTGATTTCGTTGTTTATTATTTGTTTGTTGTCAGTTAGGCCAAACAAATGTAATACTTTCGTCTCAGCGACCCGCATGCATTACTTTTAAAATGAGTTTTCGCGCATAGAGCTACACTCGGCAGCCATTTTTTTCTTATTTTTTTTCTTCATTTGTTTAAAAATAAACTAGTTTGTTTCGGCAATACTCTGCAACTTTGTGACTGAGAACACACATTCAACTAACATTGTGAAGTTAAGAGATAAAGAGAACACAAGCGTACAATGTGCATTGATCATGTCTGATTACTTTTATTAAAAAGGCAAAAGCAAAACTATTGAATATATTTGGATTTTGATAAAATTAAAAATAAATTTAAAAAATCGCATAGGACATAGCTCTTTTTGGTAAAAAGAAAATGGTAAAAAAAGAAAAGAAAAAGCATTTCACATAGCTTTTTAGCCAAAAGGTGCTGAGACAAAGTTTTTAATTTTTTGGCCTTAGTTGAATTTCTGTAGTGAATGTGACTGATTTCAGCAGAACATATTCCAGTAATCAATGCAGCATTTGAGGCAGCCAATGGCCCATCTTTGAATGTCCACCTCAATTTTAAGCTGCACAATCTCTGAAATATGCTATAACATCACTGCACATAGAGATAGACGACGAACACAGTACAGGGAGCTTTCTTCCATTCTGAAAAAATAAGGTCAATACTTTCCTTTCTGCTTTATATTCACATCCATAGCCCCATTTAAATCATCTATATTTCTAGTATTACCAGAGCGCCATACAAGTTTTACTGTACGCATAATATAATTTATAAGCCTCTATTCCAAACCTGTATGAAATATTCAGTGCGTGAAATCCTATCGTTTCGATACTCCGTACCCACGTAGTAAAGCAGTCATTTCGACGTACGGGCTGTATAGGATATCAGACACTCAATACGGCCAACATAACCATATAAATACAAAGCAAGTAAAACCACTGCTGCATCAAAATAAATGTGTGTATATACAGGCCGAGCCTCGTGAAATCTACACTTTTGATTTACGCACCACCAAAGGTTGCGGTATTTGTCTTGTACGAAAGCCGTATGGAGGGAGGCGAACAGGACACTTTTCATGCACATTTAAATGTATATAGAATGTATAAAGAATGTATTTATTTCACATCAACCTTTTTAAAGGAGTTATTTTTATTTGAGGGTAGCTTGAAGGGATGGTGCTCATGATTAAAATGAATATCCTTTCATGTTTCTTGGCGGGATAAATTGGCCTGAAATATGTGCATTATTTATCAGGAGCCCTACAGATTGAGAAGAACTAACTCTTTATATAGTGGAAGATACGGGGAAAACAAACACTCGGTCCCTAGATATATTAAAGTGACATGCCTCTTTTGTGTGTGAATGGTCAGGTTTAGCTGGAAGTTGCAAAAGCTATATAGTATCCTTAATTGGTCACTGGTTCACGATACACCAATATACATTGATCCTGCATATTTTTAACCTACGTATAAATAATTTATGATGAATCCAATATCTAATCCATTAGCAATAAGATTATAGTATAAGCGCTCGGTATATTGTCGGGCAATACTGTTAAAGTGAAAGTTTTCGCGCTACAATTTATATCACGCTTTTGCCGCTAAAATCAGCAAGGGCGAAAATAAATATTCGTTTTGTATGTAGGTCTATATAAGGAAGCCCTTAATATCGCAAAAATACAAACAAGCAAAATTGTTCAAAATGTGCAAAGAGCGAAAATTAACATGCGCGAAAATTTCCACTTTTACAGTATATCAAGTGCTACCTTTATACCCAATCAGTTTTGTATTTATAGGATGCATTACTAAATCAGATTATGATTTTCCTGTAAAACGTGGCTGATTATTTCAATGGCAACTCTTTAAACCTAACTCCCTAGGCGTGTTTTAATGGGAATAAAGCTATCAGGGGAGAAAAAACAGGTCAAATAAGGAATGAAATTCTGGCCACGGCGCCGGGAATCGAACCCGGGACTCTCCTGCGTGGCAGTCCAATCCCCCAGGGGTTCTCACATTGAGATGGTATACGTATATGTGCCTGCCTTTTGGGGTGCTTTTTCGCAAAAAATGGTATAGCGATGGGGTGGTTTTCATCACAGACAAAAGCACCCACTTGGCATAAATTGGGTGTATTTTGAGGCATTTTTTGTAAAAAGCGCCCAATTTATGCAAAATTGGGTGCTTTTCTAACAAAATTGGTATATTGATGGGTGGGAAATTGGCCCACCAAAAATAGGTATAGAGAAAGTCACATTTTCGAAGTCCGGCAGGCACATCCACGTACGATTTTGGCGAAAGTAACCCCCGGGTCCAATTCCTATCCAATTGAGCTACATTTTGCTTTTCATCATAATAGTAACACCAAATGGGTTTTTGATCTTACTAAACACATCGATTTGAAGACAAGAGGAATGCAATGCTATCATTCATACCTAAATACATAACATAGTGTGTTTTTCAGTTCCAGGCACGTTCGACTGATAATAAAGTGCAACACATGATTGTATCAAGATGCCTTATCCTACTGTATATAAGGTCACAAAAAAATGTTGTATTGCTCTCACAACTCTAAAATCGGAATCGGTCAATTTTCTGTTTTTTAATAAGTGAGAAGAGAGACTGAAAATTAATACAATGCAAGTTTGTGCTCGCAAATCAAGTCTTCTACTGCCTTTATTTCTTTTTAAACAAAAATCATGTTTAATTCATCTTAGATGAAATATCAGGCCAAAAAAGATGTTCCATTGCCCTCACAGCTCTAAAATCAGAGTCCATTAGTCGGTCAATTTTTTTTTTTAATAAGTGAGAAGAGAGATTAAAAATTAATACAATGCAAGTTTGTACTCCCAAATCAAGTCTTCTACTGCCTACTGCCTAAGTCTTCTACTATCATGTTTTAATTTGTCTTAGATTACATTGTCATAATTGCACATGAAACCTCTCAAGTTTTTAATATAAGCTATACATGGTCAAAGTCTAGAACATTTATCAATACCGTATCGTGTCTTATAATCCACTACAGAATAAAACACATATATACAACTTTCAGCAAGACATGTTCTCAGATTTTGAATAAGTACCATAAAAACATATGAATTTCATCAAACTAGTACTTGATTAAAAATTTAATTCGAGATTTTTTGAATTGAGACTGAAAGCAGGTACCTTATGATACCTTCCCACAATTAAGAAGGGGGGGGGGGAAATGTACATAAAAATATATAAAAACATCAAAAAGCGACTATAGATTTTCTGATTATTGGGTCGGTCGGGATAGAGCAATACAACAATTTTGTTAGGCCTTAGACGCATACCTGGGACTGAAAGTACACAATTATAAATTTGCAGGTACTGTCCGCACATGGCATTACCATCACAAGCAGCAAACAGCAGGTGGCTACTGCACTAAGGTCTAACTAATATGTAATCCTCTCGTAATTGACATTTAACGAGCTATCCAATTACGCCGGCTAAATGCACAGTCCAGTTTGCGCATAGATCTGTGGTTTGTGCTATAGATTATTAACGACCACTGATAGAATCATCATCATTTCGACTGAGCTACGATTGAATAATTTACCATCACGTTTTAACCTTATTTATTATGAATAAGGGAATTTCTTTTTCAATTTGCTTAATTGCAATCTGTTTTACATTAATATTAAGGGTTCAAGAGACATTTTGCAATGATGCTCGATGGAAACAGGCAGATAGATATTTGAGCAGCTTTAATTCAATTGAAATTCTATTTAAAACACATTAAAACCCATCTTGAATCCTTAATAAGATCACAGCATTGAATTAAGTAATAATGGTGCCTTAACACTTTCACGCGACTATTAGTTCACCATATGTGTACCGCCGCAGCAAAATAATGCAGTTGTCGGGTATACCAATTGCGCTAGAAGCCGGTAAAGTTAAAATACATGAAAATATGATGGGAATGTCAATTTTGAAATATTAGTACAAATGAAATCTTTGAACCCTTTTCTATCCACAGTTTAAAGGATTTGAATACAAAATGATGATAACATTGGTAAAAACCATGTTTTCTATTACTATGTTCAATCATTTTATCACAAAACTTCACCAGGATGTGCTTACGACTGCCAAAATTGATCACGAAGTTTAGCGCCTTTGTTTTACTCCTCCATGCGTACATACCCTAGTAAATTTGTTATCGTTCGTTAGAGAATATCTTGTAGGTTCCATATTTGGCACTGTCATTGTATGTATATTCATAATATTCCTTTTATTTACGCTGAAATGCAGTAAACAAATCCACCTCTGTTGCCACGCTGGCGAGAATACAAGCACGTCATTGGCTGATAGCGAAACACCAGGTCAAAGTTTGTATCAATTAAGCAAACTCGCACATGTAGAGCGCGCCGTTCAATGACTTACGTAGTGATAGTACCGCAATGTTTGAACTGTGTGATGGAAATGATGCTTAGTGTGCACGCTGTACGTGCGTGTGTTGACGAGTAGTTTTGTACTGTGCGCTAGATTTAGTTCCATTTTGTACGTAGCGCTACATTTGACTGTAATTTAATATTATTATCTCGCCTAGTTTCAACCAATTTTCGCCAATTCGTTTTCAATACTGAACATGTAACTAAGTTTTAAATACCTCTGTGATTCAAAATGGCTAGTTTCAAGGCGGATGAAGTGGCCGCAATGATCGGTTTGTTGGGTGCTGGTCTAAGTGACCATGACATAGCATCTACCATAAACAGCCTTTTTCTCAGAAACCGGGCTAGACAAATCATGTATGGGTACAGCCATATCATTTACCATATCTTGTCAACAGAATCTTCTATTTGCATGATGTTGGTATCAGGCCAAAAACAAACAAAAATTACTGCACAAAAACATGTTTTAAAGATTTTTTTTAAAACATGCTTTTGATTGATTTTTTTATTTGATTTTTAAACAAGCAGATACTACTCAAAAACACGTTTTCATCTTTCTTTATGTGCTTCTTTCAATTTTTTTTAAAACAAAAATAAAATAAAAAATAGCCTAGATTTCTGAATATTCGGGTCGATCGGAAAGGGCAAGTCAACTCTTTTTTTTTTGCCTCATTGAAAAGGGAATTAAATGGGCTTCAATGTCACATCAAAATCTCAATATTTTGGTTTTGGACCAACTGCATCGTTTTGACGCGGCAGTAATAAAAAAACAGGATTTTTCAACAAAGAATAATAATTTCAAAATCTATCTCAAGAATTACTGAACCAATAATAGGCATGTTTGTACTTATTATGATGCATTTCTCATGGTGATTCCAGATATGGTAATGAAATTCAATAATTTTGACCTTTTTGAAATATTTTGGAATGTCGTCTGCAGACGCCTGCTGTGTGGAAAGTGTTAAGAATTTATTTGTTATTCATTGCGATCTCACCATTTCCTTACCGAGACTTTTGCTTTATTCACTTAATCTTATTCCTTATGCAGGGATGCAATCCATCATCACATCGAAATGACCTCATTCGGTATTAATGGAAAAAGCAATGCAATTACGCGTAATAATTAATTACATAGTACAGTGTATTTTCATACTGAGCCATCAGTAATCAAATAGTGAAATAGAGCGCCATAACACCTTACAAAATGCTATATCTTTTTTTAAACTTTCAAGCCTGTGAGAGTCTTTAATACAACATTATCTCTGGCAAACATTTAAATGCTCTAAATAATAAAACCTGGTATAAACTAACTCTTTCTCTGGAAAACCTTTTCTAACATCATGCCTGTCTTTTAACTCAATCACTGAACCTCTTTATGTCAAGTCTTTTGGTTATGTGACTCCCATAACCATGGAATGCAATGTAATGGTCTCAGATTTTAGTCAGTTCTAAATTGGTGAGAAATATGCATTTTTATCTTTGGAATCCATGCACACAATTTTGAGATTTAACGCATGTGTCACACATATGATGCGCAGTGACGAGCCTGTTGTGTTCAGGCCATGCAGATCTGTATCAATTCTCTGCTATACAAGGAGGCTCGCCCTGAAACTAATAAGCTTCACATTTTAGTACAATATTTTCGATGCAAGAAACACAAACAAACAGCAGCCTACCGAACCATACAGACCCGTTGATTTTACAGATTTGTTATTGTTTAATTTGTGGGAAATTGGAACAAATCCCATACATTCATTTAGAATTTGTCTTGAATTTATCTGAATGTTTACATTGAGTAATTAAATGAAAACAGAATGCATTTTCAGCGATAAAAAGAAAGAACAGAAATGGAAAGATTAGATAAGTTTACGGTACACATAAATTGGTGAGTGTTGTTGCCGATACATGTATGTAATTTTATATAACCGAAAGCAGGAACCGAAAACTTCTCTCTCAATATTAAAATTCATGGTGAACATATTTTTAAAGCGATGCAAAAGGATCCAAATTTAAAAGCTGAAATGCAAGCAGTAAGTTGATTCAATCTGTATTCCTTTGGCCCTAAACGCTTTGCATAACTGAAAGAATTAGTCTAGTAGGTAGAAAGGGTTTTCCTGCACCCCCCGGAGATATACTTCTAATCGATGTCTCTATATCAGAAAAAATGCGTAAAAAATGATAAGCTATGTTAAAAAAATGTGAAAATGTCCCACGTGTCATTTTTATGCAAATTAGTGCCGCCATTACCGAAAAATCTATTTTTCACTATATCTCGGCCAATATTGCAGATAACTGAACAAATAAGGTGTCTAGACCCATGTTTTGAGGGTCAAAGATCACAATAAGACTATTTTTGAAGTGGTCACATGTGTCACGTGTCATTTTTATGCAAATTAGTGCCGCCATTACCGAAAAATATATTTTTCACTATATCTCGGCCAATATTGCAGATAACTGAACAAATAAGGTGTCTATACCCATGTTTTGAGGGTCAAAGATCACAATAAAACTATTTTGAATTGACCACATGTGTCACGTGTCATTTTTATGCAAATTAGTGCCGCCAAAATGGCCGCCAAAAATGGTAAAATTCCATATATTGGGATATATAAATCAAAATGTATGATCAGAGTATAGTTTTAACAATGGGATGTATGTGTTAGACCGCTAGAAACTCATATCTAGTATTTTTGCTTTGTCAACATACTTTAAAACCAAAATGGCCACCAAATTAATGGCCAAAAATGGTCAAAAGTTGTCAAAATTCCTTAAAATAGCATAATATCAACCAAAATGTATGATGAAAATATAATTTTAACGATGGGATATATGTGTAAGACCACTAGTAACCCATATCCTGTAATTTTGCTTTGCTAAAACAGTTCAAATCCAAAATGGCTGCCAAAATGGCCCCCAAAATGGTTCCCGAAGTGGCTGCAAAATTTGTCAGATTCCATAAAATGGGATTATATCATCATACATGTATGATGAAAATATAGTTTTAATGATAAAATGTATGTATTAGACCACTAGTAACTTATATCTAGTACTTTTGCTTTGTTAACATACTTAAAATCCAAAATGGCTCCCAAAATGGCTCCCAAAATGGCTCCCAAAATTACTGAAGAAATTGTTGGAATTGCATAAAATTGGATAATATCAGCCAGAATATAAGATGAAAGTATAGGTTTAACATTGTTGTGTATGTATTAGACAACTAGTAACTCATATCCAGTACATTTGCATTGTAATAACATACTTTAAAACCAAAATGGCCACCAAAATGGCCGCTGTAAATGTAAAAATAGTCTACATGTACATGAGTGTATGATAATCCGTAGCTATTGTAAGAGTGTAGTATTGCATCAAATTCACCAAATAGTATGTTCTAAACTGCTAAGCTATTGCTTTTAGAAATAAGGCCCACCTCTTTGACAATTTTGATTCAGTATCACTTTCAAAAATGGCTGCCAGAATGGATAAGTTGATGTTAAATGACCTTAAACAATTGTTTTGCAATGACCATACAATACCCTCAAATCTAATGGGACATCATTCACTATGTCTTTGATAAAGCCTAGGTGCTGTAGATTTAGTTTGAGTATTTTATATATAATATCCAAGATGGCTGCAAAAGGTTAAAATAACTTAGAAAAAACCCAGTATTATATAGTTTATTGTTAGTGTTACATCAGATACGACCAAATTACTATATCTACAGCATTTAATTCATCCAGTAAACGGTATAGACTCCATTTTGACAATGTGATGTTATTAAGATGGGCATTATAATGACCATTTCATTAAAATTACCCCTAATGGTCAATAAAACTACCCCGTATACTCCAAATGGTCTAAATAGTAACCACAGGTAGCCACAAATTGATCAAAATATGGATTCTATACCATTAAATCATACCTTGTCACATACAGATACGTTTACTGGATGGATTAAAATCTGTAGATATATTCTTTTGGTCATTATCTAATGTAACACTAACAATAAAACTAAACTGTCTTTCAGTTATTTTAACCTTTTGCAGCCATCTTGGATATTTTTAAAATACTCAAACTAGATCTACAGCCCCGTGGCTTTATCATGGACATATATATTGAATGCTGTCTTATTAGATTTGAGGGGTATTGGTATTACATAGTATGGCCATTTACAATACAAAACAATTGTTTTAGGTAATTTAACATCAACTTAACCACTTTGGAAGCCATTTTGGAAAGTGATACAGAATCAAAATTGTCACAGAGGTGGGCCTAAAAAGCAATAGCTTAGCAGTTTAGAACATACTATTAAGTAAGCTTGATGTAATTATACACTCTTACAATATCTATTGTGGATTAGCATTCACTCATGTAGACTTTGTTTACATTTACAGCGGCCATTTTGGTGGCCATCCTGGATTTAAAGTATGTTATTACAATGTAAATATACTGGATATAAGTTACTAGTGGTCAAATACATACATCCAATATTAAAACTTTACTTTCATCATAAGTTTTGGTTGATATTATACGATTTATGGAATTTCGACAATCTGCTCAGTCATTTTGGGGCCCATTTTGGGGGCCATTTTGTTTTTGTAAGTATGTTAATAAAGCAAAAATACTAGATATGAGTTACTAGTGGTCTTATACATGCATCCCATCATTAAAACTATATTTTCATCATACATTTTAGGTTGATATTATCCCATTTTATGGAATTTGACAATTTTTGCAGCCATTCCGGGAATCATTTTGGGGGCCATGTTGGCAGCCATTTTGGATTTTAAACTATGGGAACATAGCAAAAATACTGGATATGATTTACCTGGGGTCTACCACATACATCCCATCGTTAAAATTATATTTTCATCATACATTTCGGTTGATATTATGCTTTTTGTAACCACTTTTGACCATTAATTTGGCGGCCATTTTGGTTTTACAGTATGTTAACAAAGCAAAAATACTAGATATGAGTTTCTAGTGGTCTAACACATGTATCCCATTGTTAAAACTATACTTTGATCATACTTGTTGGTTTATATATCCCAATATATGGAATTTTACCATTTTTGGCGGCCATTTTGGCGGCACTAATTTGCATAAAAATGACAAGTGACACATGTGGTCAATTCAAAATAGTTTTATTGTGATCTTTGACCCTCAAAACATGGGTCTAGACACCTTATTTGTTCAGTTATCTGCAATATTGGCCGCGATATAGTGAAAAATCGATTTTTCAGTAATGGCGGCACTAATTTGCATAAAAATGACACGTGACACATGTGGTCACTTCAAAAATAGTCTTATTGTGATCTTTGACCCTCAAAACATGGGTCTAGACACCTTATTTGTTCAGTTATCTGCAATATTGGCCGAGATATAGTGAAAAATAGATTTTTCGGTAATGGCGGCACTAATTTGCATAAAAATGACACGTGGGACATTTTCACATTTTTTTAACATAGCTTATCATTTTTTACGCATTTTTTCTGATATAGAGACATCGATTAGAAGTATATCTCCGGGGGGTGCAGGAAAACCCTTTCTACCTACTAAACTAAATAACAGATTGAAAAATATATTATTCAAGAAGATTTGGTTACCCACCCCGCACTGATCGGAATTCGTTAATAACCATTACCAATCCACGGATGAGCACTCAAATTGAAGCCCCAAATGAATTGAAATAACAATATTTTACAAGAAATACAACTATAATTGTAATCTAATAATGGAAGAGCAATAATAATTGTAAAAATATCTTAAAACAGCAGACCGCAAGTGCAAGGATGCTATCTTATTACCTATCCGTCGCTAACCCGAGGGCTGGTTAGAATCGAGTTTCAATAAATATATGGATTACAAAACCGCTATCAATATTTTAAAATCTGATGTAAAAACAGTATCATTTTTGTATTTTGTTATCAAATATTTAATATTTGTATGAAATTGGAAAACTGGTTCCCATTGATTCGCTATGAATAATAAGGTTTAGAGAGGATGTTTGGATTTTTATTTGGTTTGTCTACTCAACATTATTTTATGTACGGCCCTGAGGAGAGGGAAAATACATCAAATATTAAATATTTGCATGAAATTTGAAACTGGTTCCGATTGATGCGCTATGAATAATAACCTTTAGAGAGAAGGATGTTTGTTTTTTGATTTGGTTTGTCTACTTATCATTATTTTACGTACGGCCCTGAGAAGAGGGTAAATACAGCAAAAATTAAATATTTGTATGAAATTTGAAACTGGTTCCGATTGATGCGCTATGAATGAATAATAACTTTTAGAGAGAAGGACGTTTGCTTTTTGATTTGGTTTATCTACTTATCATTATTTTACGCACGGCACTGAGGAGGAAGAGAGGATAAATATATCAAATATTAAATATTTGTATGAAATTTGAAAACTGGTTTAGATTGATGCATTATGAACAGTAGCGGACTGGCCGATGTGGCGATCGCCACGGATCACGACATGGGCCGCTTGGTTCTGGGCCCCTCAGGGCCGGTTACTCACTTGTGAAAAGCAATTTTTCGGGCCGTTTTAGACTCAAATTTGTCCTTACCCCAAACTATAGTTGATCAAACTATAGAATGCATACTGCAATTTACAAGGATTATGGCGGATAATACGAGTGATTTGGCTTTTTGTGTCACAATCCCGGGGGTGAAGAGGGGGCACTGACATTGGAAAAGGGTATAGGTATGTGCCGCGGTGAAGACCCCCTTTTTCACCCTCTGCTGCTAGCTCTTATGACCCCCTTTTAAGCCGGCATCAGTTCTTAAGACCCCAATTTTATTAAAAATTCAAAAATCGTGAAATTTTGCGTTACAAAGCCCCAGTTCTTCGAAAATGTTGCGTTCTAAAACCAAAAGAAATCTAAGATTTAAGTTCTTTCTTATCAAAATTGAACTATAAGCCAGTTCTCAAGACCTACTTATTTGAAAAAATCAGTTCCTAAGACCCTATTTTTCGTAATAAAATGCACTCAGTTCAGTTCTGTAGCCCTCCCTTTTTGAGACCCTGGGCGGCACACCCCTACCCAAAAAAAGTTGAGTGCCCCCCCCCCCCGGGTCACAATACCTAAGGACGCTGATGAATGATGCTGATGCCTATCTATTAGCCTCTTAACAAACATCAGAAATTAAAGATATTGAAATGATCTAATCTATAACTTGTTCGCGACAAGGAGACAGATATTGAAACATCGGAAATTGATATAAAGAAACACTTTGTTGTCTATACAAATAGCGTGCGTTAGGCAAAAAAAAAAGTTGTGTTGCCCTCAGCGACCGACCCTAAAATCGTAAAAACTAGGGTCACATTTTATTTATTTTTGTGTGTTAAATTTTGTGTTTAATTTTTTTTTTTTTTTTTTTTTTTTAGATTTAAATTTGATTAAAAGTGTCTAAATGTTACTATTTCTTGCTGGAAATGAATAAATAAGCCTAAATAAATGTTGTTTAGACTATTGTCACACTAGAAACATTAGTTAAATTGACATATGGGCATATACCAATTTTGTCTTGACATAAACCATATATTTTTCAGCCCAAAAAAAAATAAATGAAAAAATGAAGAAAAAAAATTCCGACCGACCGACCCAAATTTAAAATGTTGGCACTTGAGGGCAACAACATTTTTTTTTTTGCCTTATCTTTAGAGAGACAAAAACCACCTGCTCAAAATCGCTGCACACAAAATGCAGCGATCGGCGCCTGTCTCCGAGGCATACTCAGCTCCTGGGGACAAAAGAAACGCTTCTTTTTTATATCCCTGAATAGCAAGTGCTGAATATGCTACTGCTACACTTTAAGTTCAAAGACATTTTTATCAATACAGGATTCAAGGTTGGTGCTAATATGCTATAACATAATGGGATAAAGGTTTTGACATCTCTTAAAGTTCATATCTTATTGATGTTCTTATATCTATTCATATTTTATTGATGTGTATATATCTATATGCGCATATCTTACTTACGCTTAAACAATTATGAATGTTTCTTAAAAAGACATACTTAGTTGAAGCCCAAAAGAGAAAAGTGCATACATTTTGTATAGTTGTTAGACAACTACAAACCAATTGAATGTCATATATTGCAGTTTGAAGTTCAAAAACCTCTTTGCCTAATGTAAAATACATGTTGTGCACAGTGGAAAATGTAAAGACCATGCAGTACTTGAATATTTAAAAAGACATGTTGACATATATGCAGATGAAGTGTTTTGGTTTTCTTCACAGGGTGACATATGTATTACAATATGAAGTTCATAATCCTCTTTACCTAATGTTAAGGGACGCACCATTTGATTTTCGTGGGGGGGGGGGCATGGAAGTTGGGGTCGGGCGGAATTTTTTTTGTCACCGAAGGTGGCAATTTCTTCTTCTTTTTTGCCTAAGGCGGCAAAGGTGGGTTTTTTAAGTTTTACTGTTTTTCTGTACATTAAGTTGGGTGAGTCGGGTGAGTCATCGGCAGTGGGTCATCTTTTTTTTTTCCTGGTTGGTGGACAAAGTTGGGTTTTTTTTCTTCTGGATAGTGGGCAAAGTTTAAAAAAACAACAACTTCCATGCCCCCTGAGTATCTAATGGTGCGTCCCTAAATACATGGTTATCACTATAGTTTGATCAGTTCCAAATTGGCAAAGCCTCATAACAGCAGGGAATGAATACAGAAGGACGCGGGCGTGCACGAAGACAAGAGCACACTGTGCATCATATGCGTGCGTGAGACCAAAACCGTGCGTGAGACCAAAACCGTGCGTGAGACCAAAACCGTGCGTGCATGTGCCCATATCGAGTGTATACGCTTGGATTACTTTTGCACGCGGAGAGATAAAAAACCTAAAAGTTCAATGTGTGCTCATTCAAGCAGTACAACACCTGTGCGGTGTTCAAGCAAAGACCCTGGTTCAAGCTGCTTAACCATCCTCCTTCAATACATCATTTAGCAACTTTTGAATTGAGGTATTCCTCCATTTAATGTGTGCTCATTCAAGCATTACAACACCTGCATAGTTATAGCCCCGTCTAGTGTTGCTGTGAACACGTACATTATGTGTGCCAAAAATCATTTCGATGGAGTAACTCATTTTAAAAATATCAGGCATAATCTAAAGGGGAACTTATTTTTGTTGAACTGTGTAGATGTAGCAGCGCTAAAACAAAATTATTTATATGTTTGTATGTAACACTTCACCTAATGTAGAATGCACTTTAAAACTGTTTTCTACTGGCAAAGGTACCTCGAAGTGCAGTATGTGTTTTGCTCTCTACAAGCATCCTTTTAGAGAAAATTTGAAGTGTTTTGTACATTTATCTTATCTTGCATGGATAAGATACGCACTTTTGCCGCTTAAATGTATTTCCACTTCATGTAGCACCATTACAGGGGTGGGGGCACTTGTCGACGCAGGTGCTCATATGTCATGCTCAGGGATGGATTTCCAATTATTTTTATTTTTGGTGACCCACTGTGTTACGCACAATTTTTCCAAATTTCCACCCACTTCATACATTTCGCACCATTAAAAATAATTTTGAGTTTTGTGCCCAAAAACAGCGGTTAATGCTGTCTATGACATCCTTAACAAAATATGATGTTGCCATTTAAAAATAATGTGGAAGAAACATGAACAATGCAATCAATATTCAAATGTATGACAATGACAACTGTTTTCAAAAAGGCCTACTTAGGCCCAAAAAAAGAAGATTGTCTGTCTCAGAAGCCGGCCCGCATTGGTATGTGAAATGAGCTACGGCACGTAGGTCGATGCGCTGAGGATATTTTACAAAATATTTTTAAAAAAAGGTCTCTGTAAGCTTGGATTAGCAAAAAATAAAATAAAATCGCATACCTCATAGCCATTTTTCTAAAAATTAAAATTTAAAAAAAAATCGCACAGCACTTAGCTTTTTTGCCAAATGTTTTTGAGACAGACCTTCTTCTTTGTTTGGCCTTATTCCTTTTCAAACAGGCCTATTTATTCCTACCCCAGATAAATGCCAGTCAGAGCATACCTTCACCTCTATCAGATGCTCCCAATAGACATCTGCACTCTACACGACCTCTCCCAATCTCATCATCCCACATGGGGCGTTATTTTAGAAACACCAGGACACTTTTATACCCACCCACCGTTCTCTATTACGAAAACACTGGTTCCATAACCCAATTACCCAACTTGCTACATACGGGTATAGAGTGCATAATATGTTAAACTGTTATTGCGGGTCCGTGCTGAGACACCTGTCGACTTTCTGATTAACTCTTTTTTTTGTAGAAGCTACGGAAGAAGCAAAATCACTATCAATTCACGGTGGGTTGAATAAATAGCGGAACATGGTTTACTCGGGGTTGACGTGTGTCGGTACGTGTATCTATGTTGAGTCAAATGTACGGAGTAAGTGAAAGACCTTTTTTGAAATGGTTTACAGATTGATTCAGAAAGGTCGTATCTTATTCAAGCTGCGTCGTCGAGAAGATTCAAACATACAAAGGATAACAATGATCAAACAGCGTTACATTTGGAGATCTTAATTTGTTTTTTGTTTACAGCAATTTTAATTAAATCTACTCCCTTAGACACAGATTTTCTTGCCCTTTGACCAGCAGTATAACATAATCTAATAGCTCCGACTTGAGAAAAATTGTACACACAATTCAAACATTCATGGGGGTTTTGCATCCGATGCTTGTTTTTAGAAAACCTGTCACTCGCATGCACGTCTTCAGAGGAATGTCCAATTATAAAACATCACAATCGTTTTGCTTACCATCTATTTTTGATCTCCGTACAACCACACGTAATGAACTCAAATCACGGCAACTTCATTCGTTCGTTCGGCTAACTCTGATTGACATTTCATGGTTGTTTGGTTTTAGTCCACTTGAGCGAGATTGCAAATAACCAACTTAGCTGGATTCCGCCAGTCAACAAGAATGAGCATGTAGATTGACAGGCTTTGAGCATAATATGCCAGTGTTTTGGTTTTTCTTATCGTGCCATTTCGTCCAACTTGTGTATCTCAGCACGCGCAAGCTTAATTCGATAAGAATTGTAATAACCAAAATTGATAAGCTGCGATTGAGCGCACTGTCACTTGATTTTACGTTAGTGACAGTTTGTCACTGATTTTACAATGTTAATCGTAAAAGGATATTTCAATACAAACACGAAATGCAACTCAATGCAAATAGTTTGATAGAGAATGGATTGTGTGTGTTTTTCTTCAAAGGATTCAATGGCTTCCTTTCTTGCCTTAGTTTAAGGCCAAAAAATTGTTATGTTCTCCTCAAGTACCAACATTTTTGGGTCGGTCGGTCCTTTTTTTTATTCTTTTTTTTTTGCAGACAAATATTACTGACAGACCGTGGTCAAGTCAAGAAAAAATTGGTAAATTTATTCCAGCAAACTTATTAATTTCAAGCAGAAATAGTAATGTTTTGACAATTTGGGTACATTTCAACAACAACAAAAAGTGACCCTAATTTTTGACATTTTTGGGTTAGACACTGAAGGTAACACAACAATTGTTTTTGGCCGAACTTCCATGGCTTTAATATTCCCTATAGCAGCTCAAAATCCCAAATGATAAATTAAGTTTTCCGCTTTATTTTATATTACTTTAGTACAGCAAGAAGATGAATGAATCTTCAAAGGTATTTATCGAGTCTTTCTAGCTCCATTTCCTGTTCACAGATTTGTTCTAGAATCATTTCGTAATTCCTCTGGACAGTGATGCAACTTTACAAGCGCTGCATTCACACAAGCATATCTTCTGTCTTTCAATGTATGTGTGTGTGCCGGCACCTCAGAAGGGTACATGCGTTTATTCACTGTGATCGGTGAATGATGCAGTGACATCTTATTTTTGCTGATGATAGTGAATAAATGCTTCTATTGCGGCATACATTGGTTGCCTTCATATTCTGATAACAAATATTTTTAATAATTATTTTACTTTGAGTACACTTTTTTTTTACTCACCCTGTATATCAACTTTGTTCTGCAATTACTTTCACAGCTCTTTTTTATCCCCAGACAAACTGTAGTACAAACGATCAAACTAGAGCACCCTACATTTAGGTCGCAGTTGGTTTTCACAAATTCCTAGACTAACATTCACGCTTTGGTGTCCGGCAGATGAGGTCGATTGAGGCAAAACAACACAGCGATAGAAAGAAATGGTTTTTACCTGGAGATATTCCCTTGTAACAGTGAGGGGTGGCACAGACGTGTTTGGTTATAATTGTAACTCTTAATACATGGCCCAACCTATATCCGCATCATATCATAATATTGGCTCAGAATGTAGGGCATGATATAGCTTAGCCATTCTTGTTGTACTGTCAAAATTAGAAACCACATGCAAACAACCTGGCATTTTGCATACAAAAGGGCTTCAATGAAGAGAAATTGGCCTAGCCATGAATTACAAAATTGAACTTTCCCATGTTGTAAAAAACCTGGAAACCAGACTCAGCCATACTAAAATGTGCTTGTTACCATCACTGCAAATACCAAAAATAAATAATAACATTGAGGTATAGTTTATGAAATTGCATAAGCAATGAACTCCCATCATGTGTGCTTATCAGAATTGGTTCAAACTTGGAACCAATTGCCGTGCTGAAGCAACATTATATTTCAGGTGTTACCGTTTGCCAAATGTCGAGTTTTATGCCGGTAGTACGCTATTGTAAAAAGAAATAGCCATACAAAATGACACACACAGCTACATGTGGCATGTCCGGCTAGTCTGGTTTCTTGGTTTTAATTCTACGATGTTTTCCATATAATTATCTTCTTTAACACTTCAGCCCATCCCAGCCTTTACGGATGATATACCATTGATATCTCAATCTCTACTAAACACGGCTATCAAATCCTTACCTTTTAAATCCTCAAAGATAATATTCCTTCTGCTCTCGTCACACACAGCAGTTAGTATAAAGTCCGGTCTACTATAGATATATTCCACACACTATCTGCAACGAACAAAATGTAAACGATACGATGCATAAGTATGGCTTATAAGCACAGGCCCATACTGCAGGCTATTTGAGTCCTAACAGATACACTTTTCACAACTGATTAATTAATTATACGGTAGATGACCCAATTAGGACTGATAGAGTTACTTGAACTAAACAAGCTGTACACTGGCATTGATACAGTCTGCATAAAAAGAGAGAACATTGTAGGGATCGTCACTGTAAATCTGATCATCCTTCAATAAGGCCAACAAAAAAAAGTTGTGTTGCCCTCAGCGACCGACCCTAAAATTGTAAAAACTAGGGTCGCATTTTTTTTTTTTTTTTTTAGATTTAAATTTGATTAAAAGTGTCTAAATGTTACTATTTTTTGTTTGAAATGAATAAATAAGCCTAAATAAATGTTTTTTAGACTATTGTCACACTAAAAACATTAGTTAAATTGACATATGGGCATATACCAATTTTGTCTTGACATAAACCATATATTTTTCAGCCAAAAAAAAAATGACAAAAAGTGGGTTTTTTTGAAGAAAAAAAAAAAAAAGATTTCCGACCGACCGACCCCAATTTAAATTTTTGGCACTTGAGGGCAACACAACATTTTTTTTTTGCCTAATGCAACATACCCTGTTCAGGATTCTCTGTATGCAAAACTTTGCTACCAACAGTACATGTAGTAAATCATTAGACACTTTCAATGCACTTCGCATATTTTAATTTCCTGCTTTCTGATTGGTTCGTAACAACTAAGAGTGTATGCATCTCTGATATTATTTTGATAGTTTACTAAAATACAAAACTGGAAACAAAACAATGCACCTCAACTACCTCAGACACAAACCACGCAATGATATTTCACGAGGCTTAAAAATACACCGTTGAGCTTTATTCCTCTAAATCAAAATGACATTTCTATTTAAATTATGCATTTAGCAAAAGCAGAGACTCAAGTATCCCTTGCTCAAATATATGAATATTTGATGATGAATGGACGACTAGAAATCTGGTTGACCTTATGGGAAATAGGTACGATGCTGCAAATAAGTGGTGTGTTAATACTTTCCACGCGTCTGCATACGACATTCCAAAATTTCACAAAATGTTTCAAAAATGGCAAAAGCATTGAATTTCAATACCATATTTGGAATCATCATGAGAAAATGCATTGAAATAAGAACAAACATTCCTAGTATTGGTTCAGTAATCCTTGAGGTAATCCTTTGAAAATTGGAAAAGTTTTTTTACAAATCTGTTTTGTATAATGGTAAAACCAATAGCCACATGGAAAGTGTTAATACAAGTTATGTATATCGAGGGCTCAGAAACACATGGCCTTATCTCCATTTTGACCATTTTGAGAAAAAGACTATTGAAGATTTTAAACACATTAGGGAGATGGAGATGGGGCCTTGTGATACTGGTTATAACTTTGAAAGGGGTTGTGTTATGGAGATAAGGCTTGTGTTACTGGAAAGATAATTTCTTTCTGAACATTTTGATACCAAAATCTCATTTTTGAAAAAATGGAGATGAGGCCTTGTGTTTCTGAGCCCTTGATTATGCAAACAGCATCAAGTAAATTATCTTATCAATATCCCCTTCACTTGAGATAACTAAATATTTAACAATTAATTACAATTTATTAGTTACATTATTACACGGCAATACTGACTACTACCCTTGACGGCATTGTGGGATATCATATTTGGCTCGTTAATTGAGTGATCTTTTTTCCCTGTTTTATCTTGTTAGTTACAGATGACCTAATAATATGATTTTCATACATTCTTCAACGATACAAGATGAAAAGTTTTTTTCCTTAAAGCCCCAGGCATTTACTCATTCCATGGCTTAATCCAGCCAATCTGCCACATTTGAGCAATAAAGGGCGCTACAATACCAAATGTTTTAAATGCCTTTTACTCTTGATATCCATGTTCAGTAGACTCCGATCCTTTTCAAACATATGGTTCAATGTATTTTCAAATATTGTTCGTATAAATCAGTTGATATAACAAAGATAAACCATAAGAAACGTAAAAATGTAATTTTGACGATGCCCCTTTTTTTATTAATTTAACACCATAGATTCTGTATTTTGTAAATAATATGAAGTAAGATTCACTGTCTGTTTGTCTACCATTTAGTAGATGCCTGGGGCTTTAAATAAAAATCCATAAAAATCCAATCAAATGCCTCGCATTATATGACATATAAATATAGGATAATAAAACCTGTGAATGTCTGCAGCTGATCCGCAAAGGTATCACGATCCAAAATAAAATCCAATATTTACAGATAACCCTATATACTGTACATCATAAAAGGTAATCGTATAGACACTGTTTGACTTTACCATTCACTCAAAACGCAATTACTATCGGCGCGAGAACGATTCAAGCTTTTATAACATGGGCCTCCTCAAAGTCTCGGATCCCAGTTGGTTATCAAACTTGTCATGGTGTCATATTATCACGAGTTTAACTCGATGTGGACATGTAATAAACAGGACCAATCTATCTGTCTGTCTGTGTGTGAATCCCCTACAAACATGAATGTACAAAACTGACGATGTTCTTGTCAATGTTATGACATTTTCGGTATATCAGAATGTCACATGAGGTGTCTTTACCAGCGTTCGCGTTAAGTGGTTGCCCGGTTGCCCGGGACACCCAAAATTAGCACCGGGCAACCAACATGTACTTATTTGATTGCCCGGTGGGCAACCAATTTTTTTACAAGAGGTGAAACACTTAACACATGCATTTAAATATTTTACAGAACGGGCAACCAAAAAATCTGCCGGGCAACCATAATTTCCTGCTTGGTTTCCCGGCGGGCAACCAGATTTTTTTTCTTAATTCGGACGCTGGTCTTTACATGAGGTGTCTTCATATGAGGTACACATTAGAGACATATAAAATGATGTCTAAATGTCAGATGAGGTGTTTCAAATAAGGTACATTATTACAGACATACAATGTTGTCTGTGAGATTCGAAGAGGATATGTTTCACCTCTGAAATTTGAAGGCCTTCAGAAGACGAAGAAACATGATTTTCACAAAATGGCGGCTCTGAATGCTGTTACCAATGCATTAAAGAATGAGACTTATGAGATTCATTATACATTTTCCAAATTTTGGGCATCCAAACAATCATGTTTCAATATTTTGGGAGTCAAGAGAACATAAAACTTACTTATAGTTAAGTCAGTTCCAAATTGGCGAAATCTGTTTACAGCAGCGAATGAACTCAGAAGAGCGTCACACGCCAAATGCTGACATGGCGCAACATGGCGCGCAATATCGCATTGCATTGTATGAGTGACCCTTGCGTATGCCAAAATCGCGCTTATACACTTGGATTACTTTTGTGCGCGGAGAGATAAAAACGAAATATTTCTCGCCAATTTGGAACTGATTGAACTATAGTAACAAATTTCAGGACTAAATAACACTAATTGAAAATTAACACAGACGTTTTCTCCGAGTTATTCATCTGGATTGATATTATACATCTATAAAATGTACCTAAAAAGGTGAATGCAATTTTGACTCATTTTGGATTTGTCTAAAACAAAATATGAAACTCATACATAGATATCGCATATGATACTTCAGTCACATCCTAGTTGTGCTCTTTTATGAAGATGCAGTGGCATCAGGTGGTGCTTCAAATCTTCAAAAAAGAACATCCATCATCAATTTCAGCATGGCGCACCTAGTTGAGTCAGGATACATTATCAAAAGACATGATATTTATAACATATTCTTAACCCCTGATCCTGATCCTTAAAAACGCAAATCCAAAGAGATGTCATGTCACAAATCAGAGTTCAGGCTCGTATCCAGGATTTTTCAGGGGGGCAGGGGCTTTATCAAAAGAGGACCTTTTTCCATAATATGGATTTTTTTACCAGGGAAGGAGGTGGGCAAATTTGGCAACAGTGGACCTTTTTCAACAAAAATGTGTGTAAACTCCAATTTTTGGGGTTCACCTTCCCAACCCTGGTTACGGGCCTCTCAGAGATTATCAAACACACAACTTTGCTTCTAATGTCCAACTCTGGTACCAGACTGGAATAGTCTCCATGATTTCAACAAATGAATTGCAAATGTCAAATGGCAAACTATGCATAGCATGAAAGTATCAAAAGGGCCTCATGATATTACAATACTGCCTGCCATTTGTACCATAGACATTTCATTCTACAAGTGTGCACTGTCACCCATGTCAAACACGTCGTGTTTATTTTCTTCAGCCCGGTCAGATTGGACAATTGCTAACGTAATAAACCAGTCCGTGCGGAGTACGCGCGGGTCGACTCGCTCGAGGGGGGAATAATCCTTTCGTGCAATGAAAACAAATGCCGGTGCACGATGACGCAACAGGGAATTAGTCCACCTCCTTCAATATCCCCTTGCGTTTTTCTCTCGCTGTATTATATCATGCTTGGGGCTGCACTGTACTGTCTATGGTCTGGCTGTCAAGGTACAGAGGATGAAATGAAAAATGATAGCAGTGTACACTAGGGTATTGTACATACATTGCGGAACAGTTAGATTGGCTGGCTGCAGTGATATTACTGCCGTTGCCATTTTGATTGGGAGATGGGTAAGCGCAGGAGAAGTTATGGTATTACTATGACATGTACTGGTGCTACCAGGTTTAAGTCCATGTAGGGCTCAATTATATGGCACATAGGCAAAAACAAGGTCTGTCTCACATACATTTGGGGAAATAGCTATGCGATGTGGGAGTTTTTTTATTTTAATTTTTAATTTTTAGACAAAATAGCTATGCTAAATGCGGAAATTCTTTTTACTGTGTTTTTGACCCTCCCCCCCCCCCAATTTCAGAGCCAATTTTTGTTTCAATATATATTTTCGGTAAATTAATAAAACCCACCAAAATTGGGCTCATTGGGTAGGGTTATGTGTTAATAGTGACTCCACATACCTATACACGCAGGTCTGTGAGACAGATTTTTCTTGTTGGCCTTAGCTTCAGATCCTCCACATTTTGTCATGTCTATACTTATATAATTTTAATATACCTAGTTATAATTATGGTAAAACACCTTATTGAACATGTATAATTTTGACAAGTTTGAAGACGAGAAATCACCACGCCCAAGTCAAAACAGCGCTATTAGAATAGAGAAATTAATTCCTCATCTATTAGTTGCTTGACAGAAAAGTGGAGCCATTTCTTTTTAATAATAAATCACTCAATCAAAGATGGACATGTGGAGAGGGGCAGTTTTCACACATACGAGATGCGGCCTCGCCGATCTAACACCAACGTTGAAACGAATGATCTGTCAGTGAAATGAACCGTCAACAAATATGGAATTTAATCATTGTGGGTGTAAAGCATGGTGATGAAAATGTATGACTATGTGTATGCGTACTATAGATTTATATATTTTTATGTGAAAGTAATTTCGATATCTTTTACCTTCTTCCTTCTTTTCTGTAATTTTGATTTTCTTTTTCTTTTAAGAGCAACTTTTTTGCATATGTGTACTGTCGCGGCAAAAGGGTGCAGTTGTCGGTAACATGCATATTGAAATATTGATGGAATTAGACATGGGAAAAAAAAGAAGAAAAAAAAGACAATTTTACAGTAATATTTCCTCCGAAAATAAGAAAGCAGCAACCAATCTTAATAACAAATGTGTAATTTTGAATTATTCAAAGCTCCTAATGTTGGTACGAAGATCTCCGCTTGTTTCTTAAGAGACAACGGCATGGACCTATTGCCGCGACTGTACACATGTGTTGTTTAATCCATAATTTTGTGGACACTTCTGCGAGTTTCACAACAACAAAAATATGTGCATGTTAATAAAACCAAAAATCCATGCTTTAAGTACTGACCCAATGTGAGTGAGACCACAATGAGTTAAGACTAACAACCGCTCTTAACCAAAACAGCTGAAAGTGTAATAAATCAAAAAATCCATGCTTATAATATAGAAACACAAACATTCATCTCCTCAAATAAACCAGTTCTTAAATGTTTGAATTGAAAAAAAGTAATAAAACCACCAGACACTATACAGAGTCGGTATAGAAACACTGACCGAGGCAGTATAGAAACACTGACCTCGTTTGAGTTACGCAAACATTCACCCGTTCTAACAAGAATAAACCAATTGAATTGGAAAACAACATAGCCAATCTTAGAAATATACAGACGCCCAAGCTGCTTTTGAGGCGATCACACCACCTGACGCTGTATTTACTGCAGCGCACGAATCGCTACCGGCATGACGTGGAATATCTTAAAGCCTCGCACAATGTCTAACTCCACGCAATAGTCGACAACGTTCCAAGTCTGCCACTGGAAAACAACAATCCACACAAGAGGGGCTTCCCTGGTGAATTCATAATGAACCGTTGACATATTCCCGGTCACTGGCAAGACTTCAAAAATCAAGATTTAGTTATCGACGCTCAACGCTGCAAAATCGTGTAAACACATATCGCCAGGTTTATTGAATAGCGAGCGCATCATGCACTCATACATATTGGTTGGTGACTGTAAGCTCTATTCATGTACTCTGAATGGGATGACAATTCCATGGATTTTGTAGCCTCTCTTTAACAAGTGCCTTTCTATAGCATTCACCATCAAGTGATGCTCGACAAATCTCATGCACCAATATTTAAAGGTGTGTGACTTTTTGCACAAGGTGTTTTCTAACCTACGTAATGGTAGACAGTCTTATTATTCCAAAGTAAGAGTTAAATTTCTTCTCTGGTTTTAATGATAAATGCACAAATTCCTCACGTGGTATACCACATTGGGGCAATCCACTATACTTTTTTCGCTAGTGGCATCTGAACACTTTCAACGCGGCTATTGGTTTTACCAAATACAAAACAGATTTTTCAGAAACATATCCCAACTTTCAAGGTCTAGTTCAAGGATTACTGAACCAGTACATAGGCATGTTTGTACTTATTTTAATGCATTTCTCATGGTGATTCCAAATATGATAATCAAATCTAATAATTTTAAAAAAAATTGAAACATTTTGTGAAATTTTGGAATGTCGTCTGCAGACGCCTGCCGCATGAAAATTGTAAATCTGTTTCCTTTGACCCGACTTTTGTGATTTCAAAAATTACACATGTTTAAGAGTCAGACACTTTTCAGCGAGTTAGACACATATTTTTGAGAATTATGCTAAGTTCAACGATGTGGTTAACATCAAAGTTAAATGCATGTTTAACTAAGTACGGAAATACGGCCCATGGTGTTTACTTTACTTAATCCATGCTTCCTGCATCCTTAATCTACACACTCGATGTTGTCTCAATTTAGTATTCAATATAGTCCATAAATGTATACGCTATCACCTTAACAAATCCTCACAAATAACAACCTGCCCGTAACACAAATAAATGAATGTCCCATCTGCATATAAAGACACAATAGTTCTAGATATGACGCCGACTCGCTCATCCCTGCGGTGAATCTGCTGCGGTATTCCAGCGTTATCACACCTTGTAAAGCTGAATTGCCTGATATCACAAAACTCCTTTTTAATAAGATATGAGAATATAGCCATGTCAATACAGTTTCGCATCAAATTTTGAAAGAATACCACAGCTGGCGAGTGGGGAGATACTGGTCCAACCACACTTGCGGCACAATATTTTTGCAATCTCTTACTTGATTTGAGTGTAAGTGTCTCCTCATAGTTTCAGGCTCATCACACCTTACAATGCCACAATAATTTCATTGTTTCAGGCAAATCACACATAAGCACTTTCCATGCGGCAGGCGACTGCAGACGACAGTTCCAAAAAGTTACAAATATTTCAAAAATATCAAAACTATTGAATTGCATTACCATATTCCGCATTGCCTTGAGAAATGCATTAAAATAAGTACAAACATGCCTTGTATTGGTTCAGTAATCCTTCAGATACACCTGAAAGTTTGGAATGGTTTCTGAAAAATCTGTTTTGTATAATGGTAAAACCAATAGCCACGTGCATGGAAAGTGTTAATATGCCATTCAATGTTTCAGGCAAATCACACCTTCATATTCCAATAACTGTGCCATATGCCTAAGGAACTGTTTTATTGTTTTCACATTTTGAAAAACAGTGTTAAATATTTTGAAAACTGGGCTCACGGCCCTGGTACCACCACCATTCACGAATAACAAACATATCTTTTGGAAGAGACAGGATTAAACAGGAGTGATTTGCAACTATTGGCATTGAATGTTCGACTACAAGATTCCACACCACTAAATTGGTCCCCTATACAAAATAACCCTAAACCTACCAAATGGACTAAAAAAGATCTCTTTTTGCACCAGGGTAATAGATATTAGTCCAAAAATCTGGATTAGATTCCAACTTTAATCATTTGGGCGCCATGAGAACCTTTCCTGATTACTTATGATAATGCACGAGCCACAGACTTTTAAAATAGAGAGAAAGTCAGGTTGTCGTAGGCAAGGACTACAATCATTTACAGGTGTGGAATCACAAGACAAAGGGATGTAAACTGGTATGGATATTCACAATCATGATAAACAGACTTTAAAAGCTTCAAAAAAGTACAACCAAAATGTAGAAGAGTTCGGTGGAGGGACTCCATGGTAAATCTAGATACACGTTTATTGAAGGCGATACGAGGCATACATCTCAGATGTCAGCTCAGTGCTCAAGAATCCCAACTTGAAAGTGACATTGTGCAGGAAGTAGCTGAGTACGCCTTAACCCTAACCCCCTGAGTGCTAAAAAAATGCTAATCCTAAGTCCCTCTCCAAACGCATGCGCCGTCGGTTTTCGATGATGTTGTCAACCGAGCCTATATAGTGAGCGCAGTACTGCACGAATGTGTAGCTGAGGGCCATGGCTTAGTGGTTGGGACATGGGGCTTGAGAGCGGAGGGTCCCCGGATCGAATCCTGGCAGGTTCCCGGAGATTTAGTTTGCGTTTTCTCCTCGAAAATCGTGATCCCGGTCAAAAACCCTAAGCCGGGGTTAGGGTTATGACCCTTCTTGTCTACATCAGTGTGACACAAATACTACAAAACCAGCATGCCCGATTTTGGGTTAATTTCCTCATAAACTCTGACAGATTTGGCACTAAATGACCCCACACACAAGCTGCTACACCTGCTTCAACAATGCCTTGTGGAAATCACTACCCAATAAGCTATACACAAATTTAATCATCGAGGGGGAGAAAACGGATGTGTCTGATATTTTGTAATATTACGTCTGTTATAATTACATTAGGGAATCGAGTATAATGTTGTGTGTTGCTTGAGGGCTCTCATATCTCTATTGCTTTCCATATTTACATTGTAACTTATGGTCTATAAATGTAGCTCCTCTGCTGCAATTAATGTCAGTTTGTGCTTTGTGACAGACTTTGTACTCGATGTCCATTATGGACAACAAAACATTGAAAGAGTGAGACGTACTTTCAACCAATGTAAAACGTGACAAAATACAAGAGTTGGATGATGTTTTTTAGGTATGCCAGCTCAGTGCTAAAGAAACCCAACTTGAAGTGACATTATCCAGCAAGTAGTTGAGCATGCCTTAAGAATATTCTCGTCTACATCAGAGTGACACAAATACTACAAAACAAGCATGCCCGATTTTGGGTTAATTTCCTCATAAAAAATAAAATCTGACAGATTTGGCACTAAATGACCCCACACACAAGCTGCTACACCTGCTTCAACAATGCCTTGTGGAAATCGCTACGCAATAAGCTATAAAAAAACTTAATTATCGACGGGGAGAGATATTTTGTAATATTACGTCTGTTATAATTACATTAGGGAATCGAGTATAATGTTGTGTGTTGCTTGAGGGCTCTCATATCTCTATTGGTTTCCATATTTATATTGTAACTTATCGTGTATGAATTTAGCTTGAAAGCTCCTCAGCAGCAATTATGTCAGATGGTAATATCGTGACAGATTTTGTATTCCGTGTCCTTGTAGACAACAAAACAATTGGTATGGTGAGGCGTACTTTCAGTCGATGTGGAATGTGTACAGATGCCAAGTATTGAAAGTTATACTTTCACGTACGATAAATGTTACTTATTACATAACATACACCAATGATGTGAACAGACTTAAACCCTAGATGCCCTATAGGTGATATAAGAAGGTTATACTTTCCACGTACGATAAGTGTTAGTTATTACATAACATACACCAAAGATGTGTACAGAGTTTAAGTTTGTTAACCCTAGATGCCCTATAGGTGATATAAGATGTAATACCGCGATGATATTTAGTTTTGTTTCACTATTTGCGTCAACCAGAACACTAATAAGCAGCATCAGAATCAAATCCATTTAGGTGCAAGTGATAGTCTCCTTGTGGCTTTATACAATATAGACATCACACAATGTCATGATGATATCACTTTGTATATAACTTTCGTAACCATTTGCGTCAGCCAGAACACTGTACCGCATACTCACACCAAAAGTCAAACCCATGCAAGTGCAGGTGATGCGTAGTGGGCTTGTTGATATTTATATAATATTGAATGGCTTTGAGGGTGATACAAGAATATATTGCGGCACAGAAGATGTGCGTGTGAGTACATATACGCAAAGAAGGTCAGTTCGGGCTTACTTATTTAGTTTTTATCAACCAGTCTGTCATATGAATAATGATAATAATATTGAATGTCTTATTTTCGGGTGATACAAGAATATATTGCACTCGCTATATCTGCGTATATGCACTCACACGCACATCTTCTGTGCCGCACAAAAAATATTGGACGCCAATATTTTTTGAATATTGGAAGCACATCTGGGAACTTGGTGCACAATATTCATCAAGCGCTGTATTTTTGAGGTAAAAAACCCATTTTTTTTGCACTTTTTGGTCAAAAGTTTAAACACTATTGTATGTAAACAAATTAAAACATTCCTAGAGAAATGTCTTTAGATGATTTTGGTGCGATTTCAAGATTGTCTTACCCAAAACTGATTTTGCTACATTTGCAGCCAATTTTGTACACAAAAAGTGAAATGTGATACCAGAAATGGCTTCTCCGACTCATTTCCTTTCCAAAAATGTATACTTTTATATACATCACATTAATAGTTCAAAAGTTACAGCGCTTGATAAATTTCATGTTTTCGGGGTTAACCTCCCCTTAAAGGCGCAGGTGATGTGTAGACTTGTTGATATTACATAATATAAGATGTACAATGTCCAAATGATATATCACTTTGTATTTTACTTCTGGTTACGTCAACAAAATCACCGTGCCACTTGCTGGTTGACATTACACGATACGAGACGTAATAACACAACCTTGCGATGATATATCGGTTAGTATTTCACTTCTCCAGCCATTTACGTCAAACCACTATAACACCTACTCACAACAAAGTCAAATTCTTGTAGGTGCACCTGCAGGTGGTGATGCAAAGTCTGGTTGACATTACAAGATTTTGACTTATTAACACATGGTCGCGATGACATATCACTTTGTTTATAACTTCTGCGGTCATTTGCGTCAACCAGGGAACCTTATTGCACACTCACGCCACAGTCAGATCCTTATAGATGCAGGTGATACGTCGCCATGATATATCACTAGTAGCCATTTGCGTCAACCAGACCACTATGCAGCATACTCATGGCTAAGCGAATTCCAGGTGATACGTCTCGTTGACATTACAAGATATTTGACTTATAACATGATGTCATGATGACATATCGCTTTGCGTCATCGAGAATACTATATATTGCAAACTCACACCAAAGTCAAATCCTCGTAGGTGCAGGTGATAGTCCTGCTTGACATTATATTCAGACGTAATAACAACTATGTTATGATGATATATCACTTTGTATTTAACTTTTGCAGCCATTTACGTCAACCAGGACACAATATCAAAGCCAAATCCTTGAAGGTGTAGACGATAGTCCCAATTGACATTACATAATATTAGACGTAATAGCACAATGCGTGATAATGTCGCACTTTATATTCAACTTCTGTAGCCATTTCCGTCAACCAGGTCACTATATTGCACACTCACACCAAAGACAAATCCTCGTAGGTGTAGGCGATAGTCCCAATTGACATTACATAATATTTATAGATGTAATAACACAATACATGATGATGAAGCACTTTATATTCAACTTCTGTAGCCATTTGCGTCAACCAGAATACTGAACCGCAAACTCACACCAAAGCCAAAGCCGATAGGCGATAGACCCACTTGACATTACATAATAGTTGACATATAATAGCACAATGCGTGATGATGTCGCACGTTATATTCACTTCTGTAGCCATTTGCGTCAACCAGAATACTGTACTACAAACTCACACCAAAGCCAAATCCTCGTAGGTGTAGGCGATAGCCCCACTTGACATTACATAATAGTAGACATAATCGCACAATGCGTGATAATGTCACACTTTATATTCACCTTCTGTAGCCATTTATGTCAACCAGATACTGTACCCCATACTCACACCAAATTCTCGTAGACGCAATGTCGTAATGATGTAACACTTAATATTCAACTTCTGTAGCCATTTCCGTCAACCAGAATACTGAACCGCAAACTCACACCAAAGCCGATGGGTGATAGCCCCACTTGACATTACATAATAGTTGACATATAATAGCACAATGCGTGATGATGTCGCACTTTATATTCACTTCTGTAGCCATTTATGTCAACCAGATACTGTACCCCATACTCACACCAAATTCTCGTAGGCGCAATGTTGTGATGATGTAACACTTTATATTCAACTTCTGTAGCCATTTCCGTCAACCAGAATACTGTACCACTAACTCACACCAAAGCCAAATCCTCGTAGGTGTAGGCGATAGGCCCACTTGACATTACATATAGTAGACAAAATAGCACAATGCGTGATAATGTCACACTTTATATTCACCTTCTGTAGCCATTTATGTCAACCAGAATACTGTACCACTAACTCACACCACTAACTCACACCAAAGCCAAATCCTCGTAGGCGATAGCCCCACTTGACATTACATATATAGTAGACAAAATAGCACAATACGTGATAATGTCACACTTTATATTCACCTTCTGTAGCCATTTATGTCAACCAGATACTGTACCCCATACTCACACCAAATTCTCGTAGGCGCAATGTCGTTATGATGTAGCACTTTATATTGAACTTTGTAGCCATTTGCATCAACAAAAGCACTATACTGCATTCTCACGCCAAAGTTAAATCCTTGTAGTCGCAGGTGATGTATAGGGTTCTGAACGCTACATGATTTTAGACTTATAGACTTAATAACACAATGTTGTGATGATATATCACTTTGTATTTAAATTCTGTAGCCATTCGCGTTAACCCTATCCCCAGAGGCACCTTTTCCATTTTTTTTTTCGCGGTAAAAAAGCGAGGGCTTGAACCCTGAACCTCTGGGTTCAGAGGCAAACGACTTACCGCTGGGCCCACAGAGTCAACCATACTTGGCTCAGTATACTTTGCCAAGTATATACCCTGAGGCCATTATTTCATTGAAAAACTGCCAAACCGGGTGACACAAGCACACCGCATCGTAGTAATTTGTTGTACTCAAGAGTGTAAGGGTTAATATACCATTTGGTCATGCCAAAGGGAAATCTGTGTAAGTCCAGGTTATAGGCTCATTGACATAACGGGATATCATACATAATAAAACAATGTCAGGATAATATATAAATTTATTTGCATCGCTACTGTACTGTAAAAGTTGAGCTTTTCAAAGTGTCCCCCCCCCCACCCCTTTTTCCACATTTCGGGCATTGATATCAGACTAATTGATATCAGACTTTTTTGCAACAAAATGATATCAGAATAATGCTGGGGAAGTAAATGGGTGATTGATCCATCACCAGAACTGTTTACACAAGCTTGGCAAGACGGCCAGGGTGCTTGCTTGCGTGGCATCGAACATTTATGGGGGCTCGCTCAGAGAATAAGCAACAGGGTATCACCCCCATAAAAAATGTTTGCTTTTTTTATTCTGAAATATCATCATCCGGAATGCAAAAAAAAAAAAAACACTTTTATTTTTATTTTTTAATGGCCTCATTTCCGGAGTTTCCGTAAGATTTACATCTCCTGAATTGCTACCTGTTCAGCGAATTCAGCAACCTGCAGTGATTTTAAAAAGGACATTTAATTTCATTTTTTAATGCTTCTCAGAGTAGGAATTAAGCAACCAGCACTTATTTTTTAGGTTGAAAATCATTCAAACTTGTGTATGCGAAAATATTGACTTTTAAAGTATACTGTACCGCACACTCACACCAAAGTCAAAATCCTAGGAAGATACAGGTGTAACAGAGACGTCACCCAATATTTGTAATACAATGACAATATCATATTCAGTATTGCAATTCGGCAACGTCTGGTGTTATTTTTGTTGGTAAACCGACGACGTGACGCATGTCCTTTCAGTGGAAGTCAAGTGTGTACGGTGAAGTATACAGGTGATATGCCTCGTTGATATTAAGGAATCGTATGACGGATGAGAGGGTCATATTTTATTCAACAAACACTCTTCAAATATCAGTATAAGATTACATTATTATTATACTTCGCAAATTTGATTCAGAAAGGGCACTCAAGGCATTTGTTATTTCAGAGATGCCAATGTAGTAGCCACATCACACTCAAAAATCCTGATATGGTGAAAAATTCCTACAGAAAATATGCAAAGTTGAGCAAATGTGTCTTAACCCTAACCCTCGAGGCACCTTTTCCAAAGATTTTGTTCGCGCCCCCGGAGCTCGAACCCCCGACATCTGGGTTCAGAGGCGAATGACATACCACTGGGCCACGGGTCAACCATACTTGGCTTAGTATACTTCGCCAAGTATATAGACTGGGGCCATAATTTCATTGAAAAACTGCCACGCGGGGTGGAACGCGCACACTGCATCGTAGTAATTTGGAGTACTCAAGAGTGTTAGGGTTAATGAGACCAAAATTAGACAAATTGAAGACAAAAATTGCTTCTTAACACTAACCCCGAGGCACCTTTTCCAAAGAAATTGTTTTCGCGGCCAAAAAGCGAGGGGGAAAGGGCCCTCACGCCCCCGGGCCTGACTTACCACTGGGCCACGGGGGTCAACCATACTTGGCTCAGTATACTTTGCCAAGTATATAGCCTGGGCCCATTATTTAATAGAAAAACTGCTGCGCCGGGTGGAACTACCACACGGCATCGCAGTAATTTCTAGTACTGAAGAGTGTTCGAGTTAATACAGCTTAAAAATGAATTAAACTGTGTGAGCTTTGAGTGAAAATGTCCCCTGAAATCAGATTTTGTTTTCATGAAAATCTTCATTTTTGTTTTTTGGTGGGGACAATACCTTCCAACATTGAGAGTGGAATATGCGAATATGTACAGCAAAAAAATAAATAAATAAATAAAATAAAACATATTGGTTGATATTCAGCTTATAAATTGCAGCACACCCAAAGGTCAAATTACATGGTTGGAAGTGATTTGTTATTGTTTTGCAGAGAATTTTTTTTTGATTTCATTATTTTTGTCTGGGGCTTCTATAGCAGGAATAGAGTGATGATCATGTTACACCAAACTTGTGATTTTAACCAAAAAATCAAACCAATTTGATTGACTTACTGGTTTCAATTTAGATAATATTTAAATCTTCTTAACACATTTTTTCACCATTTGTTTACATTGCTTCTGGTATTAGTGACCCATCATACAAATAGCTTTTAAATGTACGTTTTATTAGCAAAATATTTTGCCACAATCATACCAAAAATATGCAATTTTTATTAAAAATCCAGCGTAATACATGACCGTTGTTCCTATGAAGAAAAAACATATACTGTAAAAGTCAATATTTTCGAGAGAAGATATTTTCACGAAAATGGTCATAACAGGCATTTCGCGATTTTTTATTTTCGCGATTTTCAACATTTGTGAACAAAAGTCAATGGAAGTCAATAATTTTCGCGAGTTTATATTTTCGCGGATGAGGATTGATTCGCGAAATTCGCAAAAATAAAAACGTCGCGAAAATTTCTACTTTTACAGTATCGTCTTTGTCCTGTCAAAACCTTTCAAGCAAACCAGTCTGCTCTAAACATGTTCAAGGGCCAAAAATACATCTATCAAAATATTGTAAGCACTCTTGCCCCTGAAGATGTATATATAGCAATACTTTCGACCGTTGGGCAGTTTTACTTTATACATGTTGAAGGCAAGGCTCAAGATAAGCGGGCGCTGGGCGATTTTTGCCCCTCGGTCCTTCTGCCAAAGCGCCCGGTAATGCTGAAAAATAAACAACCGAGCGCTGATATTTTGTTTAAACCAGCGCCCTGGAAGCTTGCCCAAAACATTGAATTTCGCTTAAGCTTAATGGTTTAATAAAAGGTTAGCTCCCGGTAGACCAAAAGTAGCTCCCGGTTCTCAATAAATCCCCCTGGTCCGAGCGCTACTTCTGAAAAAAGTAGCTCCCTGTAAAAAAACCTGTTATCTTGAGCGTTGGTTGAAGGGCCAGAAAACCACACAAGATTTTGACAGAAAAGCGACGATATATTAACCCTAACCCCCGAGGCACATTTTCCATAAAATATTTTTGGGCGGCCAAAAAGCATGGGGAAAAAGGGCCCCACGGCCCCGGGCACATACCCTGGACCTCTGGGTTCAGAGGCAAATGACTTACCGCTGGTCACGGGGGTCAACCATGCTTGGCTCAGTATACTTTGCCATGTATTTGGGCCATTATTTCATCGAAAAAACTGCCGTGCCGGGTAGAACCAGCACACCATATCGTATTAATTTGGAGTACTCAAGAGTGTTAGGGTTAATACAATTTACATCTTCTAGTAATGTAGCTGAGAGGCTGTATTAGTCTTGTATTGTACAAATTCAATTATGTTGAAACAGACCTCTGTAAAAGGTTGAAAACATTCTCTATTTTTGCAGAGCAAAGTTAATTAACTTCTATATGTGAAACCACCGAGTAAAGTGTTGTAATTTTAGCACGAAACAAACATCACCGATTTCAATTAGCAAACAGCATCGCAATCTTCTCTGACAACAGAACAGTTTCAAGGGAATAGTATTACCCTCAAGTGGCTGACCTGCCAGCAGTCTTTATTCGATTGAACACGGCGCTGACCTCGACTATCCATTCTTCAATCTGTTCTGTGGACTTTATTGATTTTTTTTCTCTCTCTCTCTCTCTCGCTAAAATCCCCGCTGACCAGAAGGCGTCCAATTGGTGATAGGTCAGTGAATCAGGCATTTATACAGGAAATGGCAAATAAATGGTTTTATTTGACCATCCTTGCTTTGTATTATCGTCAAACTGACCGGCCCGGCGTTGGAATTATGATATATGATACTGAGACAGGCGAAATGTTAAGTACTAGTCAAAAGGAACAGGTTTAATGATCGGTTGCCAATTGGCAATTTTTTATCAGATCTCCATTCGGTCTGAGCAGGAAGCATCGGTATATTATGCGCCGAAGAATTATCTGGGATTATTAACTCTCTACAGAAGTAAGCCGCATGTAATGGAGAAAATCGTATCTATTTCAATTATATGGACAGTCCAACAATTCATCAGCTGTAAGATTCAATCAGTATGAAAATCCGTACAAATGCATTTGAATGATGAATACCACATGCCTATCACATGAACACCACATGTATGTCACATGAACGCCACATGTATGTCTCATGAACACCACTTGTATGTCACAATTACACCACATGTATGTCACATGTTCACCACATGCATTACACATGTATCTAACATGTTCATCAAATAAGTACACAAACATATGCCTAATCTAGGACCAGTAACCCCTGAGATTGACGAAAACCCTTCAGACAATAGCAGTATCTTTTTTTTAAGGTCAAAGAGAATTCTGCTTTATGACAATTCATGACCATGTTTGCAATCATGTAAAATACATTTTAATAAATGGGTACAGTACAAACATGCATACTCCTTAATTTAATATTTCACAATAGTACAGATATAGTTTAAGATATCTCACAAATTCCCATGTTTCAAGTGTTGTAAGCATTTAACACAAAACATACTGCATAGGAGGGTTGGCAGAGCTGAGGATATGGATTGGAATAATTGCTTGGCCTAGGGATGTGGATATAAAACCTGCTGATCAATTTCCAATCGGAGCGGAATAATATACGTTGGTTTCTTTTTAGCATCGTTGTCATCATCATCATTGAGTACATGGTTACAGCGCTGATGGACATTACGGATCATTGAATTAAGGATGAAAACAGGGTCAGGGAGAAAGATCTCTAAGGGGGTTAATCTCTTTAAGGCGACGAAAAAATAACAATTCTGTTTTACAGGTGGACGGACCTGTCAAGTAGGGTCGGACGGTCAGGCAATTTTTTTTTTAAACCTAAAATGTCACTAAAATCTGAAAAAATCTGAAATTTCTTTTAAATTTTGTGGGGAAAAAAATCAGCATATTTTTGGCCGAAAAATGGCTGATTTTACATGATTTTAAAAAATAAAATTTTGAAAAAAGAAAAAAGAATCTTGAAAAACGCAAAAAATGGGTCAGCCGGGGCCGTAAAACAGGTTTTTATTACTCGCCTAAGTGGACAAATTTCAACTCAATTTAGAGTGTTCATATTTTGATTTCCGTTGCTTTTTCGTTATCTCTCTTGGGCGCTCCTCAATATAAAATACAACAAATCCGATAGATTCATGTAAGAACTGCTACATGGCAAGGATGAGCAAAGATGAAATAAAATATGAATAAAGACAAATAATTAAGTATTTGATTCCCTTGTTACCTGTTAACATTCACAGGCATACCCTTACGAAAATGCCATGCTCGTTACAAGCTTGAAACATGCTCGTTACAAGCTTGAAACATGTTCGTTACAAGCTTGTTACAAGCTCGTTTTTGAAACAAACCGAGCTTGTTACAAGCTCGTTTTTGAAACAAACCGAGCTTGTTACAAGCTCGTTTTTGAAACAAACCGAGCTTGTTACAAGCTCGTTTTTGAAACAAACCGAGCTTGTTACAAGCTCGTATTTGAAACAAACCGAGCTTGTTACAAGCTCGTATTTGAAACAAAACGAGCTTGTAATAAGCTTATTTTTGGCGAGCTAAAACGAGCTCAAAAATTACAAGCTCGTATTTGAAACAAACCGAGCTTATTGCGAGCTACGAGCTCGTATTTGAAACAAACCGAGCTTGAAACAAGCTCATTTTTGGCGAGCTACAAAATACGAGCTCAGAAATGACAAGCTCGTATTTGAAACAAACCGAGCTTATTGCGAGCTACGAGCTCGTATTTGAAACAAACCGAGCTTGAAACAAGCTCATTTTTGGCGAGCTACAAAATACGAGCTCAGAAATGACAAGCTCGTATTTGAAACAAACCGAGCTTATTAAGATCTACAAGCTCGTATTTGAAACAAACCGAGCTTGTAACAAGCTTATTTTTGGCGAGCTAAAACGAGCTCAGAAATTGGGAGCTCATATTTGAAAGCTCACAATCATACCTGTTACAAAAAAACAAGCACGTATCCGGGAGACAAATACGAGCACAAATCTGCGAGCTCGCGATGGATGTGCACATGTTAACAGGATTGCTAACCACAGCGCCGGACTTCACACGCATTTAATAGCACGTTCCCATCGCGCCGTAGCAGCGCGATAGATAATGCATTCAGCGTTCGATGCGATATCTCAGCTACAGTGTGTTGATCGTTATTTACCTCATGCCATAACAGAGCGACAATGCAATGTGTTGAAAGTACGGTTACGGCTGGCAAATGCAAATCCTGAACCTGCACCTATGGATGAGTTGTCCCGGGGATCCAGGGTGCAGGGAACCAGAATACCGGTGTTCATGTTTCCTTTCTCCAAGTTTGAAGTCAATCGGGCAACTTTTACGATTTGACCCCTGGATGACCTTTGACCTCAGATGACCTATGCAAATTAGACCGCCAAAAAAGCAGCCACAATGTTTTTCCATGGCCTACCTATCGCTGAAAGTTTGAAGTCAATCCGTCCATCCGTTCAAAAGATACAGTATTCTGGAAAAAAGGCTAACCAAAAATGCTAACCAAAAGGCACACACGGACGGACGTCACATACATTAAGCATGTTTTACTGCCGGCAGGCATTACTAGTGAGCTTTGCATACATAGGCCTACAAGAAGAAAAAAAAACAGGGGTTCTGTACAACCAAGGAGTTATCATATAGTTAATATAATAACTCATTGGTACAGTTAAGCCCAAGAAGGCAGGGGCAAAGGTGCATGACTGATTGTGTAGCAAATCAGGAGCATACTATAGGCCCTAGCCTAGCTCCAGGCCTGACACTAGCCTAGCCCTAGGCTAGGCCTATGCAATATAAAAACCTTCTCAAACTGGTAAACTTCTCCATCTAGGGAGCAAATATTGGTACCATAATATACTGAACAGCCCTTGTAAAGGACTGACTAGGTAGCAAATCAAGAACATATCACCAGGCCTGATACTATGCAAGTGAAAACCTCTGTATAGGCAGGCATAGTCAGTGCAAGGGAGCAGAATTATGCAGTCAAAATACCCTAAGCAAGTAATGTAAGGGTGCAGAATTGTGCAGTTCAATTACCCTGACTGAGTACCAGAGTCTAGGCATGAAAACTGCTCTGATGCCTGAAGGTCCTGACATAACTACTAATATTAATAACCCAGTAACTAATACAAAACCTGAAATCAGAGAAAGGCTTCAGTTGCATGATGTACAAAGAGCAAAGATAATATTCCCACAGGCACAGCCATGAGAAAGTCTTGCAGGGCTGGTTGCTATGAATGACACTCAAAACAAAAGAGGGCGCTATTTATGAACAACCACCAGAAGGGGTCACACACAAAGCTATATATTCTGTTTAGGTACACCTCTTGGCTAGTATAATACAATCAGTTATTAACCTTCCCATTTGGTGAGAAATAAATTTGATACACATTAATTCTTTGAAATTGATTATAGTTACGTTGCATTGATTAAACTTACAAACTAAGTTTTGAAGTGCAAGATTTGCAAACTCAAAAATGTACGAGCTTGCATGCAGACTATTAATTTAATTCCAAGTCCGAAGTTTATGTGCTCGTAACAAGAAAGCGCGCAAAATGTGTGCAAGCTTGCAATATATTACATGCTCGTAAAATGCGCATAAAATGATTACGAGCTCGTAATTGAGAATGTGCTCGTAATTTGTGCTTGTAACAAGAAAGGGCGCAAGATGTTTGCAGCTCACAAATATTACATGCTCGTAAAAAGCGCGTAAAATTATTAAGAGCTCGCAATTGAAAAAGGGGTCGTAAGAATCAAGCGCGCAAGATGGTTGTAAACAATTGTAAGCTCGTAATTGACAATGTAAGCTCACACATGCACGCAACGTGCACATTTTCCAGCTTTTGATCGTAAATGTGATTACGAGCTTTTGCACATATGAGCTAGTACGAGTTCACATTGCTCCGAGTGAGCTCGTGTGAGCTTTCTACGAGCACATACGAGCTCGTAACATGCTCACCAAGCACGTTACAAGCTCGCTTTGTTGATTGCATTTTCGTAAGGGTAACTAAACAAATGTTGATAACATTCACAAAGGTAATATTTTGACTCCACCATTTAAATTTAAACTGTCTCCAGGGGTGTACTAGTACCTGGTAACAGTCGAAATGTGTAGAAAATAGACAAGTCATCTTTAGACGGGAATAAATAAAATGTAAAATGTGATGAAATTCACAAAATAAATTCCCCTTATTTACAGATTGTTTAAATCGTCCACCGACAATCTCTGGGGAAAAGAAGCCTGGGCCTTAGGTGACCAAAAAAAGAAGCCTCTCAGGATGGGTCGGACAGGTGTTGCTGATTTTTATTTATTTTATAAAACTTTTTTCCCCTCGAAAATGACTGTAAAAATCAAACAAATCTGTTAGAATGTTGCCGTATTTTGACAACCCAAAAATACCATTTGGGTTGGTACTCATTTGCAGGTGGATTTTTTTCCATCAATTTCTAAAAAAATGGGTCTGTCAGGCCCGTAGAACAGGGTTTCTTTTTTCCCCTCTGGGGCCTAAGGCGATGAATAAACAAAATGGTAGAAAACACCAAAGTCACCACTTCTCACCCCATCTGCATATACACTTCACTGCAGCCTGCATACTGATTTTGATTCATGAATTCTACAAAGATGTTTTCCTTATTTTCAAGTAGACCATTGTATAAAACGAACGGGAATACATGCAATAGAACTTTTGAGATAAGGTGTTCTACTTCCTAAAAAGTATACTACCTTTCTCATGTTTCGTGTCTGGATACTTTTGCTTTAACCAAGCATAATATAACTTCTAGATCTCTTAAAGGCATATTATGTGATCTTTTCCAGAGAGTGCCCACTCATGATTTTTTTTTTAGTAAGTAGATGTTCTTGCAGATTTACATTTCTGATCATAAATCGTACATTTATTTCAAGTTACAGAGCGATACGGTTCCTAATTACCTCAAAATCATGGTTTTAGAGTGAATTTAGAGTGAAAATATAAACTGTCGTGTTATCCCGACAGTTTATTTTCACTCTAAAATCATGATTTTGAAGTAATTAAGAATCGTATCGCCGTGTAACTTGGAATGTATGTACAATTTATGATCAGAAATGTAAATCTGCAAGAAAATCTGCATTAATTTTTTTTTCTCGATGTTGAGGGCGTTCCCTGGAAAGATCACATAATATTCCTTGGCATAGTTCTGTTATACCCTACACACCTACATCGGTGTATGCGTCGTTCTTAAAAATCATGCACTATGAATTGGCATAGTTCTGTTATACCCTACACACCTACATCGGTGTAATAGTCATATAGCTACTGATACAGTGGTTCATATTGGCTCAAGAAATTATAGAAATCTCTTTGTAACCAATACAAGTGATTGTTACAGGCCGGTAGTTCTCATGAGGTTAGCCTTCCAACTAATTCTGCGTGTACCTTCTATCTATTAATTCACATGGCCAGGCCTGCACATGGCATCCGCTATTAGATTCAATTGCACATGCATGATGCTCTCTTGAAATATCATGAATAAATAGAGACCTGCCACGGCAAGAATGCCCCATGTTTAAAACAATTGAATACTGTATGTAAAACACTATAATTTCGCAGATACTTAATTTCACGGATTTAAAATTGCTGCTATTTTAGTATGCATTTAATTTCGTGAATCTAGAAAGTTCATTGTTACTTTCAATGCAAAATTGTCAGTTTTGCTGGTATTTAATTTTGCGAATCCACGTCCCTCGTGAAATTTGCAAAAATTAAATCCCTCACGAAATTAAGTGGTTTTCCAGTACATGGCTGAATTATTTTGTAGGAGTTGTTTTTCCTTTGCAGACCTGTTGGAACTTGCTGAAGACAATTTTAAAGAACAAGGCAACTTAGCATGTCCATTCATTTAACTGTTTTCTTCCAATGAGGATGTATGTACAGGGTGTCTCAAAAAAAATAGGACTCTGTTTCATGACGGTGTAATACTTATTATAATCATTGGACCATGACCAATTTAGTCTCAATGTAAAGCCCAATTAATTATTATGATATCCTGAAAATATAAGACCAATCCGATGCAAAAAGAGAAAACTAGCATACTTTGCGTAAACCATGTCATTTACTGGTTTGTACAATGGGATCTACATGTAACAGTTACATATACAGACCAGTAAATAACATGGTTTACGTTTCAATACGTTATAATAATTGTCAATCTAGTAAATAATCTATCAGTCAATAGCAAAGTTTAGTTTGGTAATCCATTTAATTCTGGCACAAATCAATACTTGCTTAAAAAATCCGCAAAACAGATGCATGCATATTCTGTGCAAATTAAAAAAGTTTTGTTAAACAGTTCTCGAACCCACTGTGGATGGTTCATTGAGTTACAAGTCGAGCACTTTCATGTTACTCGACTGTTACTGTGTGAATTCCCATTGTACAAACCAGTAAATGACATGGTTTACACAAAGTACGCTACTTTTCTTATTTTTCATCAGATTGATCTCGTATTTTCAGGATATCTTAAAAATTAATTGGGCTTTACATTGAGACTAAATTGGTCATGGTCCAATGAATATAATAAGAATTACACCGTCATGAAACAGAGTCCTATTTTTTTTTAAACACCCTGTATAGACAAAATATTTCCACATCAAAAGAAATCATTGGACTACCTAAATAAAGGTAGGTTAGCAGGTTATATTAGTCAAAATTATGAACAAATTTCCTCATATGAAGACCAAAAAACCACCCTGCTCTATGGGCACACATCTAATATATTTTTACCCCCCCCCCCCCCCAATTCTTGAAGCTTTTGGTTGATGTTCTTTACATTAAAACAAATTTTCAAAATCTTTTTAAAACAAATGTTTTTGAAAAATGAAGAGAAAAAAAAAGATTTTAACAATTTTTCTTCTTTCTTTTTATATCTCAAAAGGCCCAAAGAACATGTTTCCCTTGACATAATTACTCAGTGCATATAAGCAGCTTTTAATTAATAATCACTATATATGTAACACATATCCTGTACAGTAATAATTAGCCACACTTCATATGGCTCATAATAAATTGAATGAGACACCATCTTAATCAGCGGATGACATCTAGACCATATCAAGTTTTAATTCCAAGCTTTATTGAGGAGTGAACTCAATTCAATGACATTTCCAGAGACCACAGATAGCCACTGCCTCCCCCGCTCGGCATTATGTACCGACGCCGGTCACTGCACGATAAACAGAGAGCTATTTAATGACCGCTAATAAAGCGAACGCAAGTCCAAATTGTCCCAAATCGAGTGGGTAAAGTGATACTGGTGCAGAGTTAGCTTACAACGGGCTCCTTCGCACATCTTCCAACTAAGCATCGTCGCCTCCGCATTTACTATGTTACTAGGGGACAACGTCCTTATTTGGGCAGGTCAGGTGATATCTCCGGAAACCTCGCCTCGGAGTTTGTTATTACAGGAATAGGCTGTCGGATGTAATATGCATAGCGGGTTTATGGATGCCTAGATTCCCGTGCATCTTATCATATGACACTTGTGAAGATTCTATAACATCTTGTGTTTTAACCCACTAGATACGGCTGCCATTTTTATATACTACAGAACCTCTCATTGGTTAATTGTACAATATAATCATCTGAATAACCAATCAGGCGAGAGCTTTTGAATCTTTGGGCACTTTTAATTCAAAATACCTCAAAATCAAACTACCCATTCAATCTTACCATGTCTGTGATTGGTTCAATAAATGGTATAGCTCCTCAGTTAACCAATCAGAAACAGGGGTTAATACTTACAACAAGAAAACATCTTGAGAATACACTCCTCGATGACGTTCCTTCGCATCCTGCTTAACCTCGTGTTTTGTAAAGCAACAACTCATCCTGTGTGCTTTTGCGTGGAGTGACATTTTGTAAACAAAATGACAGGTTAGTTATCAAAAAGCTACATGTAGAATTTAATATCTACTTTGTATGCATCAGTCACTGAGATGCTATTTTACATGCACCAAGCTATGAATATATTATTGTAAATACAAGGTTGATTTCAAGTATGTTATGCTATATCTAGTATCATTTTGATAATGGGAGACACACCATGTATAATGTATATATGCAGTATTGCTTATGTTTCATTGCTTGAGGCTGGAGCCTCATGGGGGAATCTTTATAATTATGTCGTAATTCCTTGATTACGATACAATTATAATAATGACAGCCATGATCATAGGGAATATACAGCACCAGTGCATGATGATATCTTTGGCGAGGGTCCATAGGGCCTGCACGATACGACGACAAGATGTGAACTCACGGAGTTGTATGCACTTCGCGTGTTATATATAATCGTATCTGGATATAGTGTACTTTTGTCCCAGGCGTGTACCAAGTCCTTGATGGAAAAATGTGTACCATATGATTGTCATGGGACATTGGGCTATTCCAGTTGAAATCCATACACCCTCTATGGAAGACATGACTGTAATCGTTTACACAGAGAGTGTATATTTCAAATGGAGCCACCCATGCAGGTAATTCCATTTGAAATTCACACTCCCTGTGTAGAAGATTACAGAAACTTCTTCCCATAAGGGGTGTATGGATTTCCAATGGAATAGCCCATTTTGCTTTACACAGGTAGTGTATATTTCAAATGGAACCACCCATGCAGGTAATTCCATTTGAAATTCACACTCCCTGTGCAGAAGATTACAGAAACTTCTTCCCATGAGGGGTGTATAGGTTTCCAATGGAATAGCCCATTTTGCTCTATCGTCGGAATGATGTAGATGTACGTGGGACCGACGTAGATTACACTTAATCCTCACATTGTAATACAAACCGACTCAAGAATGACCATTTTCATCATCCACTTACATAATTGTATCACAATACAGTCACACATTGCAACATTTATATCAAGACAGTATGGCAGTCACTGAACATCTAATCATTTTGTATCAAGTGGGTGTTGTAAAAGTTTGAATTTATTCCTATTTTAGCAGGTGAATTAGGTATTCGAATGATGACATTGTAAAGACATATCTATAGTTTGTTTAATAAGTTCCAAATTGGCAAGAAATATTTGGTTCTACCTTTCCATACACAAAAATAATCCAAGTGTACACTTGCGATTTTGGCATACGCCAGCATCGTGCGTTTGATGCACGATGCACCTCAGCTTTATGAGTGTCCTCGCTCTTTCATATTAATTCGTAGTAATCCCCATCGTTTTTTAAATACCATACTATCTTAAAAACGATGGGGTCAAATTTGAATATGGACAATGTCAAGTATGCACTCAACCTAAAAAATGTGGTTGTAAAAATCTCCTGTGGATAGCACACACACATCACACACCCTACCCTGCCCCATATCGCATATACCATAATAACTATATACAATGAGTAAATAGTATATCATATAGTATGGCTAATATACAAATACTACACTTGTCAAACTGTTATCTTCAGTAAATAGCACACACTGTTCATATAGCATATCATAAACATTGTCCATAATAACTATATACATTGAGTAAATAGTCTATCATATCTTATGGCTTATATACAAATACTACACTTGTCAAACTGTTATCTTCAGTAGAAAGCACACACACATCACACACTCACCCCCACGTGTAGACGGTGCGAACCGTGGAGGTTGTATACACACATACCAACCGGGGAGTTCATGAGTTTTTAACCGACTAACTGTGGAGGTGTTGAAAACACAAAAAAGAGGTATACTATACCCCCCTCTACTGGTCAAAGAGGCTGTTTTTGGACTCCTTTTCAATTGGGGAGCTCCCCAGTCAGACGGGACCTCCACAGTTAGCCGGTGTGTATTCATTTTACCTCCACAGTTGTTGGTAAAAGACAGAAACTGCCTACCCTGCCCCATATAGCATATCATAAACAACGTCCATTATAACTATATACAATTATGGCTTATATACAAATACTACACTTGTCAAACTGTTATCTTCAGTAGAAAGAGCACACATAATACACATCCCATCAACTTGCATATCATATATGAAACATCTACATTAACCCTAACTCCCGCGGCTATGTTTTTGCGTGTAGCACCCAGGGAGTCGATCCCGGGACCATCCGCACCAAAGTCTGTGCCCCTATTGACTAAGCTAACTCCCCAGCACATATGCGGGCACCAACTTTGAGCCCACATATGCCTGCGGTAGGTGACGTCATCGAGCCAATGCAGCAGCACGTGCGTGAAGATAGTTTTGTTTCGGATTATTTTGAATGATGCAGTGGGGTTAGGGGTTAGCTATATATCAATAGGTAATATACAAATACTGCACTTGCCAAATTATTATCTTATCTTCATAAGATAGCACACATCTTATAAATATTTTAAACAGCGCACATCTTTACCCCAACTCATATATCAAATATGACACATGTCCATTACCAGTATAACAAGATCCATACACATGCTAATGGAAGTGGGTCGTACCTAATGACTAACATGTAAACACACTTACTAACACCCACGTATACAAACTCTAGAGGTCAGTCACACTCTGTTACACTAATTGGGTTTTATCTCAATCACTTTGAAAGCTTTTTATACACAGTTATATGTACATTAGTGAGTGAAAGTCACCGTTGTTTTAACACAGTGAGTCCAGATACTTAAGGCATATAGAGGTCAGTCAGCATATCTAATGGCTAATGTATGAATGATACATTTACAGAAACAGTATCTTCAGTAGATAGCACACACATAACGCAACCGCCTACCCATGAAACACAAACTCAATGCTCTTGGAATAACGTAACTTTATAGCCATAATAGTTCGTTATTAGTCTTACCAGCTTATTCTACCTATTTAATTTTTCATTTTTATGGCTGATCAGAGTTTCCTTTCATCGTTTGATACTCTTTGCGGATTATCTTATCTGGAGATTAACTTTCATTTTCAGTGTCACACCTACTATGGATTACTGATATTACCACTTATATTGTGATAATAATATGCTGTCCCTTGATCATTGACTAATTTTTGTAATTAGATTTAGATGTACACCAGTCTGATGATTGCCTCCACCATGAATGGTTTGGTGGGCATAAAACTGCCAGCTACTATGTTTATAATTAATTATCAATTTAACTGCTTGTTTTCAATATAATACACTCTTTCTAGGAATCGAGCACTTTTGATACGGGCAGTGCATTATCTGATAATTTATGATGGCTATTATAGATATACTCGTCAAATTGTTATCATCGGTAGATAGCACACACATATAGATGATATGACCGTTGTTTACAACAGTAGTGTTTACAAACTGATTAGCGCCTGGTCTGAAGACATGCTTAGAGGTACTAGTCCATGACTACTGCATACTATTCAAAAGCAAAATACTCATCACTGAGTGCCAATCTTAAAGCACCTGCAGACCATAACTACTGCACTATTCTACAAAGTAAGTAATGATCAATCAAGTGTGAATTAAATTTACAAAGCACATTCCCTGTAGGTGCGCACACATACCGCCGGGCATTATGTCACAGGTCACATCATCTATAGCACATATCCTTAACTAAACTCGTATATCATATACAAAATATGTCCATTACATGTATAACAAGATACACAAAGTACTCATGCTAATAGAAGTATGTCGTTTTAATGACTAACATGTAAATACACTTACCAACACCCATGTACACAAACTCTAGAGGTCAGTCACACTCCGTTTCCCTAATTGTGTTTTACCTTAATCACGTTGAAAGCTTTTTATACACGGATATACATTAGTGATAGTCAGTCAAGCATTGTTTTAACACAGTGAGTAAAGATACTTCAGACATATATAGAGGTCAGGTAGCCATATCTAATGGTTAATTTAATGTACAATATCTTCAGTATAGCACACACCACTACCCCATTAAATCAAGATACGGTACATTTACATTGATAGGTAATTCACTTGTTTTTGATGGCTAATACACATATACACTTGCCAAATTGTTATCTTCAGTAGATAGCACACATATAACACACATCCTTACCTCCACTTACATATCAAATACGACACATGACCATTACCTGTAAAACAAGATACACTATGTATACATGCTAATGGACTAACGTGTAAATACACTTACCCAACACCCATGTATACATGTATACTTCAGAGGTCAGTCACACTCTTGTTTCCCTCATTGTGTTCTACCTTAAGCACCTTGAAAGCTTTTTATACACGGTTATATATACATTAGTGATAGTTGAGCATTGTTTAACACAAAATATTACGAGTAAGGACATACATTTGCATGAGTTGTTTGAGTTGCAAACACTCTCTGAGGTCATTTGTGTTCAGTTCCAATTTTCGCCAATTTGTAACTGATTAAACTATAATACACTCGAGGCTTTTATAAAGTATGATACATACAGGGTGAGTCAAAAAAAAGTTTACTCAACTTCAGCGATTTTTTTTAGAAAAAAGTTTTCGTTTGTTTTCAAAATAATTTACTACGGTATAAAGACAAATCAATTAGCTTTAATATGAATTTTATCTGGTTTAGATTGGTTGAGGGAAACTTATTTTACGCTGTTTTGAATAAAAGTGACCCATTTAACGTCCGAACACGCTTCCAGATCTTGACCATTATATTTCATAAGATACGACCAATAACAAATTACAATACCGACAGCGAAAGGATCAATTCCTTTGTTATGAAATGATTAAAGTGTGGTAATTGTGTCATAAATAGGCCTTAAAGCTGTCTATTGTTTTAATCTATTAGGAGACAATTTTGAACAAGTCTATTGTCTACTTAATTCTTTTAATAAACAAGATGTGTAATGCTTTACATCATAATCCTAGTAAACATTATTAAGCTCGAAATTAAAAACCGTGTTTTTGGTGAAAAAACAGCTCCTGTACAGAAATAGTCATAATTACTTAACGGTATCATCAAATAGCGTGATTTTTTTTCTAGATGGTAGCAAAGCAATGGCGCAATCATTTAAAGTTTTGTTTGCCTTGATTTTGTGGTCAGAAATATTTTTTTAGATTTTTTCAATTAGGGTAAACTTTTTTTTGACTCACCCTGTATATCTGCATTAAGGTACAATAACATCCACATTAAGACAAGAATGTCCATTCATAACGATACTGCATGATGCCTTTACGCTGTCAATTTGACGCATATTAATTGACATAATTAGGTCTGAGGTTCTTAATAGGTATATTTGTACCATGCATTGCCAAGAGCGTATGGTAATCCCTCCTTGTTTTTTTAAAGACGATAGGGCCCCTGATACAATCACAACCCATTATCACTCAAGATGATGTGCATTAAAATAAATGGGGATTCAGTTTCCCGTGTCTGTCAGGTCCAAGTCACGAGGAGACAATCATCAAACATGGCCGCTGTGATGATATGTATCACACTAGTACGTAGTACGTGGACAATATACTGTAAAAGCTGAAATATTCGCGGTGGTTTTATTTTCGCGCTTTTTCGCGCAAAATCTTTTTCCGCGAAAATATTGCTTTACACATTCATGCAATGCTTTCAGACGGTCGCCCGCGAAAAAAACAATTCGCGAAATGTCTTTGATATCGAAATCCACGGAAAATATCTGTACGCGAAAATATTGGCTTTTACAGTACATGGTCCTAACATCAACAGAGTCCGGTTGGGGAGCTGCATTTTATTTGTTCATCTCCCTTCCTCCTTTCTCTCTTCTCCCCGTCTTTGTTAAAAACCAGGGGGCCAGGTTCGGGTTAAATAGTATGTGTCTTGGAACATGAAACCGGACATTTTCGTAATAGATGTACCATTATATGGTTTAACTCTCTGAGCATCCCAACTGTCTATACAATTATATATGCAGACATTATCTAAGTAATGCTGCATGTCATACAAAATATTTATATCTTGGAACATGAAACCGGATGCGTTTCTAATGGATGGATCGTTATCATGTTTTGACTTTCTGGCCATTGCCTGTCAATTTCTTTAGACTTCACATTGCCCTTCAATATTTCAGGCAATATTCACTGTCATATTAAATGAATTCCACAAAAAGAAAGTGCTCAGTTCGTGAAGCGATTATGTAAATCTGCTCTTTCTTTGAAGATGTTACAGAGGTTTTTAAAAGCTACATTGGAGTTTTTTACAAGCTACTTTTAACACCATTGGCCACAAAAGACTCTGCTCAATCATCACCCTTCCATACTGATACCTGTGATGTGTGTGTAGTTTTGACCAAATTTATCTCCAATTGAGCTTATATTAAGAATTGCACATTTCTGCACAATTTGCAGAAAAATAAAAAAGAGAGAGGAATATTTGACCACTGGCCTTTAATATTGTAACAACAACAAAACCTGTCACTACCTTCGAGCACATTTTGTACCATTGAAGTTCTTCTGTGACTAAAGGTGATAGATAATTTTTCCTCAGATATTCTCCACAAACCTCACCCCCCCCCCCCCTCAAAAAAAAGTAATTTTCTTTATTGGAGTTAACCACCCACCTCCTCCTCCCTCCCGCCGACTGATAGCAAATATACAACCTAAAGAAAGCATAACCTCCGTATTGTGTCCAAATTTGACTTGGCTTAGAAATAAGATTGAGTGTTAAGCAGCCAAAATATTATGTATTAATGATTCATAGCCCCCGTACCTCGTGATATTTTTTACGGAGTGAACGTCCCGGTGTCGGAAGTTGACGTCTCTCACTGACGCGGTCCTTGACCGACAGATGGGAGTTCAATGGATGGATAATATGGCCATTAATGTGTGTATACAGTATGAGCAATGGCAGTCTAATATTTCAGATGAATAAAGATGATGAGGAGGAACCGCAGGATCATAGAGGTTCAGCGGTCATTAGCACGATACAAAGGGGTACTGTAAAAGTAGATATTTTCGCGAGGTTTCTATTTTCGCGAATTTCGCGAATCAATACTCATCCGCGAAAATATAAATTTGACTTCCATTGACTTTTGTTCACAAATGTTGAAAATCGTGAAAATGAAAAATCGCGAAATGCCTGTTATGACCATTTTCGTGAAAATATCTTATCGCGAAAATATTGACTTTTACAGTATCATGCACGACCGAGGACTTTCAAAAAACAAGTATATCTACATTTTATATGCATATTCACCAGAAAATCGGTCCCCTGATTGGTATATTTACCAAACTGATACATGTAGGAGAGTTATTCAGTGAGGTAATATGCTTATTCACCAGAAAATTGGTCCCCTGATTGGTATATTTACCTAACTGATACATGTAGGGAAGTTATTCAGTGTGGTAATATGCATATTCACCAGAAAATTGGTCCCCTGATTGGTATATTTACCTAACTGATACATGTAGGGAAGTTATTCAGTGTGGTAATATGCATATTCACCAGAAAATCGGTCCCCTGATTGGTATATTTACCTAACTGATACATGTAGGGAAGTTATTAAGTGTGGTAATATGCATATTCACCAGAAAATCGGTCCCCTGATTGGTATATTTACCTAACTGATACATGTAGGGAAGTTATTAAGTGTGGTAATATGCATATTCACCAGAAAACTGGTCCCCTGATTGGTATATTTACCTAACTGATACATGTAGGAAAGTTATTCAGTGTGGCTTCATGAGTTCAGTCATCTCCAGAGTGTTATCTTGGCCATTAACCCCCTGGGTGCTACCTACCTATTTAACAATATTTATGATTGGTTAATTTCAAGATATACTCATTTGAACAACCAATTGAAATACTGCTTCTAAAATAGTTCACTCCAGTCTTTATCAGGGATACAATTATTCTAACACTGTCTCTCATTGGTGCAATAAATGATGTATCCATCTTTGTAACCAATCGGCCGGTAGTTCTCAGGGGGTTAAGAAGATGAAACCCACTCTGTGATGCGGCTTGGCTTGGCAAAATTCTCACAAACTGCGTGTTGTTTCCAATTGTCTTGGTTTTATCAAAGATTGACTTTGAGGTCTCCACACTTTGGACCTGGCATTGGTGGGTTAAACCTTCCCCTCTTTTCAGAGATACGCTTATGAGTTGGAATTAGATCTATATGTTGTAATGTAGTGTTATATCGGTATAAAACGGATGGTTCGTAAGGACAGTCTTTGAAGCTGTGTCCATAATATATTTTCTCTCAACCTATATGGATTCCTCAATGCTCAAACTTGCACTTTTTTTCCAAATTTAGTTGGTAAAAAAAGAAACATATTCTAGATAATAAAACAATCGATTTACCAAAATATGCATTTGAAAACAGTTTATAGGGTATCCAATTTGAAGCATATCCTTAATACCTTTCTCCAAACCAGTTGTAAGCAAATGTGTTACATATAATTGCATAGTATTGGTCATGAGCGAATAGATAGCACCCGTATACTGAGCCACTCACTATTTTTAGAAAGTCGGTCAATAGTCTTGTCATTGGCACACTATAGGGCACTGCATGTAACTGCTCAACTTGGGGATTGTATGTCACGAGCGGTAAAGACGAAAGCTATACACACATAAATGAGAGGTAAAATTGTGCCACATATGCCCAACACATTGTACCACTGTGTATACCTCTCTTTCCCACGCCTCTCGGAGGTAAATAAATAGCACATTCCAAAACAACCTTACACCTAACCTTAAACCACTTGTAAGATGAACTCCTTAAATAATTTGTATAGTTTAGATCACAAGAGAGTAACGTCCATATATAGTTGTACATTACTTTCGTAACGTCCATATATAGTTGTACATTACTTTCGTAACGTCCATATATAGTTGTACATTACTTTCGTACATCCATATATAGTTGTACATTACTTTCGTAACGTCCATATATAGTTGTACATTACTTTCGTAACGTCCATATATAGTTGTACATTACTTTCATAACTTCCATATATAGTTGTACATTACTTTCGTAACGTCCATATATAGTTGTACATTACTTTCGTAACGTCCATATATAGTTGTACATTACTTTCGTAACATCCATATATAGTTGTACATTACTTTCGTAACGTCCACATATAGTTGTACATTACTTTCCAAAAAGGGCGGTTAGTTGAGATTGGCAAACTATAGGACACCTGTATATAAAGACTGCTAAAATTATGGGTAAACTAATAAATATAACTTTTTAAACTGACGATTCATTAAATAATTAGCATAGTTTGAGAGTTTGCCGGGTATAGCCATACATTATTTTCAGAAAAGATCGTCAGTAATGTGTGAATGATAAACTATAAAATGCTGCAATAGAGACTGCTCATCTAGGGGGTCAATAAATAAGACATTTCAAAACAATCTTAAACCCTAACCTTAAACCACTTGTTAGATGAACTCCTTATAATATGGATAGTTAACACTTTCCATGCGGCAGGCGTCTGCAGACGACATTCTAAAATGTCACAAAATGTTTCAAAAATGTAAAGATTATATTGAATTTCATTACCATATTTGGAATCACCATGAAAAATGCTTTGACATAAGTACAAACATGCCTAGTATTGGGTCAGTAATCCTTGAGATAGACTTTGAAAATTGTGAAAGGTTTCTGAAAAATCTGTTTTGTGTATGGTAAAAATAATAGCCGCATGGAAAGTGTTAATATCATAAGAGAATAGCATGTATATGAATGAACACACATTATTCAAAATAAAAAAGGTCGGTCAGTAGCGTGTGATTGGCAAACTAATGAAAAAGCTTGAATTTTCGCTGTGGTCTTATTTTCGCACATTTCATGGAATTAGCTATATGAACCCACAGAATTAATAACTCACAAAAATGTCAAAATAAAGACATTAGTGTAATTTAATTTAACAAATGCCAACAACGGTTAACTGAACAACAAACTAAATTAACAGTGATACTAGAGAATCGCATAAAAATATATGTACGCCAAAAAAACAACACCACTGCAATAGAGACTGCTCATCTTGGGGATTAGAACATCGTGAGCAGTAAAGACGCAAACTATACACGCATACATGTGCAATGAATACATGATGATTTCGGATGCCGCATCGGCGCATACACAATGCCGGCAATAGACCCAGAGGAGTCATGAGGCCCTACCCATAATACCATACCTATAAAGTTCACATTAATTAAGCTTTGCTTATACGTATAAACAGGCAGCGACTTACAGTCGTAAAATCTGTACCTATTTCATCATTTTGGTGGTCAATTTGTGCATGTAAGCTTCAATGATAATCTTTGTATGTCCACCATAATTATAAAATTCACTTTCTAGTACGGCAAACAAATTCATGAAAAAACCAAGTTATTTTTGCTTATATTATTTCTCACCTGTGAACAGTCCAGAGAATTTAATATGTTGATTAAATGTAAATGTTGTGTTTCACAGCATAGACTTTTAAACTTTAACACTTTCCACGCGGCTATTAGTTTTACCATACAAAACAGATTTTTCAGAAACCTTTCCCAACTTTCAAAGTCTATCTCAAGAATTATTGAACCAATATTAGGCATGTTAGTACTTATTTCAATGCATTTCACATGGTGATTCCAAATTTGATTAAACTTAACCATTTTGACATTTTTGTAATCTGCAGCTGCCTGCCGCGTGGAAATTATCAAGAAACTTATTCATAAGTTATTTGTGTGGCATATTATTATGGTTTGCAATAAACTGCAAAAATTAAGGCAGCCAAAACCAAAATTATATTTCATTAAAATGCTTTAAATTCAAATCTGAACACCAATACTGATAAAATGTTCCCCCTCAGGACATTTTCTAAAGTTTTTAGTCGGTTCAGCAGAGCATTGGCAAATTCATCGGTGTGATTTCTAACCGAATGACACTTAATCGAGATCACCATCGATTGCAGAAACGATTAAGCATATCAAATTGCACATGATAGATTTTGATTCTATTTATCACTCTTACGATACTGCCAGTATGTCGGGCGCACTATGTATCATGCACATGTTGAAATGTATAGGCTTATTATAGGTACGACTTCTATAGATTATTTCAATATGTTTGGATGGTATTTCCAGATTTCCTGTGGATTGATAATTCTAAGAATTTGATTATCTTTTTATCGGTGCAATCATTTTTACCTGATTGAATAGTATCTTCTGCTCTATGCACAATAGGAAGTTGTTATCGAAATCACAATCCGCTTGAAATTACCACTTTTCAACATCACATATATAATTGAGCAATTTTTTGAAGCGCTTCTTGAAATCCTTTTGTAAAAACCTTGTAATCTGGCAATTGCTTTTTGCAAACTTGCTTAGTGGAGATGTAATTATAAATGAAAGCATGTCTATACAGATCTATATGTGAAACTCATGATCACTTTCACCAATTTAAGATATTAGGCTATATTAAAATAATCTTTTGTCTCAAAGCTCTTCAGTTTTTCAAAACCTAATGCGGAATGCGGGTTTTTTAATTTCTTAATTTTTTTTTTTATAAATATAAAATATTTAAATCCTTGTAAAAATAACCTTTTGTATTTTAAATGATGTGATCAATGAAATCTGTAAAAAATCGGTGAAACTTTGGGATATTTTTAATATTTTTTTTTGGAAAAAAAAGAAAGATTTTTTTCTAACGCGCACCAATTAACTAACGCGCGCGGGAGCTTTGAGACAAACCATTTTTTTAATATAGCCTTAGCTATTAAAACGTCTCAAAATATACGGAGACAAATGTGACCATTTATGAATGGAATATCTTCATAACCCTAACCTCGGCGGCCTGGTTTTGGGAATAAAACTATCAGGAGAGAAAAATGGATAAAATATCGAGGAGGAAACCAGCGCCTGGAATCGAACCCAGGTCGCCTACGTGCCATCCCGATGCCTATCTAACTGAGCTATGGGGGCAGCTTGCAAAATCTTAAGATTTTCCTGTGCATATGATGGCCCACACAACTGGGAACCACACACTACCAGCACCTAGTTAGAGAAGTATTTTGTACCATTTAGTTTCGTTAGGGATAATATGCATCGACATTGAAATCTCAATTCCTACCCACTGCCACATTATGCCTACTTCATGATGGTGGTCTCAAATCTCAAAAACATCGCAAATGGTGATTATCTCGTTTTCATGTCTCCAAATGAAACTTGCATCTAACTTCTTTAGATAAATACAAACCATCCGCTGATGTTTACATTCCATCAATTATAAACAGTCAGCACACAAAGAAAGGCATGCTTGACTAACAACGGAGTTACAGAGAAAACAATTTGTTCTTAAACCATGTGTTTTCAGCCCGAGTTCATTATTGCGTTGCCATGCAATCTCCCCCCGTGCGTATTGAACGAGAAAGATAGATGTACCTCGCTTGAAAATTAGAAATCAGTCGAGTTTGAAATTGCATCATCATGCGTTCGCACCTTACAGACAATGACGAAGTTGAGATGATCGGTGGTTTGAAAACGAAGAAAAACAAAACATGTGGAAAGAATCACCTGGTGAAGGCTGTTAAGGCCGTGTATATATGTGCATCGCCTTTGGCCATTTAGGTAGAACGAGAGTTAAAAAGTACACGGAACTCTTGTTTAGATAATACCTTATTTGATATTGGAATGTGTGTGACTTGGAAAGATTTCAACTTAACAGACCTGCTATGAACCTTCCTCTCTCTTTTCAAAATCCTCAACCCAAACTGCCCCTCCTCTCCCAATTGCTCCTCCTCCCCTACTATCTCCTCCTCTGCCAACTGCCCCATCTCCCCCAAAAGAGCCTTGGTCTTTGAATTGGTCAACAGTTTATCATGATACCCTTTTGTCTCAATCTTTAGTCAGTGTCATAATGCTATGGACATAATTCCAACAATGCGTGCATGCGTAAACTCGGAAATGCGTACCAGGCGATTTAAAAAAATGACCACGCATGCTGATTGGACAATCGTGGAATCGTCATTCGCATGCATGCACAGTTGTTCGCACATTTCTTGCATCTGGACGCAGCTCCACGAACAACAACAAAACACGCTCTTGTAAAATAATTTGAATTATGTCCATCCATAGCACTATGACAGTGACTATACCTATTCTTACCCGCTATTTGGTAATTTCTACTCTACCTATTCCAATTCAGTTCCGACATTTATAAGTGTGATGATCATAACTTGACAACATCTTATTCTTTTAACATAATCATAATTTTGTGCAAGCTGTTTCGTACAATGAAAAATATGGATTTCAATGAGCCTGAAAAATTAATTTCCTCTGTATTGGCAATATGCATTTTCCAAATGAATGATATATTGCATTTCCTATCATGTTTGCAGGTATGCTTGATGCTATGATGCGGGCAACCCGAACGGTACGGCCCGTGATGATCTTGGATGTGACAATGGAAGCTTGTTATACTACTAGCAGAACACAATGTTTTGCTTGTCTGCATCTGAAACACTGATCAAATGTATGTACATAGTTGAAATACTGTCACAACGTGTTATCTTCAGTAGATAGCATATGCACCAACATCCCAGCACGATGTCTTTGAGTAAAACTTTAAACTGTACTTGTATAAATTAAAGGCTGTTGTATATATGTAAGCTCCTTATTTCTATCTTTAGAAGTTGGAATACCATACATCAACATCAAACAGAACTGTTTCAATATTACCTTTCTGCACAATATGGTTCCAAACGAATAACATATTATGCTTCCTACGGGTAATATGTGAATAGGCCGGTACCTCTAAGAGATGGCCCGTACAGACCTTGAACGTGACAATGAATGTTTGTAATACTAGCGTAACATCAATGTTTTACTTGTATGCATGCGTAACATTGATATAATGTATGCATGGATGAAATGCTGTCATATATGAGTTTATTACTTTTTAGAAACATTGTGTTTTCTTCAGTAGATAGCACACATGCGCCACCATCTCAGCAATGTTTGTTTTATATTTAGTAATATATGATTTGCATTATATACATAGGCTTATCAAATTGACAAACTGTATATGTATGGATAAGAGGCTGTTGTATATGTATCTTTAGAAGATCCGTACACCAACATCAAACACAACCATATCAATATAAACTTTCTACACAATATGGTTCGAAAAGAATAACATACTGAGCTTCCTGTAATACTACCAGGTAATATGCACGATTGCAGTACCTCTAGGAGATGGCTCGTACAGACCTTGAACGTGACAACGAGAGGCTTGTAATGCTAGACCAACATCAATGATCTGCTTGTCTGCATGTGTAACATTGATAAGATATGCATGGATGAAATGCTGTCATAAATGTTTATCCCATTAAAAAAACTGATGTTATCTTCAGTAGATAGCACATAGGCACACCAACTCAGCAGGACTGTATCTTCCAGTACACACGTATTCATGTATAAAATTGACAAAAATACACATGTAATACAAGAATCAAATGCTATTAAGAAAGTGTATTCTTTTTGGGCTATCTTTGGAAGATACCGTATTATATATCAACATCAAACACAACCATATTAATATTAACTTTCTACGCAATATGGTTCGAAATGGATAACATATTGAGTTTCCTGTAATGCTACCAGGTAATATGCACGATGTCGGTACCTCTAGGAGATGGCCTGTACAGACCTTGAACGTGACAACGAGAGGCTTGTAATGCTAGACCAACATCAATGATCTGCTTGTCTGCATACGTAACATTGATAAGATATGCATGGATGAAATGCTGTCATAATGTTTATCCCATTAAAAAAACTGATGTTATCTTCAGTAGATAGCACACAAGCACACCAACTCAGCAGCACTGTATATTTTAGAAAAACATGTATGCATGTATACAATTGACAAACCTGCACTTGTACATACAAGAAACGAATGCTATTGAAAGGTGTATTCTTTTTTGGCTATCTTCGGAAGATACCGCATTATACATTGACACCAAACACAACCATATCGTTATTAACTTTCTACCCAATATGGTTCCAAATGAATAATATATTGCGCTTCCTGTAATGCTACCAGGTAATATGCATGATGCCGGTACCTATAGGAGATGGGCCCATAAAGACCTTGAACTTTAGCGTAACATCAATGTTTTACTAGTATTCATATTCAAACATTGATCAAATGCACACACATGGATGAAATGCTGTCATAAATGTTTATTCATTTTAGGAAACCTGATGTATCTTCAGTAGATAGCACATACACACTTATATCACCAAACTGGGTCAAATAGGTACTACACAGAATATATCTTTACTAGGTAAGTATAATTCAATTATTGTGTATGTATCTCAAAAAGATAGGACAAAAGTTAGCACTTGTTCAAATTCTGCGCTATTCAAAATATTGTTGGAAAGCTATGGCATTTTTTTAAGTGTTAATTCATTTGGACAATAAAATTTCTGTGACATCATCATCTTAACAACTGTAATTAGATACATAGTTTACATACAATAACCATTTGTAGCTTGTCTATCCTTAAATCAACCAAAAATTGCATCCAAACATATATTACCAACAAAAATGAAAACTTGACCCAATTGTATTGTACTCTCACACACACACAAATGCATCTAAATTCTAGCATGCTATATTCATCATCCTCAAGATGGAAAATATATGGCCACAGGAAATATGATACACTGTCTACGATGAACTACCTGTCATGTCCATAACAGGTACACACAAACCACTTATAATACACATGACGGGCGAAAAATATATAAAGTTGTGTTACCCGTCAATGGGACATACTCAGAAATTATGGTCGGTAGATTAGTAAATTTTGTTTATCAATAGTTACATATCTATGTTAACTATACCCTATCTTGTTAATGAATGATGAAGGTGCAGGCAAAAGTGAGTTTTCTAAGTTGAATTCATAATTGGGTCCTTCTTTCGAGGCTGCAGTAGGGGAGAGCGGGGCGTGTAAGCCCTTGGGGCAGGCTCCCCACAATGTGAATTTGGCGAACACGCAATAGATAAAGCAGTATGGTGCAAGCTTCACACAGTAAGGTGGCAGATCACCATATAATGTTTGTCTCCAACTAGTTGATAAACATCCCAAAAATGTAAAAAGAAATCCAACATTTTTTTGGATATCTTTCATTTTAGTTACACAGTACAGTTTTGACAATACATTTTGTGCCAGAATTTATGCAATTATTTAGGGTTAACACGCAGGCTTATTTTTTATTTTCAAATCAATAAGAATAACATTCCAACGTGACTTTTTCGACATAATTTTTGCAACTTTCACCGGGACTTGATCGTGGCAGGGCAACGTACCATTTATTTTCACACGATGTAGAAAATTTGGAGCAAGAAGGACGAGTTGAGGAGATATAAAGAATGAATAGCCAGAGGGCCTTAAAGACAGAAGTCTATTTCCTTTGGTGGTTGATGCTTCTATATTTGTCGTCTATGGATCTCTCGGGTTAGAGCTATCCAAGTTGACGCATGCACGATGCACAGTTTTGAAATGCCAAATGGGACACTCCTGTCACAGTTTCCATCGTGGACCGAGGGGACGATTAGCTTATTTTCTCTCGTGGGTAAAAGCCCGGTGCTGAATGTGACCTAAATAACCACACATGGAATAAAGCGAGTGTTGCACCATGCATGTATTACAGTGAGACTGTATATTTATTACAGGTAACACATAACTGTCATTTTCCTCCTCCTCCATCAAATCTTCACCCAGCTTTAGTGTAATGGGTTTGGCAACCTAGGATGCACATTTTCAGTTGTTAACCATTTAAATCAAAAGAGGAAATCCTTTCCGGGTCTGTGCAATTGTGGTAAATGAACTCAAAATGTTGTCCTTTTTTCAAATTATAGATGTAATAACTTTAGAATGCTTTTAAGATGCTCAATTCAAGTTTAAACACTGAATAGGTCCAATGACAGAGCCTGAACAACATATTAGGCGGCGCTGACGCTTTTCTCTACCATAAATCAAAAGACGTACAAAAAGCAGTGATTAAACAAGGATCAAAAGTTGTAAACAAATTTTAAAGTAAGTTCTTACAAATGAAATTTTGTAGAATCCGGGGTAGACTGGATCCCCATTACTACACATATTTCTGTTATCTTCTGAAGATGAAACTGTTGGATTTCTTGTAAATAAAGGTCCATAGTATGATCAATTGGAGAAGCCTCATTCACAGCAGCGAATGAATACAGAAGGATGCAGGCGCACATGAAGGCAACAAGCATACTGTGCACTATATGTGTGATGCGTGTGTTCGACCAAAATCATGTGCATGTGGCCATAATCGCGCGTGTACGCTTGGATTACTTTTGCGTGCACAGATAAAAACCAAATATTTGGAACTTATCAAACTATAATATTATCAATTCTAAACTCAATAATACGGACGGAGAGGTTCATCCATCAAATGAAACCAATATGACTCGGTCACTAGTACAATTTGATCCTCAAGCGAAACACTTACGGATGAATCGCGCACAGTAGGTGAGAATTCAACCGATGCATATTTCATACACAAAACATCTTCTGTGAGGATGTCAATCGTGCCAATTGAATCTGACAATTACATTCGTGCTAGCAACACCTTCTACGGCCACGAATCATGAATCATGAATGATTCCGGGTGTTATTATGCCCCTCGGTGTGTGGCAGCTATGTAGTGGTGGGTCGGGAGCTTATAGTCTGGGGATTATCAGAGCTTGGTTGTACGAATAGCTGCTTTGTGTGAAGAAAAAAAGAGTTGCTATAGCTCTCTCCATGTATGATTTAGCATACCTTGTAAATTGCTAGTCAATGTTGTGATGCATATCTGATGTTCTGCAGTGCATTCTGCACCACTTGCCCCTCATCCATCTCCCTTTGAATAAAATTAGTACATTTTGCGGGCATTTATTTTCACAATATTGTCAGCATGGTCAAATTTCAGAAATACTTAATTAATCCTCAAAATCTCATCATATTACCATTGTATACAATGACTTTATATCTATTTATTTATTTATTTATTTGAACAGGTAAAATCCTTGTAAAATTATCAATATTACTTGAATGACAAAATTAAAAAGTTTTAAAGTACAAAACTGTAATACCCATGGCTGTGATGATATAACTTTACACTTTGTGGTCCAATTTTATACACAATTTTTTCACTTTCTAGAATATTACTTTTGGATGTTGAATATTTCATACAACAATTCTCTCACTCTCACGTGTATCCTTCATTGATCTGCTCATGCTTGATATCATATAAGACAGTGTACATGTTAATTTCTAAATTGCTGTATGTTTTTAAAATAATATATGGCAGAAAGCAGAAAACTGCCATTGATAATCTTTTCTGTCCCTTTAAATTTTCCAAGTCGACCATCGTCGTGTTGTCGAAGCGGTTGGAAATAGAACAGGCAATACTACTGCACGAAGGCATCGGCACTCATACTGGCAAATGGCCGCCACTTGGCCGTAGTATATAGAACTGCTATCTACTTTACCCAGAGGCTCAAAATAGGTAAAAAATTAGAACAGCGCTATGAGTAAGATGGAGACATTGTTCTTTGGATTTAGTGTTCTGTCTGCAAGTGCAAGATTGTGAAGTAGAACATGTCTTTTATAGTAAGTGTGAGACAAATTGTATTAACTGCGATATGACATTATTTAGTGAGTGTAGGGATGAAATGATTGGATGAAAGTTTCAATTCTGTTTAGTGATGGCACTTTGAAATATGATGTTATGAGTTATGAGTGATTAGCGATAGTCATGAGTTATGAGTCATGAGTTAGTTATGAGTTATGAGTTATGAGTCATGAGTCATGATATATGAATTAGTTATGAGTTACGAGTTATGAGTTGTGAATTATGAGTTATGCTAAAGTTAAGTTACCTTCGATAGAGATTCTGTTAGAATTGAAACATCAGGTCCTCTTATATTCATTACATTTACTTACACAGGCTATTTTTGTGGATAAGCAGTTTGCATTCTGCTTTTACATTAAATTTAGTTATGCTAAAAGCTCAAAAATGTGGATGGATGCTTTAAAATCAAGGATTAATTTGCCACCAGTGATTTACTAGTAATCAATCCATTGCTATACACTATTGTGTCAACTACTGTATACTGTGTATTTATTTTGCATCTACAAACCTGAAAAGAAGTCTTGCAATGAACAGTTACTTGTTAACAAAACTACCAACCCTCTCCCTGTGCAATGTTGAGATATGTTAATGTCTTTTCCAGTTATTTCAACATTGATCTTCAGCTCTAAACAAAATAAACATTATCTAAAGATCAAGGGGAAATCTGCACAACATTTCCAAGAAGTGGTTAATTAAATGCATCCAAGGATTTTTTAAAACGATTGCTTTCTTTCTTTCTTTTTTTCCGTGTAAATGTAACTAAAAGTCTATGACAAGGCTATATTAAAAAAATCTTTTGTCTCAAAGCTCTTCAGTTTTTCAAAACCTAATGCGGAATGCAGGATTTTTTAAGGTTTTTAAAAAATATATATATATAAATATTAAATATTAAAATCCATGTAAAAGTGACCTTTAAAATGATGTGATCAATGAAAATCTGAAAAATCGGTTGGTTTTTTTTTTTGACACTTTTTTTCTTCTTTCTTCTTTTCTTCTAACGTGCATCAATTAACTAACGCGCGCGGGCGGGAGCTTTGAGACAACACCTTTTTTTTAATATAGCTCAATAGCTTTAAATATAAACTTTAAAACTTACCTACTTAGTTGAAGTGAAGAACGGAATGAAGCAAGTAGATAGACATGAAAAAGAAAAGATGGAAATAACAAAAATTAATAAAAACATTTGATATACAATTACAGATATGGCCCTGTGTCCCCATGTCCATCTACACAGTTCAACAAAAAGAAGTTCCCCTTTAGATTATGCCTGATATCTTTAAATTGAGTTACTCCATCCAAAACGATTTTTGGCACATGTTAATGTATGTGTGCACAGCAACACTAGAACAGGGCTATAACTACGCAGATGTTGTAATGCTTCAATGAGCACACATTGAATGGAGGAATACCTCAATTCAAAAGTTGCTAAATGATGTATTGAAGGAGGATGGTTAAGCAGCTTGAACCAGGGTCTCTTTTTGAACACCGCACAGGTACTGCTAGAATGAGCACACACGATATTGAACTTTTAGCAACTTTTAAAATGAGATATTCCTCCATTCAATGTGTGATCATTCAAGCATTACACCACCTGCGTAGTTATAGCTCAGTTCTAGTGTTGCTGTGCACATGTACATTAATGTGTGGCAAAAATCGTTTCGATGGAGTAACTCATTTTAAAATATCAATGGGTAAGCAAACAATTTATTTGTTATGGCCTAATGGGAGTGTAATTTGATGACATGAGGTAATGCATTTGATCATATAATATTGCAAAGGATTGTGGGAAAGGTTAACTGTCCTCTCTGGTGTGCCACATGATGGAAAAATATAGCATCACCAATTCCCATGACAACGCTCAAGAAAACTGTTGCAACAGATCTTTCGCTGGCACCATTCCTCCGGGGAAACGTCCCCCCTCGGAGCTGCAGACATAAGTGGTCTAAATGCTCCCAGCTAAACGACCCACTTGGCCATACTCCGTCATACTCTACGCGGAAAAGTGGCCACTTAAAACATGCTCGGACAAGACTGACTGGTCGCATTGAACATTAAGCGAGGACATTCATAGATAGAGATACATAGTGCCCACATTATTAACTGGAAGCTATTCGTGTTTTATTTGAAGTGAGAGAAAAAAGTCGGAAAGTAAATTGCCTTTCAATCTTCAATTTCCTTATTTGATATAACTTTACACTTTGTGGTCCAATTTTATACACAATTTTTTCACTTTCTAGAATATTACTTTTGGATGTTGAATATTTCATACAACAATTCTCTCACTCTCACGTGTATCCTTCATTGATCTGCTCATGCTTGATATCATATAAGACAGTGTACATGTTAATTTCTAAATTGCTGTATGTTTTTAAAATAATATATGGCAGAAAGCAGAAAACTGCCATTGATAATCTTTTCTGTCCCTTTAAATTTTCCAAGTCGACCATCGTCGTGTTGTCGAAGCGGTTGGAAATAGAACAGGCAATACTACTGCACGAAGGCATCGGCACTCATACTGGCAAATGGCCGCCACTTGGCCGTAGTATATAGAACTGCTATCTACTTTACCCAGAGGCTCAAAATAGGTAAAAAATTAGAACAGCGCTATGAGTAAGATGGAGACATTGTTCTTTGGATTTAGTGTTCTGTCTGCAAGTGCAAGATTGTGAAGTAGAACATGTCTTTTATAGTAAGTGTGAGACAAATTGTATTAACTGCGATATGACATTATTTAGTGAGTGTAGGGATGAAATGATTGGATGAAAGTTTCAATTCTGTTTAGTGATGGCACTTTGAAATATGATGTTATGAGTTATGAGTGATTAGCGATAGTCATGAGTTATGAGTCATGAGTTAGTTATGAGTTATGAGTTATGAGTCATGAGTCATGATATATGAATTAGTTATGAGTTACGAGTTATGAGTTGTGAATTATGAGTTATGCTAAAGTTAAGTTACCTTCGATAGAGATTCTGTTAGAATTGAAACATCAGGTCCTCTTATATTCATTACATTTACTTACACAGGCTATTTTTGTGGATAAGCAGTTTGCATTCTGCTTTTACATTAAATTTAGTTATGCTAAAAGCTCAAAAATGTGGATGGATGCTTTAAAATCAAGGATTAATTTGCCACCAGTGATTTACTAGTAATCAATCCATTGCTATACACTATTGTGTCAACTACTGTATACTGTGTATTTATTTTGCATCTACAAACCTGAAAAGAAGTCTTGCAATGAACAGTTACTTGTTAACAAAACTACCAACCCTCTCCCTGTGCAATGTTGAGATATGTTAATGTCTTTTCCAGTTATTTCAACATTGATCTTCAGCTCTAAACAAAATAAACATTATCTAAAGATCAAGGGGAAATCTGCACAACATTTCCAAGAAGTGGTTAATTAAATGCATCCAAGGATTTTTTAAAACGATTGCTTTCTTTCTTTCTTTTTTTCCGTGTAAATGTAACTAAAAGTCTATGACAAGGCTATATTAAAAAAATCTTTTGTCTCAAAGCTCTTCAGTTTTTCAAAACCTAATGCGGAATGCAGGATTTTTTAAGGTTTTTAAAAAATATATATATATAAATATTAAATATTAAAATCCATGTAAAAGTGACCTTTAAAATGATGTGATCAATGAAAATCTGAAAAATCGGTTGGTTTTTTTTTTTGACACTTTTTTTCTTCTTTCTTCTTTTCTTCTAACGTGCATCAATTAACTAACGCGCGCGGGCGGGAGCTTTGAGACAACACCTTTTTTTTAATATAGCTCAATAGCTTTAAATATAAACTTTAAAACTTACCTACTTAGTTGAAGTGAAGAACGGAATGAAGCAAGTAGATAGACATGAAAAAGAAAAGATGGAAATAACAAAAATTAATAAAAACATTTGATATACAATTACAGATATGGCCCTGTGTCCCCATGTCCATCTACACAGTTCAACAAAAAGAAGTTCCCCTTTAGATTATGCCTGATATCTTTAAATTGAGTTACTCCATCCAAAACGATTTTTGGCACATGTTAATGTATGTGTGCACAGCAACACTAGAACAGGGCTATAACTACGCAGATGTTGTAATGCTTCAATGAGCACACATTGAATGGAGGAATACCTCAATTCAAAAGTTGCTAAATGATGTATTGAAGGAGGATGGTTAAGCAGCTTGAACCAGGGTCTCTTTTTGAACACCGCACAGGTACTGCTAGAATGAGCACACACGATATTGAACTTTTAGCAACTTTTAAAATGAGATATTCCTCCATTCAATGTGTGATCATTCAAGCATTACACCACCTGCGTAGTTATAGCTCAGTTCTAGTGTTGCTGTGCACATGTACATTAATGTGTGGCAAAAATCGTTTCGATGGAGTAACTCATTTTAAAATATCAATGGGTAAGCAAACAATTTATTTGTTATGGCCTAATGGGAGTGTAATTTGATGACATGAGGTAATGCATTTGATCATATAATATTGCAAAGGATTGTGGGAAAGGTTAACTGTCCTCTCTGGTGTGCCACATGATGGAAAAATATAGCATCACCAATTCCCATGACAACGCTCAAGAAAACTGTTGCAACAGATCTTTCGCTGGCACCATTCCTCCGGGGAAACGTCCCCCCTCGGAGCTGCAGACATAAGTGGTCTAAATGCTCCCAGCTAAACGACCCACTTGGCCATACTCCGTCATACTCTACGCGGAAAAGTGGCCACTTAAAACATGCTCGGACAAGACTGACTGGTCGCATTGAACATTAAGCGAGGACATTCATAGATAGAGATACATAGTGCCCACATTATTAACTGGAAGCTATTCGTGTTTTATTTGAAGTGAGAGAAAAAAGTCGGAAAGTAAATTGCCTTTCAATCTTCAATTTCCTAGTCTACATTAGGGGTTTTAAGGATTGATTTATTGTTAATAAAGAAGCGTTTTTGTGCCAAGCGTCACTCGTGGCTTTCATTATCAGAGTTTAAAGGGCCGTATTTACTTATTTTCAGTAGTGAATCCAAATTATCCACATTCACATTGCTGGCCTCGGACTTGGGAAGGGGGAAAGGAGGGGGACGGTAGGGGGAGGGGGAGAAAGTACTCACAGATATTGGGTATATGGGGACGTGCTGATCTTTCCAAGTTGTTTTAGGCAAGAATAATTTGACGACATGGGTTCAAATCCCTGACGCCCTGGCTACAATTTTGACCCAAAAAATGTTACATACAGGGTGTATCAGATTAAACTATACTGTGATTGTAAAATACATAAAAAATACAAAATTATTATTGTTTTATATATAAACACCTGCAATATAAAGGTGAACATGTTTCCTACATTATATGTTAATTTCATTGAGATATCTCTTTTTGTCTCGTGTGGCAAGACTTAATCGAAAATCGATGAAAAACGTGTTTTCAATTTGTTAGCTCAAAGAATTCACAGACCTTGAAAAGCCATCGGCAAATCTGATTTAATGCATGGTTTCTTCTCACGCGTATTTTATGTCAACTACTTTTATTATTTAAAATTGATCATTTAAACCAAAATTGAAATCTACCATCTTTACCAGAAAGTCTGTATTTTTCCATCAGAAATGTCCGATTTTCAAAATCTAAAATTCTTATGAAAGCTGGGCGTTTGCGCAAGATATATGTGAAAATGGTTTGGACAATATCGATCGAATTCATACCGTAATAAATCATATTGCCTCGGTATAGTTCATTCTGATACACCCTGTACAACAAAGTATCTCCTGGTTAGCCTATAAGGCCAAAAACAAACAAAAAGTTGACTTGCCCTTTCAGGGTCAAAGTCAGGGCCGGACGGTCAGATTTTTTTTTTTTTTTGAAATTTTTTGAAAATTTACTGCACAAAAACACGTTTTAAAGATTTGTTTTTTTGATTTTTAAACAAGCAGATACTACTAAAAACACGTTTTCATCTTTCTTTATTGTTATGTGCTTCTTTCAAAAAAAAATTTGAATTTTTTTTTTGTGTATTTTTTTTGAAGAAAAAAAAAAGCGACCCTAGATTTCCAAAATTTTGGGTCGGTCGGAAAGGGCAAGTCAACTCTTTTTTTTGGTTGGCTTAATGTATGCTTGAATCTGAGGCTGGACAGCATGTAACCACACCATTTCAGAAAAAAAGTTGCAGAAAGATAGAGACGAAAGATATAATCTAATGAACATATCATCATCTATCGCTCAAAGTCCATGTATAAATGTATGTAAAATAGAGACACATCAAGTGAATGAACAAGATTTATTCATGAATGCATACTGTTATACAATGATGCCTGCTAATGGTCATTGCCCAAAGGCACTCACTTCGGCCACTTTGTCAAGACTGAGCTTTAAAGGGACATTTTGTATTGGAACATTTAGTTTCAGGGTGGGTGAGTATGACAGGACAGGACAGAAATTAAGCTTTGAGTTATTTTGCATGTCTTCCCCATAATGCGACAGGGAAAACCTTGTGGGCAAACAGACATCTCAGGTTGCATAAGTTGGTTGGGCTTTTTCCCCCTTCAAATTGACTGAACAAATCTGGGGGGGTGGGGGCGGTACTCGGATTTGGTTTGGTCAGGGGTGTGCGGCTGGAGATCCAAAACCCCTACCCATTTCTAAGGGTGATTTTGGAAAAAACAGTTCCCATTTCTAAGGATTTTGCTTCATTATAGACCCAATTTTCGCAAATTATCGGGAAAATAGACCCAATTTTCGCAAATTATCGGGAAAATAGACCCAATTTTTCGCAAATTATCAGGAAAAAAGACCCTTTTGTAAAAAGTGATCCAATTATTAGGGATTTTCCAACACAAAATCATACCCCATGTTTAGGGATTTTTTGCAAAAAGCGACCCACATCCCTGTAAACCGTATTAGGCGAGTACCTACCCCCCCCCCCCCCCCCCCCCCCACCACTAGGGAAAAATTAAAAAAATATCTGTAAATAAATTGCTGTTTTTGACAAGCAAAAAAATAAATTTGGGGTCGAAATCATCTGCATGTGATCATTCTTTTCACCAATTTCTAAAAAATTGGGTCAATCGTGCCCCCGTAGAACAGGGTTTCTTTTTTTTCATCGCCTACGGAAAAATAGTTAATATATAAGGGCTGAATACAGACAGACAGAACATACAATGTAAAAAATGACTACATTTTCATCCACAAACTATGGACCTAAATCAGGGGTAGAATTTCGCCGCGAATCCGCGAATCGATTTGCGTCAAATCACTACCGCACGAATCCAGTTGGATTCCCGCAACAAAACAAACAAAAAATACTTTTCTTTTTTTTGTAAGTCCAAAACAGGACATTAGATGACTGGTAGTTGACCCTTAGTCAACAAACATGCCGAATTTGGAAGTTGTGCAAGCTTATAGCCTTATTCTGGATATTATTTTCATTAATTTCGCAATAATCCATGGATTCTCGCAAAATCCTTCCGCAAGAATCTGTTACGAAATTCTACCCCTGCTAAATGACAATATTTTCAAAGCTGCAAACGCTATACATGTCACAATGCCACAATCATTAAACGATGCTTCCAGCCAGTCCCTCATCAAATATTTACTCATAATCCAGCAATCATTAAATTGAATTCCAACCCCGCCGAATATTTACTTCTTTTAAATGTCAATACCTCATATAAGATTAACATTGACATTTCATAATTCATACATGTCATATAAATCCAGATCAGATTACATCAAACATTTATTTCCTCGCCCCATCAAAACCTTTTATGTTCAGACGTCAATTGCGAAACAACATCAACATTTATAAATTCCATATTTGATAAGAATAGATTAATATCAAATAATAAGTCTCTTAGCTCCTAGCTCTACCAAAACCTTTCCTTTCATACGTCAATTGCAAAACAACATTGACATTTATAAAGCTATCTGTCATAAAATCTGATATCTATCATCAAGCATTAGTTTTATTTCCCCATCAAAACATTGATCATCAAAACATCATATGATATTTATTTTTGTCATAAAATCATCCGTACTAATCATTCCATCATGCAAGACATAAGAACAACTCAAAACAGTCATGCATGTGCATTTCATCAGTTTTTGAAAAGGCTATTTCTTCTTGAACTTCTGTGCTGGTGAAGTCTGATTAAACAAATATAAACTGCTCAAAAAAAGTTTGGAATATATTTTTCAAGCACAAGATTTTCAAATATCGCAGAATATGTTTATTAAATGTTATTATATCAATGTAAAGCTGATGTGTTCATCTTTACAATGATACCAAATTTGAAGCAATCCCTTGTTCCGGTGCTCAGCCACATACTTGAGAACATGGGAAGGTCGTAATCTGAAAGTGCCAAAATCGACACGATTTTGTGCTTAAAAATCAATAGATCATCACACTACACTGAAGTGGTCAATGTAACACTTCATTGAACGACGAAGATGTTCTTTTAAGCACGAAATAGTGTTGATTTTGGCATATTCAGATTGTGACCTCCCCATGTTCTCAAGCAAGTAGCTTAGCACTGGAGCAATGGATTGCTTCAACTTTGATATAATCGTAAAGATGAACACATCAGCTTTACATGGATATACAGTATAACACTTAATGAACATATCCCGCGATATTTGAAAATCTTGTGCATGAAAAAATATTCCAAACTTTTTTTGAGCAGTTTATATTGGACCAGACATCTTGTTTCATGATCCCTTTTAACCGTAACCTTCCTGATATAAAAACTTTCATCACTGTATGCATTTTTAAAGAGATCTTTGAATACACGCATCTTTTTCTTAAATTCCAATTCTGCGCACCAGTAAGCGCAACTATTGCAAGGCGCTCTACAAGTGTTTTATTACCATTAATATTATTTACTGCAGTACCTTTCCGTGTCGTTACATTTGTGCAGATAATTAAAAACCTGATCTTCTCATTAATTGGATGATGAAACACATCAACCGTATTTATAATGAAGACCAACAGAGCATTAAAAAAAGCTGCTACTCTAGATCTCACTTCTAAAGCGTGTTTCTACTGGGGCACCAACAAGTACCGTTATTTTAAATAGCGGTATTTACATTAAATATTTTTAGTACTTCTGTTTCTATTTGCAAGTTTTTTGCCAGCATTGGACCATTTCTACAGGGGGAAAAGGCTGGTAGATACCGTTAATTCATCACTACGTTGCCAGCAGAAACACGCTCCTATTCTCTTCATGATTTAAAATCACGATTATCATTCATACTAGCGGGCACCAGCGCTTCGCGCTGGACCCGCTAGAAGATTTCACGGGGAATAAGTAAACAAAGCGTAAGAAAATGTGATACAATAATATCAAGAACATGTCCTACATGTATACATAATCCACGGGGCCCTAAATAATCCGAATAGCGAAGGTGCTTTTGATAATCCAGGTATACATGTGCCTTAATCTAGGTAGGCCTACGTTTGTGTTTCCCGATGTATAGGCCTCCCATGAGACCTGAAATGCAGTACCCGTTGTCCCATTATATCCAGGGACCCCATAGGCTTAAGCCCTACCCCCTAATCCAGTTGCCCCAGGTGCCCTTAATAATGCACCGGATACCACATAATCAAGGTAGGCCCACTGCAGTGTGCCGTTATCTCGAGATACCCAGGTGCCTTTACTTTATCATAGTCAAGTAAATTAAATGCGGGTGCCGAAGATAGCGGGCAGTAAAAGTCATATCACAATAGGCAGAGGTCAAAGCGTTATAAATGTTTATATAAATATCAAGAGTATGTCCTTAAATAATTCAGGTACTAAAGTGCACTTGATATAATGTAAGTGACATGGTGCCCTTAATACACCATGAGCGGATGAGCCTAGGCCCAATGTGCTCTTAAATAATACAGATACCCATGTTCCTAATCCAAGTAGGCCTACTCCATCAACGTGTTTTTAATACCGCCAGTTATTACCTCCTGTCAGCGCATGTCTCTACCTATTTTGTACCCTAATAATAAAAAGTTGAATTTTAATGTCAAAATTGAAAGTTCTTAAAATTTAGATTTTAAATGTCTCCCCCGATTCTTTTATTGCCCCGCCACCCCCGTTTTCCTCCTTTAACATTTTGGTGCTGGTGTCGCCACTGCCCATAATGCACATACTGTATCCAGGTAATTCAGTAGGCCTACGTTCTGAGCGTTATAGTTTTATTATAGTCGGTCGTTTAGTTTTATGGTCGGCGGAGTCTATCATCAAGATCACTTGTACCATTCCACGCTTGTACTTGAGCACAATGTATGCCCTCCGGGTTTTGTTTGGCCTATTTACATTAAATACATTATTCCTCCAATAGGCATGTGGAGCCTTACGTATAGTATGTAGTCCCTTTGTCGTGTTTGCTGTGTTCTATAAAGCCTCCCGAGATACTATCTGAGGGTACACCCTTAAAATCCAGTTATCAAAGGTTGCCCACCTGCGCATAGTATATCCAGGTAATTTGAGACTCGTTTTATAGTGAACCCCGTAATCCAGATACCACGGATGCCCTTAATAATCCAGACACTCTATAATAATCATGATAATGTACCACACAAAAAAACGTTCCGTCCGTTTATCCAGATGCCCTATGTGCCCTTATACCCAAGTGCGGAGAGAAGGAGGTGACTTTAGGGTACACTATTAGAAAAAAGGGAGCTTCAGAGGGGTTCTTGGCTGTCCCGTATATGGTTTAAAGGTTCTTTGATTGTAAAGGCCCCCAAAAGGTTCTGTAGAGAACCTTTAGAGGTTCTAAAGACCAATGTTTGCCCATATTTTGCCCACTTTGAACTTTAAAATGGTTCTTTTTAGAACCTTTTAAGGTGCTATAAAGGGTTTCATATACGGGACAGCCAAGAACCCCTGAAGCATCCTTTTTCTAAGAGTGTACGGACTGTCTGCTTTCACTCTGCCCCGTTACAATGTGCACGGTTTGCGCCACAAACGCGTACACTTTTTGTCTGCGTTATTACGTGTGCGCCAAACCGCGTGCGCCATGTTAAACGCCGTTGCGCAGCACAACATAGAAACTGTTGTTATGGTACCGCCAGTTTCTTTATCGTTAGCAAACTCCGCGTTCATCTATGTTACTAATGTGAAAGTGTCACTTTAAGATCTGTGTAAGAGTTTTTGTTTACATTTAGAAAATGTCGTGAAATATTTTTATTTGTCGGGCGTATAGTCCCGTAGAAATGCTTGTACTCATGCGATCTTTAAGCCTAACAAACAGCCGCATATACAGAAATGTAGCTATATCCCTGAAGAAAATATTTTGGGTGAAGACCATATGTCATCACTCACTCCGAAAACCACATTTTTTGTCCAAACAGTAGCTACCCGAGTAAAAGAAATTCAACATTTCGGATTTTCACAGGTGATCCTTTCTGCGCATGTCTGAAAACGGGAAAAAACGGGCATTGAACTATCTAATTAGCTCGTGTATTAGAGGCGCAATTACCACGCTTTTTCAGTTGAAGAGGGACGCGAGTGTAAAATTATTATTGAACTATCTAATCAGGCGAGGGACCAAAAATTAGTATATAGATAACCCGGGATAAATTTAATATTTGTGGACGAAAATATTTGTCTGCATCAATTTGCATCTGCTCATTTTGCATGCTCAAATTGAAATGTAGTTAATGACTCACTGCTATAAATAATCAGTCTCTGGTAAAGGTCCCTGTATAGTTTCCGAGGTTCCCTTTTCAATAGCCCACCAACCAATCACACTTATTTTTAGAGAGTGAATTGTTGTTACAGTTGAACAAATTTCAACTTATGCATTGAACAAATTTCAACTTAAGCAATTTTTTCTTGTAAAAGTTTTTCTCGTTTATGGTGGTCGTAAAATTCTACCACAAGAATGGTTGTGGCAAAAATGTCATGCCTGCTACACTAAGTACACATTTTACTAATTTTAAACAAATTTGGACCTGAATATTTTGACTCCCTCTGAATGACCTGGGCGTAAAAGTCTGCCAAGTGTGCAAACGACAACGGACACAACATGCATACATTTGCATTTCATTTTGGTTAAACAAATAAATTTGGAATTATGTTCAATAATACCAATTATTAAATATGTGACACTGTATAATTAAAACAAGGCGGAATTGGGCAGAGTTATGAATGGAGAAAAATTAAGAAGAAAAAAAACATTTTGGGGGTTAAATTTGTAAATGTTTAGTTTTCATGAATGAATGATGCTTGTTATGTCAAAAACATGCTGCACACATTACAAACAGAAATTTAATTGGCAAATAACATTCTTCATTGGTTTTTTTAATCCTTTTATGCACATTTTAAAGGTGTTTTTCTCATTTCCGACAATTTGAATGTCCGATTTCAATGAAACAAATCGTTTTGCAAAGCTGATATTTTCATGATACATACATAACTCAAAGTTTACCTTCTACCCAATTCAGCCTGGTTTTGACATACAGCGTCTATGTCAGTACTCAATTATTTCAACCTACGCTATTCAAAATGGTTTACCGAAGTCCGAGCCACTTTGATGAATATGCTAAATTCGCAAATTTTAAAAAACAATTCTCTCATATCAATGTTTAAAAAGTCTCAAGTACCCAATTTAGTTCTGTCTCAAGATGATTGGTGATATCTCTTCCAGACACAGACAAAGGTGTTTTTTCTGTGATACATTGCAATTTAATTTTCTTAAGTGCTTAAGCTTAATGAATTTCCTTTTAAATTGGCTTTTTATCATGTACATCTGTTTGAGAACAACAATAAAGATGAACCAATTAAGTGCAATAAACTCATCTCTAAATGAAATTCCACTATATTAGTAGCGCCAAATTGTCTAAAAGAAATTAACATCTCATCTTACAACCAGGCCAGATTACTATATGTTTTTCTGCATGATATTCTTGGTCAGGTTTATTCAAAAATGAAATTCCACTATCAGTAGCGTCAAATTGTTTAAAGAAATTATCATCTCATCTTACAACCAGGCCTATTCCTATAATAACATGGTTTTGTTTCTGTATGATATTCTTGGTCAGGTTTATTCAAAAACGGGAAAATAAGAGATCACTTATTGCTATCTACTGCTGATAGCATCATGGCAAATATTTAACTTGTAAAATGACAGTTGTATTAGCTTGTTCCTATACCTGACATGTCTGTCGTTATGCATGCTTTTACATTTGGGTTTATAGGTAAGGTGCACTGCGCGACCTCATTTTAGAATGACATCAGCACATATTCTATAGTTTAATAAGTTCCAAATTGGCGAGATATATTCGTTTTTTATCTCTCTGCACACTAAAGCAATCCAAGCGTACACACGCAATTATGACTGCACGCATACAATTTTGGGGGGCATGTATGCATCACGCATATGATGCACAATGCGCTTGTTGCCTCATGCGCGCCCACATCCTTCTGTATTCATTCGCTGCTGTAAGGAGGCTTTGCCATTTTGGAACTGATCAAACTATAACAGAATCATAGGCCAAAACTGATTCATTTTTCCAACAACAAAAACACACATTTACAATGTAGAAACAAAATGTACTAGAACACTTATAAACTCGCCCATTGCTTGTGTGTTGGATTTCAATCGCGACAGAAGCATGCGCAGATGAGATTTTTGTGTACATGTTCATCCCCGCTACACACCCGTACACTTCCCCGTACACTCCCTTGCATAGCCGGGCACCGTTTTTTCTCAAATGGTGCCTGAATATTGATGTTGATGTGTACCTAAATACATGTACTGTCTGTTGAATTTGGAACCAACGTTTAACTGTCTATTTTCAATAAAAAAATACTCCAATTCGGGGAAAAAATCACAAAAGCTCACAGACAACAAATAAGCACATCATTTTACTCGACCTAGAATTTCAAACTTACAAATTTGGCGTTCCGAAAATATCAGAAGAAGATTTGTTGAAAATTCTGTTACTCTCGACTGGCTTGACCAATTTTAATCCGGTAAAAAGTATGTTGATATATCGATTCGCGCCAATACAGAAAAACTGACACGAGGGCAATCATTGGCTAGCAAAATCTTCTGCGCAGCAGTACAATGTACGAAGACAATTTACCAGTGAATCGATTTGGAAGGTTTCGCTGACATATCCGGAAAACCCTGATGATGCGAGTGACGTCATTTAATGAGCGGCGCCCTTCACGAATTAGCTTATTAGCATAATTTATGTCCGTGAAATGTATCACGCAGTTAGATAAGTGTAGAATGGGGTGGAGATGATAAATATATATTTATATATTTTCTTTCTCTTTTTTTCTTTTTTTACTACTAAGGCCAAAAAACAAACAAAAATAAATTGGCCTAATCAACAATTAATTATGTCTACTCCTACCATAGTACCAATATTGTTTTAAAGTTAATTACTCCTTATATTGCACTTATTAACTCAAGTGAAATTAACTCAAGTGACATCCCTACACAATCAAAAAAGAATGTCAGTTAATGTTAAGAAATACTGTGTCTTCGACTAGAAAACACACTGACATCAACCCTACTTCTGTTGACACAGCATATCCACACACAGTTTCTAAATCCAACCATCTTCACAGTTTTTCCCCGTCACTTTCCCCTTCTCCCCCTTCCTCTTCCCAGGAAATAAATATTATGATATGGCTTTGCTTTATGAGGCATTACAAATTACCGGCTGTAATTATATTTGGAGATAGCCAGCACTGAGCCTTTTATTAAAGATAAACATGTCTCAAGGTTTTTGTATTGCTGTCATTAAATTACTGCATCACTCATTGTTTTAAAGCAACATAGCTAGCCGATATATAGTATAGTTTGTTCATTACCAAATAGGCGAGCAAAATTGTAAATTGAAAGAGCTACAGATGTAGTAGGTGATGCACATATGCACAATGAATACTTAACCCTAACCCATTTGGTGTCACCCTAACCCATTCAGGGTATCACCTTAACCCATTCGGGTATCACCCCTAACCCATTCGAGTGTCACCCTAACCCATTCGGGTATCACCCTAACCCATTCGGGTGTCACCTTACCCTTTCGAGTGTCACCCTAACCCATTCGGGTGACACCCTAACCCATTCGGGTGTCACCCTTACCCATTCGGGTGTCACCCTAACCCATTCGGGTGTCACCCTAACCCATTCGGGTGACACCCTAATCCATTCGGGTGTTTTGTAGCAATCAAGCTAGCAGGGGGAAACACAGGACAAATAATGACCGAAAAAATGGGGCGTGCCGCCTCCGAGGACCGGGCCGCCAAGGCTGGAGTCCAGGTGATCATGCATCACGCTAAGGGGGGGCGGGGGTCACGCTCCCAAAAATAACATTTCAGAGCATATATGTACCTTTGCGTGATGATCCAGCGTGATTGTGCAATGGTCTACTGGCAGGCAGGGTTAGGGTTATGCTAATAGATGCGCACATCTGGAGAAATTCCTTTCGGTGAGGTTAAACAAGAGCCTGAAATTGTTGTCATTTTAGTAACAAACGAACTATAGCTAAGCTATCACAATATTGCCATCCATGCAAGTCAACATGTTGTGAGTGCTTTAATTATCTATCTTAAAACGGGCCGAGTCATAATTGGTAATTGCAGATATTCGCTGGCTGGCTGTCTATCTGGACAGGTGCAAAGGCACACATGTGTAACTGTAGAAAGTCACTTTTTATGTACTAAGCATATTTGCGTTTTGTGAACAATAGGCACGTTCAGACCTGGCTATTTAACTAGAGCTAAAGGACGAGTCAAGTTAAATTCGCGATACCCTCAGAAACTATACAGCGACCTTTTTACTTTAAACATTGGTATTTAAATACCTACTCGTCTCACTTTTCTTGAAATATGTATGCTTTGGTTTAAATCTTGAGCCAAACATGTCGGAAATATTGAGTTTCCATTACTCAATATGTTTAATGATACAAACATTAACCCTAACCCTACTACGTCTCACAGAAACATTACAGCCAGCACCACTTGGCTTGCGCACGCACAAGTTCTATCTCATGTAGCACTAAACTACGGGTATATATGGTCTCCGATTTTTTAGCCTGTGAAGCCCTCCCCCGTGGCTGAGTGGTAGTATATCTCGCCTGTCATGCGGCGGACCTGGGTTCAATTCCCGGGGCCGGCGGACATAATTTTTCCCATTTTTTATTTAACCCCTCCCCCTTATTCTTCGTTCCATCCCCACTGCCACGTTCTAGGGTTACGGTTAATAGATTTGTGTAACACGTGCACCACCCCCTTTTATTTAACATCCAGAACTTAACTCCAGGGGCAGGTGGTCGAGTTAAATTCAACGGTTTAATTTGGTCGTGATAACGACGTGTTGCCTGTGTGTGGACAATCGGTCAAGTTAGCGAAAATATTTCAGGTATTTTATCACGGGTCATAAAATATTTAACTCGAGTTAAAAGCCAGGTCTGAACGCAGCTATTGTGGACATAACCTGACCACAGTTATGTATGTACATGCATAATCGAAAGCAATAGAATTTCGATGGATCTCGACTTGCTACTACAGATTCAAATTGGAGAATTCATGCAAAACGATATTGATACAATTGTGCAAATACGCTGCAATGTAATCCTATTTGAGAAGTGGCCAATCCGGATAAGACTGGTCCAATTATGGCGAATGTACAAATAATTTATTGATTAGGATGCGTCAGGGGAAAGAAGACGCTGACATTGATGTTCCATTCTCCTTTTCCAGTTCTTGCTATGCCCAATATGACCTCAAAAACCTCAAAATCAATGTCTGAATCATGTCTTCAAGCCCTGTGATGAGGGACTTATTAGACCCCAAATGTATGTGATTTTGTTGCAAATGATATGAAGACATGAACTTACCTACACCATTAATTACCATACAGGGTGCCCTAAACAGTATACAAATACTACATGGTAGAGGGGAAATAGAGCAAACTATTTCCCCGAGGTACTGGCTACTGGCCTATCACCACCGAACCCGAAGGGTGAGGGTTGATAGGCCCGTAGCCTGTACCGAGGGAAAATAGTGTGCCCTATTGCCCCGATCATACCATGTAGTATTTGTTTTATTACACTTCACTGTGACTCTGGGGATGAGGTTGTAGGGAAATAGTCAAAATTATTTCCCTAGGGAAATAGCACTTGTGATAGAAATTGGCCAATGAATTGACATGATTAGTTCATGAATATTTATGAGGTGTAATAATAATACATCTTACTTTTCTTTTAAGCCATCGTATATCTGAAGCAAAATTATATTATTCCATAGCAATTTCTCTCAATGTCAAATATGTTAGTCAAGAAAGCTGTTTTTTCTTAACTAAAAGTCAACCAGACAATTCTACACATCAAACTGGTGATGTATTTCTCTCAAAACTTTTTGGCTTACTTCCTATATTTGTTTAGAAATACACCAAGATGCATTAGCTCTCTTTCTTACTCCACACTACAGCTAAATGGAGGCATCTTGTGTCTCTATCTATACCGGAATATCGATTACAAATTGTTTACAAAACATGGACACTTTTGAGAGTATGAGCCGCGCAGCTGCTAATGTGTTCTACGCTTCTTACCTACATGTTTCACGGCGATCGCGCTAATGGACTAATACTTTTGTTTTCCTTAATGGATCACACTGAGAGACACCCTTGCTATCTACTGCTGATAGCAATATGGATCAAATACAAAAATGTACTCAAATGTTCATCTTTCTCATATTCAACACACAAGATATCACAGACACCGCCCTGGCTAATGGTATATTGATAAAAAATGGTGTTGATGGACACTTTGAAGGGAATGTATTATACACAGAACGGCTAATGTGTTGGGTTACTGCATGTTGTGTTTATGGGTTAATGCTGTGTGCTATTAACCCTAACCATGCCAAATCTAACAGAAGCACCCCATTCCCCTGTCTATCTCATTGCGCATTCCCACAAAGGCACTTCACGGACATAAATTATGCTAATGAGCTAATTTGTGAAGGGCGCCGCTCATTAAATGACGTCACTCGCATCATCGGGGTGTTCCCGATGTCAGCAGAAAATTCCAAATCGATTCACTGGTAAATTGACTTCGTACATTGAACGGCTGCGCAGAAGATTTTGCTAGCCAATGATTGCCCTCGTGTCAGTTTTTCTGTATTGGCGCGAATCGATATATAAACATACTTTTACCGGATCAAAATTGGTCAAGCCAGTCGAGAGTAACAGAATTTTCAAAAATCTTCTTCCAATATTTTTGGAACCCCAAATTTGTAAGTTTGAAATTCTAGGTCGAGTAAAATGATGTGCTTATTTGTTGTCTGTGAGCTTTTGTGAATTTTTTCCCGAATTGGAGTATTTTTTATTGCAAATAGACAGTTCAAATTAGACGTTGGTTCCAAATTCAACAGACAGCACATGTATTTAGGTACACAGCAACAGCAATTTTCACAGGCACCATTTGAGAAAAAATGATGCCCGGCTATGCAAGAGAGTGTACGGGGAAGTGTACAGGTGTGTAGCGGGGATGAACATGTACACAAAAATCGCATCTGCGCATACTCCTGTCACGATCGAAATCCAACACACAAGCAATGGGCGAATGTTATAAGTGAAAGGTACTTATTGGCTCTGTTTTTTGGGAGTGCGACCCACGTATTGTGATGCATGATCACCTGGACTCCAGCTGCCGCCGCGGGCCAGGTTTGATGCCCGGCAGCGGCACCCCCATTTTAGTGTTTATTTCAGTGTATCATTATTTGTCCAGTGTTTCTCCCCTGTTATCATCTTCCTTTTATTTGACACAAAATATCACTGACCCCTGTCTGACTTTGATGAACACTCTGAAAGTCTGAAGTGTGTGTATAATACCCATAATGGCTAATGCGTTAGCATCTTGCATGCTGTATCTCTGAGTGGTCAATTACAGGGGCTAATGCTCTGTGTTCTTTAATGGCAAAAAAATGTAAAACATCCTGCTATCTACTACTGATAGCATTACAGAGAACAATAGGAATACCTAATACAAACTTCCTCACATTTCATCTTACTCTTAACACTTTCCACGCGGCTATTAGTTTTACTATAAACAAAACAGACTTTTCAAAAACCTTTCCCAATTTTCAAAGTCGATCTCAAGGATTACTGAACCAATACTAGGCATGTTTGTACTATTTCAATTCATTTCTCTATAGTGATTCCAAATATGGTGATGAAATTCAACAATGTTGACATTTTTGAAACATTTTGTGAACATTTGGAATGTCGTCTGCAGCCGCCTGCCGCGTGGAAAGTGTTAAGTAATAATGGTAAAATGGTGAAAACTCTTGAAATGAAAGGTTTATGATACACATACTGTAAAACACTATCATTTTGCGGATACTTTATTTCACGAATTTAAAATGACTGCTATTTTAGCGGGTATTTAAATTTGTGAATCTTGAAATTTGACTGTTACTTTCAATGCAAAATTGTCAGTTTCGCGGGTATTTAATTTCGCAAATCCACATCCCTTGTGAAATTCGTGAAATTAAATCCCTTGCGAAATAAAATGATTTTACAGTAATGGCTTCTTCAGGTAATGGGTTCTTGCATGCTGTGTTTCATATTGATCAGGATAATGGACTTATAAGATGTTTTCTTTTAAGGGCCCTAAATTGAGTGCAATTTGAACAAATACAAGTAAGGAACAAAGCTGGTCAAATATCAATATATACTATATAGTACTCAACATTTATCTTTTAACCCCCCCCCCCCCCACACCCCCCCCCCCCCCCCCACACCCCCCCCCCCCCACACCCCCCCCACACACACACACACTAAGAACTACCATCTACATGTAATTGGTCAACAGATGGATACATCATTTTGAGTTTTTTGGGGGTTTCAGAAACCTGGTTACAATAACTGCATCCCTGATAAAGACTACATGTAGAGTGAAATATTATAGAAGCTGTATTTTAATTGGCTATTAAAATGAGTACATTTTGTAATTATACAATTAGAAACACTGTTAGATTGGTAGGTACTGCTCAAAGGTTAGTAATGTGGTTTGAAATTATGCTGAATGTGCCATGCCCATGATGAAAAGGAATTTCCAATTGGTAACACCTTCTACTAATGGCGCTCTCCATGAACTGATTATTACAAATATAACACAAATATTAAACAAATACAGAGGGCTCAAAACCAGTTTGAAGATTGGTTATTTTTTTATAAAATACAATAAAATCTCAACAACAACAAAATTACATCGTTTCCATGTTAGTGGTCAGGAAAAAGGCGCCCTCGTGTGGTAACGAAAACATGTGACGAAATTAGGTCACACAACTTAAAATACAGGTTTATTTGTTCTGAGAAAACAACATGCGCTGTTTGCACACTAACGAAGATACACTAGATTGTTATCTGTCTGCAAATGAAATGATGGATGAGCCGAAACTCGTGTTTGACATTTAAAGTGCATTTTAAATTGATGGATGTGTTATGATATGATAACTGTGTAGCGGCCGACCTTATCAAAATTAATGAGCCCGATCACGGGCTCGTTATCTGATCTCATTACGGTACAAGGTTAAATGCTAATTAGTCAAATAAATCATGATGAAGAAAAAAACGGAGGGTTGATACTTACAAAAAATTCATATAGTCAAATGTATTCGATGAATGCCGCTAATGGATTTTAAATTAATTCAAATCAGGAGTTGATTGTGAATAATTACCAATGGTTATTGAAATTATCTTCTGTCTTTTTCTTTTTTTATATTCATTATCATTACTGTCATGAATGCCTAATGGAATAGATATGGGCTTGCGAGATGCAATTGAGATGGATCTCAAGTAATCTGCTTTTATATAAAAAATAATTGCTGAAAAATGTACTACTTTTAAAATTTATGAGGGAGGTAAGAAGAAAAGATTTGTTATCAAATTGAAAGGGATTCACAGTAGTCCCAGTAGTCTTCTTTTCTTTTGAAATGATTGCTGGTAAGAATGATTGCTTTCTGATGAAACATATGAGAGAGGAGGCAATAAGAAAGATTTGTTATCAGATTGAAGAGAAGGTGTGATTGTCATCTTTTATTCTTGAATCAACTCAAATAAATCAATTAGATAAATAGTTAAGGGAGGCCCTGATCAAAACCATGGGTTATTCCCTACAGGTCTGTACATGCATATTGCACCCTAGACTTCTTCTAGGCAAAGTCACTACATTCAAAGAGACGGAAAACCATGATTCACAAAGCAAACATTTTCGTAACTATCATATTACAAATTTTCTTGAGACACCCTGTACAAAAACATGGGTCATTACCTCCTTAACAATACACATTGCATACAATCGCAGACCGAGTCTACATGTGGCTGCCATACGGGCTATACGGGCTATACCCAACAATCTCGATGCTCCATTATTGAGCCCCGAAGCCCTATACTCTATGTAATACATCCCAAAATAACATGACTTAAAATCAATCCTGGAACCTTGGCTATAAACATAACCCTGTGAGCCAACCTTGCAACGTTAAACCCTCCGCACTTAACCTGCCTACTTCACAATGGGCCTATAGATTGTTCCCCGCGCATTCAACTTCTACTAAGATTTCGCCGCGAGTTTTTCAAAACTATTTATCGTCTACGCCGCAAATAGCCAATATAATCCGCTCTCCCGGTAGCGAGAAGCTTAGCACAGGGAAAGTTACACCAAAAGCTTAGCTGACATAACCTGAGCTACCCTAAGGTCCTGAAATCTACACCTTTTTGTGTGTCAAGAACCTACACCTATGGAGATTGGATTCGATAGGACCCATAATGCATTGCGACTAGATAATACCACCTGATGAGATCATGTGACTTAGCACCTACACCCTTGTGTGGGTTCAAAACATACATGTGTTCCACTGATTGCTCCATATAACAGAAACACCCCTTAGTCTTTTTTAAAGGGTTATAGAGTCAATTTGCCATTCTTAGCTCACAGGATACAAGGATGGCAAAATTTGGAACCGAGATGCAAATTCGCAAATCAGAGGGGCTAAGCCTTACTTCCGTCACGTACACACACAAAATAAAGCTTCACAGAAAGGGCTTTTAGTGCCAATGAACCGTAAAATTGGGTAGAAGTAGGTCAAGGGTCAAGATCATAGCAATATAGATAAGGAATGGGTAAAAGCGACAAGGTATGCATGGGATCATAAGCAGGGTTGCTTGAATACCAAGTTCCACATATCATCATTGTAACTCATCCCTTCCAGCGCAACGCGCAAGTAAAAACCACGTTGCATCATGGGCCCGGTCTCAATCCTCCTGTGGTACACCTATTTGTACCTAAGCAACGGAATCTATCTACGTATGAAGATGTCAGTTGAAATGACAGGAGGGTTGCTATGGCGACGTCTGCCTTTTAGGTGAAAGCTACTCCCTTGCTCACTTAAGGAGTTACGAAGATGTCCCGTTATTGGATGTCCGATACATGGATACTAATATCCCCTGAGTGGAATCTGTATAACTTTGAAGTATTGCTGAATTTCAAGTCTTGGGAATGGCCTGCGGTAACCCATGGGTATACTCTGTATAGTCCGATTAGACTTAACCATTGAAAACGCTCAATGTTGATCGTTCACTGAGTATCTATGCTTCACTCTTTAAATTCCCCAATGAAAACAGGGTGGTTGGTGTACTATAATATGTATATAGCTGTACATAATCCCCCAACGGTTGCTCTAATGGTTCAAAGCCAGCAAACCAGCTCGCTAACATTACGCAAGGGAGCTATTTATATTGTGTGATCTCCCATTCGAGGTTCTGTATTCCATAGTATCCTCTGATGAAATCTCTGATGGTTCAGGCCAGAGAACCAGCTCATCCATATTACACAAGGGAGCCATTTACATTTTCATCATGATCTCCTCCTATACTCCAGTTGAGTATTCCACACTTCCCCCGATCAACCCCCCCCCTCCTCCTCCTATACTCCAGTTGAGTATTCCACCCCCCCCCCCCCCACCCCCCCGATCACCCCCAACCACCACCCCCCCCCCCCTCCGCTGGTTTCCTCCATGGTTCAGGGCCAGTAAACCAGCTCATTGAAATGTCAGTACACAAAACACTCAAGGTTAGATGCCATCTCCTGTCTTGTCTTGTCTGCCATCTTTAACCCTTTACACAAGTTTGCAAAGCATCCTCAACAAAATCAACATTTTTGTTTCAAAATTGAAAAAAAAAGTCAGAAATTTAAATTTTTACACCAATATTCAGAATCAGTATGAAAAATGCATTCAAATAAATCCCAACATGCCTAGTCCATGCTTAGTACTTTCAGAATAAATCCCTATAATCTATCGCCAACTTAATCATTTCTATTTGAAACTTCTACGGTACACAGAGCCTTAATGGGAATACATTACTCCCGCTTCCCGTATACATAAGGCGCTTAAGTATGCACGATATATATGGCATAATAATACAAACCCTTTTGTAGAGAAAGAAAAAAACATGGTTTATATACCCAAGGCGCCGTGCAGCAGCATTAGAATTATCACATCGAATCACCGCATTCTGGCAGGATAGCGCATGGCAGGGTTGATTACGCTTAAATATCATCAACGCCGTTGTCTGCTCCTCTATACGGTTTTGAAATCAGCAGGGAGATATTGTTTTCAAAAATACTCAAATATATGACCCTAATTGTTGACACCTTTTAACGATCAGGCGATGTGTCTACTTTCTGTTTTATTATAAGCTATGATAAGAGGTTTTGATCATTTTTCGCGATATTGTATGAATCTTGAGGAGCTCGCTCATTTGAATGTTTTGATGCGAAAGAAAATCGGTGAACCAACCTTCCTACTTAAGAAAGAAGAACAATTTGTTAACCCCCTGAGAACTACCGGCCGATTGGTTAAAAAGATGGATACATCATTTATTGCACCAATGAGAGAAATTGTTAGAATAATTCTATCCCTGATTTTACAAGCTGCATTTGAATTGGCTATTCATATGAGTACATCTTGTAATAAACCAATCAGAACCACTGTAAGATAGACAGGTAGACCCCAGGGGGTTAACAGGCCAGACAGTAAATATTTGCCGTTACTCCTGTCACACAATTTTGGACCAATTTGACGCCAAAAATAAACATGCCTGTGTTTAATGTACGATTTCTACAATTCTAAATAATCAGTGAACATAATAATTAGGGAGTACACAGCCTCAGTACAGAAATAATAATTCAATTATATCATTTTATAAAGTTATGGATCTAGATCAAGTTTTGGGTGGTTAGTAAAGATCACTAATAAAAGCTGAGAAATTACTCATCCAAGTTTTCTCTCAGAGAGTGACACACATAACGTCGCTGTTCTGTCGTATCCCCATTTGGCCCTTTAGCATGTATAAAGTGATACTTCATATGTATAACCTTTTAGCAGTCTGCCGTTAGCATGTTCCAGGGCCAAAAACACATCTATTAACACCTAGTAAGGGCTCTTGCTACCCCTGAATATGTATAAAGCAACACTTCATATGCATAACCGTTTGTCAGTTTTACTTTACACATGTGGAGGGGCCCGACAGACATACAAGGTTTTGACAGAACTGCAACGATATGGAACAGCTCACCTTGTTCAATGAGATGTCAATATGTAAGATATCGTCAAAATACACCATTCATCATATTCAAAGAAAACATTACTTTCAGAAGACACTTTACTTTTTAAAATTGCAAAGTGATCTTTTGAAAATATGAACAAGTACTGTATTAACACTTTCCACGCGGCTATTGGTTTTACCATATACAAAACAGATTTTTCAGAAACCTTTCCCAACTTTCAGGGTCTATCTCAAGGATGACTGGACCAATACTAGGCATGTTTGTACTTATTTCAATGCATTTCTCATGGTGATTCCAAATATGGTAATGAAATTTTACAATTTTGACATTTTTGAAACATTTTGTGCAATTTTGGAATGTCGTCTGCAGCTGCCTGCCGCGTGGAAATTGTTAATAATTGAGCACTACTATTTGCCTATATCTCAAACTGGCTAAAAAGGATGTATGGCCTGATTCAATGTAATACTCTATTTGAGAGTTGTCAATTATTTCTAAAAGTAGCTACATTGACATGGAAAAGTATGATTACTTGAAAGGTTTCTACTCTCTTATACTAGCAATGGATGAGAAAAATGTGATCTGCCAACAAAAATCTTCCCAAATCCAGAAAAAAAAATACAGAAGTTGTCTCTGCACAATAAAGGAGATTTCCCCCACAAATCTTTAAGCAAAACACGCTTTGTTTGCAAACCAAACTCTCGGTACATTAATGTGCCAATGTGTATCACGGTGGAAATCACTCAGAGTGCTTGGTTCACATAGACGGATCAGCTTTAATACTTCTCTCACAAACACGGGTTTCCAATTAGTATGTGGAAAGACCGCAAAAAACTCCTGTCATCATAGTACTAGGCTACTATTACTACTACGGTTCTAAGCAAAGGACGTCATCCTAGTTCTAGGTATATTATGTGATCTTTCCAGGGAACGTCCTCAACATCGAAAAAAAAATGAAAGCAGATTTTCTTGCAGATTTACATTTCTGATCATAAATCATACATACATTCCAAGTTACAGGGCGATTTGATTCTTAATTACTTCAAAATCATGGTTTTTAGAGTGAAAATAAACTGTCGGGATAACACAACAGTTCATATTTTCACTCTAAATTCACTCTAAAACCATGATTTTGAGGTAAATAGGAATCGGATCGCACTGTAACTTGGAATGTGTGTATGATTTATGATCAGAAATGCAAATCTGCAAGAAAATCTACTTTCTAAAAAAAAATCATGAATAGAGGGCGCTCTCTGGGAAAGATCACATAATATGCCTTTAAAGCTCATCACCATTCAACTGATTATAACACCGATTGAATTATGTTAGCTTTTTTCAATACGTTTAGTATTGGTAATTTCTTGAATATCTTACTCATATAAATAGAACCAATTTTTTTCTCCGGTAAATTCACGGCTCTTGTGATTTCATTTCTGAAGAGAAATGGAGGTCTTTTGGAACCAATTGATCTATCCTTTAATTAGTTCAATAAATTCTTGATCATTGCAAACAATTTCCACATGTCCTATGTGATTGGTGCATTGGTGTAGTACAAGATAAGACGTCCGATGTTATGGCATGCAGTGTGTCATTATACTGAGCATTAGGGCTTGAGACCTGATATTTATATGCAGGGTTTAAGGAAGCAATTCTTAAAGTGATTTCATATTTAAGAATAAATTGAAATGTGCTGAAAAGAGGAAGAGAGATATAGAACCAGCAGGTTGAAAAATACTTTCCCGATAGCACCCCCCCCCCCCCCCCCCCCCCCCCCCCCACCTTCCCGCTTCCCTGAGATTAAAATTGCAGAAAACAATACAATTCCAACAAAATATCCCTACCAAATCCTGACTAAAGAATTAAAAGCGTGTTTCTATACAGAGCCTCCACTATTTACTGGCGAAAAGTTATCCGGATATCAAGGCATGCACTTGAGTGGTACTGTTTCTACAGACACGCAAAAGACGACTAATATCCTAAACGACCCCATCATAAACCATCACTATAGCCGATCACTAATGCGTCACATGGTCGTTGGAATTTCTGGTTAGCCGTCTAATCAAAATCCTACTTTTTGAGGATAATTTGCCGGAGAAGGATTATCCGTCTAAAAGGTGGAGAGATTCTATTTCTACAGAGCTGTTCATAAGCCTGAACATTACGGCTTATGCCTCTCTGTAGAAACACGCTCTAAGTAAACCTAAATTTTAATCGCATCTTGCAAAACACCTCACAAATACGACAAATTGTTCCTCGCAGACTTCTGGCAACATCCAACCACTTTTGCAATAAAAAAAAATAAGATCATTATCTTATCACAACAGAAAACCTTTTAGATACGCCCGGCTCTAAAGCTGCAGTATAAACATCACGAATCCAATGATAGTCAGATGATATCCAATAAAAGACGCAAGATCTTTATCTGATGCCGGGGACCACTCAAAAAGACAGAAAAAATGAGAGAGCTGCCAAGTAAACAGCGTTTCTCCCTATAGGTATGCCGATTTCTAGGAGCATACAGTGGGGGAGGCTTTATAATTACCTTACATGTTTTACATCTATTAGGGGATTTATTTGATTGATTGTCCTAAGGCTCTTCGATTTTCAAATCCAACATGCCGAATGCAGGGGGTTTTCCCGATTTTTAATAGAAATTTGTTGTGTTTTTACTATCTAGAAAACCTCCATTTCCGTCATTGTTCACCATGTGTTTATGCTTCCGATTTCTTAAATCTAATATTCAGAACGCAGCAGGTTTTTTCCTGATTTTTCATATACAATTTGGGCATTATAGGTATAGAAAATCCCCCTTTTGATCATTGTTCACTGTGTGTTAATGCGTATATTGTGAATGGTAAAACGTCCCATTGAAAACATGATGAGCTGAACAGCCTAAATTACAAAAAACAATTCCAAAAAATTCAGAACGCAGCAGGTTTTTTCGTGATTTTTAATATAACATTTGGGCATTTAGGTATAGAAAATCCCCCTTTTGATCATTGTTCACCGTGTGTTAATGCATGAATTACGAACGGTAAACTGTCCCATTGAAAACATGATGAGCTGAACAGCCTTAATTACAGAAACAGTTCCAAAAAATTCAGAACGCAGCAGGTTTTTTAGTGATTTTTAATATAAAATTTGGGCATGAGGTATAGAAAATCATCCCCCTTTTGATTATTGTTCACCGTGTGTTAATGCATGAATTACGAACGGTAAACTGTCCCATTGAAAACATGATGAGCTGAACAGCCTAAATTACAGAAACAATTCCAAAAAATTCAGAATGCAGCAGGTTTTTTCGTAATTTTTAATATAAAATTTGGGCATGAGGTATAGAAAATCATCCCCCTTTTGATCATTGTTCACCGTGTGTTAATGCATGAATTGCAAACGGTAAACCGTCCCATTGAAAACATGATGTGCTGAACAGCCTAAATTACAGACACAAATCATAGTTTCTGTTCGAAAAACATGTTGACCAAATTTGGACTGTTCTGCTACAATTTTATAACAGAAAAGAGTAAAATCAAAATGATATACCAACACAAAATTATCTATAGATAGAATCGAATGCAACTGACCATAACGCTATCACCAAGTTCCTATATTTCCCCCTCTCTACCCCCTCCCTCAATTATGTTAACCTTATTAAGTCTACCTCATCTCGATGTGATGAAACAAGACAATCAAACACCTCGCCAAATCCAAATCGTTCCTTGACCACATACGTTCTATTTAGCGACCTTACCTGTTTAGAATCAACCTTTACGATTCATCAATCGTCCTCTTTTGAAACAAGTCACAAAGTCACTCGAACAGGTGATATATTCCAATAAATGTGTACGTTATACGTACACTCTTGTCCACACAGTGTGCTAATACAGCATCCACGACACTGTTAACTAGCTATAGCACAGTGCACACATGAATTCGATGCATATAATATCAACACAACGGCTAGCTATAGAGAGCATGCGACACGTTGTCGTTTAATATGTGTACGCACACGGTACGAGAGAACCCATAAACACACTTCCACTTTCAGCACAGCGTGCAGCTGATATGATGAGTGATGGAACTCGGTGCATGCCCAGCTCAGAGTAAAAAACTTCCTAGCCTCGAGTAGTAGTGCATGTGTGCGTGGTGGTCGGCTGTGGAGCCGTGGAGATGTGAAGCAGCCCTGCATTAATTAAGGATATCACCGATAGACTAGCTATGCTCAACATGCAACCAGCTATAACGATATAGGGTTCTTCGGTAAAAGGTATCCGGGGTGAGAGGACGGTGGGGATGTCTGCTTAGATATAAATCAATTTGTAGGAGGGCAACTGTATATTGTTGGTTTTGATAACAAACATGTTACGTAGAAAACGAACGATAAGGAGACCTGCAGACAAATTACGAATAATATACGGTGACAAATTAGTACTGGTAGTAGTATGTTATTTCAGCATAAAAATGATACATTTACAAATTAGTATTAAAGGTAGATGACCGATCACATTTTCGTAACACAGAATTATTTCAAACATACGAAGATTTTCATATCATATGAAAGCTCGTATTTTTCTCATCATCATACTGAAATTTGACGGCCTAAATCGGTATAATTACGGAGAAATCGATGAAATAACGTCGAATTACCGCGAATGGTGGTAACCACCGATATAGTTTGTGTACTGCTCAATGGGTACAGTTCACAGCATCTTGGGCGTCTAAAATAAGAACCATTAGAGCTATGCAACTCAAACTTTGGAACACGACTTTTTTAAGGATGACCTTTCATGTAGAATAGAAAACTTCAAGTTGAAAATCGGAATGTGATCGGGTCATCTACCTTTAAGTGACGGAAAAGAAAAAAACCTGTTCTACGGGCCTGACCGATCCATTCTTTTTCTTAAATTTTCAACAACAACAAAAATTTTGTTTAAAGGAAAAATATTCAAATTTGTTTGCAAATTTTGATTTGTTGTTGAAATTGTTGATTTTTTTTTGAAAATGTTGAAATAATTTTGAAACATTTTTAAATTGCTGAACATTCCCCCTTTAGAACAGGCATTTTTTTAGTTTGAAATGTTAGCATAAATTGTCAAGCTGACAAATTTGAACTAATATTACTGTATAACTAACTGTCAGGCATACATTTAATATACTGTTTAATGACAAATGGGAAAAAATTAGTCAAACAAAATGACATTTCAATTTAACAAGCCATAGTACTTAACTTGTCAAAAGATACTGACTTTGTTTATTTCAGTTATGTCAAAATATCAAAACAATTTTCAGAGGGGCATAATATTTTGGGAATTATCAATTTTAAAACTGACTGATCTGAACAAGAAAATTTACACTCTAACAGTACATTAGAATTGCATTCTTAACTATAAAATATGTTTTATTTTGATTGTTCACAATGAATGTGTATGCATCCTTCTTAACCCTAACCCTACAATATACCACAAATTACCACACCCCAGCCTGTTTGTATCACCCGGCGTGGAAGTTTTTCGATGAAAACATGGGACTCGGCCTGTATACTTGTCGCACACCGTGGTGTACTGGAAAATCCCTTGCCTAGGCCTGTGTGCCGGATGTCCATGGTTCAAATCCAGGGGGGTCACAGCGATATTTTGGGAAAAGTGGGGGTAGAGTTAGGGTTAAAGGTTCGCATTGAAAGAAATGCGATGCCTATAGTTAACTATATCTATTTCCATTTATTATTTGTCTGGGTCATTCCTATCAACCAAATCTCCTAAAAATATGGCAATTAATTCCTAACAACCAAATCTCCTAAAAATATAGCAATTAAATATTGTCTACTGAAAGTTGATCGCTGTTAGTTGGTACCAAGTGTCCTCATCACCTTATATGACTATTCTCATAACAATTGGTAGCATATGCATATCATACCTATAATGTAATAGACACAGGGGATCACCAACATTCAGTTTCACTTCAGTTTTATTTTCATCTCAAATAACACACAAATAATTTAGCATGTAATGTAAAACCTGAATGTTCTTTGCAGTGCTTTTATTTCGGCGTATTTCGTGCATCACCAAGAATCTCTCAGAATAAAGACACGTGAAAATACATTTTTGTAATTATTTTGCTACCGATCTTAATTTTTGAACTCAGCAACCTACACTGCTTTCTGAAAGGTTGCTATACTTTAATCAGTTCCAAATTGGCGAGAAATATTCAATTTTTAATCTCTCCGCACGCAAATATAATCCAAGCGTACCCGCCAGATTATGGCCACACGCACATGGTTTTAGTTGCATGCACGCATCACGCATATGATACACAGTGCGCTTGCTGCCTTCGTGAGCGCCTGCGTCATTCTGAATTCATTCGCTGCTGTGAGGCGGCTTCGCCAATTTGGAACTGATCAAACTATAGCAAAACCATAACAAAAACCTCTGTACACGAAAATAGTGGCTTTTACACTATTTTGCTACAGGGAAATTACATTTGTAATAGCGACACGTTTATTATTGGGGGGAAATTGCATCTTGTGTTACTTCTGCAAATTTATTGTTTTATTTAGAAAGTGTTTCTTGATGAAAAAACCGACTAAATAAAGCAGCAAAAGTAATGAAACATTCCAAGGCAGGCGTCAGATCGGGTGGTTAGTATGCGGCTGGTGCACCCATCCGTCGTCAGCGCGTAATAATTTGATTTTTTTTTAATCACTTGCTGTTAACATTTTATTTTTTTACATATGTATTCTCATACAGTGCTGCTGATTTTAAACAGTTTAGCATGTTATTAAATTCTGTAATTCTTGTTATGTAGACGTAATATGATGATCCTTCATGTATCATCTCGGCCTTTAAATGGTTTGTTTGTGCAATGCTCTGCAATAGCCACAGCAGTTTGAATTTGGCATACCTCTATCAATCTCTTTTTTATTGCTGTATATTATACTGCTTTTGCATACATCTATATACTAGTATTATACTTTTTACTCTTTTAGTATTTCACACAGTTTTATTGTATCTTAGATTTTAATGTTGTAATTTAATCAAAATTGTGTAAAATCATACTAGGTTCAGTTCTCCATCCATGCATTTGCGTGTTTATCCTCTTCCTTTGTTGTTTGCTCGACCTCCTGTCTTTTCCCTCTCACGCATATGTGCATGTATGGACGACCTGATCATAGGTTGCGAGATAGCGAGTCGAAATTTATGAGACCATTTGGTCGTGTCCGTCTTTCTCATGTGTCCTGATGCTCGACCCACTATTTTAGCGACCTTTTTATATATTGTTTGTGTTTATTGTGTTATATGCTATCATAATATGTTGTTAAGCGCCTTGAGGCCCCTTTGGGCTAAGGGCGCTATATAAGCGCTTGGTATTATTATTATTATATGATATTACGTCTACATAACAAGAATTACAGAATTTGATATATGTAAGTTTTGTATTTAAAAGTGAATGTTTCGATCACCAAAGGGTTTTTTTCACATCAAAATATTTTGATATCAGATGAAACCCCATATTTGTCTCATTATTTCAGTAACATTTTTGGCGGCAAGAGATGTTTCATTTAGAAATTAGAGACCAAAATGCAGTGAATAAGTGGCAAAGGTGGTTAACCACGTAGCCAGTTTGTACTACTCAATGGGCAAATTTCATGACACCTTATGCTCTGAAAATAAGAACCATTTGAGGTATGCAACTCAAACTTTGGAAAATAACTATTCTAAGGCTGACACTTCATACAAAACATCAAGATGAAAATTGGGCCAGCAATCGGATTACAGTTCCTTCTGAGAATGTAGCATAACAAATTACAATTGATTCTCCCTCAGGACGAATAGTATAATCAAGATAATCAAGCAAGTAGGGTAATTTTGCTTCTTTTTAAATTTGATAACAAATAATTCTGGTATACACTCTATATTACAGACAAAAGGGACAACACTTGTCATATAGAAATAGCACAACAGCCGAGTGAATGGCGGTACAAAGTATTTGATTCAATGTCAAACGCTTTCAGTAAGTATTCATTACTTAATGTGTTACAATCCATATCTGTCTCCCAACAAATGTTTGATGGCATTGAATATTCCAAGAGAGACATTTTGCATAAAATTCAAGGGCGACTACTCCTTTTGTCAATGTCTACATTGCACCCTGTATGAGAAAAAGCTTTTGTTTAATTCACAACTTGCTTACAATGGGCAGCTTCAATACATTTGTTTGTAAGTGATGTTTCAGGCCCGGTTTCAGGTTATAAAAGTATCTTTTCGTTATTAAACATTTTCCCTTAAAGGAAGGGTCCCGCAAGCACAACATTGAGCATTATTTGTTAGAAAAATAATTATCGAGCCGAAATTACGTAATTATATAGAACAAAACATCATACTAGTCACAAAAATGAATAAAAACTGCCATCACTCAACATGCAATTTTTAAAATTCGCGGCGATCGAAAGTCCAGGTGTCGATGACGTCACGGGTATCGGTGCTCAAATTTGCACATGTGCATTGCATAACTATGACTTCATCAACATCGGGACTTTGGATCGCCGCGAATTTTAAAAATTGCATGTTGAGAGATTGCGGTTTTTATTTGTTTTTGTCATAAGTGTGGTGTTTTGTTCAATATAATTACAAAAGTTGGGCTCGATAGTTATTTTTCTAACATATAATGCACAAGTGTATGCTTGCGGGACACCTCCTTTAAAGGACAGAAATAAATTGAAACATGTCACTTGTTAGATAACAAATACTTGTTGAAAGCATTTGGTGGTATTGGAAAAAAAAACTACTATGTACTAACTTTAATGTAACTCCATTAGCATGCGAAGTGCCTCAGGAAAAGTGCATTTTGATGCAAAAATAGACATAATGGAACCAAAACATAATGAACATTAGGCCAACAAAAAATGTTTGTTGTATTGGCTTAACACGCTATTGAAAAAATTTCACATTTTGAATTTTACGCTATTACTAAATTTGATCTCACAGAGTCAATTAAATCACAAAATATCATGAGGCCATTTGCGATCGTCAGATTTGCTGTGTACTGTATTAAAATTCTCTTTTAAAGGGATAGCCGAGACTCAACTTGAATGCCATTTGAAGGGGGATTTCGATAACTTGAAGAGAAACTTAATACAGACCTTCTGAGGCAAATTGGACTACACTTGTTTTGTAGTGGGAACATATTTTAGTTTATTGTGTCAAGTTCAAAAAATAGTGGATTGTCCATGATATTGTATGGGGGAAAAGGAAAGCAGAGACTTCAATTTTACTTATTACCATGATGCATATTATCGAAGCATACTACGAGAGTACGATTTACCCAGTGTCGCATCGCTAAATGCTCAACACTTTGCAGAATTTGCTATACAATCTGAAATGCGTATAGCAGTTTTATACTATGCATTTCAATATAACAGTTAAAACAGTTATAATCATTTTTAACGAACAGTGGAACTTTGACAACAATTTGCTACACACTTTTTTTCATGAATATCGATCACTGCATACTACATTTGTACAGCCAGTAGCGTAACCAGGTTATTTGTTATCAAATTTCATAATTGTTTTAAATAATTTCCCTATCACAAAATCCTTCAAGAAGATGGGTAGAGGTAGGGAGAGAGTTGTTTGACCATATTTTGCAGCAAAGTAGGACAAAAGTAAGAATATACTGTAAAACTAGAAATGTTCACAAGTTTAAAATTTCACGACTCTGCAATACTGGCCTTATTCACGACATGAACATTTCGCGAATGTAAACTTTGGAGTTACATTATGTAACTTTGCAATGCACTGCTACAAGGTAGATTGGAAATATTCACAGTATGACATTTTCGTGAGTAAGTGCTCCTCGCGAAATTAGCCAAATTTAGATGCATGCGAACATTTCTGGTCTTACAGTATGGTCATCAAATAACAAAAGCAGACTACGATTCGAGTGATCAAATACTTTTTACTTATTTAGGCTTAATTAAAAAAATCATTTGTCTCAAAGCTCCCGCGCGCGTTAGTTTATTGATGCGCATTAGAAGAAAAAAAATCTTAAATAAGAAAAAAAAAAAAAAAAATCCAAAAATTTCACCGATTTTTCAGATTTTCATTGATCACATCATTTTATATACAAAAAGTCACTTTTACAAGGATTTCAATATTTTATATTTAAAAAAAAATAAAAAAATAAAAAAACTTTTATGCATTCCACATTAGGTTTTGAAAAACTGAAGAGCTTTGAGACAAAAGATTTTTTTAATTTAGCCTTATCTCAATGCAAACTGGTGGAAGCATCTAAAATAAAATAATGCTACAAGATTTATTTATTTTATTTGGAAATATTAGCACATAAGGATGAACAACGTATTCTTTATTTTATTTGGCCAACAAATACCTCATGGGCGTTCTATTATATATAGTATCAGCATTCAAGTATTATACTAAAAGCTCAGATGCAGAAATAGGGTTGAAATATTTTCAAAATCTCCTTACCCTGTTTCCATAAAAGGGGTTAAAAGGGTCTTGGTGTATTCAATATAGTCCCTTAAACACAGAGAATGTGACGAATAGTGTGAAGGGTTCATAAAATAAGACGGAACTATGTTAAATAAGCTTTTATGGCAGTGTTGTATTCTGTAAGAAGACCTCTGTTTGGAAATACCGACAAATATATCAAATTTGCGACCAAAATGTCTTTGTATCAACTCTGGGCTACTTATATATACAGGGTGAGTCAAAATAGTCAGGGGACCAGTCGGGAATCGATCCAGAGACCCTTCCGCACGTCACCCTGCCATCCCACCACTAAGCCACGACCCACAGCTACTTGTTCGCGCAGTATACTGCTCTCACTATAGAGGCTCGGTTGATTATGTCATCGAACACTGGCCGCACATGTGCTTAGGGTTAAAATTCTGCCATTTTTTAGGTTGAATAACCCTAAGATATAGGATTTCAAAACTTGAGCCAAACACACTGTCAAAAATATCGTTTGAGTTCCCCCCTCCCCTGGGATCAGTCCCCTCTGGTTACACAATTTACATACAAAAAAATACCTCTACCCATTTATCATATGGTCGCTGCTTTAATCTTATCTTGGATACATTACTAAATGGAATATTTTACCTTGAGCGGTTCGATATTCAACAGCCAAATTGTGTTTTCAATTTGCATTACAAATTACAATAACTATTTCAGCGTCAGAAGAAAAGATCTTGACGTTTGTTGCATTTTAATGTCTTGGTGGGCGTCAATGTGGGTAACCGTAAAATCAGCTATTTTTGCATGTTCAAATTTTCACTAACCTCTTTTTAATCAATTTTGCATGTTGTTATCAAAATTCTGTGTTCTTCTACCTAAAGCTATATACTTTCGGGAGATACATATATTCTCCTATTTTGTTTTGTTTTTGCACATCAATTTCGGCGTGTAATAAGAGCAAAACACACACATCTCCAACAAAATAGCATTCCTGCCAACAAACTCGATATAAAATTCAATTAAATTGGATAAAGCGAAAATCCTTATAATTGTGTCCTCATTTTCAAAATTAAACCTATTTGAATTCGGGTCCTATTGAAAGATAGTAGTTTCTTTTATGGCTGCCATGCAGCAATATGGCGACATTCTCCATGATTTAGCATGCGCTTTCCATGATATCTAACCCCCAAAGTAGTTTAAAATCTCAAATTTGCCAATTCTGCGTCTGTTGGGCCGTACAATAAGGTTTTCTTCATCACATTATCCCCATTTGGCCTTTCAAAAGATGAAACACCTTCACATTTTCCCCTAATCAATCCTCTCACGCAATACTATTCCTATATCTGCAAACACGTCTTGGGTGAAATCAAATCAAATATTCACAAATGTTTTCAAACTTCTTTGAACATGAGATGCAAGTCCCAAGTTACACTCACCCAAAATAACTCCGGGGCTGAAATATCGCCTTCAATGCATACATCAGCACCTCCATTCACACTCCACCACTGCTATACGGAATATTTCTAGATGCTGGGCATGTTCAGACGCACACACAGATGACATTTGGAGTGATACGAATAATCGTGATTGGGATGCTGGATCTTGGATGTGATGCCTCCAAAAATACTCAATATCGAGTTTAAACTGGAGGTGCGACAACTACAGAAGGCGAGTTTATTTTTGGAAGCGGACAGGGCAGGAAAGGGTCGTTTTGAATTTAGACGAGTCAGTGTTTGCGACGATATCAGGGGAGAGTATATTCCAGTCGTTAATCATTCTCATGAAGAAGGAGTTGGCGTATGTGTCGGTTCTTGAGAGTTTTTGTTGAAATTGTAGGGCATGAATACATCCATTTCTGGATGTGTCTTTGACCCAGTGTAATCGTTGTGGTTGATATCAATTTGGCCTTTGATCATCTTATGCAGGCAAGTTGGACGTTGATTTTTGCGTCTTTGTTTGAGAGAGGTCCATTTAAGTGAAGTTACATGTAATGCTTACAATCATGGGTGGCCACATTGCCTAGAATGATCATCATGATATCTATAGTTCAATCAGTTTCAAATTGGCTAGAAATATACGTTTTTTATCTATCCGTGCACAAAAGTAATCCAAGCGTATAAACGCGATTTTGGCGTACGCAAGCGTCACGCATACAATGACACTGCGACCTTGCGCCATGCGAGCGTTTGCGCGCGATGTTCTTTTGAATTCATTCGCTGCTGTAAACAGGTTTCGCCAATTTGGAACTGACTGAACTATAGGGGTTTTAATAAACAGGTACATACCTACATTTGGGATTTATTGGGGGTACAAACTCATTCAAGTTTAATATTATTTATACACTCAAGCATTTCAATCACTCCAAACTCTATGATTGTCTGAACACAACTACGATTATAGAATGTGCAGGCCCTACAGCTTATACATCAGTTCCACATAGGTGAAACTCAAGTATTGGAACACTTCACATTTACAGTTCAATATCAATTCATGGGGAACAAACTATTCTAATTTCAAATCAAATGATTTCATTACTTACAGTTTCAATGACTCCAAGTTGCAAGACCATCTGAACACAGTTAGTCTACTGTTATAAAAATGTACATACCCTACGGCAGATAAATAGCTGTTCCACATAGGTGAAACTCAAGTATTTGAACACTAAACATTTCCCAGGTTCAATGTCAGAACTATTTCTAAACAAGCTTAACCTATAATACTGCATGCCTGGCAATATAAACATGATGGTTACTCATTCATGCTATAGGAATTTAAAAATAAGATTTTTTGTAAAACAATTTGTAACTGAACAGAGTAACTTACTTCCATGTAGCTAACTCTGCTCCTACACCACTACAGCAAAACTGCTGTAATACCTAATCAATTATATCTATACTCTTTATACTCGACCACAGTAAAGATAAGTCTTTTCTCTACCTATTTCAGGACTTTCGGATCATTTTTGAAATTTCGTATGTTTTCTTTATTTTTTGAAAATTCCCTAAATTTCACCTTCTGGAATTTCTGTAGACTAAAGGGAACGCGCTATGGCCATGAAACTTTAGGAATAAATTCATAAGCATATTATCTACATTTTGTGTGAGGTTTTGCAAATACTGTGTTTACTTTTTGAAGAAAAAAATGTTTTCAATTTTTATTTTAGGGAAATTTTCAAAAGGCTGTAAAAAAGTCTAGAAACACTTAATTGGGAAAAACTCACGAGAGAATTTTCTAAACTTAATTACCTTTTACACCTTGTTTGTACAAATTGAACATGTAGTTTTTTCTGTAGAAATTCACAAAATTTGGCAATATAGTGTTTCTAGAAAATAGTGAAAAAGTACTAACATTCCCAGTGAATATACAATCCATCACCACTCAGTTGTGGAGGAAACAAATTGTGTAATACCTTGGTGTTTTGGCAACAAAACAAAAAAATATATCAATATACACATCCTCTGCTATTTTGAAGCAAATCATTGCCGGTCACCGTAGATAAGTTAGCCACCTTAAAACTGTGTAGCACTCTTAACCTTTTATTTGGGTGTTCAGATTTAATCCCTTGTTGAACAGATTTCATCCCATTTTAATTAAATATGTAACATTAGGGTAGAGTGGGGTAATTCTGGATCTGGGATAATTCCATCATGTAATACTCACATTGGTCCTTTCAGGACCTAAGCGTGTGTCCGTACGGACCGACCGTGTAAACAAACAAACAAACAAACATTGCCTCCTTCTTACTTTTAAGGAAAGGAATCATATGTTCAATCATACTTGTTTGTGAGCGTTTCACTTTTTACACAAACTTACTAGTATTTCAAATTTATCCCCAACCTTATTACCATTTCTCAAGGTCTCTGTTGGTATCAAACACTGGGCCCTGGGCGGTCCCAGATTTCACTGAGAAAATTTAGCCAGACTAATGATCTCAAGATCAAGTTCAATATTAAAACAAGTCAACAAAATAGAAACCCCACATGCTCCTGTCACATATTACAGCTATAAGTCGTATCTGATTTCTATTCAAAACTATTCTCAGATTATTATTTCATATACAAGCATGAGGTCATCAGCAGGTTCAGTCCATTTATGGCAACAGTTAGTCCCATTGTGTATCATTCTGGTATAGTCAGTGTCATAATGCATTGGACATAATTCCAACAATGCGTGCATACTTGGGTACATTCCTACATATATAATAATAATAATAATAATAGATTGTTCTTATAAGGCGCAAACAAATCTTCCAAGGACCTCAGAGCGCGCAAAACATATATCAAACAAACAACAATTAATTCTGTGAATCAGGACAGGCCTGGAGGAAGAAATGAGTTTTTAGCTGGCTTTTGAACTGAGAGAATTTTTGGGATGTTGCGAAGGCTGTCTGGAAGCGAATTCCAGACAGCCGACGCAGCAAAACGAAATGAGAATTTACAAGCTTTGACGCGCTGAGTTATGAGCAATTTTTCTGTAGAAGATTGTAGCGAATGCGAAGGTTTGTAAATGCAAAGCTTACGATCATACATCATACATGTGTATGAGCGTACGTACGTAAACCCGGAAGTGTCTACAACTGGGCGCTTTCAAAAAATGACCCCGCGGCAATCGTGAAATTGTCACGTGCATGCATGCATAGTTGTTCGCGCAATTCATGCATCTGGACGAAGCTCCATGAACAGCAACAAAACACGCTCGCGTGAAATAGCTTGAATTTCGTCCATTAGGCCAACAACAAAAAAAGTTATGTTGTCCTCGACAGCTTTCAGAGAGGAGAGGCGGGCGGGCGGATTTTTTTTTTTTTTTTTTTGATTTTTTTAAATTTTCTTTTACCAGCAGAAGCCAACAAGAAGTTAAAATCACTCTAAGAGCCGCATATATATGTTATAAACACTTAATTTAATATTAATGCCATTTAAACTGTTTTAAAAAAAATCTGGAAAAAAAATCTGAAAAAAAAATCTGAAAAAAAATCTGAAAAAAAAAAAAAATCTGATTTAAAAATATAAAAAAACACGATTTTTTAAAAAAAAACAATGATTTTTAAAAATAAAAAAATCTGAAAAAAACAACAACATCGGAGCGGCCCTAAAATGACGAGCGGGCGGTCGAGGACAACATAACAATTTTTGGGGGGGGCCTTATGACAGTGACTATATTATCAATATCAGCAAGAATTTAAGGTGTCCAGAAACATTGATTGCAGTACATAAATGGATTCGCCTATAAGGGGCACTGGCGTATACAAACACATTGACAAATGCAAGATACAGGGTGAGTCAAAAAAAAGTTTACTCAACTTCAGCGATTATTTTAGAAATAAGTATTCGTTTGTTTTCACGACGATTTACTACGGTATAAAGACAAGTCAATTAGCTTTAATGTGAATTTTATCTGGTTTAGATTGGTTGAGGGAAACTTGTTTTACGCTGTTTTGAATAAAAGTGACCAATTTAACGTCCGAACACGCTTCCAGATCTTGACCATTATATTTCATAAGATACGACCAATAAAAAATTACAATACCGACAGCGAAAGGATCAATTCCTTTGTTATGAAATGATTATTAAAGTGTGGTAATTGTGTCATAAATAGGCCTTAAAGCTGTCTATTGTTTTAATCTATTAGGAGACAATTTTGAACAAGTCTATTGTCTACTTAATTCTTTTAATAAACAAGATGTGTAATGCTTTACATCATAATCCTAGTAAACATTATGATGCTCGTTAAGCTTGAAATTAAAAACCGTGTTTTTGGTGAAAAAACAGCTCCTGTACAGAAATAGTCATATTTACTTAACGGTATCATCAAATAGCGTGATTTATTTTCCAGATGGTAGCAAAGAAATGGCGCAATCATTTAAAGTTTTGTTTGCCTTAATTGTGTGGTCAGAAATATTTTTTACCATTTTTTCAATTAGGGTAAACTTTTTTTTGACTCACCCTGTACACATGTACATACAATTGTCCTTGCACAGTAACATCACTGTTCTGGTAACTGACATACCACCAATGGGGCATTTGTGTGTCTTCAGGTGTATAGCAACTGATCTGCAAACTGTTTCTGAGCATCTGGTGACAGATTACATCCATTCTTTTTTCTAGGAAGAAACTCTTAACCACTTGACATAATAGAGGTCAAAGTCAAAGATTTCAAAGTCACTTCATGATATATATTGATAATGTAACCATTTGTGCAATTTCAACTTTATGTTATGGTTTCTGTGGCTGCTACCATCTATGGCAAAAAAGCTATCAAGGCATCTTGTCTGGTCGAAACTCATCCCTAAACCCCCTAGCGGGCTTTTAACCGGGATCTCAATTTTGGACGAGAAAACAACAACCAAATAGCTGGGGACCTCCTGAAAATCGATCCGGGGACCCTCTGGCCGTCGGCCCGTCGTCCCACCCACTAAGCCACGACCCTCAGCTACTCGTTCACGCAGTATACCACGCTCACTATATAGGTTTGGTTGATTACATCATCGAAAACCGTCCGGGCATGTGCTTGGAGATAGGCTTAGAAGTAGTATTTTTTAGTATTTAGGGTAGGAGGTTAGAGTTAAGAAAGGTGATGTAGACACAACTGTTACGTCAACTTTACTCCAAGTAACTTAGTATCAACTCCATCCACCCTACACATCTACTACATGTGACCCGTCACATCAAAATGGACATGTTGGAGGCCCAAGTCAATTCCGAGTTATTGGTATGACTTGAAAGAGTACCTTAAGCTTTGAAATGATACCATGTTGAAGGTGATCAGACTTTGTTATCACAAGATATGAATTGAGAAGCATATTTGTTTTAATTATTTTCTTTATATTTCACCAAATATATTGGCCTCTTATCTCAAAACTGTGTTTGCCGACAACAAGACCTTTTTGATGTGACTGGTCACATATACACTGGTTTTCCCACGTCACATTTGACTTTCAGTCAACCCCTGCTTTTGATTGGCTCATCAACAGGTGGTATGACATACTAACACTATAATGATCTCCCGCCAATATCCCTGTCGGGACCTAAAGAACACAGTAACATGTCCCTCCCTCCCTCCCTTTCCCTGTCTCATCATTTACCCTAGGTATCAAGATAGACATAGAAAATGACCATGGCACTGACAGCTACAATTTCAGTCATATCCAACAGGGGCGCAGAGCTCCATTACCAGTCTGCGACATCTCTTTAACTGAGCAGTTCAGCCCACGGGTTGTATTAAGAAAACTAATAGTAATACATCAATGTTGGCACTCTTCAATACGCTGCCTATACAACCACTGTTACACACAGTTTCGTTAGCTAACATTCAAATTGTCATCCATTTAGTTACCTTTTTTTTATTGGCTGATCACCAGGTGGTGATTACGACATCACAATAAATGATCTCTCGCAAATATCCCTGGTGATCGATGAGACCCTTAGAACATCTATCCTCCCTCTTTTTCCCTGTCTCATCATCATATCATGATAGGTATCAAGTATAGACAACGATAGGGGTTGCCTGAAGACATGTGACCTATATCGAAGCATAATGTTCTAATATTTTATCCTCTATTTCAATTTGGAAAGGTAAACTTTCACACACATTATATAGAAACTTAAAAACATGAAGCAGAAAGGAAAAAATATTTAATGGGTCATTTTGATGCCGGGCCGGTAAAATAGACTCACATAGAAAGAGTGGTGACAATTCGGCAGTCTAGTGTTACCAAATAAGAAAGGCGCCGTTCTCAAATTGGCCACAGTAGGTCAATATCGAAGACATAACACAGAACTCTCCAGGCCAGTCTGTGACATCAGATGAGCATGTCAGCCTGTCCCTGCCATGTGCTAAGAAAGGTGATATATTGATGAAGGCACTCTAACCTGGATGTCTGGTTCAACCTTTGCTCCAATTGACTTATGTTTTGCCTATACAACTGCTACATACAGATTTCCCCACGTCACATTTGACTTTTCCTAATCAACAGGTGGTGATTATGATGTATTCATGTCCAATGATCTCCCGCCAATATCCCTGTTGGGGAACCCTTGGAACACCTACCCTCCCTTCCCCTGTCTAGTCATTGTGCCAATTCATGTCCAATGATCTCCCGCCAATATCCCTGCTGGGACCCTTGGAACACCTACCCTCCCTTCCCCTGTCTAGTCATTGTGCCAATTCATGTCCAATGATCTCCCGCCAATATCCCTGTTGGGACCTTTGGAACACCTACCCTCCCTTCCCCTGTCTAGTCATTGTGCCAATTCATGTCCAATGATCTCCCGCCAATATCCCTGTTGGGACCCTTGGAACACCTACCCTCCCTTCCCCTGTCTAGTCATTGTGCCAATTCATGTCCAATGATCTCCCGCCAATATCCCTGTTGGGACCCTTGGAACACCTACCCTCCCTTCCCCTGTCTAGTCATTGTGCCAATTCATGTCCAATGATCTCCCGCCAATATCCCTGTTGGGACCCTTGGAACACCTACCCTCCCTTCCCCTGTCTAGTCATTGTGCCAATTCATGTCCAATGATCTCCCGCCAATATCCCTGTTGGGACCCTTGGAACACCTACCCTCCCTTCCCCTGTCTAGTCATTGTGCCAATTCATGTCCAATGATCTCCCGCCAATATCCCTGTTGGGACCTTTGGAACACCTACCCTCCCTTCCCCTGTCTAGTCATTGTGCCTAGATTGGTATCAATTATAGACAGTGATAAGGGTTGCCTCAAGATATGTGACCTATATCAGAGTAATTTCTAACATTTTATGCTCCTCCATATTCAGGTATGGAAAGATAACGATCATAAACGTTCATTCACTAAAAAATTCCTTTGAAACAAAAGGAGAAAAAGAAGCCTTTCAACAGGTTAAAACTAAATTAAATATAATCAAAGTCCTTTTTTAAAGTGCAAGCAAAATAATTTATTAAAATACTTTGATGAATTTTTGAAGAAGAAAAGTCAGTCTGATTTTTGAAGGTTGCTACAGGGCCATGCACGTGCCCTTTTCAAAATGTTTCCCCTTTGATGCAAAAATCAGAGATATCGTTAACCCTGGATATCTCATACATTTTACACTACACACAAAAGTAATTAGTACAGCATCATACTAAGCCCATGACCACATAAAGTCCTGCAACAGTGCACTACGCAATATTTTGCCACTTTCTTCATCATGCGCAGCAACCTCAATGCACATATGAATGAGTCACGATCAAATTTGCTATTTAGGCTCAGCATCGATATGGTGCAGGAAATTGCGCTTTCATTGTCATACTGGAATAAGCCTTCGTCTTCACCCAATATGACGCTTCGCATACAATATTTATTCCGGCACTGTTACTCTGATTCACCTCATATATCAGGTGTCAGAATCTAATCACAGTTATGATTAAACTGTCATACACTAATGAGGCATCTGTCAATTCTTCATCATTATTTATACACACTGATGATGGTGTTTTATTAGCTTACTAACTCATCCATATATTAGGTCAGTGTGATCAATTCGAAATGTGGACCAACAACAGACCGTTTGTGATGCAGCACATCAAAGGGGGGTGGGGGACTTTGATGTCAAATTTGAGTTTATTAAGTGTGCTCTAAGAGCATTTGTCAGGGTGTTGTAACTTCAAATATGTGTATTGTAGGATGACCTGCACGATCCTTGTCAACAGTTTGAACATATTAGGTCATCCATGTAGCAAAGCAGAACGAGTTACAAAGGGGATTTGCATCCGGCCTGCGCCTGTTCTTCATTTAACTGAGTTGGTGCATGAATACCAATTTATTGAAAGGGAATATTAGGGAAGTGGTCTCGTCAATCATTTTCTAATCTTTAAATGAAACAAAATCTGATTTTATTTGTTTTGTTTTTTTAAAAAATCGTGAATGTAAATGAGAATATGGGGTACTTTTACCATATCAGCCTCTAAAAAGATATGAATGACTTCTAACAAGCCTAGTCACATTTAACACTTTCCATGCGGCTATTAGTTTTACCATGATTATACAAAGCATTTTCCATTTTTCAAAGTCTATCTCAAGGATTACCGAATCAATACTAGACATGTGTACTTATTTTAATGCATTTCTCATGGTGAATCCTAATATTGTGAAAAATAATAATTTGGACATTTTTGAAACATTTTGTGACATTTTGGAGTGTCGTCTGCAGACGCCTGGTTCATGGAAAGTGCAAACCAGATCAGCAGACAGCTGTGAATAAATGTGGGAAACCAGACTATTCAAGAATTAGCCCATCACACAATTCAACTTCATACTTTTACTATCCCGGATGGAGAACACCCTGTAACTATGGTAACAGGCTCTAGAGTGTATTTAAAACCTGAGTAAATAGAGCATCTCTGCAATGATTTCTTTATCTGGAAAAAAACGACTTAATGGTTCCTTAGCCTACAGGGGCACTCAACATTTTCTCCGGTATACACACCTGCCAAACACAAATACATAAAAGAAATAGGGTCTTGTGTGCCAAGCTCAAATTTTGCCTGAATTCTGGGTTATTAGGACTCTTATATCTTATGTTTATGATTCAATAAATTCTTAATTCCTCGGGGATAATTGTTTCTATGACTGAAGTTGCAGGTGTGTTTTGTTGGATTGAAAATCTGTTTAGGAGTCGCGAAGAATGTATACATTTAGTGATGCATGGGAGTGCAAAATTATCTATATCAGAGTTGAGGTGACATTTGAAACAGTTTAAGTTGACCAGTGCTTTAAGTAGGTGGACACAATTCAACACATGCAAGCAAGCAATCAATCAATAATGCAGTGATTTCACTGTCTAAAGGATGAGAAATGTAGAGAAATGGACCATTAGGGCATTGCAGGACACGTTTTTAATGGGACAAGTGATGCACATGTTTTTTTAGTACTGCAATAAGTAAATAACACAGTGATATCAATGTCTCAGGGAGAAAAGTGGACTATAGGGCATTGCAGGACACATTTCAATGGGACAAGTGATGCATACATGTTTTTAGTACTGCGATAAGTCAAATATACAGTGATGTTACAGTCTCAACAAACAGAACTGCTTGCAATTTTAAAAGATGAATGAAAAATAATATTTCACTTTAAATCACCCAAAACAAAAATGACACAGTTTTGACCTAGTGGTAAATGGTAGTTAGAAAGGGAATCTAAATTGTCTGTTTGTCAACATATAACCTCTGGCAAATGTTAGAAGTATAGAACAGTCAAAATTCAGAATTTCTCTCGACCTTACTGGAAATGTGTGGCTCAAAATGTACACACATTTGCCTATCGATAAAAGCATGGGGTGACAATTTCTTATCTTTCTACATAACAATTTCAAATCAAATCAAATGACTCATTGCATATTCCTACAGAGAACTAAAGTACCATGTACTATTAAACCACCAGGGCCTCATTTGCCCTGTCAAGTACCACCTGTGACTCTGAAGAAGGTCAAGTGCTTCATAGACCAAAAATCATCTTCTTTGTCTGTTTAAATATTATGACAATATAATTCCATTATCAACCAGTCAGTCATGGCACCAGTCAATCTGACCCAAACCTATTTTACTCTAAAAGAAACACTTCTCTTAACCACACACAAATCAGTGGATCGGCCAGTGGTGGCGTTTTGGCCTAGAGGTGTATGAGTGTGTGACTTGGACCTGGAAAAGAAACTGTCACAAATTATGTTCACCTGTAACAAGATTGAGTTCAGCCTTGAGGGGAATAAGAGTGACACAGATTTGATTTAGATGGCTATGTTTGTCTGTAGTCAGTGGAATGACCAACTGTGTACCAGTTTGCTTTCATAGTGACCTACATTTGAACATCAATACATGCCTGGACAGATAGTTTTATTTGTGGATCTCAATTCAATCTTGGTTATAATTCAATAGACAAGCAAACCTCCACTCAAAAGGCATGCTTGAATTCATTTAAAGTTGTGCGATCAAAACAAGTTGTCACTGTTACGTCAAAACCTCGTATCTCCATCCAGCCCTTCAGCATGTATAAAGTAATATTTCCTATGTATAACCTTTGGGCAGTCTGCTCTAAACATGTTCAAGGGCAAAAAAACACATCTACATGTATCAAAACGTTGTAATTGTAAGTGCTATTGACCCTGAATATGTACAAAGCAAACACTTCCTAAGCTTAACTGTTGCACAGTTTCACTTTAATACAAGGTTTTAACGCAACAGCAACAATATAGAGAAAAAACGCAAGCTAGAACTAGCAAACATTGTCTTAACCTTTTACAAGAATAAGTTAACCTTCACAGAAAGTGACATAGATTTGATTTGAATAGCTAATTTGTAAGCATTGAAAGACCAAGTATGTGGCAGTTTGATCTTGTTTGGTGTCCTACATTTGGACTTCATTATGATTACAGCAACATTGCTGGACAGATAGTTAATATTCTGGTCTGTATCCAATTTTGGCTATTTATTGGAGTGAAGACAAGAGATTTACTTACACTGCATGCTTGATTCTCATGCTACGCTGCCAGATTACAAAGAAATGTGATTGAACACTTTTTCATCAAGACTACAAATGTAAGCCAAAGTGAACAACTCACCCAAAATTGTGTTATACATCTGGGTCATTATAAATATGGGTGACAAATTTTGTTCCTAATCCCAATTTACAAATCAAGTCAAATGCCTCACTGCATTTACCTATAGCACTGAAGCAGCTTGTACTTTCAAATCTATTCAACATTGATAAACCAGGCCTCATCTGCCCTGTCAAGTGACACCTGGGACTCTGAAGAAGGTCAAGTGCTTCCCAGACCACTAAAACATCTTCTTTGTCTGTTTAAATATTATGACTACCCTACACCTCTCTGAATACCAATCTTTTAAAAAAACCATACAGTTAGTCATATCAGTCAATTTGACCCAGACTTAGTTTATTAGCCAACACTTCTAATAACTGCAGAGAGACCAGTAGATTTAATAACAGCGTGGCGTTATTGCTCTAAGGTGTGTGATTGCATGGCGTGGACATGGAATGAGAAACTGTTACAAATCATGTTCACCTTTAACAAGAACGAGTTCAGCCTTGAAGAGAAGGGTGGCACAGATTTGATTAGATGGCTATGTATTGTCTGTAGTCAATCTAAACCAATCGAACATAACCCTATTTTACTAGCGGACATGTCTGATAACCGCAGAGAAACAAGTAGATTATATAACAGCGTGGCATTTTGGCCTAAGGTGTGTGATTGCGTGACGTGGACATGGAATGAAAAACTGGTACAAATCATGTTCACCTTTAACAAGAACGAGTTCAGCCTTGAAGATAGGGTGGCATAGATTTGATTTAGATGGCTATGTATTGTCTGTAGTCAATCTAAACCAACCCAAATATTCAATCGAACATAACCCTATTTGATAAGCGGACACTTTTAACCGCAGAGAAACAAGTAGATTATATAACAGCATGGCATTTTGGCCTAAGGTGTGTGATTGTGTGACGTGGACATGCAATAAGAAACCGTCACAAATCGTGTTCACCTTTAACAAGAATGAGTTCATCTATGATGGAGGAGAGTGGCACACATGTAGATTTGATTTAGATGGCTTGTTATTGTATGTAAGCATTGAATAACAACAAGTGTGTGCCAATTTGTTCCTTTGTCCTACATTTGGTCTTCCCTGGGTAGATGTTGATAATTGTAAACAGGCAGCATCTCTCCATGGTTTTATAAACCAAAGTTTGAAAACATGTGGCGCAATACACCCAAAGGTATGTTCATCTTGGCTGCAAAGCTTTCAAATTTGAGATACAGAACAAAATGAGCACACTAAAGTATAAGGAACGTGATCGAAAATATACTCTCTTTTTTTATATCCTCAAAAGTATGTCAATAATGTCAACAATGAAGCATTGAAGAATCAACATAATTGATTTTGTTTAATTTTTGTTGTTGTTGTTGAGTATTTCAAAGGTGACTGGGTGTTATTTGCCCCAAATATTATGGTGATTTTTCACATCTTAACTTGGCAAAGAATAAAGAGATTGATACCCAGATTCCCCATATATGGTGGGCATATCTGATGGTATACAAATATTGAATGCCTGAGAGTGTGATAGTAAAAACTATCATATCACCTGGTTGAAATCAAGCCTATCATGATATAATACTGACTGGAGCTCTGTGTATAGCGTTCCTTTGCTTTGGCATCAGGTTTGGTGCTTTCCTAGTCTAGTAAACAGATGCAAGAATGGGGTTGAGGATTTGGGGATTTGGTTGAAACAATGTTGAATTCTAAATTCATAAGAAAGCTTTTGAGATATACAAGGTATAAACTATGGCACACAATTTAATAGATTGGATCAAAGATAACAAGAGAGAGTCACTAAATATCTCCCTTGACGAAAAAATCTCAACACAGTATTCAGTTTTAAATGTCAACGACTGCGGCAATAATTCACATTGTTTTTGGCTATTTTCAATCACATTCTTCTGGCAATGATTACTTTTTATCCCCCGAATTCCACTCTTGGTAAACTATCGACTGAATTGAAACAAGAGTTCACAACATTTTACAAAACAGTCTGGTATTTACACAGAGTATTACGCGAAATTGAAGATAAAGATAAGCTGTACAGATAGGATCGATTTGGTACATTTTCTGATCAAATGTGACCCAGTTTTCTACAAAAAACTGGAAAAGGCATACCTTCATAGCAAACTATAGTTGTCAACTGCTATTCTGATAACAATCAAGCATATTATGTTCCTCTACCGGCTTCCCCAAATACACAACCGCAAGTTAAACAACCAAATAAAGTAATAGCTTGAACTACTATTACTCCTGACATTTCAATTTCACAGCCAACATTAACAACAACAGAAACCATTCTTCACTTTGTTCATCTTACTCTGCGCAGTGACATCAGAGCGTATTCTATAGGTTAATCAGTTCAAATTGACGAGTCAGTTTTCATCTCTCCGCGCACAAAAGTAATCCAAGCGTACTTATGTGATTATTTCCAGATGCACACGATTTCTTGCCAATTTGGAACTGATTAAACTATAGTTTAATTATTAGAATAAGCACTGACATCAATGCACAGTTTCAGATGAACGCAGTATAGCAAACAACTAAATCAATCTAGTAATCCTTTACTCACAACATCTCAAAATGCTGCTGGTCACCATAATACACACACATTTCAAGTGTCTGTAACTAATATGGGCAGTGGAATTTAACCGCATAAGTTGACGGAGATACTCGACAGTGTGTCGTTTGTCTTTCTGATGGAGACATCAATTTAAGAACTCAAAGGTTCATTATAGATCTGGCAATATCGATATCTGAAAAATCTATGCAACTTGAGAGGCTCAAGTCACTCACTACATGGGCACTGAGTGAAATATGTGGCACCGGTCAACATTCCCAAAACAATTCATTCCTGAGAAAGGTGGAAGCAAGCCAAATCAATGCTGTAATCCTTCACTTAAAGGTATATTATGTGATCTTTCCAGGGAACACCTTCAACATCGAAAGAAAATTGAAAGAAGATTTTCTTGCAGATTTACATTTCTGATCATAAATCGTACATACATTCCAAGTTACAGGGCAAAACGATTCTTAATTACTTCAAAATCATGATTTTAGAGTGAAAATAAACTGTCGGATAACACCGACAGTTTATATTTTCACTCTAAATTCACTCTAAAACCATGATTTTGAGGTAATTAGGAATCGTGTCGCTCTGTAACTTGGAATGTATGTATGATTTATGATCAGAAATGTAAATCTGCAAGAAAATCTACTTTCTAAAAAAAATAATGAATAGAGGGCGCTCTCTGGAAAAGATCACATAATATGCCTTTAATGGCATCTCAATATCTACTGGTCAACAATCACAATTGTAAGTTTAGGTAACCAAATACGGGCGGCGGAACGTAGGTCTGCATAATTTGACGGAGATACTTGACACTGTGGAGTTAGTCTTTTGATGGAGACATCAGTGTCAGAACTCACAGAGTTCCATTATAGATCTGGCAATATCAATATCTGAAAAAGTGTAAGTTACTCACTCTCTTTGAAACTGTGAGATAAAAAGCAGGCTATAGTTTGACCGTAACACAGTAAGCAAAAAAATTAAGGACGTCAGAAATTACGATATCTTATAATATCAAAAAATAAACTATGGAAAGAAGAAGAAAAATTGTGATGGATAAATGGAATATAGAGGTTATGGCCCTTCATGATCCACTCGTTGTGTACAAGCCAACGTCGGCAAATAAAAGTTGACATTGCTTCAACTTTCGCAACAATAACAACTATACGTCTATGTCACATGATACCCAAAGATAGGCATATGAACGGGCCTCAACGCCTCACTTGAGTAACTATGCACCTGAATCCAAAAAAAGTGTAAACAAGAGACCTTTTTCACTACTACTACAACAACTTTTTTAGAAAACATCCAATTATTTTCTTTTTCATCTCCCACTTTCAGTTGGGATGCTTTTTACTTTATTACATTTTACATTTTTACTCATCCCTCTGTACACCTTCGGGTATCTTGTTAGTGGTCTCTACTGTTTCAGCTGGGACTAGTTCTCTCATACTTTTATTTAAATAAATTCCCTTGGAAATTTAAATTTTATGAGACCATTTTGAAACATTTTCAGGAATCATATTCATATCAGATGAAAAAAATCTGAAATTCCATGAAATAGTTACTTTTTTACTAACTTTTGTGATAAATTGCCTAAAATTTTGCTAAATAAATGCCAATTTAGGAACAAAATATCTACATTAGAGAGTGAAAAATATCTACTTTCCAATTTTTATCTTCAAAATATCATGCCTGCTTTCTCTACACCATCGAAAAAGCCACACGATGAATCCCACTGAAACAAGCTGCATGCATTATATGCTGTCCATTAAAATTCATCTGATATCTCCAAATGCCAAGGTGGAAACCTTTTATCTCAGGAACAGCAAAGTTTTACTGTATAATTTGACTATTCTTTTCACTTTTTAAGCATAGACACATATCTTAAACATGTTTTACATTATCCGATAAGCCGGAGGCCAGGCGCTATAATTCAGTAAGCCATATCACCGGAATAGGTTAAGTTTCCAAGAAGAAAACAAATATATCCCTTTCAGGCAGACATACCAACCAACCCTTTTATAAAATAAAAGCCTCTAAAAGACTTTTTTTAACTTTTGTAAAGATCTTGTCGACGGGAATCCGTATTTAAGCGGCGTAAGACTAGACCCGACGTAGTATCGAGTGTCGCAAATCATCGGGTTGAAACAAGCTGCATACATATCGTGCCGTCCATTAAAATTCATCCGATACCGTCAAATGCAAATTTCCGTGCATGAAAAGTATGACCCGAGACACCTTGCAAATAGACTCGAGGAGAAGCTAGGCTTGATCAACATCTGTCGGAAAAGATATGGGAGATGTTCAAATTTGCATGCATGCAACAACAAAAAAACTCACTCAAATCTGACTTGTATCAGTTCCGACCAGATGTCGGGTGCATGTGTAATGTCCCTTGGAGAGTTGACGAGATGAAAGTCTTTGCATAAATAGATGTTATTTATCTACTTCTGATCACGGGAGTGAATAATTCAGAGCTTAATATCGGATTTGTTTGATCATATCAATGAGCTGTTTGTTTTCTTCTTTTTTTACTTGATGACTCTCACTATCTCCTTTTCCCACCAGAATATCACATGATGGGAATCCAAGAGACTGGATTTGCGTGTCAAGGAGGGGGTTTGGCATCGGAGGCTCCTGTCCAAAAGGTTTTTATGATAAAATCATAAAACATCATCCTGCTTTAGGCAAATTTTGACGATACACTTTGATAAACTTTGATTCAGATCCAAGGCTGACTCGAAACCCCAATACAAGTCTCCATCTCCAAGTTCAAAACAGGCTAGTAGATGCAGTACTAACAAGTACCAGTCTGTGAAATAGCCAAAGTTGATAACAATTATTCTCATTTTAACTAATAAAATATTTGGTGTATTAATTGAAAACTGCCAATCTACATATACCAGACAGAGGACTACTGACGAAACAAAAACAAAAAAACATACCGGCATATAACGAGTAATGGGAAATATACCCATATACAAGTGATCTATCTAAGAACTACATTGTATCAAATTATTAAACATTTTTGCTCAAATTTCATGAACATTTAGTTACATCTTTGGGGAATTCTGTGAAATTGTTATCAACAATTACAATATTTTTAGAATTTGTTTTTAATTGACTAGATATTGTTTGCAAAATGATGCAATTTGGTTGACTAGCCAACTAAATTTGCTAGCCATATTTATTGCAATCCAGTGTTATTCCCCCCCCCCCCCCCCTCATCCCCTCCCAACCTTGCCCCAATAAATGTCACCACTATGATTACTATCTACTGTAGACAGCATATCTTGCCTCCACCCAAATTTCTGTCCACTATCTATGAGAATATAATCACCCATGGAATCTTTCATTTACTTTCCGTGCCATCCATGGTTATATAAGAATTGTCAACTGAAATAGGGGCAGATGTAAGCTTCAACATGATAAATTCATGAAATACATAACAAATGGATGACTCACATAACGGAAGAGAGAAAAATACCAACTGAGTAACTTGATACCTGCTCTCATAAAACTGACAACAGATCCCTTTTCTAAAATTCTTTTTTTAGAATAAATCAATTTAAATCGTAACTGAGTCTTGTGATATGCCATGATCTATCACATGCTTTTGTCTAAAAAATGTCCCAAATGCAATGTCATGTATACCCTTATAACGTACCATAAGCTTGAAGAACATCTTAAAATATAAATAAAAGGGATTGTAAGTATATCATCAAATTTTAGATACATATTTTATTTCTTATTATTATCATTTACATTACCTTTTTAAATATCTTTTAATCCTAGCGATCAATTGAATCTTCTTCTGTTCCTGATTCTGTAATTGAAAAAATAAATTGCATATAAAAATTATGTTTAGCACAATTTTATTTTGATTACAATCATATCAAATTAATATAGATATTGATAATTCATACAGAGTCCACGCCACTAAATAAATAATGGAACAGTCCACAAAAGGCTTGTTGAATTGGGTGGGATGACACTCCTCTAAGTGAAATATATGAAAATGCTAAAAAAAGTAGTGTTGTTGGCTAACATTTTGATCGGATTATTTTTAAATGAAGATTATCAAACAATATCAGTGCAAATTTTCTTCTTTTGACCAATTTTGTATGATTTTATGGTCATTTTAGAGACTTCAATAATTGATAAGAATCGCTTAGACCTAGGCTAGGCCTGGGCGCTCTACAAACATGCGCATCTTCGATGGCACATATCTCGAAAATGTTATCTTGACCTTATTTATAGTTGTTGTTTACAGGAAAGCCAAGACCATGATCTTAATCCAAAACGTCAAGTTGAAGCAACCAGTTGCTTTATAAGCGAGAAAATGGCGTTCAATTATGGCCCATTTTACCTTATTATCTCATAAGGTTATGTTTCAGCATATTTTGGTTTATTACTCAAACATTTCTTTTCTAGGACAAATATTAAACGAAGCCAAGCTATTATAGTTGTCTCTCATTTCTCCCTCAATATATGCATCACACGGAAGTACGACACCAACATTAAATATCTCGTATCAAGTCAGCCAGGTTTAAGTTTCGGCGTTTTGTTTATTAAAAAACTCTGCTCCCTGCAGGAAAACAAGCAACAAACATTGACACACAAGCATGTTATTTTACCCTTGTATAACTTTATATATTTCTTTGTGGTTTGTCGCGCATGCTATCCGTGCGCTGAATATGAGGATTCTTCCTTTTGTTTCGATGGGATCTTATAACATGTAAACAGGTGCCCAGTATTACATTGTGATACGCAATGTCCCTGGTGTCTATGCTGTCTGACAAAACTTGAAGCATGCAACACTATCAAATTATATTGCAGATATGCCTATAGAATACTCTACTATGTTGCATGTTGTGTACTAGAGGAGCCAATATGTGCCTCATATATAGTTACTATCAAAATGCTATGGACAAAATTCTTGCTATTTCATGCGAGCGTGTTTTGTTGTTATTCGCGGAGCTACATCCAGATGCTTGAAATGCGCAAAACAACTATGCCTGTATGTGCGTGATGATTTCCTAATTGACCAATCAGGATGCGCAGTCATTTTTTAAAGTGTCCGGTACGCATTTCTGTGTTTATGCACGCAACCCAAACCCTAGCCCTACTTCTTACCCTCACTCTAACCCATATACCAATTTAGCTTTCACAGTCTTCTGCATAAATGTCACTGAGGAACAACAGATAAAGGCAGTTGGGGGCCATGAGGTGGGAGGGGAGGGAAGCTCAACTTGATTTTCAGGAAGGATACTTGACCAGAAAACTGAAAACGGAGGGCAAAAACAACAACAAATTTGACAAATCTGTATAAAAAACATGGGCTGAAACTCCCCATGAAGGTTTCAGAAATGAAAACAACCACCCCAACGGAATATTTTCTTAGGCCTCATACTACGGTTATCGCAAATATTATCATCCCTTGCAAACGAAAACAAGGCACACGTTTCTCAAAACAACACACCCTTAAACGAAGACGAAAGGTTACATGTTGTTCAGCTGCATAGCTATTTTTATACCATTTCTTATTTTCATTAGATGCATTTATTCAGATTTATGATATTGGATGGGAAATATGAAAGGACATTCAGGTGTATATACTGATGTAGAATGTTGTTATAAATACTTATCGTCACGGTTCTGTCAAAACCTTGTATCTCCATCTGGCCCTTCAGCATGCATAATGTAATACTTCCTATGTATAACCTTAGGCATTCTGCTCTAAACATGTTCAAGGGCCAAAAATGCATCTGTCAAAACCTTGTAAAGTGCTCGTGCCCCTGAACATGTCTAAAGCAACACTTCCATGGAATAACCATTGGGTAGTCTTACTATACATGCTGAAGGGCCGGAGAAACATACGACAAAACACAGCAAAGTAATGCTTCTAAAGTATTAGCGCCTGAGCTGGAAGGAAGGAGGGGAGGGGGTGATCAGGTATAAGATGAATATATACAAGTGAATTGAATGACAGAAAATATGCACAATATTTGGGTCCTTGATGCATCCTTCGCACCATGTCAGTAACTGAGAAAGAAGATGTTTAACGGAGTCAGTGTACAATTTGATGGCAGTCTGTCAGCCAGTTCCCCTTTTTTTCTTCAAATTATAACCAAGGCTAGTTGCAATCACATCTTTATTCATACTGCAGTGCAAACAACAGGGCAGAGTGGCAACCGGATATCGCCGATTTAGTTTGGAAAATACAAAAGGATGAGTGAGGATAATCAGACAACTAATAAGTGGGGAGAGCTTTTAAAAAGATCAACATCAAAGGAATTGTTATCAGAGAGGATGAAAAAATAGAACGAAATGCGATCAAAGTGACGGCCAAATTTTGCTCCCGGGAAAGATTGCATTTCAAATTCTGTTTTTGAAATTATTTTCTAATAATAAATAGATGTAGGTCATCTTGGCATACAAGTAAGCTTATCACCAAATCATGCCTATTTCTACAGCTACAGAAAACTGCCTCTGAATAGCTTTACAAAATAATCAGGGACTTTTGTAGATTTTAATCTTTGTGACACCTTACACTCTAGTGCGTGCTGCATATACAAGCCTTGCTTATGACTATGAACATGAAGACCTTGCACTGCATTTCGTTGGGAGAGGGGTGGATGAGGGGAGGGGTGGGGGATGGGAGGATGGGTGAGAGAAGGTTAGCGGAGAAGAGGCAAACAGGGAAATAAATGGTTTATCCTTGGTGTAAGACAGCATGGAATTAACCTAGCACAAAATCCTCTATTGACGGATTAAAGGATAATACAGCTTTATTCCGTAATGAGGTCTTAACACTAGTCTAACTTATGAATGTCTTACATCAAGGATACCAAATTAACTGCTCTTTGGAAGGTGTGCTATGGTTCTCATGAGTGTGTGCTATGGTTCTTGTGAGTGGGGGCTTCTTCAGAATTGATCTAAAGACTTCAACAAAAAGAAAGTCATATACTTTGTTTAGGTCCTATGGAACCAAATCTGATTATATTTTGACCAAACAAGCTACATGGGCATTTTGAGGAATCTCTTAGCAGTGTGTTGAACATGAGATTCATTAGAGTATTGATCAGTGGCTAGAAATTCAGGCCAAACTTTCGGAGTGAAACGCTAAGTTTGTTTCAAAGATCTCAGACATGCGACAGTGAAAACTATTAAATTTGATCATTGGCACTAGCTTTAAAATGGTAAAAACCAGTATCAAAAGGCAGCAAGTGTTTTGTACATTTGGCTTACACTGTAAATTGTTAGCTGCTTTGTGCACGCAAAGTATTATTAGTAGGTCACACATAGCCTCCAACGTCCTCCAATTATTATGTAACAAAATGAGCTATCAAGTCTATTGAATTGATTTCTGGGGTGATACAATCCATTCCTTGTATTAGCATGCATGAGAGTGAATCACCGAGTCTCTCATACAAAACAACAAACGGGGGAGTGTGTCTAATCAAAATGTATGACCATTCTGTATTCAGTTAATTTGCCTCTAGAATTTCACATTGATTTCTGCAAATTGGGTGCTCTTACTGCTTCGCCACACGCACGTATGTATAGGCGACCACTCTGTGATGTCCCAGTTTAATTTGTATGCAGCATTTGTTATTTGGACTGAGAATGGAGAATAGAGACTTCGTATATTCAAAATGGCCTCTTCAAAAATATCTTATTTTGACCCATATTCTTTCCTGTTAATAGAGATCTTTAAGGGAAAAGAGGATGTTATGGCACTGTCACACCATGGCGTATCGCCTGAACGTATGCCAACGTATGCGAAATATCGAAAAATATGTTGGTGTACGTTGGTGTATGCTGATATAAGTTAGGGGTAAGTTGGGATTACGTCGTTTACATTAAGAACACGCTGTGATACGTTGTGAAAATTTGGAACACGTCGAGCCCGCGAAAAATTATTGAGCATGTTCAAAATTTCTCGACATACTTAACAAGTGCTTAATACGGTCTGCATAAGTTCCCGATAGGTTCGTGGTACATTAGACATACGTTTACATATGCTGACATACGTTAGACATACGTTGACATACGCTGACATACGTTAGAGGTACGTTACTCGTAAGTTAAAGGTTGGACCTATAGATTTATCTTTCTAGATATTTTAATAGTTATCATCTAGGCTGCGTTTACTTGAACTGGCAACACTTGTCCCGCCATGTACTAAACTCAATTTCTGCAGCGGCATAAGTCACGTGTTCGTTGTACGGAGGATACGCTGAGGATTTGTCGAACACAGCAGACATACGCTACGAATACGTTAAGCATACGCTGTGATACGCTGTGATACGCTGTGATACGCTGTGACAAGTTTGTTATAAGTTAGTGATACGCTATCAACATGTTAGTCATACGCTATGTATACGTTCAATACGCTATGGATACGTCCATTCCATCACTGATGTCAACTTTTCCTACGCAATTCGTTGGGAAGTTTGATGTTCTTGGACATTCTTGGACTCTGACAATTTTCGAGCATACGTTCAGGCCACGTTCAAGCCATACGCTATGGTGTGACAGGGCCTTTAATCAAAATGTGATTTTCCATAACCTGGAAAATGGGGAAAAGTGTTTACTTTACAAAATTATATCTTAATAGAAAATATAGAAATATATCATTTACCTCCCGCCCAAGAAGAGAGCTACAAGATACATGTACAAAAAATCTTGATTATACAATAGGATTGTGGTGGAGTACAATACAATAAAATAGGTTTTAGAGGTGAGAACCCATCCCAAGGATATTATCACCCATATAGTGCTATGCATTATGGAGTGAGAGGAATAATTCAATGCTGTAACACCAATGTTAATCACCTTCCATGACTCTTAATAAGGCCAACAAAAAAATAGATGTTGGATTGCCCTTTCCCGACCGACCGTAAAAATTGGGAAAACTCTGTTTAAAAAAAGTTTTAAAAAAAGATGTTTTTAACTCTCTTTTTTTAGAAATTACAAAGGATAAACCCTAAATGACCTCAATTCACTATGTAACCTCACTCTAAAATATTTATTTTCCATGCCACCAGACTTTGTATTTTTAATGATAGAATTTAGTTCAATTATAAACCTCAGTGCATTCCAGTGTGATTTGGTCATTCTTTGGAATCTAAAAAAAAGGGAGAAAAAGAAGAAGAAAAAATCGACCTACCGACCTAAAATAATTGAGGTGAAAGGGCAATCCACATTTTTTTAGGCCTAATAAGATGACTGCTTTAGATGCGTCATAATGTGAACAGGTTATGACTTCGAGAGAAACAGACACCTTTCGAATCTACCGTGTATTTCCAAGTCTAATATGTATGTGTGGAGACCTCCACACTAGTATTTCAAATTGTGTATGTAAATCAGTTTAATTGAAGTTTTCTCTACCTTGGTTGCGTGAAATGAGCTAATGACTTTGGGGAGAATGACACTTTTGAAATCACTGGTCTACAGGGTGTCTCAAAAACCTCCCATGTGAAACATGATTATTTTAGCCATGAAAATTATACCAGTTGGTCGCGAAATACTAATAATCATGTTCATCAATCTTTAATATGCCCTAAGAATTGTTTTCTATCCAATTTGGAGCTTCCGTTATCAAATTATGGCAAATCTACTCTGGGATGTTCAAATTCAGCTTTGGCCACTGTTCATGTGAAGAGAGCTCTTTTATTAGAATCGTCATTCAGTGTGTAATTGAACATAATCGATAAAATCACTAATAATCTACCTACAAACAATTTTCTAATTCATTGGACACTTTTTTGACACACCCTGTATCTCTAAGTCTCATGTATCTGCTAAAACCGCTGGTCCAGAGGCAAATATTGCACTAAAACCTCTCATTCAGAGGCTAATCTTGTATTGGAAATACTTTTGTTAAAGTGTCTCCTATTTTGTTGAAGTTTCAATCGGTGGTTTCTTGTAATGTTCCACTATTCATATATGTAAAGAAGGGATGGCGTTGCAGGGTAACCACACACCTTACTTGCCACTATACATCCAAGTCTAGGCAACCTCAAAACCACAATTCCGGTATAGGCAATTCTGGTAGGCAAATTAGTTTGGTTGATGTCGAGGGTTGAGCGCCAGAAGGCCGTAACTCAAGAAATGCTATTTTGAGATAATCGACTTTCAAATATGTGGGACTCATTACAATAGCATCCAACTTATAACTCTAATTTTAGCCAAATAAATTTAAGAGTGGTTTATAAGTTATCTCTTTATGGTTCTGAAAATCTAGGTTATATGGATTATTTTTGTACCAAAATATCAATTTGCCCAAAAATTGAGTTACGGCCTTCTGGCGCTCAACCCTCGATGTATCTCTAAATGTTCCAATGTTTCATGAGAGGTAATGACTTTGGGGTTGGGGTTGGGGGGGGGGGGGGGGGGGGGGGGGGGATAGACACCTTATTGGTCTGATCTGTCAAAGTTTCTCCCTCTCTGTTGAAGTTTCCCTTTGTTGCCATTCAAAATTGAAAGGTGCGTTTAGCGTCGGATGCATGTTGTGCACCGACCACACAGGTGCGTGATGGCTGCATCTCTGAAGTGCCAAATTGGTGAGAATCAGGATTATTACCGCCCACTTACTTTGCATAAATACACGCAAGCGTTTGCCATCTGGCCAAATATTTTGACGACGACTATAGTTACTAGGAATGTTTCACTATTATATGTGTGAAGAAGAGATAACTTGGAAAGTGGAACAAACACCTTAAGTACAGTAAATATTTCAGTCACAGTCTGATATATGCAATCAGGTCTACGGACCTCAGGATTCAATTTTCGATGCATCATGCATTGGAAGAAGAAGTCGCTTTGAGGAAAATAAACACCTTCTGTGCGGTGAGAAACACATCCAATTCTAATGTGTGTAATCAGAGGACTCTGGACCTGAGGATCTGCTTTTATGCATTAAGCATGCATGCCCATCAGTTGGAACTAAAGACAGCAAAAAAAGTAACTCGGCTGTTGTAAAAGCACCTATAATTTTATGAAAAGTGGCCATTTCCATTGTTGCAGTAACTCCTATTGATCTCTCTGATTCAGCGTGAAGATAATAGCGGGAATTTTGATAGTTTGCCCATGGCGATGACCTGTCCTGTCTGTCTTCTCGGACCTTCTCAGCATTTGGAGTTTTAAATTCATCCTTTTTAATTGTAAAGAAGTACGCCTGTCATCCCCATTAAATTTGTCCTGGATTATGCTAATCAAGTTTACAGCACAACAAGAACAGCTAATCAAAATTCCTGCCATTATCTTTACGCTGAATCAGAGAGATCAATAGGAGTTACTGCAACAATGGAAATGGCCACTTTTCATCTGTATGCACATAACGCGACAACAATACTTTATCAATTTTAACAAACAAGGTGTCGAAATCACTGTAATTAAATTTTCCGTCTCCTGGTATTTTCATTTTTAGAATATGAGTAAAAAATTAAAAAATTATAGGTGCTTTTACAACAGCCGAGTTACTTTTTTTGCTGTCTTTATACTCTATTTCCCTTCCTCCGGACAGTATCGTAACTTTACAGCCGCAGCATTTATGCACGCGTATGTATCTTCTGCCTTTCTATGCGTGAGTGTATACGCCAGCGCTTCAATTAGGCACGAGTGTTTATTTACTGCAATTAGTGAATGACGCAGTTATGTCACTGTCTCATGATAGACAAACCGACTATAGTAGTGTTTCACTGAATATGGAGCATTGATGGCTTTGAGGAAAATAAACACCTTCCCTCGCCAAGCAGCACATCTCAAAATGTTTGCGATGCATAAACTCTGGACTGGTGTCTGGACCTCCGGAAACAAATCTAAATGCACCATGCATTTATAATCCTAAATGCACCATGCATTTATAATCCTAAATGCACCATGCATTTATAATCGGTTTGGATAACGTTTTTCTATGCTCCGGTGAGAATCACTGACATTTCACAACAATATGAAAAAGACACTGCTTTAGGTGGATAAACACTGTATTTGCATTGCGTTTCATCTCCTCCAAGTCTGATTTATACAATCTAATGTCTCTTAACACTTTCCAGGCTGCAAGCGTCTGCAGACGACATTCCAAATGTCACAAAATGTTTCAAAAATGTCAACATTATTGAATTTCATTACCAGATTTGGAATCACCATGAGAAATGCATTGAGATAAGTACAAACATGCCTAGTATTGGTTCAATAATCCTTGAGATAGACTTTGAAAATTGCAAAAGGTTTCTTAAAAAAACGGTTTTGTTTATGGTAAAACTAACAGCCGCGTGGAAAGTGTTAATCAAGAAAATAAATGTCCATAGGTCTCATGCATGACAATCAGTCTGATGTTTGCTTTGTATGAGGTAGGGGCAGCTCTAAGGGGCGGGTTGAAACACCTGCTTTGCATTGCAGTCCAAAGACTATGCAACTAAGGACTTTGATCATCAGGACCAAATTGTCAATATAGGTGTGTCATGCGGCTCATGCCCAATGGTAGATGGTGACGTTTATTAACCCTAACCCCCCTGATTACTACAAAATACTACTACCAGGTCCTGTGTGGATGGTTTTCGATGATGTAATCAACCGAGCCTATATAGTGAGCGCGCGGTATACTGCATGAACGAGTAGTTGAGGGCAGTGCCTTAGTGACCCATAGTGGGCCGACAGGCTGATGTCCGAAGAGTCCCTGGATCGATTCCCAGCTGGTCCCTGGCTATTAACTTGGTGTTTTCTCTTCGAAAATTGTGATCATGGTCAAAAGGTTAGGTGACGAAAAAAGCAACCCTGCTTTACGGGGCGGACGGACCTGTCAAGTAGGGTCGCGGTCGGTCGGGGGTGTTTTTTTTTTTTTTACCTAGAATGTCACCAAAATCTGCAAAAATCTGGAAATTTTGTGATAAGGCCAAACAAAAAAAATAGTTGTGTTGCCCTCATCCGGCCGGGTCAAAATTCCGAGAATGTGGGCCGGGTTTTTTTAAAGTTTTTTTAAAAGAATTTCTTTCTTTTTTCAAGATTTTTTGAAGGTTTTTGTTGTTGTTTTTTTTTCAAGATTCTTTTTCAAGATTTTTTTTTCACGATATTTTTCTCAAGATCTTCCAATCTGTGAAAATTGTACAGAAGAAACCAAAATATTCACCATTGGGTTGAAAATACATCCAGTAAGCGTTTTCCTTAGTTATCTTCACACATGTTGACTGAAATAATCTAGGTATATAAAATCGTTGATTTGGTAAAATTTTTAAAAAAATAAAAAAAATAAAAAAATCAGGCCGGCCGGCCAACCTTCCCGATTTTAGGCTTGTGAGGGCAACACAACTTTTTTTTTTTGTGCCTATATTGGTGGGGGGAAAATTTCAGAAGATTTTCGGTTAAAAACAGCGGATTTTACATGATTTGAGCACAACAAATATTTTAAAATTAAACAAAATGCTAAAAGTGGGTCGGTCAGGTCCATAAAACAGGGTGTGTATTTTTCCTCGCCTTAGGGTTAACAGTCTCAACACAGTAACACTACCGACACTTTAAATAAATAGAGACGTGATATTATGATACAGAATCAGGAGTTAGAATTTCCTCGCATGTTGCGTAAATCCATTTAGATTCTTGTTGAATAATCTCATGAATGAGAATCCTTAGAATCTCCTCCATTTCCTTTTGTGTATAAACCTAGAAAGGAAAGTTTACGAGAATCTATTTGGATTCTCATAGAATTGTTTAGAATAATCTCTGTGAGAATAGATTCTTTGATTCTTGCCCAAATTCGAACCCTGCAGAATGGTTGAAATGAATGCGTTTAACTTTCATGTTAACACTTTCCATGTGGCAGTTGTCTGCAGACAACAGTTCCAAAATTGCAAAAAAGTTTCAACAATATCAACATTATTGAATTTCATCGCCATATTTGGAATCCCCATGCAAAAAGCATCAAATTAAGTACAAACATGTCTAGTATTGGTTCAGGAATCCTTGAGATAGACTTTGAAAATTGGGAAATGTTTTTGATAAATCTGTTTTGGATATGATAAAACTAATAACCTGATATAGATTCATCAGGATTGTTCATAAATATGTAATAAATTGTTCTTTTGACGAATCCAATAAATTGTACTTACTAGTTACGTTTCGACTCCTTACTGAGCTGGAGTCTTCATCTGACTGGCAACCTTCTGATTTGTCCTATTGGTTTTATAGAAACCATGAGATGGCTCAAAGAAGCCATCTGGATCCGCAGGCGAGGACAAGACACAATGAATAAGGACGAGGGGGCTTACAAGTTGAATAACATTTAAGACCAACTGATTGAAACTCCGCCCTCTATCGGCGAGAATCGTGCCTATAAAACCAATAGGACAAATCAGAAGGTTGCCAGTCAGATGAAGACTCCAGCTCAGTAAGGAGTCGAAACGTAACTAGTAAGTACGATTTATTGGATTCGTCAAAAGAACAATTTATTACAGCTAATAACCGTGTGGAAAGTGAGTTAAAACTCTCTATGCAATATTACTAACTAATATAGGTATTCTAATGAAAAAAGGGAAACTATTCTGACAAGGGACTCATAAATTGATCTGGAACCTTAATATTGTGTAGAGCATGAGCACACGGAAGCTAATGTATGACTTACTGTTTATGTTCATCATACAAACAGTGTTGACATTTCTCAACACGCTCTATGCATAGGATCCCTATCTTTGATGAAGCTACACATTGTTCTAGTTCAGAATCACCAATTTGAATGGAACTCAGTCAACACACAGGATGTCAAAATTATTAAATTTCATCACCATATTTAGAATCACCATGAGAAATGCATTAAAATGGGTACAGACATGCCTAATATTGGTTCAGTAATTCTTAAGACTTTGAAAGTTGAGAAAGGTTTCTGAGAAATCTATTTTGTATTTTGGTAAAACTTATAGCCACGTGGAAAGTGTTAATATCACACATTGATTATTCTTCTTTCCAACCATTTCACAAAAAACATACAAATATCAGTGTTTAGGCTAAATTTAAAAAATCATTTGTCTCAAAGCTCTCGCGCCCGTTAGTTTATTGATGCGCATTAGAAAAACAAAAATCTTTAAAAAAATCTTTTCTTTTTTTTCAAAAAAAAAAAATCCCAAAAATCCCAAAATTTCACCTATTTTTCAGATTTTCATTGATCACATCATTTTAAATACAAAAAATCCCTTTTACAAGGATTTCAATATTTTATATTTAAAAAAAAAAAAAGTTAAAAAAAAAAACGCATTCCGCATTAGGTTTTGAAAAACTGAAGAGCTTTGAGACAAAACATTTTTTTAATTTAGCCTTATCACTAGTATGCTATCACCTGCCTGTTTAGATCTTTTTGAGACACCCTGTCTTTATTACAGGCAATTTGTCCTCTTTCCTTACATAAATGGTAAAATTGGTAGCAAACAAGATCTGTTTCCGCTCGGTTATTGGATTCGCAATTCAGGTGTCTATGCAAAACGAGCTCATTTTGTCGTGTACTGCTCGATCTGTATTACTTACGATATGGATCTTTAACCCTTTCTACAGCTATTAGTTTTACCATGTATACAAAACAGATTTTTCAGAAACCTTTCACAATTTTCAAAGTCTATCTCAAGGGTTACTGAACCGATACTAAGCATATTTGTACTTATGTTAATGCAATTCTCATGGTGAATCCAAATATCGTAATGTAATTCAATAATTTCGACATTTTTAAAACATTTTGTGAAATTTTGTCATGTCGTCTGCCCGCGTGGAATGAGTTAATAGAGGGAGCCGCTCTTTTATTCTGGCAAAAGGTGAAATCAATAGGTGACTACATTATACGTTTCGGATCAGATTTGCACTTGCCATGTCAGAATGACTTGTTAGTTGTATGAGAAGTGCAATTTGCCAGGTGCTGCTTCAATGGTACAATGCGACCAATTACAGGGTGTCTCAGAATGATCTATAATACCGGGTTTCAAAAATATATTAAAAATACACAACAAATGGGGCTGTATTCTTGTACTAAACGCGGTTATAGCTTAAAACCGTGTCTAACTAAACGTGTGTCTAACTTCAACGCAAGTTTATCTTTTAAACAACGTGTTTAACAAAACACATTTATAAACTCAGCGAATCTCGTCCCCAGAGTAGTCGTGCGTTACTGTATACAGGTATTTATTTTTGTTGTGGCCCTAATGGATTACAATAGATATCGACCGAATACCTCAAAAGCACATGTATTTTTAACAATACACAATCTGAACGTCAGCTTGCAGCAGGTACGGGTGAGTGATTATTCAAGGCATACAGTTGGTGTATGAGTTTAGTAAAACATGCTTTAAACTACCCCATACCCATGTTTAAAGTTAGACACTTTTAGTGAGTTAGACGCGTGTTTAAGTTAAACAAATTTTCGAGTTAAACTATGTGTCTCAAATCAAAGTTAGACGCGTGTTTAGCTTAAAACCGTGTTTAACTACGTATAGGAATACGGGCCATTGTGTTTCATATATAAACACTTGCAATAAATATGATGGTGTAAATGCTTCCTACTTATTCCGTTAATTTCATTGAGATATCTCTTTATGTTTTGCTGTGGCAAGACATAATCGAAAATCGATGACAAACATATTTTCATATTTTGGCTCACATAATTCGTCTTTACAGCTATTCTCCCTAGCACTACCAGCATTTCAAACAATGAACCCCACACCTCACAAGCTTTATTCAAAACTCCCGCCAAAAAAAAGGAAGGTTAAAAACACTCAAGCTAAACAAATCCTGCTCTATTCAATCAAAGCTTTGTTTTTTATGCACACAACAATCGATTCTTATCAAAAAGCCAGTGTCAATAAGAAGAGGGTGCAACAATAATGCGAATAACATTTCAGAAATAATTTAATGTTTAAAAGGGTTAGTAACTTTAGAGATCTTCATAATGGATCATTTCGACAATAAAGTTCAAACCGTAAAAATGTGTATTACCTCGGTATAGATCATTCTGAGACACCCTGTATATTGTAATTTCTGACGCATGGTCTTAAAGGAATACCCTGTGTAAACTTTTTTTAAATAAGATTTTTATTTCAACTTAAAACTTTTAGATTCTTTCACAAAAATATCTGTTTCCTGAAATATTTTAAGCAACAAACTCACACTGTTACTTTATACAAGGAATGTAATTGCATTTTGCATTGCATACAAGAGATAAAGGCAGGAAGGCTCTTGGTATCGAAGAAGGCCTGCTTCGAATTGTTATAAAAACATACTATAACAGTTACCAAATTGATTGCACCAACTAAACTATTGATTTGTGTGCTGTTGTAGATTCCCCGAATGGGCGCACGAAGGCATTTACAGAGACACGACACCAGAGTTTAAAAGTCGCCCGAATCCAAAATCCTTACAGCTCTGCATTCAATTTCCCTTTTCTATTATGAAAGGCAGCGAACAACCATACATTTAAACGTCGTGCAATACTTGAAAGGAAAAATAAAACAATAAAATATTGA